>CM050167.1:206000120-207200120 GCA_027410445.1 Discoglossus pictus | reverse complement strand
CACACATATATATATATATATATATATATATATATATATATATATCTCAAAAAATAAACAATTGTATGGAGCTTCCCTTTTTATATTAACTTGTAATCATGATCATCTTCAGTGTTCACCTAAACATTAAATATTTTAAATTACTACCTAGGTTTTAGTGCTTTTAAGATCATCACCTCAAGCTCAATATCCTAAAAACTGATTTCCTATTCATTCCTTTCTACTGAAGCTCCCACACACCTTCACTTACAGTTGACAAGGCTATGTTATTTTGTCTTCCCTTAAAAAAATCCATATCCAGAAGGTCACTTTCTCATGTAAGATACAACAAAAATTCAAATCCACTCACTCATCATATCCCACCTACACTAATGTAACTCACTCCTTCTTTGCAGGCCCACCTTTAATATATCTCCATTCTATTCCATAATGATTGGACACATCAAATGCTCTCAGGAAGGGAGAGTCTATGTGGTGTTCTTGCTAAAAAATAAACAGTAATGTGCAAGCTTGGAGAGCACAAAGACAACATCCTGCTAATTACCCCTAGTACATTGTGTAGTTCATGCATACAGTACATCTGTAGTACTAGAAGTACTAGGGAGGCTTTGCTATTACCTCCACTAGTGCACATGGCTTCCTGAACCTGCAAACACGCTGGCTTTATATGAACACATCTTTCAGTGTAAAACATGGTACCCTCTACAGCTAGGCACCTATCTCTGCTGCCTAATGGTAACTACAGCCCTGTCTATCACAACTGTTCTAAGAAGAAATCTAATATAAACAATTGTAACATACATTATTTAGACGTTTAATATTTCATGGTCTATTATTTTAATATAGAAGTAACTTACAAAGAATACTCAGGGACGGTATCCTTGTATGCAGCAAGATCTCGAACGTATTCATTATAAAACCATTTCACTTTGAAGTGCAAATTCATATAATCTGTGCTCTTGCATAGTCGGTGCTTTTCATGTTCTGTAACAGAAAGATTTAGACATTGTATTGTAATGTGAGTTTAACAATACATTGCATCTATTTCATTGTTGGGATTAGAATGGAAAGATATACATACTCATTGGGATGTGCTGAAGCATTGTAAGGTCTTATTTAAAAAAAAATATGTTAAGTAGAGTCTAGAAAATCCCCACAACAGATTCAATTATTAGCATTGATCATTAACCCATTCTTATTGGATATCCTGAAGAGGTTAAAATGATTGAAAAGTAGTGAAGAACATTACAATTTAATCTCATACTATATGAGTAAACAGTGCTATGTAATATATTAAAATGTTATAGACAAACAACAACAGGGAAAAGAACAATTAAATAAAGAACAAAATATTTTAAAACAATATAAACGCAGGATCAGTTGGGACATGTTAATAAAAACTGATATAATGCTAATATTTATAAACCAGGTACAATGTTGGAGTCTTATCATATGGGAGCAATACTTTAAAAATTATGCACAATGATGCTTGTAATTCTTTTTTACATTTTAGTTCTTGCCTATAGTGTTAAACAGGCTTATACAAAAGCTTGTTTGAAAATAACACATGTTCATTTACATAAAAGTGCTAATTGCAAATAAACATCCAGTTTACACATTGATTACACCAAAGGAGCAGAGTATGATGCTGATGCTCTCAGGGAATGCAATGACAAATTAGGTCAGACAGAGCTGTCAATACTCGCCACGTGGGTAACGTCAAAACCTCTCAGTTATACACTCCTTTATCATGATGCAAGATCAATTGCTTTCCAGCAGCTTTTGGAAAGTGGTATGATTTCTAAAATCCTCCTAAAACAATGCAGGCATGGCCCGTTCACATCACTGTCATATTGCAGTGCCACAAAGTAGTTTGTCAATATGTTTAGAATAATTTATATGAAAGGTTAATACTTTCCAACATACCGTATATACATATACACAAATATATATACATATGCTTCCATATATACTACTGTATTATGATGTTGGAATGAGGACATAACATGAGAAAGGAGGGAAAATAATTGTGGTAGGGCAGAGTGTAAAGCATCAGGCCTACACATGTACAGTGGATATAAAAAGTCTACACACCCCTGTTAAAATGTCAGGTTTCTGTGCTGTAAAAAAATGAGACAAAGGTAAATCATTTCAGAACTTTTTCCACCTTTAATGTGACCTATAAACTGTACATCTCAATTGAAAAACAAACTGAAATCTTTTAGGTAGAGGGAAGAAAAAATATAAAAATAAAATAATATGGCTGCATAAGTATGCACACCCTTAAACTAACACTTTGTTGAAGCACCTTTTGATTTTATTCCAGCACTCAGTCTTTTTGGGTATGAGTCTATCAGCATGGCAAATTTTGACTTGGCAAAATTTACCCACTCTTCTTTGCAAAAACACTCCAAATCTGTCAGATTGCGAGGGCATCTCCTGTGATCACCCCACAGATTTTCAATCGGATTCAGGTCTGGGCTCTGGCTGGGCCATTCCAAAACTTTAATCTTCTTCTGGTGAAGCCATTCCTTTGTTGATTTGGATGTATGCTTTGGGTCGTTGTCATGCTGAAAGTTGAAGTTCCTCTTCATGTTCAGCTTTCTAGCAGAAGCCTGAAGGTTTTGTGCCAATATTGACTGGTATTTGGAACTGTTCATAACTCCCTCTATCTTAACTAAGGCCCTAGTTCCAGCTGAAGAAAAACAGCCCCAAAGCATGATGCTGCCACCACCATGCTTCACTGTGGGTATGGTGTTCTTTTGGTGATGTGCAGTGTTGTTTTTAAAGCCAAACATATCTTTTGGAATTATGACCAAAAAGTTCAATCTTGGTTTCATTATTATTATTATTTATTATTATCCTTTATTTATAACGCACCAACATATTCCGCAGCGCAATACAGGGGTTAGGTACAAGAATAAACAATACCCCACAATGGAAATAATGGAAGACCCTGTTATTGAGCTTTCAATCTGATATACACTGTGCTTTCCCTAAAGCACCTCACAAGATTAAAACTCCCAAACTTACATTCTAAAGGGTATGGGTGAGGTACAGGAGAGTGAGAGATGCATAGTGAATGAAGATTCTAAAGATGATAGGCTTTTTTGAAAAGATGTGTTTTTAAAGAGATTTTGAAGGATCTGAGGCAGGAAGATAGTCTGGTGGTGCGAGGTAAAAAGTTCCAAAGAATAGGGGCAGCACGTGAAAAGTCTTGAAGACGGGAATGAGAGGAGGTGATGAGAGAGGAGAAGAGAAGAAGGTCATTAGCAGAGCGAAGAGGGCTGGTGGGAGTGTATTTTGGGATGAGAGCAGAGATGTAGGAGGGTGCACTATTGTGGAGGGCTTTATATGTTAGGGTCATGATTTTGAATTGTATTCTAGACGCTATGGGAAGCCAGTGGAGTGCCTGACAGAGAGGTGTTGCAGACACTGATCGTTTAGTATGGTAGATGAGTCTAGCGGATGCATTCAAAATGGATTGGAGTAGAGACAGACGGGTGATAGGAAGGCCAGCAAGAAGAGTGTTGCAGTAATCGAAGCGAGATATGATGAGAGCGTGAATAAGAATTTTAGTTGTGTCTTGTGTGAGGTAGGTGAAAGTGACAAGATTTTGTGAGTGATTGGATGTGGGGAATGAAAGAGAGGGAAGGGTCCAGTAGGACCCCAAGACAGCGGGCCTGAGAGGTGGGAGTGATGATGGCATTGTCAACAGTGAGAGATATTTGCGGAGTGAAAGCTGTAGTAGAGGGTGGAAAGATAAGGAGCTTTGTCTTAGACATGTTGAGTTTGAGTTGACGGGCAGACATCCATGAGGATATGCTCGAGAGGCAATTGGCAACATGAGCTAGCAGAGAGGGGGATAGTTCAGGTGCAGAGATGTAGATTTGGGTGTCATCAGCATATAGATGATACTGAAATCCAAAAGATTGTATAAGGGCACCAAGGGAGGATGTATAGATGGAGAAAAGGAGGGGGCCTAGGACTGAGCCTTGGGGTACACCGACAGTTAGAGGGCGAGGAGATGAAGAGGTGCCAGAGAAGGAGACACTAAATGTTCGATTTTCTAGAGAGGATGTGAACCAAGAGAGAGCAGTGTCACGGATGCCAAGAGAGTGGAGAATTTGGATAAGAAGAGGATGATCAACTGTGTCAAAGGCAGCAGAGAGATCCAGGAGAATTAGGATAGAGAAATTACCCTTTGATTTGGCGTTGAGCAGGTCATTAGTAACTTTTGTGAGAGCTGTCTCTGTAGAGTGTTGGGGCCGGAAGCCAGACTGGAAGGGATCAAGGAGGGAGTTGGAGGAAATGAATTGTGTAAGGCGAGTGTAGACGACACGCTCAAGTAGTTTAGAAGCCAAGGGAAGTAGAGAGATAGGGCGGTAATTAGATGGAGAAGCTGGATCAGATGTGGGTTTCTTAAGAATGGGTGTAATTGTGGCTTGTTTCAAAGGTGCTGGAAACTTGCCAGTGTCTAAGGAAAGGTTGAATAGATGTGTGAGAGCTGGGATAAGTGTGGTAGAGAGGGGGGGGGGATCAGCTGTGATGGAATAGGATCATGTGGACAAGTTGTGAGACGAGAGGTTGATAGAAGGTTAGCAAATTCATCCTCAGTTACAGGGTTAAAGGAGTTTATAGTGGCTATAGGTTTGGGAAAGGGTGAAGGCAGACTGCTGTTTGTTTTTTGAGGAGAAGGTGTGATATGGCCGCGTTGAGAGGAGAGTTCATTATGAATATTTTCTATTTTACTATTAAAGTATCTAGCAAAATCTTCAGCTGTAAGAGAGGAAGGGGCGGGAGGTGGGGGAGGGCAGAGGAGAGTGTTAAGAGTGGAGAACAAATGTTTGGGATTGGAGGCCAAATTTGATATTAATGATGAGAAGTAGCTCTGTTTGGCAAGATTGAGGGCATAGTGATAGGAGCGTAGGATAAACTTGTAATGAAGGAAGTCTGATGAGGAGCGAGATTTCCTCCATAGTCGTTCAGCGCTACGGGAGCACTTCTGGATGTAGCGTGTTTGTGTAGTGTGCCATGGTTGTAGATAAGAGCGGGGGCGTCTGCCTGTGGTTATGGGGGCTAGAGAGTCCAGGGTGGAATTTAGAGTCAAATTGTATTGTGTGGTCGCAATATCAGGGCAAGTGAGGGTAGTGAGAGGACTGAGAAGGGGTTGCAGTAAATTGGAAAGGTGTTGTGAGTTAAGCGTCTGCAGGTTTCTGTGGGTTCTGGTAGTTGGGCGTGATAAAGGGTAGAGCTTGGAAGGGGTAATGAGGCTGTAGGTTAGGAGATGGTGGTCAGAAAGAGGGAGTTTAAGAACACATGCAACATGTTGAGCAAATTTTGTAATATTTAGGAAAAAAAATATACATAAATAAAGCTGTTCTAACTGAGCATACTTTTCATTTAATTTTCTAGGGCACCCTATTTTTTCCATTGAGAAACCTAGGCTCAGGGGGTAGTCATTTATACAATGACTACTGTCCAACTGGCTTATAAAAACAACTACACTCCATTTGGTAGCAAAGTGTAAATGAGTATTAGTCATGACATATACATGAGGTCAGCAATTTCTGTGTACAGAGATAGAAGCCACAAGTATATGTTCTATGGCATATATATGTGTCTGTTCTGCATGGTGTGTGAGAAAGCATTTGCCAAGTGGGCTATCCTAATACCAGTCTTTACCTAACTCCTATCTCCAGTGATCACTGCAGGCAAACCTATGCTGGTCTAGTAGACATTTTAGGCCAGCCTCCTAGGCAGAGTCTCTTTCACCCCCTAAACACCTATTAGACATGAAGAGATGATACTCTGATAACCCATAAAACTCCAAATTTACGGCTTTATGTTTTTAAAAACTAATTTATATTCTACTATATGGATTGTCTTATCAGTATTTTTTTAACCAAAATATGCTAAAAATGTTTTTATATTGATTGTTACTACTTAAAAGTTAAGAAAGCAGGGCCATTAAAGTGGCCCTTTGAGTTACACCCCCAAAACACAACCATACCGAACATTGGCATCCATTGTTGTAGGTTTCACTTTTTAGTATTATTATTCTATGCTATAATAACCTTGGCTCCAAACAGCAGCCTTTTAATGGCTGTAAATCTAGAGAAATGGTTCTGTTTTGTAGGCCCAATGGTAAAATATTAATTGTGGGCTATAAGAGGTAATGATAAATTGTAACGGTTTTATCTTCGGCAGGTTATGATTGTGATTGAGCACAGTGGGCATTGCTAATTTGACATCTAGCATTTTCTAAAAACCAATAAGCCTATTTTTGCAACATGTGCAATGTCCTTTAAATTAAAAAAAATAATGAATACATAAATTTAAAAAAATTAAAAAACAAGAATAATTGCAGTGGCTCATAAAAATAACACCATAAACCAAGATGCTAAGATGATACACTCACCAACAGAGGTTTGAAAATAAAGTGTTATGGCCCATCCTGGAATACGTTATATTAACTAATGCCTTGAAATCACTGACTAATTTATCACTGAATATAAAAAAGCATGACATTCATAATAGTCTATTTTAGAAACTAATGTTACACCTTTATTTATTGTGGATGATAAAATCAATGTGGTTATTCACAGTGGGACTTGTTTTTGCTTTAAATACACTTAAGCAAAGTTTTATAAAATATTCTCCTTCCTCTCTATGAACAAATTAAAGCCTTTGTTCCTAATATAGATAAAAGCCTTTTTCAAATCTTTGACATAATGCTCTTAGTGCTTCCAAATAGACAAACAACAAAAACAAAGCTTATAGCAAAGTGCAAAGAAAAAAAACAGCAGAACACTCAGCTGCCTGTTGTATTTATTCTTCTAAATCCACCCCCTCAGTCTTAAATTAATAAAACCCTGTCAATTTTTTTCTGCAAAATATTACAATGTGTTAATTTGTAGATTATGATTTATGTATTCTGTGTGTAAAACTGTTATTCATACTTAATTTGCACATTTAAGGTGTATGAAAATCAAAAAGTTGAAAATAGCATGACACTTCCAAATTTTCTCAGCGATTCTAAATGTAATCAATAAGAAATAGAAGTGGTAACTAAATACATTATCACTATGACATGCAAAGATGAAATACCAATTTGAGAAATATACAGTGGATATAAAATTCTACACACCACTGTTAAAATGTCAGGTTTCTGTGCTGTAAAAAAATGAGACAAAGATAAATCCTTTCAGAACTTTTTCCACCTTTAATGTTACCTATAAACTGTACAACTCAATTGAAAAAAAAAAAACTGAAATCTTTTAGGTACAGGGAAGAAAAAATATAAAAATAAAATAATATGGTTGCATAAGTATGCACACCCTTAAATTAATACTTTGTTGAAGCACCTTTTGATTTCATTACAACACTCAGTCTTTTTGGGTATGAGTCTATCAGCATGGCACATTTTGACTTGGCAAGATTTGCCCACTCTTCTTTGCAAAAACACTCCAAATCTGTCAGATTGCGAGGGCATCTCCTGTGCACAGCCCTCTTCAGATCACCCCACAGATTTTCAATCGGATTCAGGTCTGGGCTCTGGCTGGGCCATTCCAAAACTTTAATCTTCTTCTGGTGGAGCCATTCCTTTGTTGATTTGGATGTATGCTTTGGGCCGTTGTCATGCTGAAAGATGAAGTTCCTCTTCATGTTCAGCTTTCTAGCAGAAGCCTGGAGGTCTTGTGCCAATATTGACTGGTATTTGGAACTGTTTATAATTCCCTCTATCTTAACTAAGGCCCCAGTTCCAGCTGAAGAAAAACAGCCCCAAAGCATGATGCTGCCACCACCGTGCTTCACTGTGGGTATGATGTTCTTTTGGTGATGTGCAGTGTTGTTTTTGCGCAAAACATATCTTTTGGAATTATGGCCAAAAAGTTCAACTTTGGTTTCATCAGACCATAACACATTATCCCACATGCTTTTGGGAGACTTCAGATTGTTTTTGCAAAATGTAGCCTGGCTTGAATGTTTTTCTTCGTAAGAAAAGGCTTTCGTCTTGCCACTCTACCCCATAGCCCAGACATATGAAGAATGCAGGAGATTGTTGTCACATGTACCACAAAGCCAGTACTTGCCAGATATTCCTGCAGCTCCTTTAATGTTGCTGTAGGCCTCTTGGTAGCCTCCCAGACCAGTTTTCTTCTCGTCTTTTCATCAATTTTGGAGGGAGCTCCAGTTCTTGGTAATGTCACTGTTGTGCCATATTTTCTCCACTTGATGATGACTGTCTTCACTGTGTTGGTATATCTAATGCCTTGGAAATTCTTATGTACCCTTCTCCTGACTGATACCTTTTAACAATGAGATCCCTCTGATACTTTGGAAGCTCTCTGTGGACCATGGCTTTTGCTGTGGGATGCGACTAAGAAAATTTCAGAAAAGACCAACAAGAGTAGCTGAACTTTATTTTGGGTTAATCAGAGGCACTTTAAATGATGGCAGGTGTATGCTGACTCCTATTTAACATGATTTGGAATGTGATTGCTTAATTCTAAACACAGCTACATCCCCACTTATAAGAGGGTGTGCAGACTTATGCAACCACATTATTTTTATTTTTTATTTTTCTTCCCTCCACCTAAAATATTTCAGTTTGTTTTTCAATTGAGTTGTACAGTTTATAGGTCACATTAAAGGTAGAAAAAGTTCTGAAATGATTTATCTTTGTCTCCTTTTTTTACAGCACAGAAACCTGACATTTTAACAGGGGTGTGTAGACTTTTTATATCCACTGTAAATAAGGCAACAAATGTTTCTCTCTTTCTCTTTATTTATTGTATTTTGGATCTAATCATCAATGTATTTATAAAATTATTTTTAATAGCAAACAATGCAAAAAACAAAGTTTAATAGTTAATGTAATGTTCTATAACAAGGCATTGCAAAATTACAAATATAAAGTTTTAGTCTATATCAAATCTTAAATCAAAGATTCAAAAAGATAATATATTAACAGCACATAGAAAAACTTAAAATATTATGGAATTTGCTTATTTTGCCCTATGTAAATCTAGGAAGCAAATAGGAGTTATTATGAATTCACAGCTAACAATCATTTGAATACAATACAATGACAAATGAGCCAAATTAATCTGTACTAATCTACTTTTTGCTCTAGAGCCATCCCCTGTTCTATAATAACACTGTAAGATATATTTAACTCTTGAAATGGATGGTTTGTAAACTCTGTTTTGTTGCTAACACTATCCCTAAAAATAATTACACAACAGAATTATGAAAAATTATCAGAAGTGTGTTATGAATTGCGATTGTTTGTCTGTTCTGTACTTTGTATTTACGTTCTGTTTTTGTACTTGTATTCTTTTGTCTGGAAAAAAAAAGAAAAAAAAAAAAGAAAGCTCATCTGAGAACAAACAACACTTAAGTAGGTTTGTTCTATAGGTCTCATTTGAAATATTTATTAAATTGTATGGCCTTAAAAAAAAAAATTAAAAAAAAAAGAATTATGAAAAATTAAAAAAAAATTACAGGAGAAAAATTTACAAAAAAAATAACAAGAAATTAAACAAAAAAGACAAAAAACAAACTACACCTTCGGAGGCGGGGTTTAACTTACCCTCTATAATCATGCACCTCCATGTTGATGAAAGAATCGGTTGTCTTTTTGCTTAATTGAAGTGCTTGGTCCTAATCTTCAAAATGTGGAAGTGTGCCTCCACCTAAATAACCCGCTGCTCTAAAAATATATACTTCTACTCCTCCTTATTTCAGATTTAGATTTGTTTTTAGGCACCACTGTGGTTAGGAGTTCATTGTCCATGCCCCTAAAAAAATGCCATGGTAACCGGGTTAAAGTTAGGTGCCATGGGGTCCATTGGGACCCCATAGTTATGGTTAAAGCCTTCATAGGGATCCATAAGATCCTCCACATGGTTAATGTACCAGACCACCCCTCAGCCCATGGGGAGGGGGCCCAAATGCCCCCTGGGTATTAAGGAGGGAATCCCAGGGGATACCTGGGTTCATAGGGGGTAGTGAGTTATAATCGGAGGGGTCAAACCTCTGCAATTCATTTTATTTAACCCCATGCCTGCCATGGTAAGGTGTTTATATAGACAGGGGTATTGGAGTATGTTAGGCTAGAGTAATGTGTACACATTATTGTGTACCATTCTGTTGCATTACTATGGACGCCACTGATATTCAGACTCTGAGTCTTCTGTAATCAGGCTGCAAGTCCTTGTTAGAGCTATATATATATATGTAAAAACCATCCTGGGTGTGAGTCAGTAAGTTTTATGAAATAGTCATGGAATAGCTCAGCAAATTTGCTTTTCAAAACTCCTGTCACTCCCGCTACAAGTCAACAGGATAACAGGTAGAGTCAACAAGAGAACAAGGGACAACTTATAAAGAGGGGGGTTTTATGTTAAAATAAACTCATAGGAGTACATGTACCTCTACAACAAAAAAATAAATAAACTGCATAAAGATGTAACAGTTAATAGCCAACAGATGAGAAAAATATAATGACATATAAAGGTTCTGGTACGGAACTTAGATTTAAATGTATCAAATTCTTATATCCAATCATTTTCTAAGTAAAACGGGAACAAGATAAGGATGCTGTCTCCTTGAATATTTAAAAGTGTCTTTGAACACGTATTAAGGCTAAAAGAACAGGACCCTCATTTCATCCACTACCAATGTGTGGTGTTTATTTGTTTATGCTGCCTTCAAATGTATTTACCAATGTTATTGATATATTTACTGAACCCCTGGTGCTATGGAATATGTTTGCACTCTACAAATACAATATAATAATTCCTAATAAAGGGATGGAAGAATATACATATAATATGAAGGAACTGTTTATAGACATGCATCTACAAATATATACAGACTTTTTTTTGCACAAATTAACTTATTCAGGTGTTTATTATTAGCATTTATTTTAGAAAATACATAGTGCCCTTCAATACTATACAGAAGAGCCCGATGTCTGCATTCTAAAATGAAGCATTGTTTATTTTCTGCCAGAAATGAGAATGAAGGCAGAAACTACTGTAAGATGCTATGAATTAATCAAAAGCCTAACAATTATAGATTTCTAGACTCCTGATACTTCATCAGTAAATCATTGCACAAAAGTAAATAAGAAACCATCTCTCGAAACGCATGAAAAACAGATAAATATAGCACCAAAGCTTTTGTATTTTGCATAGTAATAAATCACGTCATATGCAATTATTTATGAATGATTTTATTTGAATTGATTTTTAGCACCCTGCATAGAAATACTATTTTAAAATGATACTGCAAATTGCTGTCATAGGGACTGAGCATAATTTCTACATGCTGCCAGATTTAATCCTGATCTGCTATTGATTTCTACAAAGGAATTACTACTCAGCTGGTCATATCACTTTTCATCCACAGGGATCTCTTTTTATTCCACCCTGTGCCTGCCACTCCAATCTTTTTAATATGACTAGTAAAATCCCTTCCTGCGCTTTACAAAAGCTCCTGTTCGGCTGCTTTCTCATATTGCTTTTGCAAACTTTAAACTTGCTGAACTATCAATATTGAAAACATAAGGCTTACCGCAACTCCACCAGCCTTTTTGCTTCAGTTCTATGTGTTAGGTATTTTTAACATCATCTAAGAAGGCAGCTTTAAATTATGCATGGGTATTTGGCAGCAAGCCTTCTACAGTGGATATTATTTAAATAACTGATTAGGACAAGCTGCACATGTTTTTGAGGCATGCAACAAACAAAAAGCTGTGTAAGAAATGACCATAAATGCATTTTCAGAATAAAGAAAAAGGGATATTAGAAAACCCTGCTCGAGCATGGCAGTTGAATAATTAATGGTACAAAATAATGCAATAGAGTGTAGAATTAAAGGCATAATCAATCTATCAATGTGTGGGAAGGTTGAGTTGTATAAGAGGAAATATTATCAGAAAAACAGGTGGTTCTGCTAAGACTTTCCAATGATATTATACCCTGTACTGGACATCATTTACCCAGATAAACATGTAAATAAGAGTCAGACCAAACACCTACTAAAAAGATGATACAACTTACTCATTTGAGCTATTAAACTTATTATGTGTGTTTTTTTAATTTATTTTTTTAATTAGTTACACTAAAATTGACTTTAGCATTTAGCATTATTTTAAATAGCATTAAAAGTGAATATATATTGTACAAACAACTAAACACAATGCATTTCCAATTTATACACATTCATTGTTACACTACTTTATATACAAAAATAAAGTAAAACAACAACAACATGTTGCATTCATTATATACACTAACGCAGCATCAAAAAGTTTCTAACAACTGCTTGAAAGAACAGGACTGCCTTGAACTTAAAATGTATTTGGTATTGTTATACAGCCTAAATCCATTTTCAGTTAAATAAATAAAACATACAGATATAAGATATACATTTTTATAAATTAATATTCTGGTGTAAATCTTTAATGACTAAAATAATGTTCTATATGATCCTATAACCCAGATTGATAGTTAAAAGTTATTAGTCTTTTTTTTTTTTATTGTGCAAAATACCCTGTCCCCTATCAATCTATTACAGTAAATCTATTATGGAGATCTATTTGTAATCGCAAATAATCAATCAACCTCTATATTTCTAAAAGCATTTTGAAAAAAGAAAAAGTTATTTGACCCTTGTGATTGAATTCAATTTTTTCGACACTCAGAAATGTAATTGTACTGTACTTGCACAGTCTAAAGTTTTATTGTACCACATACAGTACTATGATGCAGTCAGATTTTAACACATTTCTACATTTGTTACCAAGAGCGTTACTTCTAGGAGGCGATCATTACTCAAAATGAAAATGCACAAAATATAACAAAAAAATACATTAATTTACTTGAATTTTATTGAGATTTTTTTATTTTCAAGCTAAAGGACATACTGAATGGAATGCAATTTAGGTGTGTGTGGTAACTGTGCAAGTTAACTCAATCAATATGCAAATAAGTGATATGCCAACATATGGCAGCCCATTAGCAAGACTGCCACAACATGAAGAAATAAAGAATTCATGATACAGAGATATAAAAGAGGCTCTATCATTAAGATGAGAGCTATCAACCTATTGAAGAGAGAGAGACAGATGTTTCACTAGTGTGAAGTGACATGTCACATGCCATAAAAGAGTGCTTACAGTAATAAAAGAATTGTAGAGGTCTATATGCTGAGAAACCTCACATCTTTGTTAATACAGGGGAACCTCTATCTTCATCATTAATCCATTTCTGAGGGCCAACAGATACTGAATCAGATACATATATAATCATTTTGTTTTCTATGGAAATTAACTAAAATTGGAATAATCCATTCCCAGCCCCCAATCTGATACATAAATAAATACAAAAATAACCAGAAATTTACATTTACTGAGGATGGCAGAAACTAAAGAGCAGCAAAGGAATTATTGTTTAGAAGGGGAGTCATCTTCCATTAAAGCATCAGGTAACTCCAATTCTGGTGATCAATGTATTTTTTGTCCTTTTTTCTGGATGATTTACTAGCAGTCGATTTAGCAAGGAAATTGTCAAATATTTTTATTTTATTTTGTGATTAATATTGAATTTTTGGATCAATAAAGAAGAACTATTTACTAAAAAATTTGACTAATCATGGATTTGACAATTATAGTGGCAGATGAATATAGAGGTTCCACTTTATAGCTAAAGGACGTTTTGATGGTAATGTCATGGTTTACACAAATTTAAAAACATTATGCATATATTCATTATACTGCCCAAGAAAAAGAAAAAAAGTGAATCAAGCTATATGAAGAAAACTTGTCAAACATTTGAAGGATGGAAACATGCTATTTTGTGAAAATATTGAAAACATGTTTGTTATTGTAAATCAGTTTTTTTATTTTTTAGATATAAAAAACTTTATTTGGGGCAAAACGAGCAATGTGGCACATGTTCATTCAAAAATATTTATGAAGCATTTAAAGCCCAACATATGCAAAAAAAAAAGCATTTAACCAGGCAGTGCGTATTCAAAGTATCAATTGAAAATTCATATTTTGAAGATCAAGAACACTATTTTCATTTTTCTTCAAAAGTTACTACAGCCGTAGAAGGGTTGTTGAATGTGATAAAAGTGCATATATTCATTTACAATCAAAATAATACAGCTCTGTGAGTGACAATTCCCAAGTTCCAGCTTCAATTGCAATGCATGTGAGATTTTATCAAAAGACCTCATAAAAGTAACTCTAACAAATGTTACAAGGTGATATCTGAAAATATTATGTGTTGGGTTCAGCAGGGGTTGCTTGACCTTGTCAGAGGATGAATTGCAAAAATGAACTTGTTCATGAGAAGCAGAGTTGTTGAACGGCATGTATAATGAAATCACTTCCCTAATGTGACAATGTGTAATATATTTCTGTAGAAGAAACTTCCCTAATGTGACAATGTGTAATATATTTCTGTAGAAGAAACAACATTTCAAACCCTATTTGGGGTCTTTATCAGGAATATATATGATGACACATATACACCTCCATCCTCCAATGTTGTTCACATAACACAATGTACAATATGTGAATTGGGCTGTTACATTGAGGAAACCAGTATAAACTCCACCTAAGGATAAATATACACAGTCTATTGAAAAGCACAATTATTGTGCCGTAGTTGGACACCATTTTGCCCAGAATGTTCACTCAATCCAAAGCCTGAAAATCAAAATACTCTGAGCAACTTTCAAAAACATCCAGGAAAGAAAAACATTAAAAATGAAAATGATCACATTCTTTAACACTAAACGATACAGGACTTAACATGGGTGAAGATTTCTAGTACATTATCAATTTGTTTTGTGATCCAGCCACATTCTCTCAGGTTGATTGTTGCTTTTTTAACTCATTAATATGTGTGGGTATTTTTGGCCTTAACCGATTTGCAAGGTAATGGACACAGAAAAAGAACACTGTTTTTATCTTATCTCTTGTAACTGACCTTTTGTAAAGATCCACAGAACTCACATACTTGATCTGACGAAGTACTTTATATGTCTCATGTGGGTTTGTTCAGTATATTGCAATGCACAAACAATGTATCACATGATACTGCTATACTGTGATTATGTGTCTGGTATTGGACATTCCAGATAGACAGACACAAATCTGTATCTTCTCATTCTATTCTCTTATTTCTATATGACTAGCCCTGATGAAAGAAGAGCCTGAAGTATAATTTCACACCTGAAAAGAGCTCATTATATGCAGAAGATTGCTATTATTACACAAAAGCAGACAAAAACAATGCTTAGCTTCACCAGTAAGCACCTATATCTAACTTCAGCTTGCAAAAAAGGCAATATAAAGCTTGTTAAATAAAGAGCAGCTTGTGTCAAGTGCATTAATCAGTTCTAAGAAATAGGGCCCCACAATTATACATAAGTCAAGGGAATTGTGTTGATTGTCTAGTCTGTAAATAAACAAGGGAAAGTGTCAGAAGTGGTCTCTTGTCACATCAGAAACTTCAGTGACTCAAGGCAGTTTTAGCATTAGACATTACAGCCAGTTGAAAACCTTCCAATCTCTCGGATTTTGAGCATCATATATGTGTGTTATCAATGTCTAAGACTACAAGTGTTTTAGTATAAACAGACATGTATTCAGATTTTTACAGTATTTTTGGCTACTTTACTGTATAGAAAATACATTTATTTCCCCATAACGCTACTACTTCTGTTAGGGAGTCTGACCTCCCATGGAGAAATGTAATATATAGCAAAAGAACACTGTTACATTATTGTAAAAATAATAGCATATGAGAAGGGAAGTGGGGGAGATAAAGTCATAGTCCCCAATGAGAACTATAAATTACATCTTAAATCGAAAAAGGATCTTCTGGGAATTTAACCAATTTAAATCAGCAACTTCTAAGATAAGTCGTAGTCTTTTCAGATGTCATGAAGAAAAATAAGCTTAGAAGAACCAGTATACTGAAGTATATAACACACATATACATGTTTATAAACTGTCAACAAGTAGGAGCCCCCCTCCCTTTGCTAGTATTTCAGTATTTTATTTTGGCATCTCAGCAAATCCCAGACCATAACCTGGAGGTATATTTCACTTTAAAAGGAGGTCAAACAGGAAAGGATATAGTTGTGACATGACTCTCTGTTGGGCCATCTTGAGTGGGTTTACATAATTCTGAAGCACTTTTCTTGCTTAAGTACACTTTGTTTAGCTGCTTCTGGAAAATTCACTGCAAAAGAATCATCATTACAAGAATCCCTTTAAGTGATTTTATTGGTAAGCATTTTATTATCCACACTTAAAAATATTTAAAAGTTTATTTTAACAAAAAATATTTTAGAAGTTCAATTTGATGCCTGTCTCCATTCTGTTGTAGTTTGACTCACATGAACAATAAAAGTAAATAGTAAAATGAGGCTGCTCAGGATTTCCTTATTTGGGAGAAGAGTCCCTTGATCTGGCAGGACCAAGTGAAGGGGATGCTGTCTTGGGGCAAAGCTGTATATAAGGCTCTGCTGGCGTCTTCAGTTCCATTGAGCTCCCAGTTAGCCCTGTATGAGGACAGGTCTCCTGTTCCCTCTGTACTCTCTATTTTTGCTCTTGGTTCATTGACTGTTTATCCCCTATTTTTCTTTTGTTCCTATATGCTCTTTCATTCTCCCTGTTTTGCTTCCCTCCTTAACTTCCCTCTCCTCCTCCACTTTCTTCCAATCCATTCACTGTTACCTGCAGGATGGTTGAGGGAATTGATCTAGCAATGCTGATCACCTTGTGGAAGTGATGCAGGCTAGGGTAATGAAACAGGGGGTCTGGTGGCTCAAGAATCAGCTTCTCCACAAGCCCTTCATCCAGCAGCAGAGCAGCTATAATGGGACAATCAATGTGGTGGCCATATCAGTGTTTCTTTTCAATCCAATAAATAACAGAATGATTTCAATTCAAATTTAAATCACAGTGATCTAAGTCTATGCTTCAATCATGGATGGTAACAAAGCTAAAGTAGTTCATATATATGAGGATATTCAACACCTTATAGATATGATAAAGAAACAATCTTACCCCCATCATGGGAGACTGAAATGCTAAAGTAGGAAACCAAATGATACCTTGAATAACAGGCACATTTGGCCTTGGAGCACAAAATCAAGCAGGTCAGAGATTAGTAGACTTCTATCAAGACAATTCTCTGGTTATGGCAAACACCCTCTTCCAAAAGGTTCCAAGACGACTCTACACATGGACATCACCAGATGGACAATATAGAAATCAGATTGACTATATATGCTGAAGCCAAATATGTAGAGGCTCTATAAAGTCAGCAAAACAAGACCTGGAGCTGTATGTAGCTCAGAACATGAGCTTCTCATTGCAAAGCTCACATTTAAAGAAAAAGAGGGAAAATAATCAGACCAAGTGGATATGAAATATCAAATCCCCTGTGAATTTGCAGTGGAGGTAAAGAATATATTTAAGGAACTAGACATTGTAGATAAAATGTCTGAAGAACTTTGGGCACATTTGTGACATTGTTTTTATTCAACGAATAGGAGTATATAAAAAATACCCCCACTGAAAGTGCTTTGCATTCAATCATCATAAACATATAGGGAGAAAAGTGGGGCATTGTGAATATTTTCTAATTTTCACTTTATTTACACTTAAGACAACGGCGCACATACAAACATATAAAAACATTTAGTTAGTAGTGATCAAAATGTATTCCTTTGGATGACTAAAGGCTCTATGAGTCTTTAAACATTTTTCCAATCCAAAGGTCTTTTCTACTTGTAAATATTGAATTTTATGGAGAGACTTAAAAATGAGCTCTTCTGAGAGTTGGAGATCTGCTTTTTAAAGTAATGGAAATAGTGAAGATCCCTTATATTCTATATTCAAGGATTTTAGTAGAGGATGGTGGGCTGTTTGTGTCACCAATTAGACCATCAATATTTAAGATGTACTTTCATTGTGGGCTTTGTATATAGTTTCCATAAGCTTCTTAATTTGTTTGTTAAGCTCCTTTTACCTATAGGAATACTTATCCCTATAGAAGCATCTTATGCCCTTTTATTTCAATATTGATCTATTGGGCAAAATGTATAGCTGACTGGCAAAACCCCTCTTGTATGTACATGCAGAATAATATCCTCTCACCTTTAAATAATTAAATCCGTTTATTAGGGGATATATTTGGGATGTGATTTCTATCCTCCCTGGCGTGATTTTTGGCACCTCTTATAGTTATGTGCCCTGTAGTTGCCCACCTATCTATTTCCTAATAGTAAGTTCCTGTGAAGTCCTATGTATTTACTTCCCAGTGCTTAAAGAGAGTTACCCTGTATACTTTGGGATCACAATCTAATTTCAATCTACTTCTTTTCCCATAAACTAAGCCAGATTCCCCTCTCTCTCGGCTCTGTCTCTTCAGACGCTGGCGTGTGACGTCACGCCGTGCGTCCTTTGACCCTAACGCATGTTTCTACGCTGATGCGTCTTTCTCAAAGGGAAGGAAGGCGAAGGTGGCTAGCGTTGCCTCTTTTAAAGGTGACGTTACCATGGCAATCATTTATGTTTCCAATAATCTGAGATGTAATTCATATTTATCTAATAATTTTAATAATTTAATAAGTTTGTGACATTGCCCAGAAAACAGCAACAAAGAATATTAGCAAAAGAAAGAAATCTAACAAGACAAACTGGCTGATGAGACTTTGAAAGTGGCCCAGGAAAGAGTGAAAGTGAAAGGTAGTGGAGTTATGAAACGATTTGTCGAACTGAATGCTGAATTCAGAGGATAGCAACAGGGAGTCATTCAATAATGAGCATTGTCAACAGATAGAAGATAAATTGGTTATCTCAAGGTAACCTTTCATGCCAAAGTGGGAGTGATAAAAGACAAAAAAATAGTAGGGACTTCACAGAAGCAGATTAGAAAAATAGTTTGTTCAATAAACTGGAGCCAAACATCTTGGAGAATGAAGGAAGATAGCCCTTGGAAGCATTGTTTATAACAAGGCTACAGGAGTCAAAATATTGGGGAAGAAGTGGAAGCAGTGACATTTATTTTCCTATGCTCAAATAGCTCTGCAGATGGTGACTTCAGTCATGAAATGAAAAGATGTTTGCTTCTGGGAGGAAACCTATGGCAAATCTGGACAAACTATTAAAAAAGTAAAGATATTATACTATCAACACAGGTCCTCATAGTTAGAACTATGGTATTAATGGCTTTGAGAGCTGGACTATAAAGAAGGCTGAGCTCCGAAGAATTAACGCTTTTGACTTGTACTTTTGGAGTAAACTGTATAGAGCGCCTTGGACTGAAAGACGATCCAATAAAACAATACTACAGGAAAGCAAATCAAGCTGTTCACTGAAAGGTTTGATCATGATGCTGAAACTCAAATATTGTGGCCATATCACAAGAAGATACGATTCCCTAGAGAAGACTCTTATGCTGGGAAAGATTAAAGGGGAATGAACAAGAGGATGGTAGAGTGCAGATGGATAAATGAGGACATTGAAGCAATAACGATGTGTTTGAGAGAAATCAGAGGCTGAGAGATATGCCTGGCGTTCTGTGGTACAAAGGGTCACGTAAAGATGGACATGGCTAAGCGACTAAACAACAAGATGATGGCGGTCTGGATGTAAGGGGTTAAAGTATAAATAGCCTCCGCAGTGAACACTACAAATATGAACCTCTCAGCTGCCCCCAAACCTGTGCCCCTTCCCCATACTACTGGCCACCAGGGAGTCTTAATGAAGTTGGCTATGAATCCCTCCATCCCCATTCCACATATTACTGCACCAAGCACTATACCACAGCTTATTATTATCTAATTATTATAATACACCAACACAATCCATATGGCCAAAAGACAACCCCAAGACTAGAAGTAGCTCTTTAAAGGGCCAAGGATTGTCGCACATAACCAGCCAGCAGCTGAGCCTACTGGCCCTAAGAGGAGGGTTGTGCAAAACACAAGGCAAAACAGAAGTCAATCTTTAGAGTGCAAATGCTGGATATAGAGAAAGATGCTGCAGGGGAACGATGGACGTATTGAGGAGGCACAGTCAGAATCTGATAACCTGCCACTTGATGGTCTCACCATGCCAGGAACATAAAGGTGACATCCAGGTTTAGTCCTCTTCGGTTTTTGGCCTCTCACATGAAAGCCCAAGTTCTCCATACCCAGATTTGCATACTACACAGCTGCAACAAGGGTTGGTGTTAGATGGATATAGGGGGGAGGGAAATGAGGTACCATTAACACAGGCTTCATTGACCACTATGGGTTCTGCTACTGGTTTGCAGTCATTACCATTACTAACCCACCTGCCTGATTAACCTGTAACTGAGGTTACACTTGTGATAGGTCTTAATTGATCCCTGCCTGAATTAGAGATGGGTATCTAGGATAGTTATGCACCAGAAGCATGGGGTCTAGACAGTGTGAGGTCCTTTACACCAATATATTGGCAAGGCACAGACCCCATAGGCATAGACAGCATAGTGATTGTTCTACTTGTCTTACCAGTTCTTCCAGATACAGATTACGATATTGTAGCATGACCACATGTTCCTGCAGCTGTGGACATTCATGCCCAACACAAGGCAGACTTAGAAAACAGAAAATGCACTGTGACAAGGAGTCCCGCCAAGTAGTCACGGGAGACATTGTTATATGGGTTGTTGTGGAGACTTCTGTGTGGATGCAATTTTCAGGTGTTGGAGTAATCTATGAAGTCTATGGGGTTGTGTGAGTTGGATAATCTAGGCATGCATTTTACTAAGAAGGTTAAGAAGCATATCTAATGGTGTTAATTGATAGGGATCCTATCCTTGCTTTATTCATCACGATACTCTGTGGTCCGGGAGAGAAACCAGTCAGGGTCATGGGGTATGATGTACTGTGGGAGATGTGGTTATTTCTAGAACTTTCGATAACTGGCTAGAAGTCTTTTTCACCATTGCATGTGTCATAGGTGAGAGGTTTCCTGAACAGTGCTCTTCCCCATTTATATAAAATATTTGCGGGGCTTATCGAACAAATGGCGGCATGTCGTGGTACAAGTACGATGAGGACTTCTGTAAATAAATAGCCACCAGAGCATGATAAGGCGATACGGCTGTTATGTACTGGCACCTTAATGAAGTGCACAGTTTATATGACAATAGTACTGAGGAGGATCAAATTAAGCATCCTATTTAAAAATACCTACAGGACCATCATTTTTACTTTGTAACTGGCTAGCAATGACATCAGCATTTTTTTTTTTTTAATTAACCAGAAGAAAAATACAAGTAGAAAAATTAAAATAGACAGTAAATACATATCCATGAAGTCTTGAGTAGACAATATAAATTGAACTACACAATATTTAAGTGTCTTAGGTTCAATATCCAATATAGTAGCATTGCACGATTTAGCCAGAATTTATAGAAAGATCCAACATAATAAACTAATACAACATAAATATAAAGTACACAAAAGGAAGAGAAAAAAAGAAGAAAGAAGAAAGAAAAAAAAAAAAGAAAGAACCTAAGAAAAAAAAAAATTAAACGAAAAACGAGGTTACAGCAAGTCTGAAACAAACCTGCAGTGCAGGGTTATCAAAGTGAGATGTTAACCTTATTAAATCTTCCTTTATCTCAAATTTTTGCCAGAGGTCCCATTTGTCCAGCAAACTTTACGTAGCTCCAATATCGTAGAGCTCTTTCTCTAAAGCTATCTCTCTATTCATGGCCACAACTATATCATTACATATAGGAGTTTGATGTTGCGTCCATTTACGAACCAAATGGCATTTAACTATGCTAAACACTTGAAGAATCAACGCTTTCATTTTCCATTCTAACATATTCGGGAGGATATGTAGCAAGGCTATCTCAGGGGATGGTGTAATCTTTAATTTAATTATAGTGGACATTTTCTACCTTACTACATTCACACTAAACATATACGAATGTGCTTTTTTTGCCACAGTTTCTCCAACAATACCAACCGTTGGAGCTACTTGAAAATTTTGCTAGTTTATTTGGAGTTAAATACCACCAATTTAGAACTTTAAAGAAGACCTCTCTAAACGGTATATGTTTTATCATTTTATTTGTGAATTCCAATGATTTAAACCAATTCTCTATTGGCCAAGTTTGTCTTAAATCATTTCCCCAGATTATAATTTTGGATGTTTTCCCCACATCCATTTATTTTTTCAGAATATTAAAGCATTTAGATATTAGATGTTGCTTATTTTGAGCAATATATAGTTGTTCAAAAGTATTCGCTGGCCTATTTTGTTTAAGATTACATTTTGATGAGGAAATTGAAGCTTTCAGTCTGTTCTAATTCAACCAGGTGGAAGCTGAGCTGATATTCCAAATGTATTTCTCACGTCTTTAAACGTAGAAAATTCATAAGCCATCTAAATAAAAACTCTAAATTCAGTCCTTTAGCAACCATGTTTAGTGGAATAAAGGGGCTTGGAAAAGGAAAAAAAAAATGACCAAAAGTTCCAACCTTTTTTTACTATTAGTGCACCATCTTTTAAGTTGTTCTTTGGAAGATTTCCATACAATAGTAAATCTTTAAGATCCCTATTTATCAAATATGAGTCTTCTATCTGAGACCATCCATGTAATCTTGAATTGTTGTTCCAGTTAATAACATGGGGCATCATTATTGCATCCTAAAAACATTTTAAAGTTAGGGTGGCCTGCACCTCCCCTATTAAACTTTCTAGCAGTAATTACAATTTAAATTCTTATTTGTTATTTCCTATAGACAAATGTATCAATTATCTTCTAAAATAATATGATCCAAAAATTCGGAAAGGGAATGACAATATTGCATAATACATAGTTAAATTTGGGTAGAAATGACATTTTCGCAGCAGCAATTCTACCCAAACAGGATACAATTAACCTTCTCCCAAGAGTGTAATAGATCTTTTATCTTGACGTACAACTTCTTTGGATTATCAGAGATCATATCTTCCAAGTTTTTACAAAAAGTAATACCTAAGTGGGTAATAGAGTTATTTTGGCAATTATAATTATATATTCTCTTCAAGTGGTCATGTTGTTGTCAAAACTTCAGTTTTAGTAAGATTTAATTTATAATATGAAACATAGCTATATTCCTTGATTAGTTGATGCAGATTTCTTATAGAAGAAATAGGGTCTGATAAAGTGAGGACCATATCATTTGCAAAGAGTATTATTTTATGTTCTTCTTCTCCAATCTTGGTGCCTTTTATCCCTCTTGAAGATCTAATTAAAGCTGCAAGGGGCTCAACTAACAAGGGAAAGATTACCGAAAATAGAGGACAGCCTTGCCTGGTTCAGTTTTTATCTCAAACGAGGAAGATCTAAAGCCGATGCAGACGACAGAGGCGGATGGGTTAACAAACAAAGCTTTAATGGCTTTGGAGGGAAAGTCTCCAAAGCAAAACTTTAATAATGTTAACTCGAAAAATTCACATCCGACTCTGTCGAAGGCTTTGTTGATATCCAGTGAGAGATAGATATAAGGAATCTGCTTTATATTAACAAAATCAATCAGATTCATTAATCTTCCTAAAAATCTAATCCTAACAGTATTCCATAATAGTGTTATATGTATAAAAAAAGAGATAATTGTTGTAGCTAAAGTATATACTAATTAATAATCTTACGGTATGAGTAAAGAATTAGTGGTAATAAAAACCTGACGAATTTCATGTGAATTATATTAGTGAATGTTAGCTCCTGTTTCACATATCTGAAAAATGTAAACTAATAGTGACTATTTCAACATTTATTTGATAGTAGCATAAAAAGTACTATACTATATCTGTGTATATCAAGTAGTAGTTATAAACCCCTGAATATCCCTAGTGTTTGACATCAGTGTAACGGAACCCATCACTGTTTTACCCTGTTTTATGGTTATTTAATTATTGGTTAAAATATGATCCTACTGTTATATTATATGTATGTTGGTTTATGCTCTGCAGAATATTAGCCAGACTATTGCAGACCTAGGCTAATAGATAATCCTATTACAGAGACTTCAAAGATAAGGGAGTCGATTGTATAAAGTGTTTTCATTCTCAGATAAGAACAAAGACGGCTGATTTAATCACTGTCTGATTATATCAAGTTGCCAGGGAAGTGTGACCCAGCTATTGTTCTCTCTATGTGTATTGTGTGGCCAAATATGGGAGATGTGGATTGCCTGTGGGAAGAGATGTGTATAAATATTTCTGCACATAACCAAATAGAGTCAGTATTCATTTGACTCCCAAATTGTGTGTCGTCCAATATGGGAGGTCGGGAATGGTGAAACTGTAGTGCCTCTTGGGGATTTTACTGTATACCAGCGGAGATATTGGACTGCGTGTTCCAGCTCCGTTACAATCAGCATTTGAAGAAAAAAATTTCAATGTATACCGTAATTGAACTTTAGTGTTCAGATTTCAGAAGATCCAGATGAGTGTTGTCCTGATAAGAGTATTTAAAAGACTTATATTAGGACAGCTTCCTAGGTAGATAAAGCAGCAGCAGGAAAATATTGACTGATCATAAAAACAGCACCTGGTTTCAGAAGTTACACTGAATTTATTTACTTTATATACTGTTTTTTTTTTGTGCTAAATCAAGTATGTGTTTGTAGCATTCAGTTGTGTCCAACTATCCATGACCTTATGGGCCGTAACACACCATGCCGATCCACTCAGTATTCATGGCAGATAGACTGGAGTGGGTTGCCAGTTCCTTCTCAGGGCCATGGCATACAGCTACTGGTATTTAAAAATAACAAAACTTTAATGTATGATCACCACAGTGACTTTTAAGCTAAATAATAACAACATGTGACAATTTCTTTGGTGGACATTTTCCTTTAAAAGGTATACAGAAGTTTCCTGGGTTTCAAATGTTTCCTAAAAAACAGCCACTGATTAGTAGAAAGATATGTATTATATTAAAAAGTTGATGTACTTACATATTTATATGCTGGATACTGCTAACTGGAATTGCACACCCCTAGGAAGCTTACATTACAGTGGGTACAGGTTGCACAGCATCTGGGTACAGTTTGTGGCTTCCAGAGGAAATGCTGCCAGTCACATGGTTGCTGGGGTCACAGCTTATTTCTCTCTGCCTGTCTCCTTGTGGGGAATGTAAACACCAGCAGCAGTGATGCAGGACACAGACAACTGCACGTGTAATCTATTGTGATGTACTGCACAGATTGGCACATGTTAGAAAGTACTATTTATTTTCATATGAATCCAACTACGTTTCCCAGGGTGCTTTAATGCACAGACAGAAACCCCAAATGTTTCAGCCTCTGCTTCCTCCTGATAGTCCAAAACAATTATTTTAAATGAAAGCTAATTTAGCCTGGGTTTGGAGAGGGTGTTAACCATGTTTTTCAACTTAAAGGTAAGTGTTTAAATGTTTATATTGGTATTTTTTGCATGCAAAAAATGTCTGCATACACTACTGATTCTCCTCTATCTGATGCAATCATAATCCAGCTCACTTAGATATGCCTTTCACCTTGTGATTGTAATAAGACATCCAAAAGCTGCAAACAACAGCTTATCACCAGCTTTAAAAACATAGGGGAATAATTTGATTAATATGAAGATTGTGTCTTCAGCTTTTATAAAAAAATATGTTTCTATTAATAAACACGGGCATTTTAAATCAATACTTCTGTATTATAAATCATACTGGGCTCAGTATCTCTATATGACTATATTGAGAATATTGCACAGCAGAGCAAGTTATTGCAAATCTATTTATCATTTTAGTTTGCTGGTGCTATCTTGGAATATTTAACCAAAATGAGAGCAAATACAGTTTTTAAAGGGTAAATGACTATTGGAACATTTATTGAACAGATTGCTACTTCCATGTCTTGCATAAATGTATCAACATTTCTGCCATAAATTAATAAGAGCCACAGGAAACCAAAAATAGACATATAGTTTAAATGGGCATCAAGTGTGGAAATTTGATGTTAAAAGTAGCTCTAGGTCACTGATCTTTTAAATGTACAGTTAATGTAATCACTTCTCCTGTAACAGAGTGCATTTTCTAGTTTCAAACCACTTCCTGAGGGGCTTACAGCAAATCTCAGACCAGAGAGATCAAATAATTCACATGGTTTTGCTTGGTTCCCAGTTGCTCAGACATTGATGAAATTCTGACATGACCTTCTTTGCAGATTTACAACCTTGTTGCAATCTGGGTGCTTTTACCAGATTACAGACGTGCTTTGGTGTAATTACAGGGAAATTTGTCAAAAATATGTTTAAGGGATCCATGTTTTCAAATTTCAACATTAGACATCAGTATAACAACTTTATATAATTATTAATAATAAAAGATGCATAGTGCAAAATACGTACATCGAAAATTCTCTTTCCCCATAAATTGCGTCTGGCTCTTGAAGTATGTTTTAATACTTATACTGCTGTTGTCATGAAATTACTATAGACAAATCCATAGTTGTCATTACCATGTAGAACTAAATAGCATTTTCTTATGGCACTTAAAAGCTGATCACGATCTTGGCAAACAGACCACCTTATGATTTTTTTGCTTGCTTCTGAACAATTATAATGAGCTATAATGCATTAGAATATAGCCTGTGATCATATAAACCATAACATCTAGTATATATATATGTATATATATATATATATATATATATATATATATATATATATATATATATATATATATATATACACATATATATATATATATATATATACATACATATATATAATGCTATTTTATGGTATTTTGTTCATTTTTGGAATTTATAAATATTTTTTGTAAGTGCAGTTGGACCGTGGATCACCTTAAAAAGAGATGATGGACCACTGGTGGTTTTCAGACCATAGTTTGAAAACCTCCGAATTAAGGAATTTTAAATCAAACACGGGTGATTTTCTATTTATGTTTTTACACTAAAGAACTTTTTAATTAGTAAACGTAAAAGTTATTAACACAAATGTATTAATATTAATTGCTCATATTACTGTACTGTTACAGAGAACCTATAACTAGCTTAAAAATGCTGCATTTGTCTTCAGTAGTTTTGAAAAAAATACTGATTTTCTACTATGTCTGAATTTGCTTTGGGAAACCAAGTGATCAAACAGAATCCAATTATCTCTTTATAGCAAAACATATGTTCAGCTATTGTATTCATTTGTTGTGAAAGATTAATACAATAATATCTCATAATTAGTACTGTATTTTTATATGGACCTGCAAAGTTATTTTTTTTTATGTGTTCTGTCTTATTCTAAAAGCAGTCTTCATCCCTCCCTCTGATAATGTCACAACAAGTGCAAATAAATGTAAAATCTGCTCATCAATCAATGAATGAGCTGCTATGACAATATATGACAGTGATTGGGCAATAGGAGGCCCTGGGGCCATATGTGGACCCCATTCTATTCTCTGGCTTTGAGATTCCTGTGACATTTTCAATAAAAAATTAGATAACACATAAAACTTTCTTTTCAAAATTATAACCTGCTTGTTACTTGTTGGAAAAAATATCGATCTTTCCAAATCTGCAATGACACTACAGTATGTACACTATATCATCACTAGCATCTTGCCCGTCAAAAATGACGTCATGATATATTGTTATACATTGTGTTTTCTATCTGTTTATGTCTGTCTGCCTCTTTCCCCCTCTCTCTCTTTCCCCCTCTCTCCCTCCTCTGTGTCTATTTGCCCCCCTCTCCCTCCCCTGTGTCTATTTGAACCCCTCTCCCTCCCCTGTGTCTATTTGAGAGGGGGGAAAGAGACACAGAGGAGGGAGAGGGGTCACACTCCTGTGTCTCTTCACTACCTCTCCCCCCTTGTGTCTCTTCCCTATCTCCCTCTCCTGTGTCTCTTTGCCCCCCTCTCCCTCTCCTGTGTCTCTCCCCCTCACACTCCCTCCCCTATGTCTCCCCCCCCCACTCCCTCCCCTGTGTCTATTTCCCCCCTGTGTCTCTTTCCCTCCCCCACTACCTCCCATGTCTCTTTCCCCCCTCTCCCCCATTTCTCACCCCTGTGTCTCTTTCCCCCCTATACCTCCCCTGTGTCTCTTACCCCCTCTCTCTCCCCTGTGTCACCTCCCTCCCCTCTGTTCCCTGTGACCCCCATCCCTCCCATGTCTCTGCTCTCCCTCTCCTGTGTTTCTTTTGCCCCCACTCCCTCCCCTGTGTCTCTTCCCCCTATCTCTTCCCTGTGTCTCTTCCCCCCTCTCTCTCCTGTATCTCTTCCCCCTCTCTCTCCCCTGTATCTCTTCCCCCCTCTCTCTCCCCTGTATCTCTTCCCCCCCTCTCTCTCTCCCCTGTATCTCTTCCCCCCTCTCTCTCTCCCCTCTCTCTCTCCCCTGTATCTCTTCCCCCCTCTCTCTCTCCCCTGTATCTCTTCCCCCCTCTCTCTCTCCCCTGTATCTCTTCCCCCCCCTCTCTCTCCCCTGTATCTCTTCCCCCCTCTCTCTCTCCCCTGTATCTCTTCCCCCCTCTTTCTCTCCCCTGTATCTCTTCCCCCCACCCCCTCTCCTTCCCCTGTGTCTCTTTCCCCCACCCCCTCTCCCTCCCCTGTATCCCTTTCACCCCTCTCCCTTCCCTGTTCTCCTTTTGCCATTTCCGGTTGCGAAAATATTTGCGGGCTTGGGGAATTTGATCAATTTCCCCAAGCCCGCAAAAGGGCTTCCAAGTTACGACCTTCAAAAACGTTATGGGTTTAACGGACACCATTTTTTTTAAGCCCATAACTCTGATGCCGTTCGGAAGGCCTCCAAAAGACGCCAACTGAATAGCAAATTAGCTTCCAACCTCACTTACCGGCTCCCTGCCTCTCCCCCTGCGCCCAATGCGGCCCTCATGTGTGTGTGTGTGTGTCCCAACCTTGTCGGCCAGCAATAGGCCCAGGGGGACAGGCGAGGGCTGCAATGGGCGCAGGCCTCCAAATGGCTTTTGAGTTACGGACTTAAAAAAAATTGCGACGGTTTAACCATTGACCATTATTTTTTTCAAGCTTGTAACTCGGAAAACGTTAGGAGTCTTCCCCCCTCTCTACCTTGCGGGCCTCGCGATGAGCGCCTTCACCGCTAATTGCGAGCCTCTCTCCCCCCCCCCCCCACTTTACGGGCCTTGTGATGAGCACCTCAGACGCTCATTCTGGTCCCCGCAATGAGCGGCTTTGCGGCTCATTGCAGGCCACAGCATGCGCTACGTGTATGTGCAAGCCCGTAACTTTGCGAGCGTTACACATAAACTCGCAACTTCGTCAACTATATATATACGATAGATGATGTTTTAGCTTGTTATGCCTTGTACGACAAAATGTCAGCGCAATCAGTCTTAAAAAAAAAAAAAATTCTCACATGTATTACTGCATTTAAAGAACACAGGAGTACTATATTATATGTGCTCTTTTGAAGAAAATAATAAGCAATAGCATGTACAAGTAAATTATTAATCAATGTATAAAAATGTTATATAGTGGTGTTGAATATTGTGTATGTTCAAGGGGACAAGTGGGAATCTCATCAGTCTACAAGGCTGTCGAGCAAGCCTCTAAGTAAACATAATCCACAATTTCATATAGTAGTCCATAAAATGAAAGCCCTTTTTTTTACTTTATAAAAACAATTTTCCCAGTTAGCAGTTCTGGTTATGAAACAAAATACAATATATCTGTGATTATATCTGAAATAAAATACAAACTTGTACCCACACAAATACCATGTAAAAAAATAACCATATAAAATAGAATAGCTCTGTGGTATGACCCACCTATGCCTTATTGTACCTGAATATTTCTCCCTTATTTTTCTCCCTTGAAGACAATGTGGATAAGTAGGTAGCATGTACCATGCTTTTTGGTCCTGTCCACTCATACAACAATTCTGGTCAAAATTATCTCTCTCTCAAATTATATATATATTGCTGTCCCCTCAAAATAACACACAGCCATTAATGTCTAAACTGTTGGCAACAAAAGTGAGAACACCCCAAAGGGGAAATGTCCAAATTGGGCCCAAAGTGTCAATATTTTGTGTGGCCACCGTTATTTTCCAGCACTGCCTTAACCCTCATGGGCATGGAGTTCACCAGAGCTTCACAGGTTGCCACTGGAGTCCTCTTGCACTCCTCCATGATGTTAGAGACCTTGCACGTCATCACCAGTCCATCACCTTTACCTTCAGCTTCTTTAGCAAGGCAGTGATGTCATCATGGAGTAGTGGAAGAGGACTCCAGGCACCTGTGAAGCTCTGGTGAACTCCATCCCCATAAGGGTTAAGGCAGTGCTGGAAAATAATGGTGGCCACACAAAATATTGACACTTTGGGCCCAATTTGGACATTTCCACTTAGGGATGTACTCACTATTGTTGCGAACGGTTTAGACATTAATGGCTGTGTGTTGCGTTATTTTGAGGGGACAGCAAATGTACACTGTTATACAGGCTGTACACTTACTACTTTACATTGTAGCAGAGTGTATTTCTTCAGTGCTGTCACATGAAAAGATATAATAAAATATCTACAAAAATGTGAGGGGTGTACTCACTTTTGTAAAAAAAAGGTCACAAAGAGTTGTATACCAATCTACCCAATGAACCTGCTCTTTTTCCTACCACTAGATGATCTACCCAGACAAATTAAAGCTGATCAAAGACATTTTAACCACAGCTAGGTGTACCATTTCAGCAACCTAGAAAGAAAACATCAACCTCCTACAGTAACCTAAATCACAAAAAAAGACTTTGATGTGCCTGCTTCACGGGCACTCATTACACAATATTAACATTTCACAGAAACAGATCCAAATTCTATTTTAGAAACAAATGTTTTTTATCTGATGAGCCCTCTGCAGGTCAATAAAACATTATTATAAGGTGTCATTCACTGTAAAATGTCCAAAAAAATAATTGCCTTTATACACCATTCTTAAAGCTTTAACCGTTGGGTTCATATTTTCAAATATGCTTAGAATAGGCATGGGAGATTTCCCTGTATAAAATGAATATTTACATCTCTTCAAACTCTAAATACTTTTAAGGGAAAAAAGATCATACTCCCAAAACTATTTTGGAGTGTGAACCTCCTGGATATGTACAACTTTGTGAAAATGAACCTTGATTCAATCTGGCCTTCCCAACAAGCATTGGGTGGTTTATATACTGTTACAAACCAGAGCACCTTTGATGTTGGGAGATGATAGTTAGCTTACAGTTGTGAGCCTCACTTTAAATAGCAAACAAAGCAATGCCAGCAGTATATCTGGTTTATAACTACAAAACCCTCTCATTAGTAAGTGTGATTACAAGTTGTAAATGCATTTGCTGCTAGATTTATGTACTCAATAGTTTTATGAGTAGAAAAACTTTAAATCTAAAATGTGGCACTTTACAAGCTTCACTTAGCTTTTGATTCTGACTTGCTAATGTTTATTAATGTTCATGTTTTGTGCTAAACTGTATTATAACTACATGTACAGCTGTGAGTACAAACCAAGAGTTATGCTATTTCTCTTGTCTGAATATGAACACCTATATATAACATATCTATATAACTATATAGAAATTCATGTCTCAAAATGTCTAAACCAGATCTAATCTTGGCCATTTTATACTCAGGAGAGCCTTTCCAACCCATAATGTATAACTCTGCCTTATACAATTATTTTTTTTTTTTGGTTACACTTGATAACAGATAAGTAGGAACACTTGCACATATGTTATATCTTTAAATCCTATTAGGTATTTGTTCAGATACTGAAGGGCCCGTAGGCCACCTCAGGTTTGCCTGGGGTTGGGGGGAGAGACCACCTGACCTGGCAGGCCCGGGTAGGGGTGGGAGGTGGCTAGCTGGGGGAGGTGGAGCATTGTAGGCGTTTGGCGCCAATTTCCTCCAGTCCGCCCCCAGCTAGCCCACCCACCCATCCCTAGAGTATTGTTGTTAACGTGATGTATATGTTGTACTGTAAAAAAAAGCTGTGGATTAAGTTGTTGTTGTTGTTGTCTGAGGTACTCGTTGTGGTGGATGTATCATTGAAGTGTATATTATATGGTATCAAAAGTTTGTTTATATAGTAATAGCGGCAGGTGGTGAGGGGAGTCGCCGGGACAGTGGGAAAATGGGGGAGATCCTACCCTACGGTGGTACGGATGTTCCAACACGGTAGGCCCTGGATGAGGCTTCAGGGCGTAGGGTGTACTGTCTCTGTCCAGGCTCCTCCCCTCTGGGTTATGTTTATTTATTTATCGCTATGGTTATTACGTCATGTTGTGTCTACCAATAAACGCTGTGGCGAGTTATCTCGAAGAAATTGTCTGTGTCTAATTTTATATTCAATGGGTGATGGGGTATAAATTCTTATATGCACATACCAACTGGGCTTGCTTAGGTCATGTTCTACAATGTGCTATGTCTATTTATTTGTAATGCTATGACAATAGTCATAGTAGTAATGGGACTATGAAGTAATTCATCGCTCTTCAGATGTAACTATTTATGTGCGTTTGCCTGAAAAAGTTCAACCAGGAATCCCTACCAACAATCACCATATTTTAACGTCACAGAAGAGTAAAGCTGGTGCTTCAGAGAACAAAATGCTGTAATGCATATTCTTTGCAGCATGGGGCTCAGTTTTTGTCTATGGGTCTGTTTATCAAGCAAATGTGATGGTAACAAACCCTGATAAACACTAGGTCAAATGAGTCTGCAGAACTCCACATATTAGTTCAGAATAATTAACTATTTGATATAAAATAAATAAAAGCTGTTTTCCAATAAACTTCCCTTTATGATTTTCCTGCACTGCGTACTAATGTGATTACTGACATTAAATCAAATTTCTCTCTATTCTCTCCCTAAATAATAAAAAGATTCAAAGTAGGCATCAGTTTTACAAAATACACAAAATTAATATTCTGTTTCCATCACTTAAAAGGTAAATTTATTCCAAATACAGTATGTGGTTAACCAATAAATGTAAATAAACTAGATATAGAAAAAATATTTGCAGGGTCTGTAAAACATACTTATTAAACATGACTGATCCAATAAAACTTTAGATGATTCTGAATATTTAGACCTCAGTGTCTGTTGAAAGATTACTAATACCCTCTGTCTAAATGTGTCAAATAAATCATTTTCTTCAACAATTATTCAAGTCACACAGACTACTGTCACCACTAATATATGTCATATCAAAGGGTTTGTCCCAAGTACCATCTTTAACTTGACAATATATTAAATTGCAAACAAATCTTTTAGGTTAAAGAGGAATTAAAACTCCCATTTTTTGCTCATGAATTTAAAAGTTCACATTTTCAAGTTTTTTGTGCAAGGAAAACTAGCACTTCAAATGGTTAAACATTAAATGTTAATTACAAAGTTCATTAGATAAATTACTTTATTCAGTTTAAAGTCACTCTCAAATCATAATCTCCGATGTCACAACAGTGCTGCAAAGCTGCATTTAATATTGTTAATTGTTTTTTTTTTGTTTTTTTTTCTGTACTTGTTTTCCATGTTAAAAAAACATTTGCAATGCATAAACCATTCACTTTTAAAAAGCATTTTAGACAAAATGGGGGCTCCATGTCTCTTCAAAAGTTAAATGATAATTTTCTAGAAACATAACGTCTACATGCACTCCATTTTATTGCAGCAATGGTGATTTATACAGCAATACCCAGCTATCATTGTACTGCTTTGTTAGTGCATTAGATTGATTTCCATTATATACTTAGTATTCAGAGGGAGACGTGTTCTCATGTCACCTCCCTTGAGGTGTTGTTTGATCTTGTGTATAAAAAATGGCAACTTATCATCATTAGGATCATAGGCAAATGAGATATGTGAGTTGTTTGCAGAGCATATAAATACAGATTTAATGTAGACATAGATTAATTGGTCTACCTCTCTACAGCTATAGGAGCCTATATAATTGCAGTATAGACTTGATCAGCACTGAATGTGTTAAGTGAAACCATCCATAACTCTATTTTTACATGTATAATTATATCAAACCGCTGTTTACCCACAGACCAATTACAGCAACAGTTCAAGATATCAGAGACTAAACTAGTGAAGGACATGCTCAATGACATCTTAGCACAAGGGAGGCTGCTAAGACTTTCTGTATATAACATTGACAAAAATGAAAGGTACAATATAATTGGTATACCCAATGGATCTTTCCTTGCCAATGAGGCAATCAATCATGCTTGTTAGAAGTAGGCAATTAGCATTTATCTAACTAAATCTAGCTGACTATTGGAGGAATAACATCATGTGGATCCTGACATTCATAAAGAACCATAAGATAATATTCTTTCACAAACATAATTTGTGCTTGTCAGTTGAATGTACAGTGATGGCAGGAAAAGGGAAATACCTTTCTTATACACAATGACAGTTCTTGAAAAATAACGTTAGTTGAATCTCCATTTCTAATATCTTATATATCACATAAACTTCAGTTCCAACATGTTACATAGATCTTAGTCTGCCATGATGTCACACGGACTTATAGATGTGCTTCTCTCTCATAATCTCCCATGACATAATGGCAGGAGCTGAGAGGAGGCCAAGTATAGGTCGGTAAACAAACAAGGAGGTTGAAAGGGCAGAGACATGGAAGATAGTGGGAGCAGCCGTAATTTTTATATGTTCTAAGGTGAACACAAATTAACTATTTGTGTACTCTGTATGGTGGAGGTCTTCTATCACCCTTTTGCCCACCATAAGTTAAATAATGTTGTGGTTTATAACCTTCCAACACAATGTATAGCACCAGTAAGATAACTTCCCCAACTGATGAGATCCCTTTTAAGATCAACAAAAACATCCTATGCTTGAAAGCTTTGTTATACACCAGATATACGCTAAAAAGGAACCATGTATGAAGTGGTATTCAACTAGAGTATGAAAATGCACTTTGGACTCATTTGCATATATCTGCTCAGTTTCTCTGCGGGCAGTACAAAAGTGGTATTTCTTGGAATTCTGAGCATTAAATAACTATTGTGAACACAAATGAGATAGATAAATAGATAGATAGATAGATAGATAGATAGATAGATAGATGATATTCGTCTGCTTGTGTTCATCTATGTCTGTAGATAGGTAAGTAGGTAAGTATTAGAAGTAAAATCCAAATCAATCACCTTCCATGGCATACTTCATGTCCTGTGCAAATAGATTCCACATAACTTCTGAGCTGAGTTTTCCCATGTTTAGCTCCTGAGGGAACCTAGAAAAAAAAAATTCCATTAGTCTATTTCCAGTTTCATGAGATTTTATCTTTCACTCCAACAGTTCAACACTTAAAGTCACATCCAGATATCATGTAAAAGGAAACAAAGCAGCTAAAACCATTGGTCCTATTATGTGAGAGTATTAAGTCCTTGATTTCTCAAAGTAAGGTGCTTAAAACAAGATGAGTACTGTACTTTAAAGTGTTGTTTTACAAGAGCATCAAACAAGCAGCAAGCATAACACAAACTGAACATTAGCAGAAATATAAACTTTAAATGTGTGGAATCTTTTTACTTCTAACCTCAAGGGGTGTCCTCTTGTTAGTTGAAAACCTTTTGGCACAAAAAGCTCCCTTGACAATCCTTTATAGTGACCCTGGACGTATTTATATAATGTAATCATATCTCATCTTAGACGCCTTTTTTCTAGAGGAAACAAGTTTATTTGGTTAGTCTTTCTTCATAACTTTATCCCTCCATTCCCCTAATTAGTTTTGTTGCCCTCCTCTGTACCCTTTCCAGCTCTAAAATGTCCTTTTTTGTACTCCATATTCCAAATGATGGCGTATTAGGGATTTGTATAGTGGCAGAATTATATTTGCTTCCCTTGCTTCTATACCCTTCTGAATACATGCTAATATTTTATTTGCCTTTGCAGCTGCTGCTTGGCTTTGAGCACTGTTACCTAGGTGGTTGTCCACAAGTACTCCTAAATCCTTTTCAATATCTGATACACCTAGATTTGCTCCATTAAGATTATAAATTGCATGGCTATTTTTCATTCCAGATGCATAACTTTACATTTATTCATATTAAATCTCATCTGCCATTTAGATGCCCATTCCTCAATTTTATGTAAATCTCTTTGAAGTGAAAGCACATCACTATCTGATTTAATTACCTTGCACAACTTCGTGTCATCAGCGAAAATGGAGACACTACATTCCAGTCCCACCTCAAAGTCATTAATAAATATGTTAAAAAGGAGAGAACCTAATACTGAATCCTGATGAACTGCACTTACCACATTGGTCTAATCTGAGTATGTTTCATCTACAACAACCCTTCCTGTCTTTTAGCCAGCTCTCGATCCATGAGCAGATATTTATTGCAATTCCTGTATCCCTTAGTTTGCACAATAATCTCCCATGTGGCACGGTATCAAAAGCCTTTGCAAAATCCAAATAGACTACATCCACTGAGTTGCCTTGATCCAAATTCCTACTAACCTCCTCATAGAAACTAATTAGATTTGTTTGAAATGACCGATCCCTCATAAATCCATGGTGACTCCTACTTATAATCCTGTTCAAATAGACATTTTTTTTGTATATTATCCCTTATTAACCCTTCTAAAAGCTTTCCCACTACAAAAGTGAGGCTCACTGGTCTATAATTCCCCGGATTTGCTCTTGCTCCCTTTTTAAATATAGGTATCACATCAGCTTTTCTCCAGTCATCTGGTAGAGACCCTGTGTTGAGTGAATCATGAAAAATTAGATATAATGGTTTGGCTATTACAGAGCCCAGTTCCCTTAGTACCCTTGGATGTATTCCATCAGGACCCGGGGCTTTATTAACATTTATTTTTTCCAACCTCTTTTGGATTTCTTCCTGCGTTAACTAGTTATTTGGCGAAGGTAGTGTAGCCCCATTATGTTGCAGTGTCCCAACCACTGGTGCCTCCCTTGTGTATACATAAGAAAATAACCTATTTAGATCATCTGCCTTTTCCTGGTCACAAATTTTCAGATGGCCTGTGTCACATTGTAATGTTCCTATAGCTTCCTTCCTTGCCTTCTTCCCATTAAAATACTTAAAAACATTTTAGGATTAGTCTTACTCTCTTTTGCAATTCATTTTTCTATTTTAGCCAGTCTAATAGCCCTTTTGCAAGCCTTGTTGATTTCCTTGTACTCCCATAAAACAGTCTCTGTCCCCTCTTGTTTCTATAATGTAAATGCCTGTTTTTTACTCTGTATCTTGATCTTTAGGTGTCTCTGTGTCAGTGAGTGCATGCAATTTACTGTGGCTGGGAGAGATCTGAGGTGCAATTCACTGAGGCTGGGAGAGATCTCAGAGGCAATTCATTGGGGCTGGAGGAGGAAATGGGCAATTCACTGGGGCTGGGAGAGGTGATGGGGCAATTCACTGGGGGTGAGAGAGATGACAGGGGCATTTCACTGGAGGTGGGAGAGGTTTTACCTGGGATGTAGATAAAACAATCAGTGAATGAAGGGACACAGTCCTTGTTCTGGTTATTACAGAAAGCCAAAGGAAAGCAGAGGCTCAATTCACAGATCAAAAATATACCATGTATTAAGTATGCTAATTTTCCCTGGGATTTTCAGGGGGTGTCAACATTGATAGAAAACAGTTTGCAAAATGCAAGAAATTCAGCAAATTTTAGGGTAACGGTTAAAATGTTTATTTTGGTATTTTTTCATGCAAACATTTTTTTTATGTTTCCCTCTATCAGATGCATTCATAATCCAGCTCACTTGCATATACCTTTAATTAGTTAATTAAAAATACTTGCTCCTTTGTAAATATGACAAACATATATAGACTCCATTGTTAACTTTGGAGATATTTAAAATCATTTACAGCAGAAACTGAAAATCAAACTATTTTAGGAGCTCACTTTCTCAGGTATGCCAATCACAGAAATTAAAAATAGGTACCTATGGGGTTTCAAGTCAGTCCTATTACATTAGTAGTTAAACTATAAAAAGGGTGTTTTATAATATTACAGTATTTAAATTATAAAAAGGGTGTTTATAAATAATTGTGATGAAATTGTTGTTATTGTAATAAAGAACATGATTTTTTAAAAATAAGACAAAAATAAGTGTGCATATGAAACAAATGTACAAACAAATAACATTGATCACATCCCTGACAGCCTGTATTTTAACAGCAACAACCTGATGCAGAAATTATATTACGGTAAATTAAGTGCTTTTCCACCCCGCCCTTACAGTTTAAACATGACATGGTTTGATTGCAATTTCAAATGGCAGGATGAGGTTTTGGAAGACCATTGTTTGAAAACATTTTGTTTTATGTAATGTAACCATCCCTAGGTCTTTGTTTCTACAAGCTCTTTCTCTTCTAATTAAGCATCACATGCAATACATTATCTGTCTCTTCTGAGTCCTGCAGCATCTTTTTTACAGTACATCACTTACGGAAATGTTGGCTCTAAGGTTATAATACTAAATACAACTCTATATCTGGCAAAGTTTACAAAATTGCAGACTTGCATTTGAACCAGTTGCACAAACTGAGGATGTGCTTAGAGCAGTTTCCGAAATACAAAATATGTATGCCAATCATTTACAGAGAGAATACAAAAGAATAACTCAATGTGAAACCCCCTGAAATTCTATGCTATTGGTAGCAATTAAGTTGACCGATTATTTGTTGCACTGCTCGGGGCTTGACAAGACACAGGGTTATATTTACCAAGCATTGTTGGTCAGCAGTTATTGTTCTAAGTCTATCACTAGCAGTATATTGTAGTGAACACTCATCTATTTGTGAGATGCATTATATACTAAAAACAGTTTGGTTGCACACCAGAACAAAAAAATGAACCATGATTATTTAGGAGGACTTGACTTATAAACATTAGCAGGAATTTTAGATTAAAAAAAATACTGCATATAACGTTCATTAGTTTGTACGGTTCTTAATGATTACACACCCAGCACATTCATTTGTACTGTTCTTAATATTCTTACATTCAAAATATGGTAAACGCTTGAAGAAAAAGGTGAAAATCCTTATGCATATAGTATTATTAGATTCACTGAAACATTTTATTTATTTCAGTTATTGATGAGAACATATTGTACATAATGTAGATGAGTTACCAAAATAATACCTCAGGTGACCTTGGGTTTAACATTGTTTTATTAGTGAGTTTGCAAAAGATTTGGCAGTAAATGTGTTCTTATCTTGTTATATGACAGCATAAACACCCCAGTGATTTTAAGCTTAATTATAAAGGTTTAGATAGGAAAGAAAAAATAATTAGTAACTGCATTTAATTTCAAAATGTGCAAAACATTGTTGCTTTTATTGTTCGCACAATAACCCAATATATTGTATTTGATATTTGCAAAGGTAACAGGCAGGTAGAGAGGAATTTAAGTCAACATATGGTGAGGTATTCGCTACAGAACAACAAATACAATGCAAGGTAAATACAATGTTGCATAGCCTTCAAGATAAATGCACATGGGAGAATGCACAAAGAGGCACAGGCCATGTATATCTTCACCAAAGTATATCTACACTATAGTAGAAGCGCTTTCAAATGTATCAATGTTTAGCTAGGTGCATAACTTCAGGCTAATAAACTAAAAAGGGATCACATGCAACAATAAATCTTATTTGCATATTGGTCAGTGACATGTATTAAAAAAACTGCAACTTCAAATGAATGCATCTTGTTTAGAACTCTCAGTCATCTTATTGACTGCTACAGTATATTGTCCCCTTAACAAGGCAGAGGAAATACAATATACAAGTATACAAGAGTTAATCAGCTCCATGGAACTCTGTATACTGCTTTGTCAATCTCCCCAATTTGAAATGTTGGGTAAAATAATTTCCACACACTTACTATTGAGCTTAGCTTTACTCACTGGCTCATGTCTCACTTTGGTGTAGTCACTACTTTGTAGTCACTACTTTTTCTCTTCAGCAACGAGACATGAGTGAAGGGTCTTCAGCTATACACTTGTACATTTGTTAAGCTTTTCACACATATATATGAACCTCTTTGTGCAGTGTTTTAGAATTTAGTGGAGTTTTATACATTTTACATTAGGGTAATTAGTGGAATTATTATTATTTTGAATGGTCATTTGAAATTCATGTGCATACCCCCACATATAGTAACAAGGAAAATAAAATAATAGTATGCAGGTACGCAGTTCTAGAAATGTTAAATCAAATAAGAAAATAACCACCTGCAATAGCCCAGTGGCTCTTGTCTGCCGAGATCTAAAGTCTCTGCAAACATGTAAGTTGGAGAAATCTGAACAGAATACAATGAATCTTACAAATAAATAACCAATAATGGAAATTGTGAAGAAATAGTGCAGAGTGTGCCTGGTTAAATAATGCAGCGAGAGCATATGGGCTTAGCAGAAAACATATTCACAGCTTGAAATGTCTGCCATCAATACAAGATTTTTTTCTCAGCATGTGCATGCTAATCTTAAGGAACAAGAAAACTGAAACTGAAATAAAGTATATAGACGTCTGTTACACCTAGGGATAAAGTTAAGACCTTTAAGACAGGATTTTAGGTCAATAACTCCTTACTTACACAATGTCTCTTGTAAAACAAATTAAAAAAATAAGCATGTAATTAGTTTTTCAATAGTTGTTCAATAGCTTTTTCAATAGTTCAGAGATGAAAAGATTTAGATATAAAAATACAGCTGGGCCATCACATCTTATATTAAAATAATTCCTGATATCTTTATTGTGTGGAGCTGTACAATGATGGAAAGATGGCTGCATATGAAAAGTGTGTAGTACCCAAGCAAGATGTTTATGATCCAAGGCTGCACTAGGCTTATGACCTCAGATTGGGAGCCCAGCTTCATTTCTGATTCCTGCCTGCCTCCACTGTTGAATATACATAAATTCCAGTTAGGTTTCAGGTTGTGCAGTGAACCCAGATAACTTGCAAATTTTTGGTAGATTTACCAATATGTTCATTTTGGGTAAAAGGCACTGGTCTAATAATGGGTGTAACTATACAACTAACTCCTGCTGAAGTACTCCCACATGCTACCATTAACCATAATCATAGCAGCCATAGATCCCATATCAAATAAATGATGTGATTTGAAACACAATTCTCAGTTATCAGCTCACCTTTGTCTATCTATGGAGAGCCTCTAGAGAGGAATAATTCAGTTGTGTCCAACGTTCCAGAGGGAGAGAGACACGCTCTACCACTGTTGTGGGTAATTTCAACAATTAACATTTATACATAATCTTTTCCACAAGCTACAGAATTTATTCATTTGGCGTTAGAAGATGACTTTTTAATTAATTTGCTCTAAAATGGTAATATTTTAGGTACTTTACATTCACATAGTACTATTGGTTTATTTCATGCACACTATCGGTCAAATCGCAATTATATGAGCCTGTAATGGAGCCCGGAAATGTTACCAATATTCAATTGGCTACTTTTAGCTATTCGCATTACATCTGCGAGTTACAGGCTCAAAACCACTGCAGGCTTGTCAAAAACGTAACTCTGTCCAATGTCCTCCATTGATTTTTTAAGCCTGCAAATGTTACCAGTGCTAAAGACACAAAATCCATATTCAATTACAAACGTTTATGTAGCCTGCAATTGCTTTCAAACCCCCAAAATGACAAATATATCAAATTATACAAGTACTAGATAGGACTTGCAAGTGGATTAAACACCTGTTTGTAACACTGCAAAAGCAAATAAACACACACTAGTGTACTTTGAAATACTGGGAAACAATGAAAGGCATTAGAAATAATTGCACAACAGTGTCAACCTCGCAAGTCTGCAAAAAAAATATATTTTTAATTTTTATTTCCGTTTATATCCCGGGAATCAAGGAGTTAATACATATCATGGAACCCACATGGACTAAAACAGTTACTTTATTGATTTTTATTGATTTCTTGGTTGAGAGTCCAAATTGTACTTCTAAACACTAATTAATTGTAGTTTAAACTCCATGTTTTACTGACGTCGGTCTAATTTACTATTGTCTAAAAAGTAACTTACGGGCTTGCTGAATTGATCATGATGATCACACTGAAATGTGACTTACAGGTTTATGGTTTGCATGTGGAGGCTGTGAGCCTGTAAGTTAGTGACAATTTAATAAGTCTAAATGTTTAGAAAAAAAATTGACCAGCAGCCAAAAGTTCAGTTTGGAGGTAATTACAGGATTAAATAGTAATTAAATAGGGCCATATATCTGGTCTATTTATTTGGTTGTTTCTTTATCGCCCAACATTGAAGAAAAAAAAAACGAAAAAATAAAAATAAATACATAACATGATATCTGTTACATACCGTATATACTAGAGTATAAGCCGAGTTTTTCAGCCCTTTTTTAAGGCTAAAAAGGGCCCCCTCGAGTCACTCCCCCTAGTGTGTCTCTAAACCCACCCCTGTGTCTCTCTAACCCCCCCCCGTGTCTCTCTAACCCCCCCCCCCCGTGTCTCTTTCCCTCCCCCCTCCTCCACATCAACCCCCCTCCTCAACCCCCTCCTCACGGTCTCCCCTCTAAATACCTCCCCCTCACTTACCTGCCTCTTCTCCGGCCTCTGCACCGTCTTGACCCCGGCGTGCATGTGACATCACATACGTGCTGCGTCATTAGCATATACCGGGCGCCGGGGGGGAGACAGTGAGGAGGAGGTTGAGGAGGGGGTTGATGAGGAGGAGGGGGTTGAGGTTGAGGGGGGGTGAGGAGGGGGTTGATGAGGAGGAGGGAGGTTGAGGGGGGTGTTGAGGTTGGGGGGGTGAGGAAGGGGATGAGGATAGGGGGGTTGAGGATGAGGATGGGGGGTTGAGGATGGTGGTTGAGGAGGGGGTTGATGAGGAGGAGGGGGGTTGAGGTTGAGGAGGAAGTTGAGGTTGAGGAGGGGGGTTGAGGAAAGACACAGGGAAGGGAGAGGGGAGAAGAGACACGGGAGAGAGAGGATGGACAAAGGGGGCAGCACATTTCCCACCCTCGTCTTATACTCGAGTCACTCATTTTACCCAGTATTTTGTGGTAAAATAGGTGCCTCGGCTAATACTCGGGTCGGCTTATACTCGAGTATATACGGTACACTGTTTTTTATAATGCCTACTTATTTCATGTGCTGTATATGCAGATTTTCAGCACTATGAACCCAAGTATTTAATTTAACGCTTAAGCTGCAGTAAGTAAAGTTCTCCATTTAACCTGCAACTTATCCCCTTTGGAGATCTAATAAAGTACATCTATTTTTATATTTATTCTAGCAGCAAATTATAAATGTAGACAATACTTGTATCATCATTCTTTGATATCAGAATTTTGTGGCCCGATCAAATTGTAAAACAATAATATATAAGGAAACAGAACCTTGCATTTTAACATTTTTTTGTAATTTTTGGAAGAAAAAAAGTATGCAGGAAGAAAAGGTAGAAATAAAAGAAATTGTACTGGGTTGTCCAACCTGTCACCAGACCTTTTCTTACGCATGATTATTATTTTCTTAAACAAATAATTTTTGAGATCACACCTCCAGGATAACTGCAGCCATACACCCCAGACTGAGGATAATAAATTCTCCTTGTGCTCCAAGCTGTTAATTTCTCATTTATGGCTATGACATTTATTTAATTAACGAGGTTCTTTTTAGGGATTAAGTTACTTTTCAAAATTTGTGCTATACGTATTCTAGCACCTATTATGTATGTATTTTGATAATAACAAGTCTTTTATACACAGGCCTAATAGGGCTTTATCTGGGTTCAAAATTGTCAGGAATATTATATATAATGGAAAAATGGAGGATATTTGAATTGGGGCAAACCCTGTTCTGATCTCAATTGAATGGGCAAAAACATTTAAAGTATAAAACTTTTATTAAATAATTTAAAATCATTATTAATAAAAATAAAGAGAGACAAAGTTGGACCTACTATTGGAATATAATAAAAATCTCTTTTGATTTCAAAAATAATCAGCATATATTATAAACACCTAAAAGCATTGGTGCAGACCATATAGAAAGTGACAAACAAAAATATATATGTACCAGTAAAAAATGACTGGTGCAAAAGTGCTAAGTGCAAAAACGCTGCAGTACAGTGCTGCAGTGAAATATTGCACTATCATGCAATATAAAGTGCAATTAGTAAGGTGCTGAGGAGTTGCTCTTAATTCGCAACATAAATGGTTACAAAGGTCTATACCAGTATTAATATTAGTATTGGTATAAATATGAGCTATATTGCTTGTATTGAAATGCTGTATATAAAGTTGTCTCAATAGAGAATGATTCCTCTTTTAAATTCCTCCCATTAGCAATATCCCTCCTAAATTCTATTTAAAGCTGCACCATTTAACTATTTGGCGTATTCAGCGTTTGTTGAAGGATAGGGGCATTAAGGATGTGGAACGCTGCCTAGATGCTAGCTAGTGACATCATCAGACAGCGTCAAACCTACTGCGTCAACCGACGCATGTTTCTGGATATCCTCAGGAAATATTTTATATATATACAGTCAGGTCCATAAATATTGGGACATCGACACAATTCTAAACTTTTTGGCTCTATACACCACCCCAATGGATTTGAAATGAAACTAACAAGATGTGCTGTAACTGCAGACTTTCAGCTTTAATTTGAGGGTATTTACATCCAAATCAAGTGAGCGGTGTAGGAATTACAACAGTTTGTATATGTGCCTCCCACTTTTTAAGGGACCAAAAGTAATGGGACAATTGGCTGCTCAGCTGTTCCATGGCCAGGTGTGTGTTATTCTACAAAGAGCAGATACAACCTCCAGTGTTCATTTCAAGTGTGCTATTTGCATTTGTTGCTAACTCTGAATATGAGATCCAAAGAGCTGTCACTATCAGTGAAGCAAGCCATCATTAGGCTGAAAAAACAAAACAAACCCATCAGAGAGATAGCAAAAACATTAGGTGTGGCCGAATCAACTGTTTGGAACATACTTAAAAAGAAAGTACGCACCGGTGAGCTCAGCAACACCAAAAGACCCTGAAGACCACGGAAAACAACTGTGGTGGATGACCGAAGAATTATTTCCCTGGTGAAGAAAACACCCTTCACAACAGTTGGCCAGATCAAGAACACTCTCCAGGAGGTAGCTGTATGTGTGTCAAAGTCAACAATCAACAGAAGACTTCACCAGAGTAAATACAGAGGGTTCACCACAAGATGTAAACCATTGGTGAGCCTCAAAAACAGGGAGGCCAGATTAGAGTTTTCCAAACAACACCTAAAAAAGCCTTCACAGTTCTGGAACAACGTCCTATGGACAGATGAGACTAAGATCAACTTGTACCAGAGTGATGGGAAGAGAAGAGTATGGAGAAGGAAAGGAACTGCTCATGATCCAAAGCATACCACCTCATCAGTGAAGCATGGTGGTGGTAGTGTCATGGCGTGGGCATGTATGGCTGCCAATGGAACTGGTTCTCTTGTATTTATTGATGATGTGACTGCTGACAAAAGCAGCAGGATGAATTCTGAAGTGTTTCGGGCAATATTATCTGCTCATATTCAGCCAAATGCTTCAGAACTCATTGGACGGTGCTTCACAGTGCAGATGGACAATGACCCGAAGCATACTGCAAAAGCAACCAAAGAGTTTTTTAAGAGAAAGAAGTAGAATGTTATGCAATGGCCAATTCAGTCACCTGATCTGAATCCGATTGCTGAAGACAAAACTGAAGGGGAAATGCCCCAAGAACAAGCAGGAACTGAAGACAGTTGCAATAGAGGTCTGGCAATGCATCACCAGGGATGAAACCCTGCGTCTGGTGATGTCTATGTGTTCCAGACTTCAGGCTGTAATTGACTGCAAAGGATTTGCAACCAAGTATTAAAAAGTGAAAGTTTGTTTTATGACTGTTAATCTGTCCCATTACTTTTGGTCCCTTAAAAAGTGGGAGGCACATATACAAACTGTTGTAATTCCTACACCGTTCACCTGATTTGGATGTAAATACCCTCAAATTAAAGCTGAAAGTCTGCAGTTAAAGCACATCTTGTTTGTTTCATTTCAAATCCATTGTGGTGGTGTATAGAGCCAAAAAGATTAGAATTATATCGATGTCCCAACATTTATGGACCTGACTCATATATATATATATATATATATATATATATATATATATGTGTGTGTGTGTGTGTGTGTTTCAAGTTATCCCGCAGGTAGATATAATCAATATGGAGCATATGGTATATTCTCAAAAAAGTACCATTTAAAAGCTTGCTTGCTCATACCAGTGGAGAATGCAGAGTTATGTAAAAAAAGGTGTCATTGGTGACCTATTACTAATCAGTCTGAACTGTTCACTTACCATTTTCCACAATATAACCTCCTGCCTAGTAAATAGTTTAGCAATGTCATACATTTTAACAAACTTGGAAAATATCCACAGTAAGTTCTGTATATTGCAATTTTGTGATTGGTTAAATTGTATGAGCAATTTTAGGATGTTTGTTATTCCACAAAAACTTACAAAAAGCTTTTTGAAACCGTTTGAGATTCTATGTAGGTAGTTTCATAGAGCCCTATTAAATTCGCCAAATTGTAGTTACTGAAGTGTCATGAACGATTTGGGGCCATGATGGGACCCCTTGCAACCCACAAGTATCTCTGCTATTTGGAATGCTGGCACACTGGGTGTTAATGTCAAGAACTATTACAATGGACCTGAAACTTGTGAGGACTGACTTGACTGTTTTTGTGTGTAGTATGGACCACAATAATTAATTTGGTGGTTACTAGATCATGTTATATGCACTGTAATAATGCATCTGTGATAGAAGTAGGCTTTTAATTCTTCCCTGGAGTTGGTAGAGGGGAATAATGACAAGAATCTGCCATGCACACCCAGGATCAGGCCCCGTGCTGGTGGAAGCCTGAAGAAATTATTTTCCACATTGGCCCAAATGGAGTTGGGTGGTCCTTTTGTTTCAGCCGGACAGATGGGATTACTGCTCAGGATTGGGGGGCTTGTACCAGTATTTGACCCTTCAAGATGCCTGCTAGCCTGGATGTATCATGTTCTATGGATTATAATAGGGGTTTACAGGATGCTATTTCCTGCCCACTCCACTACTTGTTACTTCCTGCAGCCGCAGGAAAGGGGGGAACCACAGAATGCTTCTCCTGGGATGGTATCTCTAAGCGGCAGAAATGCCGGCATCCATCCGATTAAAGATGGACGCCGGGATTCTTCATTTTAAAATGGGGGCAAGCTGTCATGAACGATTAGGGGCCATGATGGGACCCCTTGCAACTCACAAGTATCTCTGCTATTTGGAATGCTGTCACGCTGGGTGTTAATGTCAAGAACTATTACAATGGACCTGAAACTTGTGAGGACTGATTTGATTGTTTTTGTGTGTAGTATGGACCACAATAATTAATTTAGTGGTTACTAGATCATGTTATATGCACTGTAATAATGCATCTGTGATAGAAGTAGGCCCTAGGATGCTAGAATTATCTACAAAATACTGCAGCCACTTACTTATGTGACATATGATTAATCTTCTATAGAATCTTTATGGCCCTGCAGTCGGCCACGTGTGAAGGCTCTGGCTTTATGCATGAAAGGGGGATCTAGTTTTATGGCTCTGTAAGAGGAGAAACAAAAGGTGTAATTAGAAGAAAGCAAGATGCCTCTCTACATCTGGAAATCAAGTGGGTGAGGGGGAATAGCGAGCTATTTGCCAAGGAGGATGGGCTAGAACTGGGGGCAGTCTTTGATGTTTTGTGTCATCTTTCTGTTTTTTTTATATATCTTTGTAACAATAAAGAAGTGGCCAGTCTGGCTTTGGACACACTAAAGAAAGGTTGGGTCAGAGTCTGCTTGTACTAATCCAAGGTACATAGTGTGCGATTCTGAGATCCTAAGAAAAGGGGTCTGAGGTGCCTGTCTCTGCAGTAATGATGCTGTCATCTGAAGTGTCTGCTGGTGTCGAGATCAGAACAAAAAGTTGTGACCGTAGAGAGAGAAAGATTTGGAGTGAGCGTGGTCCCCCCAAATTGGCCGGACGTGACAGCTGGTGGCATCGGTGGGAGATCTCAAGCATTTTTACCAGCAGCAAGGATGGCTACTTACAAAGGCAGAGAGAAAGAGAGCCAGGTGACAGAGGCAAAGGACTGCAGAGGAATGGCCCTTCTAAAGCAATGGATGACATTCCTGGGATTGTGGCCGGGCCATGAGCTGTCAGGCTGGCTGAAGAAACTGGTATGGAAAGAGATTGCCTTGGAGAAACAGTATCATGCCAGGATAGGGCCTGTTGGTGCCCTTGAAGAGGATCTCTATGTTCAATTGGAGCTAATAGATGGGCTCTGGGTGATTGTCTATGGTGATCCTGAATGTGGCATGGGGACTGTAAGGAGGAAAAATAACTTATTTCTTAAACGCTGTCATGGTCTGGGACTAGAACCATGGTCCCCGGAGGCTAATTTACTGGAACCCCTAATTCAGCAAGAGCTGCAGCTGGAGGCTGAGTATGTTGAATTGCTGGATGAGGCATCCATGGAGGGGTTTTGGCCATCCAGTTGGGAGAAACTCTGTCAGGCACACAGGGAGGAAAATGATTGGTTACCAGAGGTCTGGGGAGAGGATATTGTGGACTCTGACCAGGACAATACCAATGTGGAGGTACAAATGAGCCAGGCCCAGTAAATTTTTGCTACAACTGGGACAGATGAGGAGGGTACCATACATTATGGGTACATCTCAAAACCAATAGAGTCTGGGTCTCAGACAGGAATAGCAGGCCAGATGGAGGGCCTGGGAGAGTTCTGGAAAGAACCAGAGATGGATTGTGAACCTATCATGGGGTTCCCGTGGATAACTACAGTCCAGGAACCAGCCATGGATACAGGGGCGAACACCGAGAACAACCTTGGGACTGTGTCAGACCAAGGGGACCAGCCAGACCCAAATGGCTGGGGCACAGTTGCTAATAACAAGGCAGCTGAGAAGACAGAGAATGTCTGTAAAACTGATGGCCCAAGGGAATGTCTGGATGAGAGCTGTGAGGTCCTGCCAGGGAACACAGTGACCAAAGAGCCCAAGAGAGGTGAGTGCTGTGCCCAGGCGGTGGTTCCAGAGAGAGGGGGATGTGATATGCTGATCCAGATACCACATAGATATTTGGAGTCTTTAGACCAGACCACAACATTGGGTGCCAGCTTCCAGATCCGTCCAGTAAATTCCCCCTTGGAATTACTATTTTTCTGGGCACCACAGGCGAGTGTTTTACCCATGCAGTGGGACAGAAGAGTGTATGGGCCCTGGTTATTGGGGGGTGGGCTGGCAATGACACCCTTGGACTGTATTGATTACCCTGGCACAGGGGATTGTTGGCAGAACCCAGGCCAAGCAAACAGTCTGGATAGGAACAGCTATGTTCACTGTGCACTGGGAATGGACTTTGGGCCTAGCATGGAGCTCCCACTGATAAAAAGGGGGCAGGGGAGGTTATGATCCCTGAGATCCTGCCAAACAGAGACACTGCAAATCATTCAATGAGGGACCACATTCCTTATTGTGTGCCCAATCCAGGCGAGATGGAATACAGCGCACCAACTGTGGTCAAAGGAGATGGAGAAATGGAGTCCCATGCCCAGACCATTGCTCCCGGTGAGAGGAGTTACTGTGCCCATACTGCAGTGCAGGGGAAAGTGGGATCATGTGTCAACAAAGGGGGGTGAAGGCTACACCAGAGGCTCAGGTTTCTAATGCCAGCCAGTACATACTGGCAATGCCTGCTTTTATTCCAAAGGAAAATGACTATGCCCCTGGCCTAATAGCCAGGGATGAGTACCTGCCCTGGCCTGTTGAGGTTGTTCTGGCCAGGAATCCACAGGACTTTCCCCAGGCTTTTAATTCTTCCCTGGAGTTGGTAGAGGGGAATAAAGACAAGAATCTGCCATGCACACCCAGGATCAGGCCCCGTGCTGGTGGAGGCCTGAAGAAATTATTTTCCACATTGGCCCAAATGGAGTTGGGTGGTCCTTTTGTTTCAGCCTGACAGATGGGATTACTGCTCAGGATTGGGGGGCTTGTACCAGTATTTGACCCTTCAAGATGCCTGCTAGCCTGGATGTATCATGTTCTATGGATTATAATAGGGGTTTACAGGATGCTATTTCCTGCCCACTCCACTACTTGTTACTTCCTGCAGCCGCAGGAAAGGGGGGAACCACAGAATGCTTCTCCTGGGATGGTATCTCTATGCGGCAGAAATGCCGGCATCCATCCGATTAAAGATGGACGCCGGGATTCTTCATTTTAAAATGGGGGCAAGCTGTCATGAACGATTAGGGGCCATGATGGGACCCCTTGCAACTCACAAGTATCTCTGCTATTTGGAATGCTGTCACGCTGGGTGTTAATGTCAAGAACTATTACAATGGACCTGAAACTTGTGAGGACTGATTTGATTGTTTTTGTGTGTAGTATGGACCACAATAATTAATTTAGTGGTTACTAGATCATGTTATATGCACTGTAATAATGCATCTGTGATAGAAGTAGGCCCTAGGATGCTAGAATTATCTACAAAACACTGCAGCCACTTACTTATGTGACAAATGATTAATCTTCTATAGAATCTTTATGGCCCTGCAGTCGGCCACGTGTGAAGGCTCTGGCTTTATGCATGAAAGGGGGATCTAGTTTTATGGCTCTGTAAGAGGAGAAACAAAAGGTGTAATTAGAAGAAAGCAAGATGCCTCTCTACATCTGGAAATCATGTGGGTGAGGGGGAATAGCGAGCTATTTGCCAAGGAGGATGGGCTAGAACTGGGGGAAGTCTTTGGTGTTTTGTGTCATCTTTCTGTTTTTTTTATATATCTTTGTAACAATAAAGAAGTGGCCAGTCTGACTTTGGACACACTAAAGAAAGGTTGTGTCAGAGTCTGCTTGTACTAATCCAAGGTAGATGGTGTGTGATTCTGAGATCCTAAGAAAAGGGGTCTGAGGTGCCTGTCTCTGCAGTAATGATGCTGTCATCTGAAGTGTCTGCTGGTGTCGAGATCTGAACAAAAAGTTGCGACCGTAGAGAGAGAGAGGTTTGGAGTGAGCGTGGTCCCCCCAAATTGGCCGGACGTGACAGCTGGTGGCATCGGTGGGAGATCTCAAGCATTTTTACCAGCAGCAAGGATGGCTACTTACAAAGGCAGAGAGAAAGAGAGCCAGGTGACAGAGGCAAAGGACTGCAGAGGAATGGCCCTTCTAAAGCAATGGATGACATTCCTGGGATTGTGGCCGGGCCATGAGCTGTCAGGCTGGCTGAAGAAACTGGTATGGAAAGAGATTGCCTTGGAGAAACAGTATCATGCCAGGATAGGGCCTGTTGGTGCCCTTGAAGAGGATCTCTATGTTCAATTGGAGCTAATAGATGGGCTCTGGGTGATTGTCTATGGTGATCCTGAATGTGGCATGGGGACTGTAAGGAGGAAAAATAACTTATTTCTTAAACGCTGTCATGGTCTGGGACTAGAACCATGGTCCCCGGAGGCTAATTTACTGGAACCCCTAATTCAGCAAGAGCTGCAGCTGGAGGCTGAGTATGTTGAATTGCTGGATGAGGCATCCATGGAGGGGTTTTGGCCATCCAGTTGGGAGAAACTCTGTCAGGCACACAGGGAGGAAAATGATTGGTTACCAGAGGTCTGGGGAGAGGATATTGTGGACTCTGACCAGGACAATACCAATGTGGAGGTACAAATGAGCCAGGCCCAGTAAATTTTTGCTACAACTGGGACAGATGAGGAGGGTACCATACATTATGGGTACATCTCAAAACCAATAGAGTCTGGGTCTCAGACAGGAATAGCAGGCCAGATGGAGGGCCTGGGAGAGTTCTGGAAAGAACCAGAGATGGATTGTGAACCTATCATGGGGTTCCCGTGGATAACTACAGTCCAGGAACCAGCCATGGATACAGGGGCGAACACCGAGAACAACCTTGGGACTGTGTCAGACCAAGGGGACCAGCCAGACCCAAATGGCTGGGGCACAGTTGCTAATAACAAGGCAGCTGAGAAGACAGAGAATGTCTGTAAAACTGATGGCCCAAGGGAATGTCTGGATGAGAGCTGTGAGGTCCTGCCAGGGAACACAGTGACCAAAGAGCCCAAGAGAGGTGAGTGCTGTGCCCAGGCGGTGGTTCCAGAGAGAGGGGGATGTGATATGCTGATCCAGATACCACATAGATATTTGGAGTCTTTAGACCAGACCACAACATTGGGTGCCAGCTTCCAGATCCGTCCAGTAAATTCCCCCTTGGAATTACTATTTTTCTGGGCACCACAGGCGAGTGTTTTACCCATGCAGTGGGACAGAAGAGTGTATGGGCCCTGGTTATTGGGGGGTGGGCTGGCAATGACACCCTTGGACTGTATTGATTACCCTGGCACAGGGGATTGTTGGCAGAACCCAGGCCAAGCAAACAGTCTGGATAGGAACAGCTATGTTCACTGTGCACTGGGAATGGACTTTGGGCCTAGCATGGAGCTCCCACTGATAAAAAGGGGGCAGGGGAGGTTATGATCCCTGAGATCCTGCCAAACAGAGACACTGCAAATCATTCAATGAGGGACCACATTCCTTATTGTGTGCCCAATCCAGGCGAGATGGAATACAGCGCACCAACTGTGGTCAAAGGAGATGGAGAAATGGAGTCCCATGCCCAGACCATTGCTCCCGGTGAGAGGAGTTACTGTGCCCATACTGCAGTGCAGGGGAAAGTGGGATCATGTGTCAACAAAGGGGGGTGAAGGCTACACCAGAGGCTCAGGTTTCTAATGCCAGCCAGTACATACTGGCAATGCCTGCTTTTATTCCAAAGGAAAATGACTATGCCCCTGGCCTAATAGCCAGGGATGAGTACCTGCCCTGGCCTGTTGAGGTTGTTCTGGCCAGGAATCCACAGGACTTTCCCCAGGCTTTTAATTCTTCCCTGGAGTTGGTAGAGGGGAATAAAGACAAGAATCTGCCATGCACACCCAGGATCAGGCCCCGTGCTGGTGGAGGCCTGAAGAAATTATTTTCCACATTGGCCCAAATGGAGTTGGGTGGTCCTTTTGTTTCAGCCTGACAGATGGGATTACTGCTCAGGATTGGGGGGCTTGTACCAGTATTTGACCCTTCAAGATGCCTGCTAGCCTGGATGTATCATGTTCTATGGATTATAATAGGGGTTTACAGGATGCTATTTCCTGCCCACTCCACTACTTGTTACTTCCTGCAGCCGCAGGAAAGGGGGGAACCACAGAATGCTTCTCCTGGGATGGTATCTCTATGCGGCAGAAATGCCGGCATCCATCCGATTAAAGATGGACGCCGGGATTCTTCATTTTAAAATGGGGGCAAGCTGTCATGAACGATTAGGGGCCATGATGGGACCCCTTGCAACTCACAAGTATCTCTGCTATTTGGAATGCTGTCACGCTGGGTGTTAATGTCAAGAACTATTACAATGGACCTGAAACTTGTGAGGACTGATTTGATTGTTTTTGTGTGTAGTATGGACCACAATAATTAATTTAGTGGTTACTAGATCATGTTATATGCACTGTAATAATGCATCTGTGATAGAAGTAGGCCCTAGGATGCTAGAATTATCTACAAAACACTGCAGCCACTTACTTATGTGACAAATGATTAATCTTCTATAGAATCTTTATGGCCCTGCAGTCGGCCACGTGTGAAGGCTCTGGCTTTATGCATGAAAGGGGGATCTAGTTTTATGGCTCTGTAAGAGGAGAAACAAAAGGTGTAATTAGAAGAAAGCAAGATGCCTCTCTACATCTGGAAATCATGTGGGTGAGGGGGAATAGCGAGCTATTTGCCAAGGAGGATGGGCTAGAACTGGGGGAAGTCTTTGGTGTTTTGTGTCATCTTTCTGTTTTTTTTATATATCTTTGTAACAATAAAGAAGTGGCCAGTCTGACTTTGGACACACTAAAGAAAGGTTGTGTCAGAGTCTGCTTGTACTAATCCAAGGTAGATGGTGTGTGATTCTGAGATCCTAAGAAAAGGGGTCTGAGGTGCCTGTCTCTGCAGTAATGATGCTGTCATCTGAAGTGTCTGCTGGTGTCGAGATCTGAACAAAAAGTTGCGACCGTAGAGAGAGAGAGGTTTGGAGTGAGCGTGGTCCCCCCAAATTGGCCGGACGTGACATGAAGCCTGTAAAGGAGCCCACAAAAGTTATGGCTATTAAATTGACCTCTTTTAGTAAATGATCTGCGGGTTACAGGCTGAAAAACAACTGCGGTTGCCGAAATCATTACTCCGACCCAGCTAAGCCTATGATCTTTCAAGCTCTTAAATGTTACAATCGCAAATCGTTATTAAATTGCTACAATTCCTCAAGCCCGTAATTGTTATGACACCCGTAAATGGCAAATGTAGAAGAAAATCCTACAGGTACTAGACAGGACTCACAAGGGGGTTAAACACCTGTTCGTAGCACGGTAAATGCAGATAACAAAATCAATACTGCACTTTAAAAGACGGGAAAAGTGATGTAAGACATTAGAATTAATTGCACAACAGTCTCAAGCAATTTTTTTTTTACGTTTTATTTTTATGTGATATCAATCTCGGGAATCAAGGGGTTCATACAGGCCACCCACATGAACTAGACCATTTTTTTTTATTTTTTTTATTGATGTTCACATTGCTGGATTACGAGTCTGATCGCATATCGGACATCAAAACACTAGGGCCCTCATTCAATTGTGATTTGGCCAGTTGAATAGGGCTCTAAATAAGCACATAGCATATTTTTTTAAAGAAGTTTTTAGTTAGTGAAAACCTTGCTTTTGGATAGATGCTTACTAACTAAAAACTTCTTTAAAAAAATATGTTATGTGCTTATTTAGAGCCCTATTCAATTGGCCAACTTACAATTGAATGAGGGCCTAGTTGTCTGACGTTTAAACCGCACCTTTAACTGACATCATGATTTACTATTGGCTGTTTATACATTGGTCATTGGTAGTTACGGGCTTGCGGATTTAATCATGTTCTTGCCCTGAAATGCTACATATGAAAACATGGTTTACGGTTTTGGCCATGTAGTTGCGTTTATTTATTTTTTATTGAATCGCTCTGAAACCGCAGCAAATTTCTTACGGGCTGTATGAAGGTACCTGCGGGCTTGGAATTTAATAGGGGCCCTAACGTAATAAACTATTTTTGGTAGTATTGTTATCTTAATAGCAGTGATTCATCCTAACCATGCATACCTTGTATATAGACCATTCTTCTAATAATGGTTTAAATCTTTTATACAAGGGTGTGAAGTTTGCTATGTAAAGCAAGGAAAGATTAGAAATAAAAGTTATAACCAAGTAAAGCATTCGATCTTCATGCTAAGTAATGTAAAAATGTAATTTAAATAAATCCCTAGTTTGAGAGTTTATAGAGATTTGCATTGCCTATAAACGGAGCATGGGCACGCGCTGATTAGCTGCTGGGACTTCGGGATGTTCTCCTTCCCAAGATTTAGTACCTGTAGGTAGGGTAGATGTCAGTTTCTGTTATATGTTATAGGATAGCATGTTTGTATAAAAAAAAAATGGTTGGGTTTTACGGTATGTATTTGTTATATGAGGTTATACTTTTCTAGGTGATGTTTTGGTCACAGCGGCGGGTAGGGGAGTTGCCCGGGCCAGTGGTAAAGAAAAAGGGGCTGGGCCCTTGTGTGTGTGCCCAGGGGCGTATGTTACTGCCGCTGGCCGGGCTCCTCCCATAATGTTTGTAAATAAGTATTTAAATAAATGCTGTGGCCCATTGTTACCCCATACTGGTTTCAGTTATTGTATGTATGTATGTATGTATGTATGTATGTGTGTATGTATGCACTGTATGGATTCTGTTGGGGTCATGGCTTCAGCTAAGGTCCCCAACACTATGGCAACCCTTTTTGGTCTCTCTTTCAATCCAGATTTCTTTTTGGCATACACTGGGTATATTCAAAACTGCTTAGGGAGAGGAATATGTAGCTTGCAATGGATTAACAAAGGCTCCAATAATTCTCACATTTCAGAGAACAATATATAGGTACTCCAAACTAAGGGAATCATTTCAGTATCAAGCGCCAATATAATATATGGAATCTTATGCAGTTTAGCTGAGTGAATGAGCTTAATAATGCTTCTGATATTATCACCTGGAGCTGTGGTCCCTATGTATATATTGTGCTATGAAACTTTTCAGTCTAGTAGCCATTATTTTAGTTCAAATCTTTACATCGATATTCAGTAATGATAAAAAACTATAGTTCTAACAATTTGTATAATCTTTGGTTTAGGGATCAAAGAAATGTGGGCCTTTATCATCTCTCTATCTACCAAGTTTCAATCCAAAATAAAGATATAACTTAACAATGTGAGGGGCCAAAGTTTTAATACTTTTTTATAATTAACATGAAGCAATCTGGACCAGGGGATTTACCAGACGCTATTATCTTTTTCTTCTTGATTGATCTTTCACAAAGCTTTTAATTAATAACATACTCCGGAAAATAAATAAAAACACAATAATATTTTCAGGAAAAAAAATAACCTGTTGTGAAGGCATCAAAGCTTGCGCAAAAGTATCAAATTATAAGGTTTGCAAAATCATTTCTTGGGATAGAACTCCTTGTGGACAGGACACATAAAAATGACATGTTGAATATAATTGTTAAATCATTTTGCACTGCAGGTAGAAACAGGTATACAACACTGAAATGTCATAGGAAACTAGCATCACACTTAGTCAACACAGTATAATCACATATCCAGCTATTCCTAGAGGTTACCATTTGCATTACTAAACAGGTTGTGCAAAGCCCAAATAGGGGAGATTTTAATTACAGACACAAATCCATGCAAAAAGTCCTGAAGCAAAATTCAGCTATTAGACTTCTTATGAAATTTAAGAAACATAGCATGGACTGTGATGTCATATTCAATAGCTTTATTAGTTTTGGTAATAACATCTTATGAGTTAGGTAAACTTGCAATTAGTTTGAGCTTTTCAACAAACAGAATGGAAATATATTTCAGAGAAACAGTCACGCCAGAATAAGGCTACATAAAGCTTTTTCACAAAAGTAATCAGAAATTTGATAGAAATAATTAAACAGTCAATTAATGATAGCAAAGATCATACATTTTATCCCCAAAAAAAGATGCCCTGGCCACTTTTTAAAACTGTGTTTAACTGCATCGAGCTCAAGCATGTAAAAGGGACACAGTTGTATCAAAGGCACTGAAACTGATAATGGTCAAAAGGGAAAAAAGAACAGCCTTTTGATCAACATAACTTTGTCTTAATAGCCCTTTTTTTTATTTTATTTTTTTAAGAAAAAGTTAACCAACTAGATAGCTACTCCTACTCTTTAACCATTTTCAAAAATATTATGTTGAGCAAAGGGCTACAATTAAACAACCCATTAAAAGCTACCATACTCACAATGTATATAGAAGACATGCAACCGAATTGCAGAAAACAACATTTATGAGGGGATGGGTTGAAAAATCTTACTCATCTGCTTATAGTCCTTTTCCATTTGGTGTTTGAACAATTATGTAAATTCAAAAGATAGATTTCCACTTGACACTACAAATGGCCTCTCTTTATTTTTAAGAACTGATACGTTCCTTCTGAAAAAGATTTGTCATATTTCCATTTTATATTTTAGGTTTTCTTTAGCAATAGGGAATTTGTTGTAGCCTGAAGCAAATCAATCTCCTATATTCAATTTATTAAAGGCTTATATTGGAGAGAGTTTCAAATTGTTAATATATGTATCACTAGTTGCACTTAACAAAAAGAGCCTCATTATATTTATTTTCTTGTGGGCCCCCTTTTTGCAAGAGGGAATAATTGAGTTGTCTATTACAAATTGATCGATGGTTAATAGAAATATCTACAGATCTCTGAACCATGGTGAAACAGGGTATATGGTCAATACAAATGTTTGGTATCAAGCCGAGGTTAATTAAAATAAAATAATCAATTCTGGTACATGTACTATATTAGTAAGAGTAAAAGGTGTAGTCTCAAGCAGAACAGACTTTTACTCTCCAGGCCTCTGGAAGGTCATACACATTAACAACATGGTCTTAGACATTTTACATTTGTTTACCAGTCGGGTCTAATTGGTATTGGATATACTAATTCTTCTGTGTGGGTCAATAAAAAGATCTAAACGTCCTTATTAGTTTTGTCACCTGTACAAAGATGATGGATGTGAACATAAAATTACCACAAACATTTACACAGTTCCTCTCCGGCAAATGTAATGGTTTTACAACAAATATTACATAGCATTTCTGTACTTCTGTACAGTACCCTAGAATGTTTATGAATAGTTATTTGAACTTCATCTCTAGCAGAAACTTACAGTTACCCACCATTTTGCTCACTGTTTACACAATGTAAGTCACACATTATAACATAAGCATTCACAGCGGTGATTCATTGACTGAATCTACTGCCCACATTTTTCCTAACAGTACTCTTCACAAATGTGTTTATCAAGGTGAATATTCAAATGATGGAAGCAATATGTATTGGAATATAGGTGGAGCAATCTTTAATTCGGAATCAAAATACCAAGTATATTGTTAAAGTTAGAACTGAATTAAAAAAACAAAAAAAAAACAACTTTAGAATTATAATTCTTATTCATGCTAGTAGTATATTATAAACAGACATAGATGTCAAAAGTAATGTATGCTGTTTAAACATTACAAACAAAAACATTGAGTAGAACAGGTAAGGGAATATGCAAGTGATCTGGGTTATGAATGCTTCTAATAGAGGGGAATTAGTCGTGTATGATTACATTTAATTGCATGCACTATGTTTTTTTAGCTTTGCATAAAATAAAAAAAAACGCTGCAGGTGATGTTTACACCACCAAGATTGAGCTAAGCTCCTAAGAGGGTTAATTTTTGTCAAAACGTACACTGTCCATGTGAGAATGCCCAGCTTTGCGGCCTATCAACAAAACTGTATGCAGCCAGCTAGATGAGGCTGCTACACTGGGTCCTTAAAGGACCATAAATCAACATTCAAGTAAAAATTCAAGTTCTTTAGACATACACCCTCTCCTTGATAAATTATAATTGTACTGAAAACCAAACATTTCAGCTTCTTCTTCCTATTCTAATTTGTTTTTTAGGGGAGTGAGTATTTATGCTTGATTCATGGTCATACAATGACCTGCAACATTTTCTATTCATGCATCTCTGTGTGAGTGAGTGCATGCAATTCACTAGAGTTGGGAGAGGTGATGGGGCAATTCACTGGGGCTGGGAGAGATCACAGGGGAAATTCACTGGGGGTGGGGGAGGTGATGGGGTAAATCACTCTGGCTGGGGGAAGTATTACCTGGGATGTAGACAAAACAATCAGTGAATAAGACACAGGCCTTGTTCTAGGTATTACATAAATCTAAAGGAAAGAAGCAGCCCAATTCACAGACCATAAAAGATACAATGGATTATGTATGCTAATTTTCCCTGGGATTTTCAGGGGGTGAAAACTATTTGCAAATGCAAGAAATTCAGTAAACTTTAGGGTAACTGTTTAAATGTTTATTTTGGTATTTTTTCATACAAACTATTTTTTTCATACACTACTAATTCTCCTCTATCCGATGCATTCATAATCCAGCTCACTTGCATATACATTTAACACAGCACAATAACAATTTGCTTTTGCTATGCAGATCAATATTCAAATCTCCAAAAGTCCATTTTAAAGTACTCTTCAATAAATACATTCCCTAAAAATACAGTGAAACCTCTTATGTTAATTTATGTCCTAGCATTCAGTAGCAATGAACGTAACGTTTACCAAAGCAATCATACTAATTACAGGAATGTTTGCATACCTTATGTATTCCTATTGTCCATTGCATATTATGGTTATAATGGTCACAAATGAGGTCTTCACAAGAGCCATTTCCACTTGAATTCTAAGATCTTATGTTGACTTCTAAGGAATGCTATAAGATTGACAGAACTAAAACATTTATAGAATGTATTCCCCTTATGCCAGAATAATAAAACAGCATCATATCAACGATGATATCACTAAAGAGAATTTCAAACACAGCGATAAAGAAAAATTGCTTTGTTGAAAGGGAAATAAAACTTACATATCATCATTTCAATGGGTTTTATACTCAGAAACCACACAATGTTCCTGTTTCACTTTTAAGATGGACATTTAGCTTCATGAGGTATCATCCTCTATAGCGAAGATCCTGAATAGCTTTTGTGTAAATTGGGCTGGATGAATTATTTACCTGCAGTAAATTGTAGAGCTACAGAAAGAAATTACGGTTGCAGCTTGTATTCTTTAAACAAAAAGGTACACTTACAATAAACACTTTATGTGCATATAAAGTAAAGTACTCTCTAACAGAAGCTTAGATTCAACAGTCACAATACATTCCAAAGCCCAAGCGTGGATTTGGGTGCTTCACACCAGAAGCTTTGACAAAGGTCTAACATAGTATCCATGAATACTTTACATATTGCAGAATGTAGGTTTAAATTAAAGGTAAAACTTAACATTTTCTAAAATATCTATATCCATTCTTAAATATCGTCCAGCAAAGGTTATTTTTTTGGTCCATTATCAGTCCTATTAAATTCCAAGCCCGTAGCGGCAAAGTGAGACCCGCAACCGCTGCAGGCTTGAAATTTGACAGTTACAGAGCTATTAAATTAGACCATGGTGCGAGTTACGGGCTTGAGACGCACACCCGTAAACCATTTGTTGAACGCTGGATGTGCGACCGTGATCATGCTCAATTAGTCAAACCCGTAGTTACGGGTTTAGATGGAGTCAAAGGCAACAGAGATCATCATCATAACGTCACTGAAAAAATGGAGGTTAGATTTCAAAGCCTTACCGGCTTCAATTACGAGTTTTCGATCAGACCCGCATTCCAGACATAATGCAATATTGATAAAGCCGTAAATGGATATCCGTATGGATATTCTAGTCCATGCGTGTTCCATTATATGTATTAACACATTGATTGCCAGGATCGATATAACACGGAAACTACACTGAAAATAAAGTATTTTATATTGCAGATTTGCAAGCTTGTTCAATTAATTTTAAAACCTAACATCATTTTACTTTACCTAAAAGTACAGTAGTGATTGTATATTTGCACTTACAGGGCTACGATAGGACTTTAACCCACTAGCGCGTCTTCCTTAGTACCCGTTGGCTTTTTTCTCCATTTGCGGGTTACGGGTTTAAAACGCCAGTTAATTTGTTGCAATTTAATATCGTGATTGGAACGTAACAGTTACAGGCTTGACAGATCAAAGGATTTGCGGGTGCGCAGTTCAAATTTCCACATCCCATAATCTTTTCCCGCCCTTACCCCACAAGTCATTAGCGGGTTGCTTTACAGGGCCAATTTAATAGCTGCAAGTCTTGCTGGCTACGGTTTTACAAGTTGAGGCAATTTAATAGGAATTTAATGTACTAATGCATATAGGTGATTTGGTAAAAGATCTTTAAAATCTCTTGGAAAATCAATACAGTTACCATGGCAGTTGTGTGATTTTTTTAGAAATGTTATATTTTGCATATTTCCTGTGCTCTAGCATTATTGATAAATGAAATATTACAACAATGCATTGCTCCTGGTTTTACTCAGTGTTTTATCAAGAAGCAGTTATGAGTAAACAGAACTTGTACTTACATGACATCACAGATCAAACTCACTGATTTGTTCATGCTATATTGAATTATAGTATATTTCAAATAATTTATATAAACACAACTTTAGGATGAACTAACCTTGGGTAGGAGAAAACAGACCACGGTTTTGCTATTCCATAATTTAATGTCAAACCCCTTATATTAAACGGATATAAAAGTTTCCTGGGTTTCAAATGTTTTTTTTTAAATTTAAAAACAGCTACTGATTAGTAGAAAAATATTTATTATATTGAAAAGTTGTGCCAGTCACATGGTCAGTAGGATCACAGCTGAAATTCCCCACAGACAGAGAGAAAAAACACCAGCAGGAGTTGATGCAGGAAACAGACCAACTGCAGGGTTGTAATCTAGTGTGAATGTGCTGCACAGAGACTCTTATATGAAAATACATAGCACTTTCCAACATGTGACAGGCTAGATATCCCAGGCTGCTTTGCAGCACAGACAGCAACCCAGGATTTTGATACAAAATGTTTCAGCCTCTGCTTCCTCCTGAGTGGCCAAAACATTTTTTCAAATTGTATTCTAATTTAGCCTGGGTTTGGAGAGGGTGTTAACCCTAATTTCCAACTGACAGAAATGTCAAGACATTTTGCTAATTTCAAGAGAAATTATTAAAAGTTTATTTTAGTATTTTTTCATGCAATTTTTTTTTATACACTACTGATTATCCTCTATCAGATGCATCATAATCCAAGAAACCTAGCTATCCCTTTAAGTACCACATAATTTAGTTTGTTCTTTAAAAACAAATATAGCTAGTTATGTTTGATATTCTTAATATACAACGTTCATATTTTCCATAATATTAAGCCTTATAAACATGCTGATAGTCCTCCTTCCTCCTTGAACATCTGGTGCTTGGACCTCAACTCCATACAGGATCATTACCAGACTACCCTCCAAAACTGGGTATACGTGCCGAAACAACCACACCCCATACTCTTAACATTACCTACCCACATTACTCCTTTATCTAATACAACATTAAAAGCTCCAATTCCCCATTCGAAAGACATAAAGCTTTCATCTTATACAGGGCGCACCACCCCTCAGTTCTGTTTTTACAAAAGACGCGTTTTGCCAGGAATAAAGTACCCAGATTCGTGCTTAAATCATACCTTACACAACTAGACAAACCTCAAAAAGAGCAGAGTTCACCACCCTACACAAAGATTTACCTTTGTTATAGAATAGAAAAAAATAGACCCGGAGGGACATTATATTATCCTTACTTGGGCATTATTAGGCTCCAAAATATATTTGATATCCATATACTCAACTTTTTCCCACACCACCCTTATCAAGCTACTAAACTACATGGAAATACAAGACCTAGGCAAAGTCATTCAAGGAAGTGACTTCAACTTGACCTTAAAACCAAAACTAGATTGATCTGTTATCCATCAAGATGGCAGAACCTCTAATAAAATTAGATTAATAATCTCCTAAACTTTGTAGAAGCCTGGAGGTTATCCCATCCCTTAAAGAGAGAATACACCTTCTACTAACTAAATCACTCATAAATCATACTCCAGAATAGACACATTTCTTATAGACTCTTCCTTTATTGACTGCATCAAAGCCATGACTATTTATGCTTGTCCCGGGTCTGCCACTCTTAGGTTCAAATTAGACTAGACTTGGGACACACCCTTAAACCCCCTTGTCATGTAGAATGAATGAACTTCTCCTCACTGACCATACGCTCAGTGAACGGGTTTCACAGGAGATCAATCTCTTTGTTGACACCTGATGAGGTTAAAATTGATTCTGCTTATGAAGAGGTTAAACTGGATCTGGAGATCAAACCGATGTTAGATAAAATGATGTAACTTGCACCCAATAGTCTGACAGAAGAAATTAAAGAGATCCCATCACTCCAACAACAAGTTGGTTTCATATTGAAAAACTGTCTTTACATTGTACTAGCTGTCATTTTGTACAGTAAATCACTCATGAGACATACAGCATTGGTTGTGCAGCTCTTGAATGTTAATGAGCACCTCCTAAGGCCAATTTCTGTTTAGCATGCTTGATAACTGTGGGAGGAGAAATCTAACGGCATGGTAACATTTTGGAGACATTTTGAGCCACCACAGAGACAGACAAGCAGACTGTTATACTAATTAGCAGGAAAAAAAACTATTTGGTATTCAGGAGCTACTCAATTGTTTAATAAAGCAGCTCAAATAATACTACATACCTCAGTAGTTGTTGATGTTCGGAAAAACAATATATAGACAGTTTTTCATTTTCTTTAAGAATAAGTTAAACATTTAATAAACTGACAATGATTTGAAGAAAACACCCATATGCAGATGTGCACTACAATCCCTTTGCTACATACGGTATCTTATTTTTGGAGAAAATTGGCAGGTTACAATTTTTGCTTTTGTGTGGGATCGCTATTATACTTATGTTAATTTTTTCTGATGTACTGATCGTAAAGAACAAAAAAGAAAAGAACCACCCTTTAAGTTAGTGCACATCACCCTAAAAATGTGGATACTTATTTTAAAACTTGTTTTCATTAATCACTTTAAAATCGTCTAAAAAAAATAGAAGTTTAAAAACAACTGAGAATTTCACTACTCTTTATAACGAATGACGTCACAAATGAATGAGACAAAAAAGTTTGCAACTTTTGTATTTTTATTCATCTGCTTTAGATACCGTATTTATCGGCGTATAACACGCACTTTTTCTCCCTGAAAATAGGGAGCAAATGATAGGTGTGTGTTATACGCCGATATTCCCTCCCCCCTCCTCATCCTCAACCTCCCTCCTCATTCTAAACCACCCTCCGCATTCTAAACCCCCCCTCAACACAAACCCCCCTCCTCAATCTAAACCCCCCCTAAATACCTCCCCCTCACTTACCTGCTTCTGCTCAAGCCCCCACTCCGCTCCTTGACCCGGCGCACATGTGACGTCACATGCGGGCCACGTCATTAGCATATACCGGGCAAGGAGCGGAGCGGAGGCCGGAGCAGAAGCAGGTTAGTGAGGGGGAGGTATTTAGGGGGGTTTAGGTTGAGGAGGGGGGTTTAGGTTGAGGAGGTGGGTTTAGAATGAGGAGGGGGGGTTGAGGTTGAGGATAGGGGGGTTGAGGAGGGGGGTTTAGGATAGGGAGTGGAGGAAGGAGGATGAGGATGGGGGGTTGAGGGGGTTTGAGGATAGGGGGGTTGAGGAATAGGATGAGGGAGTTGAGGATGGGGGGGTTGAGGATGGAGGATGAGGAGGGGGGTTGAGCTTGGAGGATGAGGAGGGGGGTTGAGGTTGAGGAGGGAGGTTGAGGTTGAGGAGAGGGGTTGAGGTTGAGGAGGGGGGTTGAGGTTGAGGAGGGGGGTTGAGGTTTAGGAGGGGGGATGAGGAAGGAGGATGAGGACGGGGGGGTTGAGGATGTGGGGGTTGAGGAGGGGGTTTGAGGATGTGGGGTTGAGGAGGGAGGATGAGGAGGGAGGATGAGGAGGGAGGTTGAGTAGGGGGTTGAGGACGAGGAGGGGGGTTGAGGACGAGGAAGGGGGTTGAGGACGAGGAGGGGGTCGAGGATGAGGAGGGAGGTCGAGGATGAGGAGGGAGGTCGAGGATGAGGAGGGAGGTCGAGGATGAGGAGGGAGGTCGAGGATGAGGAGGGAGGTCGAGGATGAGGAGGGAGGTCGAGGATGAGGAGGGAGGTCGAGGATGAGGAGGGAGGTTGAGGAAGGAGGATGGGGGTGGAGGAAGGAGGATGAGGATGGGGGGTTTGAGGAGGGAGAATGAGGAGGGAGAATGAGGAGGGAGGTTGAGGATTTTGCTTCAAAGTTCTTTATTTGAATTTTTTTCCTGAAATTACCTTCTTAAAATGAGGTGCGTGTTATACGCCGGTGCGTGTTATATGCCGATAAATACGGTATATAAGACTTTTGAATCCGCATTTTCTTGTATTCTGACTCCACTTATTATATTAGATTATCCTGAGCTCTTTGCACTGCCTTAAACTACCACATAACTTTTTTTGTGGATCTATCCCTTAGAATTATACTATGTGAATGTTCTGCTTTAACACAAAGATATTGTCCTAAGCAAGGCCCAGTTGCTATATGCACATAAGAATTAAATCTAATGATTAGACACAACACTTCTTAGGATACAACTGGCCACAGAGTTTATTGGTAATCACAACAATAACATAATAAATAAACATAACTACAAGGGGAGGAGCCTGGACAGAGACAGTACACCCTACGCCCTGAAGCCTCATCCAGGGCCTACCGTGTTGGAACATCCGTACCCCCGAAGGGTAGGATCTCACCCATTTTACCACTGTCCCGGTGACTCCCACATCACCCGCCGCTGTGACAACATAAAAATGTTTTGATAACATATAATATATACTTCAATAATACATACACAACAACAAGTGCTTCAGGCAATAAACAAATTAATCCACAACTTGCCATTATATACAGTATACCCCTGTTATCCGGTACCCACGGTGACTATTGCCGGATAACTGTAGTTGCCGGTTAATCGGGAGTCCCCGATTTTAGGGGCTAAACAACCCTTAAACCACCCAAAAAACCCTCAAAATGCCTTTAAAAGGCATTAGCACCTAAACCTGGTCATTTAGGGCCCCAAAAAACAATTAGGGAAAAAGTTAGCTTTTTTTTTTTCGTTTTTTTTTTTTTAAGTACAACATATACATTACTTTAAACAACAATACTTTAGGGATGGGTGGGCATCTGCTCACATGCCTAGCTGGGGGCATACTGGGGAAAATGGCTTCATAAGTCTATGAATAGCTCCACCTCCCCCATCTAGCCACCTCCTGCCCCCACCTGGTCCTGCCAGGTCAAGTGGTCCCTCCCTCCAACCACAGGCTAGCCTGGAGTGGCCGTTCATTCTTGTTGTTGTTTCACTCATGTGACAGTTACTTCATTATTCAATCACCTATAACACTTATTTTTATTATCTGTGTAGCAATTCTAATTATACAAGTTACTCTTCGTTAATTTCAGAACAAGAAGGTCACATATCTATTTATCAGACTCCTATTGTTCTAATTATGATATATTTTAACTGAAAAACAACAAAAAATCACAAAGGTCACAATAAACAAATGGGAGGATTCATTGACTTTACAATTATATACACACACATATATATATACAGTATGTATATGGCATGGTTGAGCAGGATTCTTGCTGGAGAAAGATTACTCATACCATATATTGACAAACAATATTCCCTGTCACAAAAGTGTCCGATTCGATGAGAAAAATAATTCTCTTATATGTTTTTTAGAAACATGTCAATTTTACTGCTAAACAAAGTGGATTAAAATTTCATGTCCTGATCGGATTTTTTTTTTTAAAGCTGGTCAGCATCTGGCAGATACCTAATCCCCCAATGGAGTACCTTTAGCAACAAAGGATAAGACGATACTGTGCAAAAAAAAAAGGGAAACTAGGAAGAAAAAAGAAACAAACTACATCCTTTCTCAATATTTTCCTGCATCAAATCTTAAAGGACCACTGTAATGCATAATAAAGTAAAGCTTATTTGTTCGATCTTTGGGCAGATACAACAGTATGTCATTTGAAATAAATAAAAATTTATATTTTTTTATTACTTTGTAAATTGTCTGTTTCTGCCCTAAGCAGATCTGCTTCTCTCCACCTCCCTGTACCTTATCAAAGTGCATGATCAATCCTTCCTGGGGACTGGACCATCATGGAGCTTGAAAAAAGGCAGGGGCAGGACATCATTCATGACATCAATAGCCCCATCACACTACCTACACAGAGGTAACAGCTCTATTGTTACTTGCTTGCACCATTGGCCCCATACAGTGACAGTTCATGAGCATGCTCAGTATGAACTAGAATATCAACTGGATATAATTAGTACAGAATTCAGAAAGAGTTGGCCACTCAAACTGAAAGAACAGCAAAGTTGAAAAAAACAGTTCTGCTTGAATGCAAAACAAAGACATTCAAAAGTAAAAAAAAATATTGACTTTTGTTTATTTGAAACTACATATCGTTTTTTAATAGTTTTTTTATTGAAAGAGACAATATTATTACATGGAACATAGTGTCTCAAAACAATTGTAATATATTTATCTGGTGTCATCAAACATAGATCTCATCTGATAAACCATTTATAACAAATAAAATTCCAATTTTGACTTGTATCCAAGTCTGTGGGCTCATGTTTTTGTTTTTCTTACAAAAATTACAACTCTTAAAAACCTAAAATTAAATAAACATATTAAACTTAGGAAATACAAAATTAGCTGCATACTGTTTACGGGTGGAGGCTGTATTGTATAGATTAAAATAAATTGTGCAAACAGGACGGGGGGCGGGCGTAAGCTCCCAGTGAGGCTCAGTCACAGGCATCAGGGAATGGAGCAGGCAAGAAACAGGTAAGTTATAGATGAGAGAAATGGGAAGAGAGAAGGAGATGGAGGGGAAAGAGAGAAGGAGAGGGGGAGAGAGAGAAGGAGAGGGGGGGAGAGAGAATGAGAGGGGGGGAGAGAGAATGAAAGGGGGAGAGAGAGAATGAAAGGGGGAGAGAGAGAAGGAGAGGGGGAGAGATAGAGAGAAGGAGAGGGGGAGAGAGAGAGAGAGAGAGAGAGAGAGACGGAGAGGGGGAGAGAGAGAGACGGAGAGGGGGAGAGAGAGAGAGAGAGAGAGAGAGAGAGAGAGAGAGACGGAGAGGGGGAGAGAGAGAGAGACGGAGAGGGGGAGAGAGAGAGAGACGTAGAGGGGGAGAGAGAGAGAGAGACAGAGAGGGGGGGAGAGAGAGATAGAGAGACGGAGAGAGAGAGACGGAGAGGGGGAGAGAGAGAGAGAGAGAGAGACGGAGAGGGAGAGAGAGAGAGAGAGACGGAGAGAGAGAGGGGGGGGGAGAGAGAGAGAGACGGAGAGGGGGGGGAGAGAGAGAGAGAGAGACGGAGAGGGGGAGAGAGGAGGAGAGGAGAAAAAGAGAGAAGGAGAGGGGGTAGAGAGAGAAGGAGAGGGGGAGAGAGAGAATGAGAGGGGTAGAGAGAGAAAATGAGAGGGGGAGAGAGAAAATGAGAGGGGGGAGAGAGAGAATGAGAGGGAGGAGAGAGAAGGACAGGGGAGAGAGAGGGAGAGAGAAGGAGTAGGAAAGAGGGAGGAGAAGAAGAAAGGGGGGGGGAGAAGAAAGGGGGGAGGAGAAAGGGGGGGGGGAGGAGAGAGAAAGAAAGAGAGGGGGAGAGAGAAGGCTCCCAGTGAGGCTCAGCCACAGGCATCAGGGAATGGAGCAGGCAAGAAACAGGTAAGTTATAGATGGGAGAAATGGGAAGAGAGAAGGAGAGGGAGGGGGAAGAGAGAAGGAGAAGAAGGGGAAGGGAGAGGGAGGGGAAAGAGAGAAGGAGAGGGGGAGAGAGAGAGAAGGAGAGGGGGAGAGAGAGAGAAGGAGAGGGGGAGAGAGAGAGAGAAGGAGAGGGAGAGAGAGAGAGAAGGAGAGGGAGAGAGAGAGAGAGGGAGAGGGAGAGAGAGAGAGAAGGAGAGGGAGAGAGAGAGAGAAGGAGAGGGGGGGGAGAGAGAGAAGGAGAGGGGGAGAGAGAGAAGGAGAGGGGGAGAGAGAGAAGGAGAGGGGGAGAGAGAGAGAAGGAGAGAGAAGAGGAGAGGGGGAGAGAGAGGAGGAGAGGGGGAGAGAGAGGAGGAGAGGGGGAGAGAGATAGGAGAGGGGGAGAGAGATAGGAGAGGGGGAGAGAGATAGGAGAGGGGGAGAGAGATAGAAGGAGAGGGGGAGAGAGATAGAAGGAGAGGGGAAGAGAGATAGAAGGAGAGGGGAAGAGAGATAGAAGGAGAGGGGAAGAGAGATAGAAGGAGAGGGGAAGAGAGATAGAAGGAGAGGAGGAAAAGAGAGGAGGGGGGAGAGAGAGAAGGAGAGGGGGGACAGAGAGAAGGAGAGGGGGGACAGAGAGAAGGAGAGGGGGGAGAGAGAGAAGGAGAGGGGGGAGAGAGAGAATGAGAGGGGGGAGAGAGAGAATGAGAGGGGGAGAGAGAGAATGAGAGGGGGAGAGAGAGAATGAGAGGGGAGAAAGAGAATGAGAGGGGGAGAGAGAAAATGAGAGGGGGAGAGAGAAAATGAGAGGGGGGAGAGAGAAAATGAGAGGGGGGAGAGAGAGAATGAAAGGGGAGAGAGAGGGAGAGAGAAGGAGTAGGAAAGAGGGGGAGAAGGAGAAGGTGGGAGAAGGAGAGAGAAAGAGAGGGGGAGAGAGAAGGAGGGGGAAGAGAAGGAGGGGAGGAGCGAGAAGGAGAGAGGGGAGAGAGAACGAGAGGGAGTTAGAGAGGGGGATAGAGAAGGAGAAAGAAAGAGAGAAGGTGAGATGGGAGAGAGAAGGAGAACTCCATGCCCATGAGGGCCTAATGCGGGCCCCACAATGAGCGACTTTGCCTTTCAATGCAGGCCTCGGCAAACCCGCAACTTGCAGGCCTTGCAATTAGCGCCTTTGGCGCGCATTGCAAGCCTCTCCCCCCCTCTACCTTCCGGGCCTTGTGATGAGAGCCTTTGGCGCTCACCGGGGGGCCCCGCAATGAGCTTGGACAAGCCCGTAACTTTGTGAGCATTACACACAAACTCGCTATTACAACAACTACACAGTATATATTATTATTGGCACCAGAGTGGGACACGGAAAGGGCACAATCTAAAGATATAAATTGGATCACCGCCAACCGGGGGGCCACTTTGTCAACTGAATGACATAAAAAAAAAAAAAAATCTGTAAATTAACATTGAAGTCTGCCATTCCTAGCCATCAGCCTGTCAATTGTCTTGAGTGTAGTAACCTAGGTCAGAGCATGCCTAGTCTTATTTGTGCAGGTAATTATACTCAAAACAATTGGCCAGATGTCTCGCTGGGCATTCAGTAATTAATGGCAATGGGCCCTAAATTTATACACACATAAAATAACTCTTAATATTGCCACATATTTTATTAGATACTCGCAATTCAATTACGAGTTCTCCACCCACAATAACTATGGGCCAGCCAAAGACACAAATGTGGCTGTAGAACTCCACTGGTTTTAGCACAGCTCGAACATTACATGCTCTAAATAATTCAACTTACACAAAATTTCTATTAGACCCATAGAGCCAGATTGCAAATAAAGTCTAACCCGCAACTTAATAAAAGTATCAAGTTTCTATCAAAAATAATATGAGTACTTAGACTCGCAAGGGCTTTTTCAAACACTTATTAGAGCTGGAGCATCAATTAAACACACAATGCTGTGTTTTAAAAACATGGGAAGGCATGGAAAGACATTAGAATTAAGTGCACAACAGTCGCAAACCCACGAATATGCAATTACTAATATTATTTTTAAATGTTATTTCTGAGTAATATTGATCATGCGACTAAAGGGGTTAATACATATGACAAAACCCACATGGACTAGAACAGATATTCTTATGCATTTTATAGAGTGGTAGATTGTTTGATTGCAAGCCGGATGGGCAAATATTACTTATTGGAACCAATGCAGATGTAGTGTAAGTGAGGGGAAAGGGAGAAGGGGAGGTACTTAGAGGGGTAAAGTAAAGAGGGGGGTTTAGGTTGAGGAGGCGGGTTGAGGATGAGGATGGGGGGATTGAGGATGAGGATGGGGGATTGAGGATGAGGATGGGGGGTTGAGGTTGAAGAGGGGGGTTGAGGATGGGGGTTGAGGAGGGAGGTTGAGGGGTTTGCGAATGGGGGGGTTGAGTATGAGTATGGAGGATTGAGGATGGGGGAGTTGAGGATGGGAATGAGGGGTTTAGGATGGGGGGGTTGAGGCTGAGGATGGGGGGTTGAGGTTGAGGAGGGGGGTTGAGGAGGGAGGTTGAGGATAGGGGGGTTGAGGAGGGAGGTTGAGGATAGGGGGGTTGAGGATGAGGATGGGGGGTTGAGGATGAGGATGGGGGGTTGAGCATGAGGATGGGGGGTTGAGCATGAGGATGGGGGTTGAGGATGAGGATGGGTGGTTGAGGATGAGGATGGGTGGTTGAGGATGAGGATGGGTGGTTGAGGATGAGGATGGGGGTTGAGGATGAGGATGGGGGTTGAGGATGAGGATGGGGGTTGAGGATGAGGAGAAGGGTTGAGGATGAGGACGGGGTTGAGGATGAGGACGGGGTTGAGGATGAGGACGGGGGTTGAGGATGAGGACGGGGGTTGAGGATGAGGACGGGGGTTGAGGATGAGGACGGGGGTTGAGGATGAGGACGGGGGTTGAGGATGAGGACGGGGGTTGAGGATGAGGACGGGGGTTGAGGATGAGGATGGGGGTTGAGGGAGGTTTAGGATTGGGGGGTTGAGCATTGGGGGGTTGAGGATTGGGGGGTTGAGGATTGGGGGGTTGAGGATGAGAAGAAGGGTTGAGGATGAGGACGGGGGTTGAGGATGAGGACGGGGGTTGAGGATGAGGACGGGGGTTGAGGATGAGGACGGGGGTTGAGGATGAGGACGGGGGTTGAGGATGAGGAGGGGGGTTGAGGATGAGGACGGGGGTTGAGGATGAGGACGGGGGTTGAGGATGAGGACGGGGGTTGAGGATGAGGACGGGGGTTGAGGATGAGGACGGGGTTGAGGATGAGGACGGGGTTGAGGATGAGGACGGGGTTGAGGATGAGGACGGGGTTGAGGATGAGGACGGGGTTGAGGATGAGGACGGGGTTGAGGATGAGGATGGGGGGGTTGAGGATGAGGATGGGGGGTTGAGGATGGGGGGTTGAGGATGGGGGGTTGAGGATGGGGGGTTGAGGATGGGGGGTTGAGGATGAGGGGTTGAGGATGGGGGGTTGAAGAGAGAAGTTGAGGAGGGGGGTTGAGGATGAGGAGGGGGGTTGAGGAGGGAGGTTGAGGATGAGGAGGGGGGTTGAGAAGGGAAGTTGAGGATGAGGAGGGGGCTTGAGGAGAGAGGATAAGGAGGGGGGTTGAGGAGAGAGGATAAGGAGGGGGGTTGAGGAGAGAGGTTGAGGAGAGAGGTTGAGGAGGGGGGTTGAGGATTGAGGTTGAGGAGGGGGGTTGAGGATTGAGGTTGAGGAGGGGGGTTGAGGATGAGGAGGGAGGTTGAGGAGGGGGGTTGAGGATGAGGAGGGGGGTTGAGGATGAGGAGGGGGGTTGAGGATGAGGAGGGGGGTTGAGGATGAGGAGGGGGGTTGAGGATGAGGGGGGGGTTGATGATTAAGGGGGGGTTGAGGATGAGGAGAGGGGTTGAGGATGAGGAGGGGATTGAGGATGGAGGTTGAGGATGAGGAGGGGGCTTGAGGAGAGAGGATGAGGAGGGGGGTTGAGGAGAGGGGTTGAGGAGAGAGGTTAAGGAGGGGTTTGAGGAGGGTGGTTGAGGAGGAAGGATGAGAAGGGGGGTTGAGAAGGGTGATAAGGGAGAGGGGGGAAGAGACACAGGGAAGGGAGAGGGGAGGGAGAAGAGACACAGGGGAGGGAGAGGGGGGAAGAGACACAAGGGAGAGAGAGGGGGGACACAAGAAAGGGGCACAGAGGGCACACAAGAGGAACACAGGGGGCAGCACATTTCCCACTCTCGGCTTATACTCGATTCACTAAGTTTTCACAGTATTTTGTGGTAAAATAGGTGACTCGGCTTATACTCGGGTCGGCTTATACTCGAGTATATACAGTAAATTGTGAGCTGGAGTCAGGAGAATACATCTTAATAGTTAGAGGGGGGAAAAAATACCTGCAGCCAAAATTAGGGGTTAGAGGCATTTACGAGATTCTTATAAAATAAGGCTCAATGTCTCTCATAAACAAGATATATGTATAGTTTGTGTGGGGAAAATGTTGACTGACTGTTCAAAACAGCAAATTTCAAAGAACACTAAATTGATAAAGTACTTAATTTTCCCTATATTTGGAAACTCTGCTGTGTTACTTTATGGTACAAGTTAAGAATCTATATATATGTTCAAATATTTCATAAACAGTGGTAATATAAAAATTTCATAACATTGCTCTCTTGATAAATACTCAGTGGTATATATTCATTTACTTTTTATTCTCTATGTTATTTATTTGTTTTTTTGCTAACTAAAGGCTTGATTGCTTAGGTGCTTTAGCATAAAAGGAGTTTTTACTCCTTGTTATAATATACATACAGTCAGGTCCATAAATATTGGGACATCGACACAATTCTAAACTTTTTGGCTCTATACACCACCACAATGGATTTGAAATGCAACTAACAAGATGTGCTTTAACTGCAGACTTTCAGCTTTAATTTGAGGATATTTACATCCAAATCATGTGAACGGTGTAGGAATTACAACAGTTTGTATATGTGCCTCCCACTTTTTAAAGGGACCAAAAGTAATGGGACAATTGGCTGCTCAGCTGTTCCATGGCCAGGTGTGTGTTATTCCCTCATTATCCCATTTACAAAGAGCAGATACAAGCTCCAGTGTTCATTTCAAGTGTGCTATTTGCATTTGTTGCTGTTAACTCTTAATATGAGATCCAAAGAGCTGTCACTATCAGTGAAGCAAGCCATCATTAGGCTAAAAAACAAAACAAACCCATCAGAGAGATAGCAAAAACATTAGGTGTGGCCAAATCAACTGTTTGGAACATACTTAAAAAGAAAGAACGCACCGGTGAGCTCAGCAACACCAAAAGACCCGGAAGACCACGGAAAACAACTGTGGTGGATGACCGAAGAATTATTTCCCTGGTGAAGAAAACACCCTTCACAACAGTTGGCCAGATCAAGAACACTCTCCAGGAGGTAGGTGTATGTGTGTCAAAGTCAACAATCAACAGAAGACTTCACCAGAGTAAATACAGAGGGTTCACCACAAGATGTAAACCATTGGTGAGCCTCAAAAACAGGAAGGCCAGATTAGGGTTTTCCAAACAACACATAAAAAAGCCTTCACAGTTCTGGAACAACATCCTATGGACAGATGAGACTAAGATAAACTTGTACCAGAGTGATGGGAAGAGAGGAGTATGGAGATGGAAAGGAACTGCTCATGATCCAAAGCATACCACCTCATCAGTGAAGCATGGTGGTGGTAGTGTCATGGCCTGGGCATGTATGGTTGCCAATGGAACTGGTTCTCTTGTATTTATTGATGATGTGACTGCTGACAAAAGCAGCAGGATGAATTCTGAAGTGTTTCGGGCAATATTATCTGCTCATATTCAGCCAAATGCTTCAGAACTCATTGGGCGCCGCTTCACAGTGCAGATGGACAATGACCCGAAGCATACTGCAAAAGCAACCAAAGAGTTTTTTAAAGGAAAGAAGTGTAATGTTATGCAATGGCCAAGTCAATCACCTGATCTGAATCCGATTGAGCATGCATTTCACTTGCTGAAGACAAAACTGAAGGGAAAATGCCCCAAGAACAAACAGGAACTGAAAACAGTTGCAATAGAGGTCTGGCAGAGCATCACCAGGGATGAAACCCAGCGTCTGGTGATGTCTATGCGTTCCAGACTTCAGGCTGTAATTGACTGCAAAGGATTTGCAACCAAGTATTAAAAAGTGAAAGTTTGTTTTATGACTGTTAATCTGTCCCATTACTTTTGGTCCCTTAAAAAGTGGGAGGCACATATACAAACTGTTGTAATTCCTACACCGTTCACCTGATTTGGATGTAAATACCCTCAATTAAAGCTGAAAGTCTGCAGTTAAAGCACATCTTGTTCGTTTCATTTCAAATCCATTCTGGTGGTGTATAGAGCCAAAAAGATTAGAATTGTGTCCATGTCCCAATATTTATGGACCTGACTGTAGGTAGAATTACATTGTTTACCTATGGTGTTAGATACATAACCACAAATCGTCTATTATAATTAATATTTATATTATACAGATCACTTCTGATCCCATCCTATCTACTATATATATATATATATATATATATATATATATATATATATATATATATATATATACACGCACACATATACAGTGGATATAAAAAGTCTACACACCCCTGTTAAAATGTCAGGTTTCTGTGCTGTAAAAAATTGAGACAAAGATAAATCATTTCAGAACTTTTTCCACCTTTAATGTGACCTTTAAACTGTACAACTCAATTAAAAAACAAACTGAAATATTTTAGGTAGAGGGAAGAAAAAATAAAAAAATAAAATAATATGGTTGCATAAGTATGCACACCCTTAAACTAATACTTTGTTGAAGCACCTTTTGATTTTATTACAGCACTCAGTCTTTTGGGGTATTAGTCTATCAGCATGGCACATTTTGACTTGGCAAGATTTGCCCACTCTTTTTTGCAAAAACACTCCAAATCTGTCAGATTGCGAGGGCATCTGCTGTGCACAGCCCTCTTCAGATCACCTCACAGATTTTCAATCGGATTCAGGTCTGGGCTCTGGCTGGGCCATTCCAAAACTTTAATCTTCTTCTGGTGAAGCCATTCCTTTGTTGATATGGATGTATGCTTTGGGTCATTGTCATGCTGAAAGATGAAGTTCCTCTTCATGTTCAGCTTTCTAGCAGAAGCCTGAAGGTTTTGTGCCAATATTGACTGGTATTTGGAACTGTTCATAATTCCCTCTATCGTAACTAAGGCTCCAGTTCCAGCTGAAGAAAAACAGCCCCAACGCAGGATGCTGCCACCACCATGCTTCACTGTGGGTATGGTGTTCTTTTGGTGATGTGCAGTGTTGTTTTTGCGTCAAACATATCTTTTGGAATTATGGCCAAAAAGTTCAACCTTGGTTTCATCAGACCATAACACCTTTTGCCACGTGCTTTTGGGAGACTTCAGATGTGTTTTTGCAAAATGTAGCCTGGCTTGGATGTTTTTCTTCGTAAGAAAAGGCTTTTGTCTTGCCACTCAACCCCATAGCCCAGACATACGAAGAATACAGGAGATTGTTGTCACATGTACCACACAGACAGCAGCTCCTTTAATGTTGCTGTAGGCCTCTTGGTAGCCTCCCAGGCCAGTTTTCTTCTTGTCTTTTCATCAATTTTGGAGGTAGCTCCAGTTCTTGGTAATGTCAATGTTGTGCCATATTTTCTCCACTTGACTGTGTTCCATGAAATATCTAATGTCTTGGAAATTCTTTTGTACCCTTCTCCTGACTGATACACATATGGCTTTTGCTGTGGGATGCGACTAAGAAAATTTCAGGAAAGACTAACTAGAGCAGCTGAACTTTATTTGGGGTTAATCAGAGGCACTTTAAATGATGGCAGGTGTATGCGGACTCCTATTTAACACAATTTTGAATGTGATTGCTTAATTCTGAACACAGCTACATCCCCAGTTATAGGAGGGTGTGCAGACTTATTTTTCTTTTTTTTTTTTCTTCCTGCTACCTAAAAGATTTCAGTTTGTTTTTCAATTGAGTTGTACAGTTTATAGGTTACATTAAAGGTGGAAAAAGTTCTGAAATGATTTATCTTTGTCTCATTTTTTTACAGCACAGAAACCTGACATTTTAACAGGGGTGTGTAGACTTTTTATATCCACTGTATATTCCAGGGGTGTATAATTAACAGCATTTGCCTAGAGCTAACAACTGAAAAATCTGTTTACAAACCACATATATATATACCTGTGGGTGCCACCAAAGACCCGCGTGGGGCACAGGAGGGCCATGGGTGTCACAGGGGCCTCAGAGGACCTACTGGGGCAAAAGGGGGCCAGCACGGGGGGGGGGGGGGGAGGTCCGCAGAGTCCGCGGGGGCCCCTAAGAGGCCAGGGGCCTCAGTGCCTTGCACCTGTTGCCCCTGCTGTAGCTCCGCCTCTGATTTTAAAGGGCCACTGAAGTGACCAGTTGTGCTTTTCACCATCAGATAAGCTGATAAAAAGCAAAGGAGGAAATTATTTCCTTTTTAATGTTTCTGTTAAATTGATGGACTTATAAGCATTTTGAGTTAGCGGTTTTAGAGTGCTTGTATTCACTGCTGAGTCTGCTATATACATTGGGGTCTAATTAGAATCAGATGTGCAGGCTTAATGAGGAAGTGGTGCATTTACTATATTACCTTTATAGCTTTGTTTTGGAAATAGGGAAACAAAACATACCTTTGCTAAATAAAAATCAAATTTGAACAATGAGCACTATATTAAAAAATCACTATGACCAGAGTGACACCACTGAAATTGAATAGAAAGAGTGCCAGATTGACAAAATAGAGCTTTGCAACAAAACAAGTTGAATTAACTCAACTAATGACGTGGCAGAACTCACATAAATTTGGCAGATTGTACAAATAGAATAAAATTACCAGTGAAATAAATCTTATCCATAACAATGCCCACTTGTCTATCACTTGATGTATTGTTAACTGCATTTTATATCCATACTAGCGACTTGCCCGTCAAAAAATGACGGCAATAAGATTGTAAGGCAGGTAATGGTGTTTGATTGAGACATTTATTTTGTTGGTGTTGGTTGTTTGTGTACCATGAGCAGCGTTGGCGGTCTTTTTTTGTATGCTAATGAAATAATTAATACATAAATGAATATACTTTACCTATTTTGAAGTAATATATGCAGGAAGCATTGTGTTGAAGAGCTGACAATCTGTTTTGATGTTGCTGCAGCATACAATGTCGGTTTTCACTGTTGTGGCGCTGATGTGTAAGTGTCAGCAATGTGTGCACTGTGCAGTGTAAATAGTGTGCGTGCGCGAGGAAAATCCGTTAGGGTAGCTGTGTACTTCCGCATTGTGTAAGTTAGTGTTGTAAAATGGCGGCTAATATGCATGTGGTACGCGGCTGTGGATGATTTAGCGTCCTTGTTAATAGTGTATCTTGTACCTTGTACGGCTTTTTCAGAAAATCCGTATGTGCTTGGTGGTGTTTTGCGTGCTTTGGGTCCTGTAGCCTCGTTTTCATTTTTTCGGTAGCCATTTTTTCTCTCTCTTAGGGGATTTTCGTGTGTCTAAACTCTTGAATTTCTACTTATATTGAGGTGTAACTTCAGTTGCAGAGGTCCAGGGTGCCCCCCCTAAGCTTTTTATGTGTTTATTGTGTGTATTTATTGTGTTTTTAATATTTTCATGTGCGCAGGGTTCGGGCGCTAAAGCTGTAAAGTCCCGCGGCTCGTATTTGTGGATGCTAAGTCCGTAAATTGTGCGGTCGACGTTAAGGCCTCCACCTCCGCAAATGCAGCCCCTTGCTTCGAGAGGGTCCGCATTTGCAGGCCTAAAGTCTGCAGTTGCTGGCAAGGAGCGCCTCGCTTTGCGAGGGCCTCAGTGGCTGTGGGCTCGCGTTAGCAATAACCCACTTGCTCACAACTATTATAGGTGATATCTAGAGCAATCTTTAGATTTCTCATAGAATATTGAACAAAAAAAAATGTAATAGCAGCTTTCAGTGCAATGTCAAATATATTGACACACCAGTGCATTTATTCTGTCTCATCCAATATCTGAATCTACAGCAGTATTGAAATACCTGTGCTCACATCCCAGCGCAATGCATCTTATAGTCATTTATCTTGATGACATGTACCTGTGTCCTTATGAAGTTTTAGTAAACGGAAGAGGTTAATGCTTGTGAAAACAGGCATTCTAAGATCTGACTAAACTACGTTTTTATTCCAACAAGCAATCATATAGGATTTAGAAAAACTACTGAATTTTGACTTCACTAATGATTCATTAGTTTACAAGGACATACCCTACTGAAGGCTGCAGTAATGATTTCCATATAAAAGTTAAAAAACATAAAAGGTTAGGTTTCTTATATTACTTGCTAAAATATTTTACACATTATGTTTAGTTATTTAAAATACCATATTGTGGCAACAGTGCTTCTTGAAGATTATAACTAAATGTTTTGTCCTTCTAGCTTACATAGGTTCTAATTCTTCGGGACTTTACTAAGCATCTCAAGTGGCTGCGATGGAAATGTTTCCACATAGGAAACATTGCGTAATAAATGCAGGGATGAACACCTCGGCCACTTGTGATGCTTAGTATACGCCCCTGCTGTTAGGCTTTTACAAAACTTCACACACATAGATCCTTTTCCTAAACCACATAGGCAAAGGTGGATCAATAAAAACGACTGAGTCACCAATTGACCCAATTGTGCTCAAAGATATCTTTAAACAGTCTGTTCACTGTCAAACAACTGTCTGTACAATGTTACTGCAGTCATTATATCCTCTATTTTTAGTTTTTAAATATTCAGATATTTCATAAACAGTGGTAATATCACACTTTAAGAACATTGGTCTCTTGATAAATACTCTAGGGGTATAGATACATTTACTTTTCTTAATGTACCTTTGCAAATATATACAATAGATATTCTAAGACATATCCAGAGGATTCAGCCATGGCTGATTTGTAAGGATATTTAATTTTCCTTATCTCCGTGAACTCAGCTGAATATAAAATACATAACAGTAACCTGGGGGAACCCTGGTGATTTAATTTAGTGCTCTGTATTCAATAATACCACATCTGCTGTATTTCACTGACTGAACTCATGCTGGCCCAGTCAAAGTTCTTGTATCATCATTATAATTCTTTAAAAAATGCCTTATAAATATATAAAATATTAGCAACAAAAAATGATTAAAGAATATAGCACAATATATGTAATTTTCTGTGCAGTTTTCTGCCACACAACATCATTATACTATGACATTTTAACTTAACAGAACAAAATCAAACAATAGAATACTTTATTAATGTTTTTCTATCCTAACTATATACCAGAATAAGGATGACACTTTATTGTAAGCAGCACTCTGGTTTGAACACAGAACCTGCAGACCTTGTGCCTCATTCAATTAGAAGCCCGCATCTCGCGGTATACAAACTGTATGTCTGTGGGCTTGCTGTGGGCACTACAATTACGGTGCTATTCAATTGAACAAGCCCGAAAGCCGAAACTGTAAATCATACACTTGTACGTAGCATTTCAGGACGGGAACATGATCAATTAAGCAAGGGCTTGACTACCCATTTCGAAACAGCCAATAGAAAATGAGACCACCATCATTACGGCAGTATAAGATGGAGGTTACATGTCAATAAATTAGCGTTTGGAGGTCCAATATGTGATCGGACTCACAAACCCGCAAAATACAAAATAATTGCTGATACTGTTCTAGTCCATGTGGGTGGAATGATATGTATTAACTCATTAATTGCCAAGATCGATATAATATATACAAATTGGGATATAATAGTTTAAAATTAGAATTTTTATTGGTAAGGGATAACAACGGCGATAAACTTTAAAAACAATAAGGTATTAAAAAATCCCGGATTGGAGAAAAAAGTTAAAATGGGCTAACTAATGTGTGAAACTTTACCCGTTTGGTATTATTTTAAACTCTTAATAGAGGGGTAAGTGGTTCACACCTAACAGTACTTCAAGGGGATGATGAATAGCTTATCCAATTCAGTATATCCTGTCTTTATACATGTAAACACAATTAACATGCAATTGGAGTTAGTGGATATGATGCTGCTAGATCAATGCCATAGAGATGACCCTAATTTGTTAGGGTTCACAAAGTGGATTCACAACACTAACCCTTGTATTCTAGGGTTCACAGTGTGGAATTTCAAAATTAGTATAAAATATATCTCTAATACATGCTGTATTGGGCTTCTAAAGGACTTTGTTTGGATGGGTCTCAGTTGTTTTCCACAAGTCTGAGCATTATGTCTTCATCTGTCTTGTAAACATGCCACAATATTATCACAGGAATTGCTGTCTCTTGTGCCTAATCGGGCTAGGGTATAGTTAATGTCCTCACAACAAAGACTTCTCTTATAAAGATACACTAGTATTGTGTTCATATCCCATTGTAGGCATCAGCATGATGTGGAAAACAGAGATCCTAAAAAGTGAATGATGTACAGCGGGTTATCTCCCACTCTATGTCCTGTCAGAAGTATGTAAACACTATCTCATATGGAAGTAACAGCATTCACACATTTGGAAACGGACAGGGAGGGTAAGCATACATCCTCTAAATATCTAAAATACAATACTGTTAGTAGAAGTGACGCCGGCGTGCCCTTAGCTGTAAGGCATGCCACGTCATCAAAGGCCGACGCGTTTCGACGTCATCAGACGTCTTTGTCAAGGTAAAAGATCACTGAGCCGTCTGGCCCTCTTTTAAACGCTGCCGTAGCTACGGCAACCAATTGGCATTATTCGGACATGCGCAGTATATTCAGGAAGCGCGTAGCGCTATGTTGTTATGCAAGTATGTAGTGGATGCGCAGGAAGGAGTATAGGAGATGTTAATAACGCTATATATATATATAAAGAGAGCGAGTATGTGATAAATAGCCCATGTTATTCATAGGGGCATATATAAGGAATGAGCCCAGAGAGGAGAGACCTAAGGAAAAAAAAAACTAAAGACTGAGAATAAGCCCAATAGTAGTCCTATAAAAGACCAGAGTTTGAAAATTATCAATTTATCAGACTTTACCATAAACAATGACCACGAATCAGTACTAAGAAAAGGCCTTAGTTTTGTTCCAACATCAAGATCTGACAAATTCACTCATATTAAGGATATAAACCTTTTTGCTCGGAAATTGGCCCTTCAAAAATTCTTTAAAAACAAACAAGATAAAGAACATATGAAGCTAGGTATAAATAAAGAAGATATTGAAACCTTCAAACTCCTAATGTCTTTGCTAGAAGAAAATGCCTCTTTTGAGCTAGGTAAAACACATGATAAAATAAAAATATGGAAGAATAAAAGTAGTTTCACGCCCTTCTTAAAGGAATACTCTAATATCTGGGTTTTCCTACAACAGGTAACAAATGATATAGAAGGTTTGGATTTTAAAAAACTGAAAAAAACTTTCAATTTGACTAAAAAGGAATACCAAGCCCTTGAGGAACTCAAGTCATGTAAGGATATCCAAATTAAGCAAGCAGACAAAGGGGGTAATCTTGTAATACTGAGCAACGTTGAGTATATAAGGATGTGTAATAGAATTTTGGATGATAGAGTTACTTATGAAGTACTAACGAAGAATCCAAATCTTGAATATAGACTATCTTTAAAGTCTATATTAGAAAGAGCTAAAATGGAAAAGATTATTGATGAACAGACATATACTTTTCTCTTACCAAAATTCCCTAGTATCTCGACCTTCTATGCACTACCAAAAGTGCACAAGCAAACAGTACCTATCCCAGGTAGGCCTATAGTGTCTGGAACGGGAAACCTGTCATCCAATGCCAGTATCTTTGTGGATCACTATTTACGTGATTTAGTACAGAATTTGCCCTCATATATACAAGATACTAATGATATCCTAAAACAATTGGAACATCTAACAGTACCAAAAGACACCTGGTTAGCAACCATTGACGTTGAAGCACTATATAGCAGCATACCTCATAATTATGGCATTGAAGCAGTGAAACAATCCCTGAGTACGAAAAGTACTAATTTGAGGGAATTCAATAATTTCATCACTCAACTCTTAGAGTATGTCCTAAAACATAATTTCTTTTTGTTTAATGACAAATGGTTCCATCAGATAAAGGGAACCGCAATGGGTACCCCATGTGCCCCTAGCTATGCAAACCTTTTTTTAGGGGGCTGGGAGGAAAAGATTTTCTCAGACCCAGATATGGAACCTCTTATTGTACATGCAATGATTTGGCGTCGCTATATAGACGATATCTTTGTGATCTGGGATGGTACTAAACTTGAGTTTGAAACCCTTATGAATTCATTAAACAAAAATGAGATGGATTTGAGATTTACACACGAAATCCACAGATCAGAGATTTCATTCCTAGATTTACTCATCCAAAAAGATGATGAAGAAAATATCTCAACTACCACATTCAGAAAAGAGACAGCCGCAAATACGCTATTATTATGGGATAGTCAACATTTTGAGCCCCTGAAGAAAGGTATACCTAAGGGGCAATACTTAAGAATTAGGAGAAACTGTAGCTCAGAAACTCAGTTTAAAATTGAAGCAGATAAATTAAAACAGAGATTTCGAGAGCGAGGATATTTAAATAAATGCCTAAAGAAAGCATTTCAACATGCATTGAGTTGCAACAGAACTGAGTTGCTAAATAAACCTTATAGGAATAACATTCAAACATCAGACAATACATATCCTAGATGTATCATGACATATGGGTACGAGTCCGCCTCAATTAAAGATATTATATCTAAACACTGGCACTTATTAAGAAGTGATGAGGACCTGGTAGACATACTCCCACAAAAAATACCAATTACATACCGAAGGGGAAAAAATCTTAAAGATACACTAGTACATAGCTTCTTTAAAGAGAAAAAACATAACAATACATGGCTCAATCCCCCACTGGGATGTTTTAGATGTGGGAACTGTAAATTTTGCAGATACATCAAACCCACAAAAATATATGAACATCCATCCAGTGGGGAAAGATATGTCTTAAAAGACTTCTCAAATTGCTGTACTACAAATGTAGTTTATGTGGCTACGTGCCTATGTAAAAAGATCTACGTAGGGAAGACGCGACGCCAACTGCGAAGACGCATTGGTGAACATATCTATTCCATTAAGAAAGATCTTGACACCCCTTTAGCACGCCATGTTAAAATTATTCACGGTGGAAATAGTGAAGTTTTAACGTTCACAGCTCTTGAGAAAGTCTACCAAGGCCCCAGACAGGGTGACCTAGATAAAAAACTTCTCCAACATGAAGCAAAATGGATCTATAAATTAAAAGCTTTATCCCCTAAGGGATTAAACGAAGGATTTACATTCTTACCCTTCATTTAAATAGGTAGTTTAAAGGAGAACCCTTTCATAAAGAGTCAACATCACTCGTTAACTGCCAAGTTCTAGGTAGGCCCAAATATTCATTTCATTCTAGCTATAGTTTAGGAGGACCACTCTATTGAAGTATGATTAAGCCTCTTGAGATTTCACAAGCAAGAGGAATTATAGTCATGTCTTGTCCCCCCATTTGGATTCACATTCACATGATAAACACTTATTTATGGGTGACACTTAAGTATATTCACCCCTACCTTCTCCTATTCAATTTTTTCTTTGTAAGAGTCAATCTCATATTTAACACACAAAAAGGGGCTGTGTCCCCTTCCCCCCTTTTTTCCAATTCTTTTAGTCTTTATGGATTAATTTTTCACTTTCCACTTATGAGAGTTATATCTCTATCTTTTCACTTTATAGTTTGCCATATATTTCTCCCAGCATTTTTATTGTCTTTTCAATAAACATCACTAGGTTTTAGTAGACCTCATTGGTAACTAGAGGATTATTATTCCTTTATCAATAAGTTTGTCACACAAGAATTACTTGATCAACACAATCTCTTCACTATATAATGCACTGCTTTAGAGAGGGGGCCTGCTCCTACCTTCATCTACCTAGGATAACACACTCATTCCTTATATATGCCCCTATGAATAACATGGGCTATTTATCACATACTCGCTCTCTTTATATATATATATATAGCGTTATTAACATCTCCTATACTCCTTCCTGCGCATCCACTACATACTTGCATAACAACATAGCGCTATGCGCTTCCTGAATCTACTGCGCATGTCCGAATAATGCCAATTGGTTGCCGTAGCTACGGCAGCGTTTAAAAGAGGGCCAGACGGCTCAGTGATCTTTTACCTTGACAAAGACGTCTGATGACGTCGAAACGCGTCGGCCTTTGATGACGTGGCATGCCTTACAGCTAAGGGCACGCCGGCGTCACTTCTACTAACAGTATTGTATTTTAGATATTTAGAGGATGTATGCTTACCCTCCCTGTCCGTTTCCAAATGTGTGAATGCTGTTACTTCCATATGAGATAGTCTTTACATACTTCTGACAGGACATAGAGTGGGAGATAACCCGCTGTACATCATTCACTTTTTAGGATCTCTGTTTTCCACATCATGCTGATGCCTACAATGGGATATGAACACAATACTAGTGTATCTTTATAAGAGAAGTCTTTGTTGTGAGGACATTAACTATACCCTAGCCCGATTAGGCACAAGAGACAGCAATTCCTGTGATAATATTGTGGCATGTTTACAAGACAGATGAAGACATAATGCTCAGACTTGTTGAAAACAACTGAGACCCATCCAAACAAAGTCCTTTAGAAGCCCAATACAGCATGTATTAGAGATATATTTTATACTAATTTTGAAATTCCACACTGTGAACCCTAGAATACAAGGGTTAGTGTTGTGAATCCACTTTGTGAACCCTAACAAATTAGGGTCATCTCTATGGCATTGATCTAGCAGCATCATATCCACTAACTCCAATTGCATGTTAATTGTGTTTACATGTATAAAGACAGGATATACTGAATTGGATAAGCTATTCATCATCCCCTTGAAGTACTGTTAGGTGTGAACCACTTACCCCTCTATTAAGAGTTTAAAATAATACCAAATGGGTAAAGTTTCACACATTAGTTAGCTCATTTTAACTTTTTTCTCCAATCCGGGATTTTTTAATACCTTATTGTTTTTAAAGTTTATCGCCGTTGTTATCCCTTACCAATAAAAATTCTAATTTTAAACTATTACATCCCAATTTGTATATATACTAGAAATGTGTGGGTAGCAAATACCTTGGGAACTTAGCATTCCTATAATACCTTGATTCAAGATCGATATAACCCCAAATTGAAACATAAAAAAGAAAAAAAGATTTTTGATTACCGATTTGCGAGCTTGAGACTGGTGTGCAATTAATTCTAATGTCTTTTATTGCTTTCATCGTCATTTACAGTGAAGTATTAATTTTCTATTTGCTTTTAACCCCTTTTGGAGTCCTCTATAGTACTCGTAGGATTTTCTCCTACATTTGCCATTCATGGCTGTGAAAACATTTGCGGGCTTGGGAATTGTAGCAATTGAATAGCGATTTGTGATTTTATTGATCGTAGCTCTTGAAAGTTTTGATGGGCTGTAAGTTCCGGTTTTATCAACAGCAAGTATTTCAAGCCCGTAACACGTAGCCCGTTTCCATCTTGCAAAAAAAAAAAAGCCTTAAAATAACTTACGGGCTCCAGTAACTTACAATTGCTCAATTGAATGAGGCCCCTTGTGAAAAGCAATAAGCTCTGGTTTCTCTTAACATGGAGATAGTGGCTATTTATTTTTGTTTCCCAATACCATATCTAAGCTTAATCATTAAAAACATCACATTATTAACAATCACATATATAGTTGTGAGCAGGCGGGTTGTTGCTGACGCTGCGGGCTCGCGAAACGAGGGCCGCAGTTGCTGGCAAGGAGCGCCAAAGGCACTCCTTGCCAGCAACTGCGGACCTCGCAAAATTTACGGACTTACGACAAACAAATACGAAACACGTTACGACCTCGCAAAAATACGACCTTACCGCCCGAAACCCGCGCACATGAAAAACACAAGAAATACACACAACAAATACATAAAAAGGTTACCTACAGCAAGGGGAGGCAGTCAGGACCTCGAAAACTGAAGTTACACCTCAATTTCACTCTAAATAAAAGAGTTTAGACACCCTAAAATCACCTAAGCAAGAGAAAAAATGGCCGCCGAACAAAACTAAAACGAGGCTAAAGGACCCTAAACATGCAAAACACCACCAAACACCTACGGATTTTCTGAAGAAGTCGGACGACATCCGAAAACAAGTATGCAAAATTAGCCACAGCCTCGTACCACACATTAGGCGCCATTTTAGAACACTAACTTACACAATGCGGAAGTACACAGCTACCCTAATGGATTTGGCTCGTGCACGCACACTATTTACACTACACACTCACTCACACACATTCATGACACTTACACAGCAGCTCCACAGCACTGATGCTGCAGCAACATGAAAACAGATTGCCAGCTCTTCAACACAATGCTTCCTGCATATATTAATTCCCAATAGGTAAAGTATATTAATTTCTTATTTTATTAATTATTCTTTGGCATACAAAAAAAAAACAACACAACGCTGTTCATAGCACACAAACAACCAAGAGCCACACAATGTGCGCCGAGCTTCTGTTAAAAGTATTTGCAAGTTCTACGGTTGATATTTACACATACAAACTATTTGGTATTTAAAAAAACACACAAAATGGTTGATGTTTCCTTGTGACAGCATGATGCATGTATATTCATTGCATAGAGATGTTTGGGTCATAAAGCAGGTGAAGATGCTAGAAGACATCTCAGCAGTCAGTCACACATTATAGAACAGGTGTAGTTGACAGGACGACATGGGGTTGGAGATTGTGATTCAAAAACTGTATATAGTATATTTTTATCATCCTGAACCATCTATATTAACATTATCAGTTAAACATTGTCATTTTGGTCATCTTCAATTTGTAATAACACTTAATGTAAATGTTTAAAATAATAAGGTTAAAATGTGTGTTCTCATCAGTAAAAAAAAACAAAATAAATAAGGACTCTGGCTTCATTTTCATAAATATACATGGATGCGGGTGAATTTTAATATAGTGGGTTATTATTGGCTGTTGGCAAACTGCTCTTGTTGTGTTTTTTTATTAAACATGTCTGAGATAGATAGATAGATAGATAGATTTGTTCTCAAAAGTTCGCATACCCTGGCAGAAATTTTTAAATTTTGGCACTTATTTTGAAAGTATGACTGATCATGCAACAAGAAAAAAGGCCTTTATTGAAGGATAATGATCTTATGAAGCCATTTATTATGACATAGTTGTTTGGCTCCTTTTCAGATCATAAGTTTACATGCCCTTGAATGTTTGGCTTTGTTACAGACACACAAGGTGTGTATAAATAGTCAATGAGCTTTTTAGCTCTCACGTGGATGCACTGAGCAGGCTAGATACAGAGCCATGGGGAGCAGAAAAGAGCTGTCAAAAGACCTGCGTAACAATGTAACTGAACTTTATAAAGATGGGAAAAGATATAAAAAGATATCCAAAGTGGGAAATTTGGGAATCTCTTGATACCAAGCCAAGGTCAGGTAGACCAAGAAAGATTTCGGCCACAACGGCCAGAAGAATTGTTCAGAATACAAAGAAAAACCCACAGAAAACCTCAGGAGAAGTACAGGCTGCTCTGGAAAAAGACGGTGTGGTTGTTTCAAGGAGCACAATGCGACGATACTTGAACACAAATGAGCTGCATGGTCGAGTTGCCAGAAAAAAGCATTTACTGCACCAAAGCCACAAAAAAGCCTGACAACACCTTGACATGCCTCACAGTTTCTGGCACAATGTAATTTGGAGTGACAAGACCAAAATAGAGCTTTATGGTCACAACCATAAGCACTATGTTCTATGTTTGGATAGGGGTCATAGTGAAAAGAATACCATCCCCACTGTGAAGAACAGTGGTGGCTCACTGATGGGTTTTTTTTTTGGGGGGGGGGGGGGTGGCAGGATTAGCTCTACAGGCATGGGAAATGTTGTGAAAATTGATTTCAATATGAATGCAGCATGTTTTCAGAAAATACTGGCAAACAATTTGCATTCCTCTGCACGAAGGCTGTGCATGGGGCGCTCTTGGACTTTCCAGGATGACAATGACCCTAAGCACAAGACCAAGTTGACCCTACAGCAGAAAAAGGTGAAGTTTGTGGAGTGGCCATCACAGTCTCAAAGGGATACACAATACAAATACTTTTCTTGACCTTGATGCTAATATATCATTATATATATATATATATATATATATATATATATATATATATATAATTGTTTGAAGGTTGCAAGAAGGAAGATTACATAGCTAAGGTCACACAGAAAAGTGATGCAATTTAACAGCTTATTTAATGTTACAGGAGTTTCAGAACAGATAAATGGTAAAATTAATAACACAGCTCATGTTCTGAAGAAAGGGAATTCTGTTCTGAGTCTCTGCTTTGACTACCCAGACCTTGGATTTCTACACATATGATCAACATCCTCATGCATTAAGTTATCAGATCAATTACAGAGCAACACTGTAATTTGCCTAGTAATGTGTATAACTGTACTATGTATCAACTAACACACACATACTTTACAGGTCACCATCATTTAATGATAAATTGTGTTTCAAGGACTCTCTCTCCTCCCGTCTACATACATCTTCATTTGTCTCTACCTCTCTGCAGGTGTTTTTGTCAGATCTGTTTTTCGTTCTCTGTTATGAGAACAATTAATGCGACAAAGTCCTTGAAACAAATTGCTTAAAGTGGTTACGCTTTCCTAGGAAGTATTGATACAATGATTGATCATTTCAGCAATTTATCTTCATACTACCTAAACCAATAGGGAGGCAAACTGTCTTGGGCTATGAAACTACCTAAATGAAGGAACAGCTCAATCATCTATTCCCTTCCCCTACAAAGACCAAAAAGCTACAATATCATCAGTTTCTGCAATTTCCTCTTTTATTAGTTCTGGGTCATTAACATGTACCTAGGTCATAAAGGTATTACAATCAAAATCTTACATTTCTATATAGATATTAAATATTATTAGAGAAGACAAATTCTAGTGTATCTCGTTATCACCAACGCAGTAACGTTATGTACAGTTTGGCATCTGATAACCTTGTAATAAGTAGTTTTTCATTTGGCACATACATACCATTCCTATATTACAGTATAGTTGTCTTTCCTGAGCACCATCCACTACTCTTTGCACAGTTTACATATTATGTATTTTATTAAATGATGTCCTTGCCTTTTAGGTTAGACTGAGAAACCAAACAATCACATGTGATGTTTCACTGGCTTAATAAGGTGGTACCAGATGAAAAACTTCATGAGCCATTCAAAAACAAATGCTTATAAATTAGAGAAGAAATCATATACCCGAAGCAGGGATAATTCCACGAGCAGCATTTCAGGAAATGAGCCAAGAAGCCAGCAGGCTGGCGTTTATAACAAATGAAGCAATGACTTCAGAGTAGTATCACAGTAAAACACAATAGTTAGGAGCTGCAATCACAGACTAATGATCACCTGAGTTTGCAAACAGACATGATTACTGAATGCAGCTTCAGGAAGCACAAAAAGCATCCTGCAACGAGAGACACTGAGCTGCACATTTTCTACTTTCGATGCTCATTAAGATGAAGAATGAAACTGTCAGGAAATGTGGCATCTTTCTTTAATCTTATGTTTCACCACCTAACTCGGAAGCAGGGGAGGTTTTGAATTAGTTAAAATATTTTATTATAGATAAGTATATATGTTTAGAATAGACTTTGACAACAGTGATTTTCTACACAGTCAACAGATACATAAATATAAAGAAGTGCCATAATGTTAAAAATGAAAGGTGGGATTCACATCTCTTGCAACATGTAGTTCAGTTAACATGTAGGCAAGCTCAAATTAACACAATGCATGCATTTTCATGGTAACATAACTAATCATTTTTTTTATTTTTATAAAAAAGCTTATTTTGCATGTCTATTAGACATGCACATTTAAAATACTGCTGCTGTTATTTATGACAGTTGAGAACTGTTTTGGTCTATGCAGGATCCCACTAGGCTATTTTAACTATAGGAACCCACGGCCGCATGCAGTTAAAGTTAGTGGGATTTGACCAGGCTAGTCATGGGATGGACATGGGAGCTAAGGGGTTAAGGCGGGAAAGCTGGTAGGAGAGGTTATGACATGAGGGTAGGGGTATATAGTACAGGGTCAGCTATTTTAGGCAGTTGATCTACATCTGTATCACTCTCCCTTCCGACCACCCTTAGATTTTAGGGATGAGGTATTAGTTCAATTGGGACAAGGTTTTGACACCGCTGGTGGGTTGGCAGGAGTGCTTGCCGACAGTGGGTTATAACAGCAGGATAAGGTATTGCGATAAGAGCAATCAGGGGGCACGGGGTTCTCTTGGCCATTTGGTGGTGAGTTGTGCAAGCCCCTTTTTCTTATTGGTTATTATATTATTGGTTAAGGTGTTGGTTACTAAGTTATTTATTTATTTATTAAGTTATTTGATAAAGCATTTAAGTATGTGGTCAACAAAGAAGCTGTGGACATTTTACCCCAAGCTCAGTGAGTAGTGTCTTTATTGCAGGGTTGCATTTACTGGGAATCCATATTGACAAGTGAAAGTATTCTCACCAGAGAAGTATAGAGATCTCTCCAACTTAAAAGAGAACTCAATCATGAATAGACATGGTTTCAGGTCACTAGAAGGAACCTTCCACCTTAAAAGCCCAGTGATAAAGCACAATATCTTCACTGCCTGAAAGCACATCAAAGCTTAGGTTTCAAAAATATGGATGAGGCATGGAAAAGTAGTGATTCAGCTTGGCAAATGAATATGTATTACTTGATACAAGAAAAGGTCAAATATATCATAGGTCACAAATGTTAATTCATTGTAAGTATATTGGCAAGAGCTACCAGCATGGGAGACTTAATTGTGTCCCTTTGTAATACGTAGATGAGACAAAAACAAAGCTACAACATCAAGTAATTAAAAGATCATGATGGAGTGGTGATTTTGTTAAAAGCATAACCTTTATGAAGTAGTGAGAATGTATTAAATTGTGTGTCAGGCATTTTGAAAATGTTTTCCATAGCAATTCAGAGTCATACTCTTAATTTTAGCAGCTCTAAGAACTGTTGAAATGGTTTGGAAGAGCAGAGGCAAACTGGACCCAGTAAACCTACCACACTTCGGTAATTTGGCCCACTGTACTCAGTTTAGCATACAGATGGTTAAATTTTGCTTTCAGTGATTTTCTGCATTGTTTGAAGAAATAGAGATACACATGTGTTTACTTCTTCCAATAAAAAAGTACAAAATACATAAAATAAGTTTTAATCTATGAAAACATCCATCATATTAGACTAAACTGGATATGCTTGTCTGCCTCCGTGGTGCAATTACTATTTGCCCTTTAATAGAAACCAGCTTAATATCAGAAATCAATGCTTGCTATTACTGTGTCCTACAATTTCCATTATAATACATGACATTATCAAATACATGTGCGTACAAAAAGCTTTTTATTTATAAACCATATCCTGATAATATGTAAAATAACATCCCAGCTCTACAGTCAACAATATCCTGCCTAAAAGTAAAAACCTACACATTATTAACACAATAGACTATATGGTCAAACTATGAGCAAATTCTAGATAAGGAGACCCAGTCACTCCATAATCAAGTATTTTTTTTAAAGATATTGCTGAATATCATGAGAAACTGAGTACAAATTATTCTACCCATTTCTTTTGATGTAAGTAATTATGGAGATATTCACTGTTTTGTCTACATTATTATGTACATGAGCTGCTTTAAAGTGCTAATCGGTGACAGAGTGTTTTTGCAAATACACAAAATAAGTAAGCACAACCTACCCCAGTATTATTTTGCAGTTAAATATCCTCCCCAAAATTAGCATAATACTCAAACACAAACAATACTAAATTTCTCAGCAATAATTCACAGTACAGATGGCTAGCCAGTTTACTAATTCTCTTTAAGAAGAAACAAACTAGCTAGTCACTGTCTCTTTTTAAGTAGGCTAGTGATTTTGAACTAATTCGCCTTGTAATTCAACTTCTTACAAGAAGGAAAATATACAGATTAACCATTAATCACAATATTCTACTTCCCTACAGCCATATTAAGTTTGAAGCCCGTAGCAGCATTGGGAAGCTTGCAAGTTCTGTGGGCTTGAAATTTGGCCGAGTTACAGAGCTATTATATTAGAACATGCTGAGAATTACGGGCTTGAGACGCAATCCTGTAAACCATTTGTTGAATGTTGGATGCGAGCGATCAATTAGTCAAACCCGTAGTTACGGGTTTAGATGGAGCCAATGGCAAATGAGATCGTCATGATTACTTCACTGAAAAAAAAAGTCTTACGGTTTTAAATTACGAGTTACGATCAGACCCACATTCCAGAAATAATGCAATATTGATAAAGCCGTAAATATGATTTTGTATTACATGCAAGTTCCATTATATGTATTAACACATTAATTGTCGGGATCGATATAACACAGAAATTGAACATGAAATAAACTATTTATTTGGGCTGATATCCGAAAATTGTGCTACTAATTCCAAGACCTAACACTGCTTTCCCTGTTAATAAAAGTGCAGTAGTGTGTGTATATGTACATTTAAAGTGCTATGGATTGGACTTTACGCCTCTTGCGGGTCCCCTCTAGCAATTGTTGGCTTCTTGGCTCCATTAACGAGCTACTGGGTGGAACACCAGTGAATTTGTTGAAATGTAATAGCTAAATTGGAAACGTAGCAGTTACGGGCTTGACAGAACAAAGGATTTGCGGCAGCAAAGTTCCACGCTTTTTCGCACATAACCCGCAGATCAGCAGAGACTGGCTTTACAGGGCCAATTTAATAGCTACGGTTTTACATGTTAATTTGGAAATGGGAATTTAATAGGGCTATTGGTGTTTTAGCTTTGTTTTTTGTTGTTTTTTTATCACATCTACAAATTACAAAAGGGATACAATTAAGTCTCCCAATCAGGTTGCTGTTCCTGATACACTTATAATGAATTAACATTTGTGACCTATCAAATCTTTTACCTCTTCTTGTATCCAGTAATGCACATTAATGGATCAGCCTTATCCATATTTTTGAAACCTTAGCTTTCATGTGCATTCAGGCAGGAAAGATATTGTGCTATTAAGGTAGAAGGTTACTCCCTGTTGAGATGTGACCATGTCTATTCATGATCGTATGGGACTCTCTTTCAAGTTGGAGAGATCTCTGGTGAGAATACTTTCACTACAGTTAATATAGCACAGTGGGATCCTTCACAGACTAAAACAGTCCTCAGCTGTCCTAAAGAACTGCAAACGTATTTTAAATGATTGTGGCTACTGGAACTGAAAAATAAGCCGATTTATAGAAAACTGTATAGTTGAAACATTAGTTATGTCACCATGAAAATATATTATACATGATAGATTATTTATTGTTCATTTTGTGTCACACTTGTAAGATATCCATTTTTAGAGAACAGCAATCTAACTGGTTACATCTCAAGACAATGCTTCCAAAAATGAGAGCTTTATAAAAAAATATTTCCAAAAGTAATTACATTGAAGGAAAATACTGGTGCACAGCAAATGTCTTCAGAGTGTGCTTTTGTTTCTGTGAACAATATGGCTATAAACAAGCATTGCTAACTACACTATAAGTCTGTAGCTCTCATGAAATAATTTTGTAGGTCAGACAAATTAATAAAGTTGCTGTAGGAGAAAGAAAACTAGAGGGAGACATTTGATTAAAAAAATGTATTAAAGGGACATTAAACCATATTGGGAAAGTCTGTTACTATTAACAAGGGTCCCATCCCAAATAGCGCAGAAAACATGGTAGATTTGCATCCTGTCAGCTCTCAGCCAACCATGAGGATTATGGTGAAAACCATCCAAACATTTGACCTGCAATTACAATGAGAATGAAATGTTGGCTTCTAGCCAAAAGAAAACCTTTTCTTTTTCTTTTTATAAAATACTTTTTATGTTTTGTTTGCGGTTGATTAATGTAGATTAAAATGCTCTATAAATTCCATTCAAACAAAATGCAGAAATAAGATAATGAATTCTCCGTTTTAAGAAATGTTATAGACTATGCTATAACAACATTTATTCAAGGATCTGACCATGCCATTAAGTGCACACACATTAAATATACACACATTACTAATTAGTTCATCAAACTTCAGAAAAAATGAAAATAAAATGATGCTAATCAATAGATATAACTGTAAAGTATGGCAAGCAAATGCCAATATCATTCATAAAATATACGCTTTATGTTTGATATTGTATTTCCGATTTTTATATTGTAATACTTACTGGTTTAGAACAGGAGTGTAAGCGGTCTTATCTTCATCAATTATAGTGACCATCAGAGTAATTAGGTTGGGCCAGAAATCCAAGTTTTTGATTGTTGGTCCTTGATCTTCCCTTGGAATGTCTTGTTTTTTACCCTGAATAACATAAAAAAATAATCAGCTAACAATTTATTTTTTTATCACTTGTTTGATTCTGGACATAAATGCCAAAACTTTAAATACATTGCACTGTTTTATAGTCACTAAACAAACATATTTTGAGAAACATAACCTAAAGATTCATAGATTTATAGAATAGATACACTTATTATAGGAATATCGTTATGTCTCACATCACACCAGTGAATGGTGAGCATCTAGTTGATAATTATATGAATACTGAATGTCTGCTGAGTAAAGAACATCTGACTCACCCACATCTCCCCCTTCCAAACTATCCTCAACTCACCTCTCATAACCTTCTCTCACTCTCACAGCACACTACTCCTTTAGGACTCTCTTTCACACTTCATCAGACTCTCTCCAAAACATGTAAAAACATATCTGCTCAGTACAGCATATCAGGAACACTGACACCATGCTAACACTCCATACTAAATCATCTACCATTGCATATTACAACTAATCTGACCTACTTGGCACAAACATTAATACTTCTCACTGCTACTAATTTATCCTCCATCATATAACCCAATGGATCCACATCACAAGTATGCAAAAGGTCCAGCCACTACCTTGTTGCAAATAATAATTATCATAATAAACTTGTTATTACAATTGCTACAGCTCCTGCAATGATGACTGATGTATGACCTAGTGATGACAAAATTCTAATTAGGTCAGTATCTCTGTAGACTTTTTTGGTACAAAAACACAGTGAATAGTTTTAAGCATGCCTGGGATAAACATGCCTATTGAGAATAAGAACATTCATAGAATATATACAGACTATACAATATTGTATTAATAGTAATCAATGTATCTGTGCATTCCAGTTACACATATATATATATATATATATATATATATATATATATATATATTCAGGAGAGAAAATGTAACACATTCAGCTCCGTCCATTTGTATATATTATTCAAAATTTACATTTTTATTAGGATATCAAATAAATCAATAACTATTCAATAGGAAATGCTGTTATGATAAGTACCAGTCAATCTATAACCTTACAGTTGCTATCGCACTATGTATGTGGGAAAGGTGCCTCAATAGTATTACTATATCAAGAATGCCTTTGCTCATAATAATGTCCCCACTTGATGCACTGCGTCAAGCTTTGTTTGTAACTAAAAGGGCTATTAATGTAAGATATAATTATCAGTATAGACAGCTTTTAAATGTAATGTTCTTAAAAAAACAAGGAAAAAAAACGATCTTTTACAAGAAAGCGGTCACTGATAATAGCTGTTTTTTTTCCTGCATCCAAACTGCTTAGTATCACTATCAGAATATTACCACTTTCCTGTAGCTGCCACACTGCTGCACAGTGCAGTACATCCTGTCACCAAAGCAGTTTTCAATGAAGCTTTCTAAAAAATAATCATTTATAAAATAATAATCTTAATGAATTGAAAAGTTCTTTATATTAAAGTTGCTTATATTGATCGACAACTTATTATTTATGTATTATATTATTACTATTTCTATTAGTATGTTCTTACTTCTATTAATATAATAATAATTGATACTATTAATATTATTGTAATTATTATCATTAGAAATATCTTTACATAAAAAGGCAAACATCAATATTAGGTTACTGCAGGAAAATAAAGTAATTTTAATTAAAAAAAGTTATGAAGCATTACAGTGACCATTTACATTGCCATACAAAATCCGAAGAATAGCATACATAGTGCTACTTTCCATTGCTCTTAGTACATATAACAATGGTACACAACATAAAATATTAACAGAATTCAGTGAAAATTGTGTGCAAAGGCTGTTCATTATCAATGGGATTTATTGATATTTAGGTATACATAAATATAGGTAAATATAATGGTTCAAACCAAATAAATGTTATTGAAAATAATATTGTAATCATCATGACTACAATACATTACTTGCCATATCTCAAACTAAAGGCCTCAACAATGATCCCTGATTACCGTAGTTTAAAACCAGTGTGAACGCCAATATAAGCAGCCAGAGACCCATCATGCTTTCATCACTGAGCTATGCATGTTAAATCCTAGATGAGATTTATTTTTAGTGCTCTTTCTACAAGATTGTTTTCATTTTTTTTTGTCAAGATGAACTTCATTGGATCATGCCTGTCATTCACTTTGCAGAGATTTGGGAGGTCAGGATGGGTGACCTCACTTGCTCTCTATCTGATGAAATCAAGCTTCATTTCTGCCTGATTAATAATACGGCAGAGCACTGCACAGCAGAATTGTGCAGACAGGGAGTTTTGGAAAACTCCTCTTACGCTCAAATAATCCATTAAACTATGTTGTGTTATAACAATATTTCCGTGCATTTTTATCGTTTTAATCTGTGCACGGAACCATTAAATAAATGTGGAGAGAAAATGGGATACATTAAACCTCCTATTAGAAAATTTGCAATTAAACACAAACCAACCTTTTTAAACAACAAAAAACAGTGTAAAAAGCTTTTAAAAAGCAAATAATATGTGTAATTGCAGATTTGACCATGTGAGGCGTGTATACAATTGCTGTCCTCTACCACATGCTGATTCACAATTTGTATTTATATTCGTACAACAGAATTACAGGCTATAGTGCAATTATATTTTTGCAGACTGCCTAAATATATATTCTTCACTACATACTTCAGGCTCAAGAATCAGCTACCAGTTTCACTTGAAAAGTTACACAATACCTTAAACGATTTGTTCAGATGCACAGTTTGTATGCATGCATATGTGTAATTGTGCATGGAGGAGAGTGTGGACATTTTTCCAGGATAGATTTAGACGTCATCTTTAACTAAACTGATATTTAATAAATTTGCATGTACAGTTGTATGTCTAAAATAGGCATGTCCATCTTTATGCTTTATGGCTGGATCCAGGACAAATTTTCAGGATATCCCTGTTTCAGCACAAGTAAGTAAAAAAAGGACAGAGTCTCTGCTTTCTCTACATGTACTAAAAAATAATCCTGAAAATATGGCCTGGAGAAAAGCCTCTGAGGACTAAGCGTGAATGAGCCTGCTCCAGAACAAGGCAGAACACCTGCTAGAAGTGAGATCTCATTTATATATTTAACTAAGTTCTATTTTGTATTGAACACTTAAAAGGGCATGGGAATTTTTTTGTTGTGTGTGTGTTTTCTTTTTTTAAATAAACTATACTTTCTGCATTTCCTGTTAATTCAAATCAAGTTTAAACAAATTTTGCTTAATATTCTTTTAATTAAAAAACAAACAAAAAAACAAACATCTTTTGCAATGCACTTTTAAATGTGTGAAAAAAACCTGTTGTGTTCCATGTTCCTTTAAAAGCCACAATTGTGGTCATACAATAGGGTTTCACTTATTTATGGAGAATAGGATTAACAATATAATTAGTAAAACATTTTAATCTTAAAAACGTATATTAAGACTTTAGTATTTTACAGGAAAAAGAAAAAGAGACTTTTGGTCTGAAAAGGCAATCTCACTCTCCCACCATCCCATATAGAGATTTGTATAGGTGGGAGTGCAAGACGTGCCCATTGCTGTGCTGGAGGAAAAATGTAAAGCAATTGCGAGTAAATATAAAGTGCAATAAGTCCACCACAAATTGGTTCTTATTTACACAGTCGCAAGATTCCATCTTTAGGAAATAGCAAACAGCTTTTTCACCTATTGAGTGTTTAATAGACGTGTACAGAGACTCCACATCGCAAGTAATCATATATGTGGATCTGTTAAGGGTTATGCTGTCCAGTTTATTAAGAATGTCCATGGTGTCCCGAACATACAATGGTAAACCAATAACGAAAGGTCTTAAACATGTATTTACATATTTAATGGCTTGTATATATAAAAATTGTAGAAAAGGACACTATCAGTATCTGCTATTAACATCCCTTTGATATGGCATCATTAAAGTATAACACAGTTGATGACAATTGGAAAACCTGATTGAGACACCTGTTAAAATATAGCTTTTATTAAATAATATTTAAAACAAGTAATTAATAAACGTTGATTAAAATGTATTATCAAAACAAGATATCCCTGGGTACACACTTGTAGCACAGTCCTTATCCTCACCATTTAAAGAGAAACAACAATCCTCATACATTACAGGTAATTAATGGTTAATCCATACTTTATAGGTAATTAATGGTTAATCCATACATTTAATGATTCCTATGAGAGATAAGGTAATTAAAACAATATTCACAGTGTAGACTAAATTAAGTATACTGAGACACAGGTGACATTAATATAAGCATCACATATATAGTTGTGGAACAAGAACGCTGTCCGTAACGTTTGCGATGTTGGTCAAGCAGTTGCGACCTCGCTTTGCAAGGTCGCAAACCGAGAGACGTGTACGGAGGTCGACTTACACCCTCATTCAATTGCAATTTGGCCAATTGAATAGGGCTCTAAATAAGCACATAGCATAACTTTTTAAAGAAGTTTTTAGTTAGTGAAAACCTTGCTTTTGGATAGATGTTTACTGACTAAAAACTTTGTTAAAAAAAATATGCTATGTGCTTATTTAGAGCCCTATTCAATTGGCCAAATTGCAATTGAATGATGGCCTTAGGCTGGATGACTGACAGTCGCTAATCTGTGAAGCCTTGCGAAAGCGAGGCGAGCCATTGAAGCACGCGGAACTTAGGCTGCAGTGGGAGGGGCTCAAATGTGAGCCAAGCCTAAAACCCTAAAAACAAACAAAAAAATTAACACATATAATAACACACTCACAGACAGGACAGGGGGAGAGCCAGGAAGCCTGGGAGTAAGCAATATTTGGGGGTTTCCGTCAATACAAAATCGTCTAAGCAAGGAAAAAAAAGGAAAAAAATTCTGAAACTGCATGAAAACGAGGCTGAGCAAAGCCAGGCACTCGGGACGCTACACAGCGGCAAAGACGCAAACACGTACACCAAGAACGCCAGGCAAGCAGGACTTTGAAAATAAAACAAAAGGCAGTCAGCGCTTAACAGGGATGGGCAGTACAGGTCTGACACGTGTTTAACGTCATCTGCTTCCACAGAGAAAAGATGGTTCCTAACCTCTGCCACACAAGAGTTATTGTAGGGACACAGTGTACTGTGAATCCATTCCCTTTATTATTCTCTATGCTTATACTAATGTCACCTGTGTCTCAGTATACTTAATTTCTTTTACACTGTGATTATTTTTTGGATTACCTTATCTCTCATGGGAATCATTAAATGTATGGATTAACCATTAATAACCTATTATGTATGGATTAACCATTAATTACCTATAATATATGAGGATTGTTTTTTCTCTTTAAAGGGGGAGTATAAGGACTGTGCTACAAGTGTGTACCCAGGGATATCTTGTTTTGATAATACATTTTAATCAACGTTTATTAATTACTTGTTTAAAATATTATTTAATAAAAGGTATATTTTAACTACCGGTGTCTCAATCATGTTTTCCAATTGTCATCAACTGTGTTATACTTTAATGATGCCATATCAAAGGGATGTTAGTACCAGATACTTATAGTGTCTTTTTCTACAATTTTTATATATACATTTTTGCTTATACTATTCTGGTGTTTATACCGTCCACTTACTTACTTACTATGTTTTACTTAAAGTTGGATGGTTCTCTCCCATGGGTCAAAACTATTCACCTCTCCTAAACTACATATTTACTGGCTTGTTCGCATAGATTTCCATTTCCGGATACGATCGGTCTACCAGGAGGAATTTTCTTGGGCTTGTGTATTTTAGGCAGTAAATAAAGTGTTGCAGCCTTAGGTTTAGAAACCTCCAAGAATGGGTCTTTTAAGTTTACTAGAGTCACAATCTAATTCAATATATGTTATTAGCAAGTCAGCTGTGATTTTAAATGATATAGACCGTGATTTGATTGTTATATATAACCAATTGGTCATTTATATGAGCTGACTGTGCATCTCTTTTCTCCCCTTGGATGACATTATGTTGATAATGGGATAACAGGAGTTCTAGATAATAGATGTCTCTTTTTAATTTAACATTTTAAAATAACAACTCTGGAATCTCCTAGATACCCATATAACTAGATTAATGTCCATCTTGGAATAAAGTGGATTTTTGCAGTGTTCTTTTGTTAGTTAAGACTTGAGTATTGCAGACTCTTGTAGCACTATTTATTTCCAAGCCCTATCCGATTTTCAGGGCTAAGGAGAGGGTCTAACCAGGAGACATTCAAAACAATTTAGATTTGCCTGCAGGAAAGGTTTGAAATAAAGGTTCCTGTCAGGACAGCCTATGGGACCGGTCCTCTCCCACTAGTTAGGCACCCAATAGGGGCAGAGAGAAGATGAGCTAGATCCTGAACTTTGAATACTAGCAACATATTGAACTTATAGTATTATGTAGCAAATTGGGTTGATTTTTTTCTCACTGGATTATAAGGTTTTTATTCTTCTTTTGTTTGTTTGTTTGAACACAGACCCTTTGTTCTTGTTTTTCCTCCTGCTACACTAAAGTTCAAATGTCAGTTTTAAAGAAGGTTTCTTCAAATACTGTTTTTATTGCTAATCAATTAAATAAACAAGATATTATATGATGGCTACAGTGGTCATCTAATGGAACTCTTTAACTTCAATTACCACTGATGATGCAGATCAATGACAGCAAAAAAATACTTTTATTCTCTGCCACCATAATGTTTATTTGCCATTATATACCTGTATGAAAGTGAAAACCTGAATTGTGCCTTATCTGAAATAAAATCTTAAATTGACACTTTAGTTATTTGATACAGCAGAGAAGGAGGACTGCATTTCCCACAAAGGTTTGTGTCAATTGTTTATTAAAATACTAGGTTAACGATTCTTTAAAAGTACAAAAAGTAATATCATGCAAATACCACTTCTGAGAAAGCTGTAGAAAGAGATGCATCATCTATCAAAATGGGTTTAGCTACATTGGTCTGTAGATAAGAATGTGGTGGGAGAAAAAATACTCAGCATAAGAAACTTTATATTGGAGGTAAGCAAAGGTACCAACGCCACCCGAGCATTGATGTCATACTTTGAATGAATAGGTTTGACCTATTTATACTTGGTTTAGGTGGAGCATCTTTGTAGGTAATTTGAAATTCATGGTACAAACACATTTTTCTTTATTACCTTTAACTTAAAGGGACACGGAAGGTTTCTGGATTTCACTTGGAATATAATATACCTATGTATCTATTACATTTTATTTAAATTATTTTATTAAGCAGTCCTTAAAAGCTCTTGTTTTTTTTCTACCTCTCAGCAGCATGTTACAGAATGATGCTGTGAGATGGTCACTGGTTGGCTACTAAGAGACACAATCAGTACAACCATAATGTTGTGAGCTACAGATAGCAGACCCAAGCGGGTAGTATTTGATTGATTTAAGGCACAAAAACAGAGTTTGAAGCACTTTTAACAAAATAAAGTACATAAAAGTCGGTAAATATATTATATTCCTAGTGTAACAAAGCATCCATCAACGTCCCTTTAACTGTATATATTATCTCTTCTGAAACAGCTTGAATTATCCGCCTTAATTAAACATGCTTCATCTCAAGTGATAGTTTGGTTGAAATAAAAGACATATTGTTTAGAAAGATAAAATGTTTCTTACGTTCCTGCCTGATACCAATCCAATCTTTTGGGACAGAAGCCTAATGAGTTAGTTTTTTTCCTACACTGAATACTTAGTACAGAAAGCTTGGCACGCCAAGAAACGTGGGAGGATAAAGAGGAGTTTATGTATTGTAACTTCAAGTTCAGCAATCTCGTTCAGGTACCCAGTCTGTGTGTTTAAAGTGAAGTCATCCATGAACAAACACAGTTTTAAGGCATATGCACAGAGTAATATAGGTCAATTCGGCTAACAGCTTTAGGGCAATGTCTCAGCACAAAGGCCTGAGATCTATGCTGATACAAGATTGTATTGTCATAAGGCAGAAAGAAGCAAGAACATATCACAGTAAAGGCCATGCAGATAGAGCAATATTTTATTAAGAAAAAAAGCTCTAGAAGAGAAATTAAATAGTACATGATTCCAGTTCATGAATATATGATGTATCCAAGAAGTTACGCCAGTTTAAGAATGTTGTATACCACAAAACTTAAAAATGGAAATACTTTACTGTGCTTATTAAACAAAATTGCAGAAATTACAAAGGACAAGGAAGGAGACAGAGGTAGGGCAAATGCTTATGTGGAAGCTCTGTTCAAAGTTCTAGTATCTGACTTTCCAAATGAAGACAGAAAAATGGATGCTATACATAGATTGCCCCTCCCAAAGCACTTGGAAAATACGACATACAGAGATACTATCATACACTTACATTATCTCCCTTTCAAAGATGCAATAATTAAAGTAAGCTTTATAAAGAAAAACCTAGATATGCCATATGAAAACATTAAGATTTTTATGGACACTTCGCCACAAACTTCGGTCAAAAGAAGAGATTATTCCTCTATCGCACGGCTTTGAGACAAGAACAGATCAAATATAAATGGAAATCTGTTAGTGGCCTTATGATATGGAAAGACTCAGAATGGCCTAATGTTAATTCAATCACTGAGGGCGTCTTGCTGTTACAGAAATGGAATTTAAATATGGACATTCAGGCTAAGCTGGAGTCAAAATCCCAGCTGATTTTTAAATCACCTGAGGGGCATACTGTAAAATAATAAGTCTGTTAGTATATGTTGGATGGCCTATACAGTATACTTCATTATCTGTAAAAGAGATTTATCTGATATATTATATTTGGGAAACGAGAGATGCTAAGATAACTATGATTCACACATGTTGAGCACATATACTTCTAATAAATATTTTACTCCACAAGGCTTAGAAATGCCTATTTTAGAAATTGAGAGAAAACACGATTATACTATATATTTTAATGTTTGCAAAAGATACATTTGTGATATATTCAATTTAGGAAACAAGAGGTGTTAAGACAATCTTGATTCACACACGTTCAGTATATATATATATATATATATATATATATATATATATATATATATATATATATATATATATATATATATATATATATATATACATATACACACACACACATACATACACACACATATAGATATATATTTTTTTATTTTATTTTATTTTTCTAAATTTATTTTATATATGTCTCTGCAAGGCTTAGAAATGCCCATCTAAGTTATGAAGAGAAAACAAACATAATAAACACTAATTCCTTTTTACAGATCCACTCTTATAAGTAATAGACAAAGAGCTAATTTTATATCTCTTGGTTCCTTAATATAAATGAGTTTTCTTTATAGCTTAGAATAATTCAGTACTTTTTTTTCACTTTATTATAAAACGATCAATAGCTTTAGAATATCACAAGATATAAAAATGTCTATAACTAATCTGGGTTCCTTTTTGGAACACCTACAGAGTAAGCCTCTAACCCTAAGCATCCTCGAGCTCCCCCAACCAAGATGTATTGACATCTTAATCCATCATTTTGAAATATCAGAAGTATTGCCCTATTGAATCCAGGAGGAAGTCTTAAGTTAGCCTCACCTTGGAAAATTAATGTTGTTATGTATACGTCATGTATGATTGGTTTTACCAGGTTTAATAGAAATATCATAGTGGTTCAGAATTTACATAGATCCCTTTTGAAAAGAGAGGTTATAAAACACTGTACATTTATAAGAGTATATAATATAAGCCTACAATTTGGAACATAATTATAAGTTTTGATTTTGATGTGTATTAAAATTATCTCACACAATGTTAATGGATTAAACTCCCCTACAAAAAGGAAATTAGCTTTTACTCATTAGAAAAAATGAAAAGCTAATATCCTCTGCTTACAAGAGACTCACTTGAAGAAAGAGGCAGTCCACTATTTAAATAATAACAACTTTAAAGTAAGAATAGATGCGACTTATTACAGTAAATCTAGGGGAGTTTCAATCGTTTTTAATAATAGGCTAAAAGTCCAAGAAGAGGTTTCCAAGATTGATCCTTACGGAAGATTTATTATGTGGATCGGAGCTATAAATGATATAATAACATTAGTAAATCTCTACTTACCAAACAAAAATCAGATATATTATCTTAAAAAAGTTATGAAAGAGGTTTAAAAATTAAGAAAAAAAAATATATATATATATATATATATATATATATATATATATATATATAATGTGGCGACTTCAATATCCTCTTAGATCCAGATAAAGACAGAGTCGATAACATAAAAAATACAACAACAAAAAAAAAACATTCCCAATTAAATAACGAGTTATGGAAAATTATTAACAGCTTTAATTTGTTGAATTTATCGAGACTATTTCATGCATTCGTGAAAGATTATTCCTTTTACTCTAACCAATTTAATTCTTATTCTAGACTATATATTTATGGATCTCCAATCTTTAAGAATATTAAAGGAAATTAATTTGAACACCACAGTTTGGTCAGACCACTCAATGCTTAGTCTAAAGATAAAGGAAACTAAGGTTATTTTAAACAGAAAAGAATGGCGTAATAGATCCATCATTATTTAAAGATCAGACTTATATCTCCAAACTTAAGATAGATATAACAAGCTTTAGGTTGAACAAAAATTCGGTTGAATCTCCCTCTGTTCTTTGGTGTGCCTATAAGGCTTATGTACGGAAGCTGTTAATTTCAAGAGCAGCCCAAATAAAAAAAATCAAGAGGTAAACCCCTAAGGCTTTTATATATCGAATTAGAGAATATTCAAGTCCAAAATAAGTTTAAGCCTAATAAAGAACATCAAGAACTAATCAATTCATTAAACTTACAAATTAAAAAAAAAATCTAATATTTCCATAGGAGATTATCTACTTGTAAGTGTAATATCACAATTTGTTTATGGAAATAAATCCGGAAAATTCTTAGCCAATAAATTTAAAAAAACCACCTCTTCAAAATAGCATTCTGAAGCTAAAGGGTTCTGATAACATTATCTATTCCCACCCAAATAAAATCGCGAACATTTTTACGGATTACTACAGGACCCATCATTTATTAAACCTGATATCGGAGATTTCAAACTTTTTTAGATCATATTAAATTACCTACTATTAAACTGGAAGAACTACATAAACTGAAATGGGGAGTTTGGTAATATAAAAATTATGGAAGCTATAAAAATGGGGGGAAAAAATAAGGCCCCAGACCTGATGGGTTTGATCAATTTTATTATCATTTATTCTCCAACAAGGTCTGTGATCATTTATATAACATGTACAATGAAATAAAAACAACAGGTAACTTGAGATCAGAATTATCCAAAGCTAAAATAATAAACATTCTAAAACAAGGTAAAAACCCAGAACTCTGTACTAGTTACTGCCCAATATCTTTGATTAACGTACATTTAAAAATATATCTCAAAATATTGGCAAATAGATTAAATCTTATAATACCTAAACTAATACATCTAGACCAATCAGGTTTTGTGAAAGGCCGACAAGCTTCAGACATCTGGTAGACATCATGTCATACGCAAAAAGAAAAGATCTATCCATGCTGGCCCTGTCGCTCGACATTTGACGGATTTGACGACAATCAGAAATAAATACAATCTAAATATATTGACTTGGCTTGATTAAGAATAATTAAATCGGTTGTTGTTCCAGTGGAAATTCAGAGCCACAGACGAGGACAACCCCTACAAATTTAGAGATACTTGCGATTAAAGGAGATAGCTCTAAAATTATAGCTAAATGTACTAAGGCGATATCTGACAATTTCACTTTTATAAAATCTAGAGGCATAGATACCTGGGAAGAAGATCTGGGCAAGACATTGGATACTGCTTCTTGGCTAAACACTTTTGGTGTGGTAGAAAAATTGGCGATTTGAGATGTACTTCAAAATAACAGACAGGTGGTATTTTACCCCCCAGATTATGGGGAGATTAAATTTGAACTAGATGATCTATGTTGGAAAGGATGCGGCCTTCAATGGACGACATTACATGTCTGGTGGGAATGTGATTGCTTAAAGACTCTTTGGTCAAAATGTTTTACAGAAATCTCAAAGATGATTGATAAACAATGTATTGGTTCTGACCAGATAGCCCTTTTACAGTTAGATTTAAATCAGCTTGTTCCTAAAGCAAAATATCTAATCTCTCATAATTTCCTGATTGTAAAATTTGTATTAATAAAATACTGGAAACAACGGATTATTCCTTCGTGGAATGAATTTGTAAATATTATTAAAATCAATTGTGACATTATGAGAGAGAATTATGTAATCAATTCTATAAGAAAGGATCTACATGCCGATTGGCTAATCTGCGACCAATATTTACTGTCGCATTAAGGACCGCGTGGCAATAGCATATTAATATGATATAATTAGAGTCATTAGAGTAAGATATATTATTGAATACATTGTTTACGGAATTCTGTAAATCCTGGTAATATTTGTATATTTGTAGGGAAGTGAGAAGGAAAAAGGAAAAGGGGAAGGAAATGGAAGTTAAAGGTCCCAACATGAATAGAATTGTTAAAAGACATAGAGTTTAATAGAGAAATGATGAGGACTGGTAGTATTTTAATAAATATAAATATGCCTACACCACAAATCTGGCGAGATCAATATTATAAATTGATAATAAATTGCAACATGATGACTATAGGTTGTTAAATTCCAGGTAGTTCAACTAGATTCTGTTGGAACCTTAAATTAATGTATTGAATATATGTATATTTGGATTGTAATTTTTCTTTTTTGTTGGTTTTCAACAAGAAATACAGCAACAGAAGTAGGGCACCAAAGCCAAGGTATGCAAATGCTAGATAAGTATAGTAACTAACAAAAGTATCCAAGTGCCCAAGATACTTTGTGTTCTTGAGCACACGGAAACGTTGGTTGCTATACTAATCTAGTATTTGCATACCCTGGCTTTGCTACCTTACCTCTGACTCATTCATTGTCCTTTGTAATTTCTGAGTTTTTTTCATACGCACAATAAAAAGTATTTCCATTTGTAAGTTTTGTGGTACTAATTGAAAAATGTTAAGCACCTCGGAAAAAGCGACTAAATAGTAGTTTGCTCAATACACAATAGAGATAGTGATAATAGATGTGCATCAGGTTACTACATAAATGACAAAAGACCAATCACAACTAATAAATGTTGCTTAATGAAAAAATCTCATACCGAGTGTTAATATATTAAATAGACAATGCATAGATTATTATATTTGTTATTATTATTATATTGTTATGCAGTGTAATCAAAAAAAATGCAAAAAAATAATACACAGCACTGAGCCCCCTCCAAAGCGAGGGCCCTGGTGCATTGCACCACCTACATCACTGGTAGCTCTGCCCCTGGAGAGGAGGGAGAGTAGGTCCTTATAAGAAGTAAGGGGCCATGGCAGTACACTTTGAAATTGGAGCCGACAGACACTATCTCACACTTATTGAGGCATTTGTTAAAGTAAAGATTTTGAGTTTTATTCTGTAGCATATGGTGGAGTGGACAGAGAGAGTTGGTGAGGCCGTAAATTTAAAAGGTAATTGTCAGAAGAACTGGAAAAGTTGCAGATTGAACAGAGATGTATAAAGAGACAGTCAAGAGAGCAACAATCAGTAGGAGAAGTAAGAGAAGCTGAAGTGGAAATGGGAGCATCACCTTATAATATTACATACTGTTCCTAAAAGAGCATGTTTGAACAATTTACCAGGCGTGTTGCCATACTTAAAAGGATCACTACCTAATGAAAATAAAAATGTTTGTAAACCGAGTCTAATCAACAGCATAATTAAGCAGAAAAAAAAGTCATACAGCTATTTATGTAATTATAATTTTTTTTATTTTGATGCCTCCATGGGACCCCGGATGCATTCATGATACATTAGGGGATAGTGTTGTATTTGCGACGGTTGTTTACATTGTTTGGAGACCTATGGCTGCACTAAACTGGGGGATAAGACATGAACGATTTACAAGGATGGCGTGCAAGTCTCTGTCTGGAACATGAATAACACCTAGAATAAGATGTTTACAATTGCAGAAGAAATAAACAGTTTCAGTATATTAAAGTAAGATAGAGAGTGGAACTTAACGGTGAAGCACAACATATGCTGCTTATACAGTATATGAAACATGTTCTTATAATAGATGACACATTTGTAGAAGTTTACTTATATACTCTATATTTGATGAAACCGGAAAAAACCCTACTGACTTTTCTTTTATTATTGGTGCCATGAACACAATACTAATGGGGTAAACTAATTGGTTTAAAAAGGATTCTTCAGTTCTCTAAAAATACAAGATAATAATCAAAAGATGGTATTAGAAGCTTTTTTAGTGCATCTTTAATAAATGTTTAAAATCAACAAGTATCTTGCTGTACTATGGACAGGCATAATATTACTTATAAAATGCTTTATGTCAAATATGCATCAAATCAACAATATTAGTAGATGTGTAAGCCAAGAGTATAATACATTTTTGGGGAATATTGTAGTTTTTGGAGATTGTGTTTATGCTTAAAAGCATTTTGTTACATCACAACATGAGAGCTAGAACATAGGGATGTGTTATGGCCATCAGTGGAGAAAGTGGATGGGATGGAGCAAACAGAGAGCATTTGTTAAGATAACTGGATACAACTGAAATTGACAACACACCCCTTCCTTCTCACTGGCCCAGAACCAGAATCTTTGCTTCAGGCAATACAACTATATATCACACACACCAACTTCCACCTATGTATCATCAATTCCCCCAGGGACCATACATTTTTGAAGAACCAAAGCAGAGAAGGCCGGTGATGTAAGCTGAGAAGAACAATGACATGAATCAATCTGTAGCGAATTTGAATCTCAGTTGTACTCCAACATACTCAACTCTTATAAGAATAGTATTTAGGTAATTTACCCATTTAAAAATAGGAGTTTTATATAAAACATATCTAATTTAAGTAATACCATGTGAAGTAATTGAGAAAAAATATATACTTTAGAAATACATAAAGTTAGAGGATTTTAGCTTTACAGTAACTTTTATTTACAATACTTATGTATATTTTCTGACATTTAACTGTAAAAAAACTTGCTATGACTCAACTGAATGTGGGTTTATTCACCTTGAACAACAAATAATTCTCTTTTGTTTCTCTGTGTGGGTGTTCAGGTGACAAGAGGAGAACTCACCAGAACTTAACTTTATTAAAACGTGTTTTACAAAGTGCAGATCTACTGTACATAACTATGCTTAAACTCTTGTTCAAACTCTCTATGAAGTTAAAGGACTACATCAGGGATTGTGATTTGTTCGCAACGTATATAATGGCACAAGCACAAAAATTATATATGCACCCATTATAATATAGTTCAAGTGAAATCTATTTGAGTAAATATATATATATATATATATATATATATATATATATATATATATACATACATACATACATACATACATACATACATACATACATATGTACACATACACCCTTCTGGATCACTATCTTGTTATGTTGAAGGGGGTTGTGTAACTCAATAAAGCTGTGAGCCATACCATGTAGAGTCACTCAAGATGAGTAGGTCATGGCAGGGAGGTCAGACAAATCCCCAGTCCATTGGAGAAGGGACTGGCAACCCACACCAGTATCTTTGTAAAGAAAACCATATGGATAAGCACAACCAGAAAGACAGAAGGGCCTGGCTTGGTCACAGTGAGAGCTAGAGCGTGCGAGAGAGAGCGTGCACGAGAGCGAGACTCTGTAAGGCACAAGGAGACCTTAATGAAACAGTATACCGCTAGAAAATAAGCGTGGAACAAATTGAACAAAAGTTAAGATAAGATATATATACTCAAACAAATAATCAAATATAGTTGTGTACCTTAAATACCAAGATGGAGTACTGAATTTATATTTATATTTTTTTATATAGACAATTTATATTATGTATACCTATAATTCTCTTTACTGAAGAAAATAAAAAGGTTAAGGACAGAAAAGATGTGCCTTAATCAGAGTAACTAACAATCTGATAGTTTAAGTAATTGCTAAATACATTTCCCAATTGCAGTGTTTGTTATGTACAACTATCAGCAACTACTTTTTACATATACAGGAGGACCCCAGGTTACAGACGACCCGACTTACAGATGTTCCATATAGTTAAGAATGGGCTCCCTTGGCTTTTTGTATGAGTTTGTTTTTATATTTTGTTGTTTGAATTAAAATAAAGATCACAATAGATTCTTGAAATTATTATTACAGTACAGGGGTATTATTCTTAGTATTATTATTATTAGTAGTAGTATTATTACATTGTTTTATTATTAACACATATGAGCCATTATAGTATTATTATTATTAATATTATTCAGGAATACAAGTTGCATACAAATCCGGTTTAAAGACGTTCTCAGGTATGAATCTAGTCCGTAACCCAGGGACTACCTGAACTGGATTCAGTTCTAAGGAGTAATAAACATTTTATCAGATCCCAGCATGGAGGCAAATCATATTGTGCCCACTCATTGGATGACTGCTGGTCTATTCTCAAACTTCTTAACCTGATTTTGGAGGAAGAGGGGAATGGCACCCAGGATTGCATAGATTTACCTATTCCCATAAAACAATGGACAAAAGTCTCTCGCAATACCCAAACTAAAACCTTGTCCATTAGTAAAGATGGCCACCTATTCTCGCCCAACCGACAGCCCTCCCGTCTATAGAGCCTGGAGAACCAAGCCCAACCAGTTCCTGTTCGACCAGCTATCTGATGGAGTACAGCACAGTCTGGAATTATCATATTGAACCTTTATACTTTTTTCTTTCTTGATTTGGACTTCGACTAAGTGACCCAGAACAAGAACTCATGTCCTTTATATGTTGGAAAAGATTGATAGGCGTGGTTTGATTGGTGCTGTTATTTCTCTTTTTTCTTCTTCTTTCTCTTTTTTTTATCTCTTTCTCTATGCTGACCAATTTCACCTGATATCCCTAGAGAAATTTACCCTCATGTTGCTTTCCCTACCCCTCCCCCCCCGAAGTTTCTATTAACCCCTCCTAATAGGGGACCCACGGGCAAATGGCAGGTCCGTTCCCCCTTCCCAAAGGTGCCAGGGTAGACGACTGGCGTAGGAGGTTTTGTTTATTAGAAATCGGATGTTCTTTTGAATGTTATGTTTTTTTTTTTACTGTTCTGTTCTTCGTTTCCTTCCCCCTCCCTCTGGCACGCTCTTTCCTCTCTAACCGCCTCTAGGGTTTTCCCAATCCGATGATGGGGCTCAGGCATCCCCCCGGCCTCTGCATATCGCCTGGCCCCCGTCTGAACCAGGTAAGATGCTATGGCGCTGTAGGCTTCACTGGATACTCTTGACATGTCTAATACAGAATTTACGTTCATGACACATAATGTTAAGTGCTTTCATTCCCAATTTAAAAGAAGGAAAGCCTTCCTACATTATAAAAACACTAGGCCCTCCATATTATTCCTACAAAAACAATTTTGCCCGTAATCATATACCTCAGTATTTAAGAAAAGATGATCCTACCTACTATTCCTCTACTCAACACACCAAAAAGGCAGGCGCGTCTATCCTTATACACTGCAATTTCCCTTTCCAAGTAGACTCTAAGATTATTGATAAGGAGGGCCATTATGTTATTCTCCATGGAACGATCCTGGAGACTAGAATTTCCCTTGTTTCCATTTATGCACCACCGGCTTCACCACATAAGTCACTATTAAGAATTTTTAAGCTCCTGGAGCATGGTCCAGGTGGTTTATTGGTAATAGGGGGGACTTCAATCTGACATTTGACCCAAGTCTAGACCGCTCTAACACCCTAATCTCGGACCTGTTCTCCAATAAAATGAGACAAATAAGGAAAATACTGAGTAATCTTGGCTTGATAGATGCATGGAGAGGACATTATGCCAAAAGAAGGGAGTATACATACTATTCCCATACCCATGGGTCTTATTCTCGCATTGACACCATCTTAATCAGCTCGGCCCTGTTTGATAAGTCTAAAAGGGCTGATATTTGTGCTTGCTCGTAATCTGACCATGCGGTAGTAAGAGTAGACCTGGATTTGGGCATGGTTTTTTGAACCCCATATGCATGGAAACTGAACTAACTATTACTCTCGAATCCGGTGCTCTTAAATCAAATTGAAGCCGACTTGCACCTATTTTTTGAGACTAATGTTTTGGAGGAGTCCGGCATTGACTGGATATGGGCGGCCCATAAAGCCCTTATCCGAGGCACATGTATAAAATTGGCTACAGCCTACAAAAACAGTGTAAATTAAAGAATTGGAGCTTTTTACTAAACTGCAGGAATTAGAAAGCCAAAACCAACTTCATCCCACTTCTAGCACACGTCGGCTAATTGATAAATGCAGAATTGAATTAGACAGCATTTTGTCTAACAGGACAGAAAAGGCCCTGCCTCTTTCCTGGCTAAGAGACTTCAATCCGAGATTTCCCAGTCTAGAATTTTGAGGATTAAAACAGTAAAGGGATAGATTACAGTTTGTCAGAATTAAATTAAACAGACTTTTGCAGACGTTTATCGCAATATATACTTGTCCAAAACTCAAAATAACATAGGACTGATCCAATCTTATTAAGATACATGCGATCTCCCTAAAATCAGGGAACAGAATTTGACAACTTTAAACTCTAATGTAACGATTGAGAAGATACACAAGGCCATCAAGAGTTTTAAGTCGGGTAAGGCCCCGGGACCAGATGGTTTTACCAACTCTTATTCTAAAACTTTTGCAAATTTACTAGTGCCCCATTTATGTAAACTCTTTAATTCCATCTTAAATGGGGATAAGATGCCCCCATAATTTAATAGGGCAGATTTAGTTGTTTTTTCCAAGGAGGGGGGGAACCCCCTAGAACCCCAAAATTATCGACTGATATCACTCATGAACGGTGATATTAAACCGCTTGCCAAAATCATGGCAGACAGAATCTCAAACTTTTTTCCAGATTTAATCCATGAGGATCAAACTGGCTTTGTTTCTTATAGGCAAACGGTGGATAACATTAGGAGGTCTTTAAATGTCCTACATTTAGTTCTGGCGTTGGATATGGAGAAGGCATTTGATACTCTCGAGTGGCCTTACCAATTTGCAACGTTGGCTAAATTTGGCTTTACAGGAAGTTTCATCAACTTACTAAGAACCTTCTATGATCTACCGCAGGCCAATCTAAAACTAACCGGGTCAAACAATACTAATATTGATATTCAAAGAGGAACCTGGCAGGGATGTCCCTTATTCCTGCTGCTATTTGCTCTGGCCATCGAGCCCTTGGCTCAGGCTATAAGGTGCAACGCAGAAATCTCGGGATTTAAAGTGGGCCTGCATCATCTAAAATGTTAATTCTTTGCGGATGACCTTCTCTGCACTTTAACTGATCCAATAACTTCTATACCAGCCTCATTATCCTCCCTTACAGAGTTTGGGGTTCTGTCAGGCCTACAAATTAATGTAGAAAAGGCAGAGGTGCTTGGGGTGGGTATTTCACAATTAGACTTGGAAGCTTTAAAACACACATATGGTTTCTTGTGGCCAAAAAACTTTATTAAATATCTTGGTGTTAAAATCACGTGGGGGGTTAACAGACCTCTACAATGCCAATTTCCCCCCCTTTATTTAAAAAGAGTATTGAGGATATGCAAAACTGGTCTAGGCTCCACATCTCATGGACTGGACGTGTAGCCACAGTGAAAATGCACATTTTGCCGAAAATACTATATTTGTTCAGAACCCTTCCTATTCCAATAAATTTGAAAGAACTAGACAGGTTGCAAAACAAAATATTTAAATTTATCTGGCGTAATAGACCTCCTCAGATAGCGAGGAAGATTATGTTTAGGAATAGAACCCAGCCCGAATCTTCGGCTATACTTGCAAGCTGCTCAGCTAGCATTTATTCCGGCTACTCATTCAATCAAGCATCAACCCCTCTGGATTTTTGAGGGAAATTGGCAATTAAATCCACATACTTGGGACGCTTTGTTCTTGGATCCACACTCTCCATGCATCAAACAACGCCACTCCAATCCTTTGCATAACTCCACTCGGACTACTTGGGCCTGGGCTAAATCTATAAAACACCTAGCCCCATCACTCTCACCACTGACATCTTTAAAGTCTTTTCCTGCTTTTGAAACCACTATGGGATCTGACTCTGCCCAACAGGCTGGTAAGCCACCATTGTTTAGAGTGGTGTCCTGGTTTCTTAATGATAAAATGCTCTCTCACGAACAACTCATAGCCCAATATCACATTCCAGATAATGAAATCTGGAACTATAGGAGACTCAATCAGTGGCTTTTAGCTCTAACTCAGGATACTGAACCACGAAAACACACTTAGTTAATAAACATATGTAAGAATCTGCCCTCTATGAAAGGTTTCCTAGGCTCCCTATACTCCTTTTTTTAATGATGCACAAAATAGCCAAAATCAAACCTTTAAGTCTTATTATAAACGATAATAATAATAATAATAATAATAATAATAATAATAATAATAATAAATGGGAACGAGACCTAGGCAGGGAACTAGATTCTACAACCTGGAAGGAAATTTGCTCCAATCTAACGAGGGGATCCTTTACATATACCTTATCTGAAATTTCCAAAAAGCTATTGCACAGAACTTACTATACCCAGTCGTTAATAAATAAATTTAACCCTCATCTTAGTGAGAACTGTTTTAGAGGATGCCAATCTAGGGGGGACTTCCTTCATATTTGGTGGACGCTGGTGCAAGGATTATGGGAGGAACTGATTAGTTTATTCTAACAAATAATTAATATCCCTTTAGTACCCAAAATCGAGATGTGTCTTTTAGGGCTGCATGCAGACAACCTTTCTGGATACCAGAACAAATCTTGACAATACTTTGCCTTGGCTGTAAAGTATAATATTGCTAAAAATTGGAAATCCTCTATGCTAACCCCCACTGAGGCCATTTAAAAAATAAACTATACTATGATCAACGAAAAAAATTACACATATTTTGCTGAACAAATATCCCCAGTTCCTTACATTATGGACGCCTTGGCTTGCTTCCGCCCATAGCATTTCGATATAGCTACTAGCTAGAGGAATAGATAGTGATGAGTTCAGGGGGACCCGGACAATTGCACATTCTTATTTTTTTTTAGGCTTTTTTCAGTGGAAGAGTTTGCCAGACTATTTGTTTCCTTCCCTTTATTTCCATTCCCTCTGTTTATTTTTAAATGTGATGTTTACTGACTTATAGATGATAAGCTGCTAATATTCGACACAAAGAACAAGAATTGTTTTTATAGGTCACAAATTTTTGTATGACTTAACAGTACTGGACAATTTATTGGTGTATACTAGATGTTAGCAATCAATGCTCTGAATCAGATGATGTTATTACATGTTAATTATCTGCTAACCTTTTTATTAAATACAACGTTGCAGCAATACAAAAAGAAATAACAGATTGAAACAAAAAAAAACATTTTATCAGATCAAAGGTTAACATTATATTGTTGTGGAAGGATTTATATATATAATGACTTTTACACTTTCATGCCTAAAAAAAGAGAGATTTGATAGAGAAGTAGGATCTGTCAGGCAAGGTGTGAAAAGATTTGACCCATACCACATGTACTAAGAATAGTCAAAAATAAATGAGTAATTTGAATGTTGACAGTCACAATAGATTATATGCTATGCCACATCTTTATATACATTTCCATAGGAGGCTGTGGAATCGAGTTTCAGTACTGCATAATGATACATACCATTCAATCAGAATTCATATTTTGATGTAGCTTTAGTGGAATTTAGCAATTCAGACATTTCACTTGACACCCTGCATATAAGCAACATTACTGATTTCCTGGAACTGTGAGATGTAGAAACCTTTAGATGCCCCTCAAAATTACCTGTATAACTCAACTTTATGCAAATGACAAAAGGTGTTATATTCTAATCAGTATGTACTGTTGCACAGAAATTACTTATCTTTATATTAACAGGTATCAGTTTCGCTTCCATGCTTGGCTAAAATCCAAATGTGTACTTGTGTATAATAAGACATAGGGCCATGTTAAATTCCAGCCTCGTAAGTCCAACATTTAGCACGTAAGGGCTGCGTTACGTTGCTATTAAATTAGAAAGGGCTGCGAGCTACGAGCGAGAGACGCTATTTCGTAAACCAGTTCGCGGCCGCCAGACTTGCGTGCTCCATTGCAAATAATTAAGCAATCTCGTAGTTACGGGTTCAGATGAAGACAATGGAAAGAGAGATCTTAAGCATTATGTCACTAAAAAAGGGGAGGGTAGATTTCCAAGTCCTACGTTCTTCAAATCCAGTTTGTGATCAGTCCCACAGTACAGATATAATGCAATATTAATAAAGCAGTAATTATGATATTCTATTACATGCAAGTTACAGTATATGTCGTAACAGATTGATTGCAGTGATCGATATAACACAAAATATAATCATGAAAAAGTATTTTTCTGGGCCGATTTGCAGGCTTGAGAATGTTGTACTATTAATTCTAAGACCTAACATCACTTTTCGTTATAATACATGTACAGTAGAGTGGTTTTATTCACATTACCAGTGCAAGGTATTGTAGTTTACCCCCTTTGCAGGTGCTCTAGAGCACACGTTGCCCTCTGGGCTCCATTTGCGTGTTACGCACTTGCTCACGAGTGACCACGTAGCACTTTAATAGCCAAATTAAACAATTGGCGGTTTCGTGCGTGAAAGATCAAAGGGTTTACAGGCGCAAAGTTCAAAGTAGCTCTCCACATAGCCTATTCTTCGCCGTCCTGCGTGTTACCATGCAAAGCCCGCTGCGGGCAACGTTACAAGGCATCTTAGCACGCAAATAGCCCTAAGATGACAGTAACACGTAGCTCCAATTTAATGAGGCTGATAGTATGCAGAAAGCAAGAGCAGGAACTTGGACGTGCGGGGTACAGAAATTCAAACATGACTAAGGCAGAACAATTCCTTATTGTGTCTTTGAAGAAGACAGTGATCTAGCTCTTAACCAATTATTAAATACTATGGCACCCCCCCTGTGACTAGCTATACTACTGTACCTTTTACTGTATGCAGAATTTACATTCTCTATACTTTTCAGATCATCTCTTTAGTTCTTACAGACTGACCAGGGAAATTGACTATTTTCAGCAAACTCATTAAAAATACAAGTACAGTATAGATTTATTTTATTTTTACCACTCTGACCTTATTAATGAAATAAGAGGCAAAATACATTTTGTGAGATGCCTGAAGGAGCTAATGCTTCAAAATCAAAATCCCCTTTAGTTCTTAGACACCTGCTGTGCTGAGGCCGTCTCATTGTGTTTGAAATGAAAACACAAACTGGGCAGATTAATGATAAAAACTAAGCTGAGCTCCACTATATACAATGCTCCCAAGAATGATTGCTACTCTTGGTAAAGATAAGCTAAAACGACTAAGAAAAGTGTATTTGTTGTTTATCAGTTTGATTTTACACTGAAAATATGAGATAACTTAACCTTTCAATGAGGTACATTTGAATATAGAAAAAAATTCTTTGAATAATTTAAACATTTTTATCAGAAACATATTTGTTCTTAAGAATTTTTTTGGGGGAGGGGGGGCAATAACTGTGAATGTAGAACTGATATCTATTCTCATTCATATTTTATCCTTTTTAAGCACATTTGAGTATTTAGGAACTTCCTTGTACAAAAGAGTTGCCCACCACTGCTTTAAAAAGTAAAATTACTGTATATACTCGAGTATAAGCCGACCCGAGTATAAGCCGAGGCTCCCATTTTACCACAAAATACTGGGTAAAATCAGTGACTCGAGTATAAGCCGAGGGTGGGAAATGTGCTGCCCCCTGTGTCCCTCTTGTGCCCTCTGTGTCCCCCTCTCTCTCTGTGTCTCTTCTCCCCTCTCCCTTCCCTGTGTTTCTTCCAACCTCTCCCTTCCTTGTGTCTCTTCCCCCCTCCTCAACCTCCTCCTCATCTTCCCCATCCTCAACCCCCCCATCCTCAACCCCCTCCTCAAGCCCCCATCCTCAACCCCCTCCTCAAGCCCCCATCCTCATCCTCAACCCCCTCCTCAACCTCAACCCCAAACCCCCTCCTCAACCCCAACATCCTCAACCCCCCCCATCCTCATCCTCTCTCCTCAACCCCCCATCCTCAACCCCCCATCCTCAACCTCCCTCCTCATCCTCAACCTCCCTCCTCATCCTCAACCTTCCTCCTCATCCTCCCTCCTCATCCTCAACCTCCCTCCTCATCCTCAACCTCCCTCCTCATCCTCACTCCTCAACCTCCCTCCTCAACCCCCCTATCCCCAACCCCCTCCTTAACCTTCCTCCTCAACGCCCCCCATCCTCAACCCCCCATCCCCATCCTCAACCCCCCATCCTCAACCTCCCTCCTCAACCTCAACCCCCCTCCTCAACCTCAACCCACGTCATCAACCTCCCCCTCAATCCCCCTCAACCCCAACCCCCCTCCTCAACCTAAACCCCCCTCCTCAACCTAAACCCCCCTAAATACCTCTCCCCTCACTTACCTGCTTGTGCTCCGGCCTCCACTCCTTGACCCGGCGCCGGCGCACATGTGAAGTCACATGCGTGCCGCGTCATTAGCATATACCGGGTGCCGGCACCCGGTATATGCTAATGACGCGGCGCGCATGTGTGACGTCACATGTGCGCCGGCACCAGGTCAAGGAGCGGAGGCCGGAGCACAAGCAGGTAAGTGAGGGGAGAGGGGGAGGTATTTAGGGGGGTTTAGGTGGAGGAGGGGGGTGAGGTTGAGGAGGGGGAAGGGAAAGAGACACGGGGAGGGTAGAGAGACACACGGGGGGTTAGAGACACACAGGGGGGGTGGTTAGAGAGACACGGGGGGGGTTAGAGAGACACGGGGGGGGGGTTAGAGAGACACGGGGGGGGTTAGAGAGACACGGGGGGGGGTTAGAGAGACACGGGGGGGGGAGGGGAGAGAGTGACTCGAGTATAAGCCGAGGGGGCCCGTTTTTGCCCTAAAAAAAGGTCTGAAAAACTGGGCTTATACTCGAGTATATACGGTATGTTTTTTGGAAAGAATATTTTTACTTTCACTACTTATTATTTTCAATCTATGTTTTATAATATGTATTGTTTCAATTATGACACTAACTAGAACAAAGTCTTTAATTTAAAGTCACTTCATTAGATGACCAAATCCTCACAGTTTCACATAGAACTTTTTCTAAGAAATGTCTGGAAATGAATATGATACTAAACACACACACACACACATTTGCATGTCCCTGCTCAGCTGCCAAGAATGCAGTATAATAACTGTATTTCTCGGAATTCTGGACATGAAACAATTTTTTTTAACTTGTTTTAGGCATTCAAATGTGAACACAGATGTACTTTTTATTTACTGTACTACTGTACGGTGGAGGGCTTCTATCACTCTTTTGACCCCCATATGATAAATGAATGTTGTGGTGAACTAAATCCTCAATATCCACTACACAAGCTAAGTGTCCGGCCCCACGCTGATGATAGGCAGTAACCTTGAAACGGCTGTATGTGGATGGGATTCCTAGCTTGTGTATAACCAAAACCTTGTTTTAGTAAAAGCGGTTTCATACAGCGGGCATAAGCTTAAGGGAAGCCATGTTTCACATAGTTATGGATTTCAAAAGCGTAGCCTTTGTGGGCACATTTGCATGTGCTTGCCAAGGTTCCCAGAATGCAGTGTAATAACTGTATTTCTCGGAATTCTGAGCTGGAAGCAGGTTTTTTAACTTGCTTTAGACGTTCAAATGTGAACACAGATGTACTATTTATTTGCTGTACTACTGTATGGTGGAGGGCTTCTATCGCTCTTTTGCGCACCATATAATAAATTATACATATAGATACATACACAAGTACTATTTATTTACTATATATAAATATATATATATATATATATATATATATATATATTGTGACAAACCACTTCTTTTACAGGTAGGATTGTCACCGATCTTGCAGTAACCACAGCCTTCTAGGGTATACAAAGTCCAGGACACCTTCAGCTCAGTTTTCCTTTTTTATTCAGTTTGAAAGCAGGTACTTTAAATAATAACAAAACAAACAAAATCCCTTGCTCTTACTTGAGCTCTTACTAGACAGTACTTGCTATCTGCAATTGGGTGGCTTTCCCACTTACCAATTTCCCAAACAAAAACAATGTCTTTGCAATAAGCGCAGCCTCTCCTAGCTGTCTTTTCCTCTTCTCCCATGGAGCAGGCTGCTCTCTTCTTTTAAAGGCCTGTCTGCTAATTGAGTAGCTACAGGTGAGTGCCAATTAGCTAACTCTTAAAAACCAGATCCAAGCTGTGGTCTGTTATACAGCAACTAGTGCTGTTGGAGCATTGGCCCCCCCTGCTCTCCAAATACTCCGCCCCAGGGACCCATACCATGTTTTGCAGAGCATCAGCTATGCATATTGCAAACTGTAACATCTCTCCCTGGGGCATTTAACTGAGAAATCCTCTGGTTGCTGTCTAGCAAATCAGGTCTGATGTATCTCCCATCAACCACTATTCCACCTTTATGCTCACATATCCTCCCCCCCAGCTCATACCCAAGGGTTTGAGCGACCATGGAAATCAGGGAGTGTACCCTCGAAAGCCCATCAGCATTACCTTGTTGCAGACCAGCCCTGTGTTCCACAGTGAAATTAAAAGATTGCAAACTCAAAAACCATCTGGTTACTCTGGAGTTACTTTCCCTGTTCTGATACATCCACGTCAGAGGAGCATGGTCCGTTATCAATCGAAACCTTCTGCCTAGTAGGTAGTATTTAAGAGAGTCTAACGCCCACTTAATAGCAAGACACTCTTTTTCAACAATAGAGTAGTTCTTCTCATGTGGGTTTAACTTTCTGCTCAAAAAGAAAACAGGGTGTTCTTCACCCTGGTATTCCTGTGAAAGAACAGCCCCCAAGCCCACATCAGAAGCATCTGTCTGAACTATAAAATCCCTGGAAAAATCTGGGGTCACTAAGACAGGATGGCTACAGATAGCTTCCTTCAGACTCTTAAAAGCCTTTTCTGCCTCAGGGCACCATTTAACTATGACTGGGGATTTTGCTTTAATAAGGTCTGTCAGGGGTGCAGCAATGGTAGCAAAATCTGGAATGAACCGCCTATAATATCCAATTAAACCCAAAAATGCCTTTACTTGTTTCTTTGTAAGGGGCTGTGGCCATTTTTGTATGGCTTCTACTTTGGCTTCCTGTGGTTTAACCAAACCCCTCCCAATAGAATAACCTAAGTACTTAGCTTCCTCTAAACCAATCGTACACTTGGAAGGATTGGCAGTTAAGCCTGCTGAGCGGATAGCATCAAGTACCGCTTGAACTTTAGGGAGGTGGGATTCCCAGTCTGCACTGTGGATGACGACATCATCCAAGTATGCTGCAGCATAACGAACATGAGGTTTAAGAATTCTGTCCATCATTCGTTGGAATGTGGCAGGTGCCCCATGTAACCCAAATGGCAATACAGTGTACTGAAACAGGCCACTGGGTGTTGAAAAGGCTGTCTTTTCTTTGGCTCTTTCAGTGAGCGGGACCTGCCAGTAACCCTTTGTTAAATCCAAGGTTGTTAGATAACGAGCTTTGCCCAGTCTTTCTATTAACTCATCAACTCTTGGCATTGGGTAAGCATCAAATTTTGAGAGGGCGTTTAACTTGCGGTAGTCATTGCAGAACCTCCATGTGCCATCAGGTTTTGGCACCAATACAATAGGACTACTCCAGTTACTCTGGGATTCTTCAATGACTCCAAGTTTTAACATGCTCTCAACCTCTAAATTTATAACCTCCCTCCGGGCCTCAGGAATTCTATAGGGTTTGAGGTTAACTCTTTTCCCTGGTTCGGTTATTATGTCATGTTTAATCACTTTAGTCTTTCCTGGAACTATCGAGAAAACATCCCTATTTCTTCTGATGAAATCTCTGACCTCTTGTTTTTGATGGACAGACAGAGTCTTAGATACGTTCACATCTGGCTCTACTATAAGAGGTTCTGAAGGTTTTAAAGCAACCAGGACCTCCCTGTCCTTCCATGGCTTTAACAGATTTATATGATACAACTGTTCAGGCTTTCTTCTTCCTGGTTGTCTGACTTTATAATTGACATCACTCACTTTCTCTATTATTTCATAGGGTCCATGCCAAGTCGCAAGGAACTTATTCTCCACAGTAGGGACCAGAACCAATACCCTGTCTCCAGGTTGGAACACTCTGACTCTAGCATTACGGTTATAGCTGTTTTTCTGAGCCTGCTGGACTTCCAGCATGTGTTCCCTGACAATAGGCATGATGGTGGCCATTCTATCCTGCATTTGAGCTACATGCTCAATTACACTCCTGTGAGGAGTAGTCTCCTGTTCCCAGGTCTCCTTAGCAATATCCAATATTCCCCTGGGATGTCTTCCATATAATAATTCAAAAGGAGAGAAGCCCGTGGAGGCCTGTGGAACTTCCCTAATGGAAAACAGTAGATATGGCAATAAAAAATCCCAATTTCTTCCATCTGCATCAATTACCTTGCGTAGCATACTCTTAAGGGTTTTGTTGAACCTCTCTACTAAACCATCAGTCTGTGGGTGATATACTGAGGTCTTAAGATGTTTAACCTGCAAGAGCCTGCACAACTCTTTTGTGACTCTGGACATGAACGGGGTCCCCTGGTCTGTCAGTATTTCTTTAGGGATACCCACCCTACTGAACATCAACATAAGTTCCTTAGCTATTAGCTTTGCAGAGGTATTACGCAAGGGAATGGCCTCAGGATAGCGAGTTGCATAGTCCAAGATGACTAATATATATTGGTGTCCCCTAGCGGACTTTACCAGTGGCCCCACTAAGTCCATAGCGATCCTTTCAAAAGGCACGTCAATTATGGGTAAGGGTACAAGTGGACTACGAAAAGTCTTGAAAGGAGCCCTGTACTGGCACTCAGGACATGAGGAGCAATAGTTTGTAATAGCAGCAAACACTCCAGGCCAGTAAAACCGTCTAAGGACTCTCTCTCTAGTTTTTCCGACTCCCAAGTGTCCCCCTAATATGTGGCTGTGAGCCAACTTTAGCACTATATTCTGGTAAGTCTGAGGAACCAACAGCTGCCTAATGATGTCTGAATCCTTTTTTTCTACACGGTAAATTAGGTCATTTTGTACTTCAAAATAGGGGAACGGCAGTGCTCCTCCTGGCTGATTAACAACCCCGTTTACAACTTTAATATCATTTCTAGCTGTCACTAAAGTGGGATCTTCCCACTGAGCGCTTTTAAAATTACCTGGACTAATTCCAATATCAATTAAGTCCTTATCCTTGTCTGCATTATTAGTAGGCTCCTCACTAGTTTGAGCTGGGTTATCTCCTATTAATACTGGTTTAGGGCAGTATTTTTTCTTTTTCCTTATTTTTCCGTCACAGTGGTCAAAACCCAAGTCAATATCGGAAAAAGGGAACACATTATCCTCGACAGACTGACTCATTTCTGATAAATTTTGGTCTGTCTTTTGTAAAGCTGCCCATAATTTTAGAAAATGAGGAAAGTCTCTACCGATCACTACCTCATGGGCTAATCTAGGTACTACACCCACTCGGTACTTTAAATTCCCATACTGGGTTCCAATATTTACTTCCGCAGTGGGGTATTCCTTTTTATCACCATGAACACAGATAATGCCTATTTTCTGTCCATGATCAGGTTTTACACAAGGTATTATAGACTCTGCTACCAACGTAACCATACTACCTGAATCAAGTAATGCTTTAGACATTTTTCCATTCACAGTTACACAGCATTTATGAGCGTTATTATCATAGTCATTGTTAACAATACCATAACAACTGAGCAAAAATGAACGTGTTCCCTCATTTTTGCCCATATTGCATTCCATAGGTTCATCCTTAAATGGACAGTCTTTGGCCATATGACCATCCTCTTTGCACTTGAAACATTTGACAGTACAGTCTGACCACCAATTAGTTCCTTTCCCAGGCCTATTAGACCTGGATGCCCCCCTTAAACCTTGAACAGTCTTACCCGGTCTTGCAGAATCTTGGGGCTTAGGATTGCGAGGGTTTGCCTGTGAAGTAGGACATAGCAGTTCTCCTGCAGCCGCATATCTTTCCACCAAGGCAATCAGTTGGTCAGCTGTATGGGGGTCACTTTGGCTGACCCAGCGACGCAGGGAAGCTGGTAAACCACGCAAAAACCGGTCCATTACTAAGGTTTCCACAATGTGGCTAGCTGAATGGATTTCAGGTTGTAACCATTTCCGTGCAAGGTGTATGAGGTCAAACATTTGGGAACGTGCGGCTTTGTCTGAAGAATATGACCATGAGTGGAACCTTTGGGCACGTACTGCAGAGGTTACACCCAGTCGTGCCAAGATTTCAGCTTTCAATTTGCTGTAGATACTTGCATCGGCTGGTTCTAGGTCATAATATGCCTTCTGCGGCTCTCCACTTAGGAACGGTGCCAGTATGCTTGCCCACTCACCAGCCGGCCATCCGTCCCTCTCAGCAGTGCGCTCAAATGCCAGAAGGTACGCCTCAACATCATCTGATGCGGTCATTTTCTGAAGATAGTGGCTCGCCCGAATCACCTTTGGCCCCTGGTATCTTCCATCAGGGTCTCCATTCAGTTTTCCAGAGATCGCTTGGATTACCTGTTGTAGTCCCTGGGTGACTTTTTGCTGCTCCTCACGGGCTACTTTAAACATCTCCGCTTGTGTCACAACAAGCTGTTTCACCAAGGACTCAGTGCCCTCCATTTGTGTTTTGGCCAGGACTTTAGCACACTCTGCCTGGGCCAGCACCAGTTGCTGCAGGGCTGCACTGTTTTCTGCAGCTCTCCTGTTAGTCTCCTGTTGCACAGAGGAGGATTGGATCAGAGCCTTGATAACATCCTCCATGTTGAGCTTTAAATGACTTCTACCCTCAGGCTTACGTGGGTGCCCGCATTCTCCACCATATGTGACAAACCACTTCTTTTACAGGTAGGATTGTCACCGATCTTGCAGTAACCACAGCCTTCTAGGGTATACAAAGTCCAGGACACCTTCAGCTCAGTTTTCCTTTTTTATTCAGTTTGAAAGCAGGTACTTTAAATAATAACAAAACAAACAAAATCCCTTGCTCTTACTTGAGCTCTTACTAGACAGTACTTGCTATCTGCAATTGGGTGGCTTTCCCACTTACCAATTTCCCAAACAAAAACAATGTCTTTGCAATAAGCGCAGCCTCTCCTAGCTGTCTTTTCCTCTTCTCCCATGGAGCAGGCTGCTCTCTTCTTTTAAAGGCCTGTCTGCTAATTGAGTAGCTACAGGTGAGTGCCAATTAGCTAACTCTTAAAAACCAGATCCAAGCTGTGGTCTGTTATACAGCAACTAGTGCTGTTGGAGCATTGGCCCCCCCTGCTCTCCAAATACTCCGCCCCAGGGACCCATACCATGTTTTGCAGAGCATCAGCTATGCATATTGCAAACTGTAACATCTCTCCCTGGGGCATTTAACTGAGAAATCCTCTGGTTGCTGTCTAGCAAATCAGGTCTGATGTATCTCCCATCAACCACTATTCCACCTTTATGCTCACAATATATATATATATATATATATATATATATATATACACCGTATTTTTCGCCGTATAAGACGCACTTTTTCTTCCCCAAAACTGGGGGAGGAAAGTTGGTGCGTCTTATACGGCGAATATACCTTTTCAAACTGCCTCTGTCTTCTTGATCTCACCCCAGCGCTTCCTACCAGCATCGCGTCGGCCGGTGCGTCCTAGTGACGTCACACACGCAACGCTGCAGTACACGAGGAGTGCTGGTAGGAAGCGCTGGGGTGAGATCAAGATGGCAGAGATCAGAAGAAAGGTGAGGATCAGGGGGGTCAGGGAGGATCAGGAGGGTCAGGGAGGATCAGGAGGGTCAGGGAGGGTCAAGGGCTCCCAAATGCTCCTAAATGCTGCAGTATATGGATATGTATGTGTGTGTGTGTGTGTATGTGTGCATGTATGTGTGCATGTATGTGTGTGTATATATGTATGTATGTGTATGTATATTTATGTGTGTATGTATATGTATGTATGTGTATCTATATATATATATATATATATATATATATATATATATATATATATATATTTGTGTGTAATGTAGGTGTGTATCTGTGTGTAAAGTGTATCTGTGTTCGATTCAGATTTTTTTTCTTCTTGTTTTCCTCCTCTAAAAACTAGGTGCGTCTTATCTGCCGGTGCGTCTTATAGGGCGAAAAATACGGGTATATATATATATATATATATATATATATATAAATATTTATCACATATATAGTTGTGAGGATGCGGGTTGTTGCTAACGCTGCGGGCTTGCGTAGCGAGCCTGCGGCTCCTTGCCAGCAACTGCGGACCTACGAGAATTAAATACAAGAGGCGGATCTTTGAAAGAAAAAACATTACGACCTCGCAAAAATACGACCTTACCGCCCGAAACCCGCGCACATGAAAACATTAAAAACACAATAAATACACACAACAAATACATAAAAAGCTTACCTACAGCAAGGGGGGGCACCCAGGACCTAGAAAACTGAAGTTACATCTCAATTTCACTCGAAATATAAGAGTTTAGACACCCGAAAATCCCCTAAGCAAGAGAGAAAAATGGCCGCTGAAAAAAACGAAAAACAAGGCTACAGGACTCTAAAGTTGCAAAACACCACCAAACACCGACGGATTTTCCGAAAAAGACGGACGCGATACAAGAACAAGGACGCCAAATCAGCCACAGCCGCGTACCCCACATTAGGCTCCATTTTACAACACTAACTTACACAATGCGGAAGTACACAGCTACCCTAACGGATTTGGCTCGCGCACGCACACTATTTACACTACACACTGCGCACATTCATGACGCTTACACAGCAGCTCCACGGCCATCAAAACACACATTGTATGCTGCAGCAACATGAAAACAGATTGCCAGCTCTTCTGAACAATGCTTCCTGCATATATTACTTCAAAATAGGTAAAGTATATTGATGTATTATTTTATTCATTATTTTATTAGCATTAGCAAAAAAAACTCAAACAACCAACAACCTCGCAATGAGCGCCGAAGCATCTTGGAACACCAACAAAATTTACCGCCCTTAATCTTATTGCCGTAATTATTTGACAGGCAAGTCGCTAGTATATATATATTTGGCACAAAACAGTATCAAGGTTTTTGTTTTCCTTTTGATTGAAGAGGTTACAATAAAGTTGAAAGTTAGAGGGACACTGTCACATTAACAAGAAGTTTCATCTGAAAGAGCATTAAGTACTGACCTTGTACTATCATTTTTTTTTACAGAGAAAATCATTACTGAGATATTCAGCATTGTTGGTATCTGTCTTTTATGAAAATGTGTGGGTCAGTATGCTCATTTGTAATTTATAGTGCACCACTATCATCTCACAGTTTTCATTGCTTTCTCTAGCTTTTAAATTGAAACATACTATGCTAGTGTTGAATGTGAATGCTGGGTCCAATATCTTTAAAGATGCCTGTGTACAATTGTTTTGGCAAATTGGTTACATTATTATTGAACATTTGCAGCCTTATTAAATTGTGATTCAGCAAATTTAAAAGGGCTCTATTTAGGCACAGAGCATATTCTTTTACAGAAGTTTTTAGTTAGTGAAGACCTTGCTTTTGGATACAAGTTCACCAACTAAAAACTTCTGTAAAAAAAATATGCTCTGTGCTTAAATAGAGCCTTATTCCATTGGCCGAATCACAATTTCATAAGGCTGTTGAATAGCACAATGCATAGCTCAGAAAAAAATAAAGACAAGTGGATAGGGTAACATTCTAGATGGTTCAACAAATTAGAGAAGTCAAGCAGATTTCAGAGAAACAGGAGCGTAAATGTGTGAAATTGCCTCCCAATAATAGAAGTAAAGGGTAAAATCACTTATCTTTGCTTATTACTCTCTAGGTGTCTGTAAATGCTCAGGGGGATTGAAATAAGTAAAACTGAAAATGCAAACCAGCATTTTGTCAATTCATCAAATCACCCTGAGAATCAGTATCCCCCCCAATGAGTATTTAGCAATGATTAGACTAACACAGAGGTAAAAAGGAGAGAAATGCTAATTAAAAATACAAAGACAATGCAATTTTCTAAATAATAATGAATTGATAAAAATAAATGGTCCCTACATCTTTCTAGTTATAAATGATACCTTATGTAAACAATTTGTTTTGCCCCTTGAAGTTTTGGAGAGAAAGGTACAATCATTCCACGTGCCCATTAGTTATAGCTTGTGTGCCATTATTTGCTTACATAGAACCAAAGAATGAGTGCAACACTATAATTATCAACTAGAAAGGACTGAGAAATCATATCATCTTCCGCTTCTCAGATTCTGACCATCAGCTACCACTCTCAATACAATACTTGTGTTGATAGATTTGCCTTTAAAAACATGGCTGAATGCTCAGTTAAAGTGAAAATGAATATTATTTTATTTTTTATGGAGAGTGAGTGAGCAGACAAAGAGATAGCTTGATATGTGTGGCTATCATCCCAGAAAGCATGAAAGTAGCAATTGGAGTCAACAGTAAATAGATTTTCAGTCTAGACTGCTGCCAGAAATGCTGTGTAACCATTGTAGCTCCTGCACATTGGAGGTCATTGTGAGTTGAAAACTGCATTTTATTGAAGAAGCATTTGAAATTAGTTCAAAATAACAGCCTGGTGATAAAATGTAGTTTGATAGTGTATGGTGCATTTTTTGTTCACATTAATACTATGTTTTTGTTATTATATAGCATAGAGCATGGCATTTCTATTCCCTTAGTGCAACAATTGCAAATTGACATATGGGCTGCACCACGCCACAGTGACATCAGAACACTTACCCAGAGAGTGATAGAAAATAAAGAGAAAGAAATAGGAGCCCCATTAAATTCAAAGCCTGCAGCAGTGGTACAGTCGCAAAGCCTGCGGGCTTGAAATTTGTGGAGTTACAGAGCGATTAAATTAAACAAGACCGCAACAGACGTGGCCGACGTCCAAATCCGTAAACCATGTTTCCGCACGTTCCCTTTGTGGCCGTGAACATGATCACTTAGTCAAACCCGTGGCTACACATTGATTGCCGGGATCGATATAACACGGAAATTAAACATGAAATTAATATTTATACCTTACATCAATATCCGTTTAATTTAAAAATTAATATTCTATTTATTCTAGCTTTTACAGTGCTACAGACAGGAGTTTAACCCTCTTGAGGGTCCTCTCTAGGACCTGTAGGATTTGTGGCTCCATTTGCCATTTACGGGTTTGAACGTCAGTGCGTCCTTGGGGATCGATAGCAACTTAATAGCGATTTGCGATCGTAACATTTACGGGCTTGACAGATCAAAGACTTAGCTGGGACAGAGTCCAGATTTTGATGTCCCGTATGGTTTTTCCACCTGTAACCCGCAGACCATTTGCGGGTAGCTGAAAGAAGCCAATTTAATAGCTGTAACTCTTGCGGGCTCCTTTATGGGCTACGATTTCTAAAATCGTAGAAATTTAATCTGGCTCCAGGTCTGTTTTTAAATGACAGCACTTGGTGTTTTTGCTAGAGGAACATTATTTTATAAAACCAGGGCTTTCAATGAAGCTATCAGTATACTCTTACGAATAGTATATACCTTCATGAAAGTGAAATCTATTGAATGAGTACATAAAAACAATAATTGCTTGATTAACTTAAACATTTTAAATTTATATAATTTTGTCATAATGATAATCATATTAAATAGATTGTTGTCTCCTAGACTTATTGTCGCAGAAAGGATTGGAATGCAGAGAACAAATCACTACTTCTCTAAGGCAATGGCTAAATCAATTTTCATTTTAAAAGCAAGACATAGGATAAGAGAGGTTTTAAACAAGTCAGTTAAGAACAAACAGAGTATTACAAAGGTGCAGTGGTTTTTCTATTGAGCAAGCAGGCTTTATGTTTATCTACAGAACAATTTCAATAAAAACCGTGAGGACAGTCCTTTAAGTCTAACACATTCTTCAATATATAGTCCAACTTCTGAATTCAGAACGGGAAATAATATTCTGTGAGAACTACTAACATAATAACTCAATCCAGTTGAGATATTTAAATCCAATGATTAATCAACATATCTGTGGTGCAAAAGAAGAGGGAGCACACACAATTGCTAATACGAAGTCCATAACTATGTTGAACTAGCTACCTGCCCGTCAAAAATGACGGGAATCAAATTTTAAAGCTGAAAATGCTGTACCTTCAGCGTTTATTGCGAGCCTCTCCCTCCATCTACTGTACGAGCGGCGCTCATTGCGAGCCCCCCAATGAGCGTCTTCGCTGCTCATTGCAGGCCTTGCCAACCCACAACTTTCGTGTTTTGCAATGATCACCTTCGTCGCGCATCACGAGCCTCTCCACCCGTCGATTGTACATGCCTCGCGATGAGCACCGCTCAATGCAGGCCTTGTTAACCTTCAACTTTTGGGCTTGGGAATGGCATGCATCTTTTTTCCACCATCTCCCCTGTGTCCCTTCCCTGTGTTCTCCTCTGTGTGTCTGCTGAATGTTTGCGTGGAGCACGCTGACTGCCGTTTTTTTATTTATTTTTTATTTTATATATTTTTTTGCGGTTTTATTTTTTTAAAGTCCTGCGTGCCTGGCGTTGTTTGGCCTCATTTTGAACCAGTTTCAGAATGTTTACGTTTTTTCGGCTGCCATTTTTTTTCCTTGCTTATTGCTTTTATTATTATTTTGCTATTTTGAGGTGTTTTCCGACGTACTCTCTTGAAACAATTTTGGCTGTTAAATTAGTAAACTACGTTTTTCATCGGCCATCGCGGCCAGGGACATGAGCGCCCTCTGTGCTAATTTCTATGCTGGTTTAAAGTCCCACGGGCCTCGTGATGAGCCTCGCTCATTCAGAGCTCATTGCAGCATCTACCGTGGACCTTGCAATTGGTATAGCTGCCCATTCGTCTTGGCAAAATGCCTCCAGGTCATGTAAAGTCTTTGGTCATCTTGAATGAACCACACGTTTGAGTTTTCCCCAGAATTGCTCAATGATATTAAGGTCAGGAGACTGTTATGGCCACTCCACAAACGTCACCTTTTTCTGCTGTAACCACTGGAGGGTCAACTTGGACTGGTGCTCAGGGTCATTGTCATGCTGAAAAGTCCAAGAGCATCCCATGCACAGCCTTCGTGACGAAGAATGCAAATTGTCTGCTGATAAATTTCTGATAACATGCTGCATTCATCTCACAATCAATTTTCACAAGATTCCACGTGCCTTTACATCTCCCCCCCCGCCCCCTGCCCCCCGCGCAAAAGACATTAGGGAGCCACCACCTTGCTTCATAGTGGGGATGGTATTCTTTTCACAATAGGACTTGTTGACCCCTCTCCAAACATAGCGATTATGGTTGGGACCATAAAGCTCTATTATGGTCTCATCACGCCAAACTACAGTGTAAGAGAAGCTGTGAGGTTTGTCAAGGTGTTGTCGGGCATATTGTATCCATGCTTTTTTGTGGCATTGGCACAGTAAAGGCTTCTCTCTGGCAACTCAACCATGCAGCTCCTTTATTTTCCCAAGTATTGTCATATTGTGCTCTTGGAAACAACCACGCCTGTATTTCTCCTGAGGTTACCTGTGGGCTTTTCTTTTTATTCCAAACAATTATGCTGGCAGTTGTGGCTGAAAACTTTCTTGGTCTACCTGACCTTGGCTTGGTATCAAGGGATACCCGAATGTTCCACTTCTTAATAAGTGATTGAACAGTACTGACTGGCATTTTCAAGGCTTTGGATATCTTTTTATATCCTTTTCCATCTTTATGAAAATGTTACGCAGGTCTTTTGACAGTTCTTTTCTGCTCCCCATGGCTCAGTATCTAGCCTGCTCAGTGCATCCACATGAGGGCTAACAAACTCAGTGTCTCTATATAAATAGTCAATAATTGCTATTTAAAAAGCCACAGGTGTGGGAAATTAATCTTTAATTGACATTTTAACCTGTGTGTCACCTTGTGTATCTGTAACGAGACCAAACATTCAAGGGTATATAAACTTTTGATCTGGGCCATTTGTGTGATTTCTGTTATCATCATGATTTAAAAAGGAGCCAAACAACCTTGTGATAATAAATGGCTTCCCATGATCAAAATCCTTCAATAAAAGACATTTGTTTTGCATAATCAGTCATATTATCAAAATAAATGCCAAAATTTCACAATTTCTGCCAGGGTATGCAAATTTTTAAGCCCAACTGTAATTTAGAAAATGCAATGTGTACTAAAGTCAAATAATATTGAATTTCAAACTAAAAATATTGATATTTAGTTTTTACACATAACTGGATTTCAAATCTTATGATATCTTATACTTCAGGTAACTGTGATAACTTCAATACATCTTGCAATAAAACAATCATCAAATAAGACTCCTCTTATGTTCTCTTGGTTGCTGTGGAAACCATATATTTGTCATCCACTGTTGCATTAATCTACTTTTGTCTTTGTGAGTGGTCATTTTTCTCTACTCTTGAAAAACACGAGTATACAATGAACATTTAGAGTTTTATTTTACTTCTGCCATCCTCAAGTCAAAATCCATCAAACCAGGCAATTTGTTCTTGTAAGTGCACTATCGATAACTGGCTACATCTTAACGAAAACAGTTCAAGGCACACTTAAATTCATAGAAGTGCAGTTGTCTAGACCTTTGTGTCTAATTTTAGCTTTCAGATACAGCCTGAAGTAATACGTTTTCCATTGCTGCATCTATCTTTCAGATGTATAACTCATTCTCAACCCTAACGTAAGGTGATGAATATGTACAAGACAATATTGTAACATTTGTTAATAATCATAGAGAACGCATTCTCGAAATGAACAGTAACCAGTGAACAAGCTCTCATCCAAATTGGCTCAAGGAGAACTTCATGCTTATGACACTGGCTTTGAAGTAGGTAAATGCAATGTATTCTTCATGTTAGCTTCAAGCTTATTACCTTATCTGTTCTTCTGCAGGCAACTAAATTACCTTTTTTTTTTTATAGCGTTTGGATGTAGAAATAATTTGCGTTGTTTTGACTTAAGTCTTACGGTCCTTCAATAGAAAGATGATTGTAGCAGGATCCAATAAATATTGCAATTTAGATATAATTTTAAGTGTATAAACTATTTTAACATTCTGCAGCTTTCCATAGGAATGGCTTTGCACAAAAATACAACAACACTGGCTTGCTTTAAATTTAGCTATTCTGTTGCTATAAAATGTACATCATACACAAATACTGGTCTCCATATTGTTTCTGAATAAAAGAACAAGTTATAAGTAAAAGTCTTTCAAACCGGAATGATTAAAACTAGATAATTCAATCAAGTATTTATGAAAGCACTATCATCATCATCAAGGATGATCTATTACATTAGAAGACTAAACATTATGACTAACTACTGTGCAATCAACCTAACAGAAAAACAGAATGGTTTATATAGCCTACTTAATGAGTACTGTGTCCCTCTTCAATGTAACAACCAGTATAATAAGGAAAGACAAATAATGCAATATTCTATATTGATAGGAGGCAAGTTGATGTTTTTATGCAGCAATTCTTCTTAGTCACAAAGGCAATTAAAATTACATTTGTGTTATCATACAGAATTGTTTCAGGAGTAAAGCTCCATATTAAAAATGTCCTAAAGATGCAGGGGTTGTTAATGGTTTGACTGTCATACACATTGTGTGTGTTATAACTGGTGTTTTAATTATAAAGCTTGACAGTTCTACAGTGGAAAACTACAACTCTTTTAATGCAATGAAATGCTCCCTGGCAGCTAAGAGGTTAAAATGAAAACTGTGTTGAAGTAAGAGGAACTAGCAATTTTCCAAAACATGTTTTTTTTCCCTTTCTCAATTAAGAAGCTTAAATGAAATAATCAAAGAAAATAAAATGTTATCAACAAGATTTCAGTAGAGCTTTGACTATACACAATTTATTCAATCTTCATTATGTGTAATCAAAGTGTCCCTGCTTCCAAACAGGTTATTTGAACATCTTTTAGTGTGAATTCATACAGTTCATTAATCAATACGAGAATCCAATAATGGCAATGGTTGGCAACTATATTCATCCTTTTGTAAACATTGAAAACTGTGGATAGTACATACATACGCAATCTTCCACAATTCCAATTGAACTAGAGTACTGTATATACTCGAGTATAAGCCCCCCCCGTGTCTCTCTAACCCCCCCGTGTCTCTTTCCCTCCCCCCTCCTCATCCTCAACCACCCCTCCTCATCCTCAAGCCCCTCCTCACTTTACCCCTCTAAATACCTCCCCCTCTCCCTTTCCCCTCACTTACCTCCATCTGCAGCTGCTCCTCCGGCCTCCGCTTCTTCTTGCGTCGGGACACGGTATATGCTAATGACGTGACGTCACATGCGCGCCACGTCATTAGCATTGGCCCGGTCAAGACGCAGGAAGGAGCGCGGAGGCCGGAGGAGCAGCTGCAGATGGAGGTAAGTGAGGGGAAAGGGAGAGGGGGAGGTATTTAGAGGGGTAAAGTGAGGAGAGGGTTTAGGATGAGGAGGGGTAAAGTGAGGAGGGGGTTTTAGGATGAGGATGGTGGGGGGTTTAGGATGAGGATGGGGGGTTTATAATGAGGATGGGGAGGGTTTAGGATGAGGATGGGGAGGGTTTAGGATGAGAATGGGGAGCGTTTAGGATGAGGATGGGGGGGTTGATGATTGGGGGTTGAGGAGGGGGGCTGAGGAGAGAGGTTTTGGAGGGGGGCTGAGAAGAGAGGTTTAGGATGAGGAGGGGGGGTTGAGGTGGGAGGTTTAAGATGGGGATGGGGGGTTGAGGAGGGAGGTTGAAAAGAGGGGTTGAGGATGAGGAGGGGGTTGAGGATGAGGAGGGGGGATTGAGGATGGGGGGATGAGGATGAGGATGGGGGGTTGAGGAGGGAGGTTGAGGAGGGGGTTTAGAATGAGGAGGGGGGTTGAGGACGGAGGTTGAGAATGAGGAGGGGGGTTGAGGAGGGTGATAAGGGATGGGGGAAGAGACACAGGGAAGGGAGAGGGGGAAGAGACACAGGGAAGGGAGAGGGGTGAAGAGACACATGGGAGGGAGAGGGGAGAAGAGACACAGGGGAGAGAGAGGGGGGACACAAGAAAAGGGCACACAAGAGGGGGACACAGAGGGCACAAGAGGGACACAGGGGGCAGCACATTTCCCACCCTCGGCTTATACTGGAGTCGCTCATTTTTCCCAGTATTTTGTGGTAAAATAGGTGCCTCGGCTTATACTCAAGTATATACAGGTATTTACTTGTAAGTTGATCTAAAGCAGGGCAACCAACAGACAGACCAATTTTCAAAATTGGTTCCCCTGGCCTATTTCCTCTGAATATTCATTGTTTCATTTGGCATGTTACCCACTAACAGCTTCTATAATCTTAAACTATTAGCATAATGCTATCCAATCACTGGACATAATATAGGGTAATATTAAATTTCAGCCTCGTTAGTCCAACGTGCACGTAACGGCTGCTTGCTTAAACTTTGGCCGAGTTACATTGCTATTAAATTGGAAGGGGCTGCAAGCTACGGGTTTGAGTAGAAAATCGTAGCTCGTTTATAGAATGATGGATTTGCGGCTGTGCGGACGATCAATTAGTGTAGACCATAGTTACGGGTTCAGATGGAGCCAATGGAAAAAGAGATTGTTAGCATTAAGTCACTGAAAAAGGGGAGGGTAGATTTCCAAGTCCTACGTAGTATAAATAATATTAATAAATATGATATTCTATTACATGCGAGTTACAGTATATGTTTTAACACATTGATTGCTGGGATCGATATAACACAAAATATAAACATGAAATAAAGTATTTTTCTGGGCCGATTTGTGGGCTTGAGAATGTTGTGCTATTAATTCTAAGGCCTAACATCACTTTCCCTTTCAATATTAGTACAGTAGTGAGTTTTTATTTGATTTACAACTGCTAAGTATTGGACTTTACCCCCCTTGAGGGTCCGCGCAAACAAACTGGGGCCTTTGGGCTCAATTTGCGTGTTACATGCTTTCTTGCGAGTGACTACATTGCAATTTATTAGCTAAATTGAAAACGTTGGGGTTACAGGCTAGACATATCAAAAGACTTACGGCCGAGAAGTTCGACATTGCTCCACATGTAGCATATTCTCAGCCGTACGGCGTCTTAACATGCAAGTCCGCTGCAAGCTATGTTACGGGGCTAATATAATACCCGTAACCCATAAATTTGGAGTTAGGGGCTACGTTTTAAAACGTAACCCCAATTTAATAATACTGTTAGTTTGGAAACCTTCTTCCTATGTGTCTGTCATTACAATTTGAGCTTCAAAATTTTAATATAAAACGTGACCTTTATACAGGGGATTTTAAGCCCAGTTCTAGGATATTGCCGAAACTGCAAGGCCTTGTATTTTATTAAGCCTTTTTTTCCTTTACTGATAAATATATAATTATATATTATACATACTCACACAAAAAGGAGAGATTAGGGAATAAAATAGCGCAGCTTCTAATGTATGCTCTATGGTATATCAGCCATTTTAGTTCAGTATCTGTGAAGCCTTCAACACAGAACTGCTACGTCTTTTTCACGAGTTATTATTGATAACCATAGGACAGCTATAGGCAGAGTCAATTTCATTTTCTGATGTATATTTTCAGCATTAAGAAAAGGTCCACTTTTGCACAATGGCTTTGATTAATCCACTATCACACATGACATTACATGTTTCATCATAATTTACTATGCATCTGGCACAGTTTTATAAACAGCTGACATTAATGATTTTGCAGTTTTATTATTTTCATTAATATATTCCTAGATTAATGAAACATAACCAGCTGCTCTTGTGACGGTATTTAAGATACGCCAATATATACTCTATTTTTGTTTTATGTTGAAAAATAAAATTGTAATATATGCTATCCATAATACATTAATGAAATAGATTTGCATCCTAATCCTGCGAATAAGTGTTTATTGTTAGATCATACACAAATCTTCATCACTTGTAGACTCAATTTTTAACAATGTGCTTGAGTTTACTAAATAACTCTTTCTTTGGGCTTTACAGTCTGGTATTTAACAGCATTGTATATAACTGAGAGGTTAAATTGCATACTTTCCTGTCGTATAGAGGGTCAATTCTGAATCCATTAAATAGGTTAATGAGAAAATGGCACACTGTAGCATTTTGGCCATCCCATGAGTTCCTTGTAATGGATACTGCAACCTAACTTATTGATGGAGCTATTATTATGGACTTGCAATAGATCTACCAGCAGAAATACATTGATCCATCAACCCTCATGTTTCTTGTTCTCTTCAGACCCCCGAAGTGAACACATAAATAAACTTATAGTAAGGATAGATTCTTTAACATGATGTTATAGAAGTAATTCACCTTTACAAAAACAAAATCAATAGTGGACTACAATAAAGGTCTCTTTTTATATATAAGTAAAACATTTACATAGTAATTATGGTCCTTCCTGACCCCAGATACTGGCGAAAGGATTCCTACCTGGATCAAAGCTCCCTAATTATCCAGGATAACCCTGTATGCACTCTCTAAAAAAATATATATCCAACCACTTTTTAAAGTTATCAATCAAATCCACTGCCACCACCTGCTTTGGTAGAGAATTCCACAGATTAACCACCCTTACTGTGAAGAACCCTTTTCTTTCTTTAAGATGGAATCTTTTTACTTCTAACCTCAAAGTATGTCCTCTTGTCAGCTGAAAACCTCTTGGCACAAAAAGTTCCATTGACAAAGCTCTGTATTGGCCCTGAATGTATTTATATAAAAGATAATAATATCCCCTCCTAGACATCTTTTTTCTAGAGAAAATAAGTTTAATTTGGTTAGTCTTACTTCTTGACTTAGCCCCTCCATTCCCCTTATTAGTTTTGTTGTCCTTCTCTGTACCTTTTCCAGCTCTAAAATGTCATTTTTATAAAGTGGTGCCCAAAATTGTACTACATATTCAAAATGAGGGTGTACTAGGTGTAACGGATCTACTGGCACCCCGACCGGGTACCTCCGTTGATAGACGCGTCCTAGTTTGCGCCGAGGCCTACAAGCACCGCACCGGACACCTCAACCACCACAGACTCCACAACCGCCGTAGTTTAGCTGGAGCCGCGCCGACTTCCTTCCACCCTGTATGAATCTCCAGCATCCAGGACATTGTGGGAAAGACCTCTCCTTCAAGGATGGTACATCAGGAACAAGCGTTCAGTAGTTACAGCTCAAGGGAGTATGCAAAAGCATAGCAATCCCCAGTATGATAGCGATCCCCTCCAATAACGAGATGAGACTACGTTTTGAAGGGTCAAGTAGAACTATATTTTAATGACAGGGGAATCTCCTTTTATGCAATGGTGCCCTCTGAAGGGCTACACCCACATAATTATCACAGCCAATTAGATACATGGTTCAACCATCACGTCTCCTCCCCTCAGATAACAGGTAACACAATTAAAACAGACACAATTTTAACCACATTCTGGATGTACCCGAAAAACAGGGGGTACACCTTTAAGTCCAGCACCGTTCAATAGCTCTCACCCAGGGGAACAACATATTAAAAAATGGCATGAATCAGACCAGGGGTTCAAAAGTTAGTAAAAAGTATCTGACTGGCAGCATGGCAATCCACATCCCCCATAGTTGGCCATACAATACACATAGAGGGACAATGGGTGGGTCACACCTCCCTGGCAACTTGGATACAATCAGACATTAATTAGATCATCCTTCTTTGTTCTTATCTGAGAATGAAAACAGTTTATACAATCGACTTTCTTATCTGTAACAGGATTATCTATTAGCCTAGTAGCTGTGATATTCTGAGCCAATATATTCTGTAGAACATAAAACAACATATCTACAGTACAGCAATGTGATCATATTTTAACCAAGAATTAAATAACCATAAACAGGGTAAAACAGTGATGGGTTCCGTTACAGCTGGGATCTGAGCGCACAAAACTACCGAATAGCGCTCAGATCATCTTCACACAGTTCAATTGCCATGTAGCTAAGGTCTTTCCCATAGCCTTTCATTATATGAATGGGCTCCATGGCATAGCTATCTGTGGTATCATGGTTCACACAGGGCAAGTACCGAATGACCCCCCTGTATGTAAAGGACCAGAATGAGGGACATACACTCTGGTATGGCCGAATACTGTGTTTGAAGGGCAATATGTACCAGGGCCATAGTCGCAGGGCGAGCGGCTGGCAAACAGTCCTCTCCAAGACAAAGTGGCGAAGGGCACTTCGTCACACTAGGGATTTGTATAGTGACAGGATTATATTTGCTTCCCTTGCTTCTATACCCTTCTGAATACATGCTAATATTTTATTTGCCTTTGCAGCTGCTGCTTGGCATTGATCACTGTTACCTTGGTGATTGTCCAAAAGCACTCCCAAATCCCTTTCAATATCCGATACCCCTAGATCTGCTCCATTATGTTTAGAAACTGCATGGCTATTTTTCCTTCCCAGATGCATAACTTTACATTTATTCATATTAAATCATACTGTTTAGATGCCCATTTCTCTAATTTCTGCAAATCCCTTTGAAGAGAAAGTACATCATTATCTGATTTAATTACCTTGCACAACTTAGTGTCATCATCAAAAATGTAAAGAATACTTTCTAGTCCTAATTCTAAGTTATTCATAAATATGTTAAAAAGTAGTGGAGCTAATACTGAACTCTGAGAAACCCTAATTAACACATTAGTCCAATCTGAGTATGTTCCATTTACAACAACCCTTTGCTTCCTGTCTTTTAGCCAGCTCTCAATCCATGAGCAAGTATATACTGAAATTCCTGTATCCCTTAGTTTGCACAATAGTCTTCCATGTGGCACTGTACATAAAGCCTTTAAAAAATACAAAAAGATTACATCCACTGAGTTGCCTTGACCCAAGTTCCTACTAACCTCTTCATAGAGACTAATTAGGTTTGTTTGACATGTATACAAAATAAAAAAAAATGATTTAGCTCATCTGCCTTTTTTGGTCAGTAATTATCAGACAGCCTGTTTCATATTGCAATGTTCCTATAGCTTCCTTCCTCGTCTTCTTCCCATTAATATATTTAAAAAAAATAAAACTCTCCTTTGCAATTAACATTTTATTTTCGATTTTAGCCAGTGCTTTTGCAACCCTTGTTGATTTCCTTGTACTTTTGTAAAGCAGTCTCTGTCTCTGTTGTGATAACTAAATCCAAGATACCTTAATTTCTAGTAGGTTCTTGTATAACCTGGGTCAGATAATGATCCCTGAGTGTGCTCAAGAACCTGCTGAACTGCTGGTCCCCTTTCATCCAGTTTCTATTAGGGTCGTTAAAATCTCCCATTATTAGAACTTGCCCATTCTTAGCTGCATTTCCAATCTTTAACAATATTTGCATTTCCTTACTATCAATTACATTTGGGGGTTTATAACCTACTCCTATCAATATTCTTTTAGAATTTGCTCCCCCCTTGTTTAACGCTACCCACAAACATTCACCATTATCGCTAGTTCCAGCATAAATACCTTATCGGACTATAGTCTTTTACCATTGCCTCTATCATTCCTAACTAGGTTATATGACACTTATACCTACTCCAACTTCATTAGTAGACAGACAACACAGCAGAAATATAAAGATATGAGCAGGCATAGGGTAAAATCAAGGCTGCAGTTAAAACTACTTGGAAGTGGGCTGCAATGCATCTAAATATGCAACAAGCAGCACATATTCTCTTCATATATTTACCAATTTATGTATGTACTGACTGAACATTTTAGGTCAGTTCCTACCCAGTTGGCTTTGAAGTGGTTAAACGGATGGATTCTTCATGTTGGCTTCAGACTTATTACCTTATCTCATCTTCTGCAGGCAAATTACCTTTTTTATAGCATTGTTTTTGTCTGGTTCTTTCTCCAGTATGTGTTGGTCATTTTCATATTTATGTATGTTTGTTCACATCAGTTTAATAACAGGCCACTAAGAATAGAGACACCAAAATGTAAATGTAACTGAACAAAAAACACTATAGTCTCGACCCTGTACGTATTCAAGTCTCTGGATGGATTTCCTACCCTGCCTTTCAATTCTACATTACTGGATACAGAATATTTGATCATTTCCTATAGGACCAAGACAATTCTATTTACTTCAGCCAATGTTATTTATCCACCGGTCTCAGCTGTTAACCATCCCTGTTTGCAGCCATTACCGGACCTCATAATAGGTATTGAAAACTTACCACCTCAAAACTCCAACTCCAACTGCAAATCAAGGTTCACTGACTGGCTCAGAAAATAATAATAAAAACACACAGCTGTTTTGTTTTTATCCTCCAATAACTACACACCAAAAAAATCTTAACTACTTGCCATTATATTAAGAGTGAGTAAAATAAAAAAAAAGAGCAACAGGTAACTTAAAAAAATATTTTTTAAAGAAAAAACGCAATATTGCAAAGTTCCTGTAGTTCATAGATTTCTTAAAGTATCACAAAACCAAATTAGTTAAGGAAATAGTAGGAAATTAAATGAAAATAAGAAAAAGGGCAGCCAATTAAATATGAAATGCAATAATATGAATTTATCTTTTGAGACAATGATTATTGCATACGTTAGCATTATAAACAATTATAAACAGAGCAGTATCAACCACGTATTCCGAGGTTGTTGACATTTTTCCCAGCACTATTAATTCCGACTTTACATTCTTACAGCCCAGTCTTACTAATGATGTATTCTGCATATAAGTTGAATGAATAAGGTGACAACATACAATCTTTTTTCCTTTCCCGATTTTGAACCATTCTGTTGTTCCATGTTCGGTTCTGATCGTGGCTTCTTGGAATACAGATTCCTCAGGAGGCAGAAGAGCTAGTCTGGTGCCCCATCTCTTTAAGTACTTGCCACATTTTGGTGTGATATGGAAGAGTAACTAGGAAAGAAGGCAATGTCTTGCACAAAAAAAGTTTTTCCAATATGCATAGTTGTACTTCATAACAGAATGCGCCTAGACCAGGGGTGGGCAAGTTCTTTCCTGGAGGACTACACACAAGCCTGGATTTGAAGATATCCTTTCAGTGCACAGGTGTGTCAATCAGGATGACTGAAGAAGTGATTGACCCACCTGTGTGCAGCAGGGATATCATTAAATCCAGGAATGTATGTGGCCCTCCAGGACCGAAGACCACTGTTCTCTAAGGAAGAGGTAGTATGTGATCTGGTTGGCCAACAATTTTGTACTTTAGCTTTATCTGACACCATTTATGTAATTGTTGGATCTGTCAATCCAATTGGCAGAAAAAGATAATGGAAAACTCCACTGTTTTGTATGTTTTCAACCATTTTGTATTTCGTATGCCATGTTATTGGTAAACCCTCCATTTTATTATTCAACATTAAATGTATACAGATATACACATACTGTGGGCCTTTGTACTGCAAGCTAATTTTATCTTTAACCCAAAATAGTCAGTTTGGAGAAAAGATGCACATACTAACATAAACTTGAAATAATTACTGTTTCTAGTTTTGAGATTCGAGATTGGAGTATAATCCATCATTGTGGCTATATTATTCTCTCTAATGTATAATTGGGTAGACAACTTTAATAGCAATGTTCACTATGATATGTCTCTATGTAGCTGGTGCAATAAACAACGGAACAGGCTCTGTTTATTGTTCATTATTGGATATTGGATTTCCCACAGGTGCCATGTTTCTATTTCTATGATTGCTTGCAGGGGTATATAGGATCTCTTTAAGAATCCCACCAACATTAAGGTCCTTTTGGCTAATGATTTTCAAGTGATCATCATGTTTATGGACATCACTTACCACCCATATGTGTGAGAAACTCATTTGAGGGGTGGAACGTTTTAGGGAAGTATGAGACTGCTCTATGGTTATGGATGTTGGGGGAGGGGGTGACTCACTCAGAGCTTCACCCCCCCCCCCCCATAAATGAGTGGTTTCATATTCCTTTTATGATTTGTGGAGGGGGGAGAGGGTCTGTTAATGAGCCCCTTCCCCAGCATCAAAATGCTGGAGATCTAGTGGTGGTCAGGTGATTTTATGGTGACTCTCCAATTTCCTTAGGGAGGTCTCACACCCTTCTGCATGAGGTAGGACAGAGATATGGCTTTCCATCCCAATGTAGAGAGTATCCAGAAAGTGCATCTGGGGAGTTTATGAGCCTTCCCAGTTATCTTTATCATCCAAGTTAACAAATAAAATAATACGAATAATTCCTAGACAATGTAAGTTATTTATTCAGGAAGGAGCTCTAATAAAAGTAAAATTGTCACTATGTAATTTTCAGTCCAAGTTAACTGTGTTCTGCACTGCTGCAGCTGTATTTGTTTCCTAATTTATGAATATTTAAGCAATTGTTAAATCATTATAAATAAGGAATATGATGTGACTGCTTTTATATTTTCCAAAGCTTTTTAGCTTGGTATTTTGTTATATATTTACTCACAAGTTGCATTATGTGAAGTGCAGAATTCCCTTTCTGCAGCACAGCAAAAGAAAAATGTCAAAGCAAAATGATTGTTATTATTATTACTAGCGACTTGCCCGTCAAAAAATGACGGCAATGTGATGTATATGTTTGTGAAGTTGTTTAGTTATTTAAATATATTTTTGACCCTTGTAAGTATTGTGATATGAAGATGTATTTTTGTAAAACGTTGATGTAATGGTTTTTAAAAATGAATTTTGTATCTGAAGAATTGTTCACTTTAATATACATAGAATCCAGAGGAAAGTAAAAAGTAAAAAGACTTTTTGCAACGTGCCGAATTTTAACATGAAGTTTAAAATATATGTAAGGAATAACCTTGAAAGTATATATTTTTAAAATTGAACTTTATTTTTTATGTAACTTTGGAATTTTTGCAAAACATTTGTGTAATTTTGAACATTATAAACAGGAACATAGTAAATACATTTTGTAACATAATTTTGAATTAAAAGTATTAACATTTGAATGTAAAAACAGTTTAACTTTAAATTAATCAGTATTAACATGCAATTTGTATCAGAATAATTGTTAAGTTTAATATACATTGAATGTAGAGGAAGGCATACAGTAAAAACTCTCCTTAAACCGTACGTAATTAAAGTAATTCATTACTGAGCACATAAACTGGCGATAAACATGAATGAAACCTTAACATAGTGACTTAACATTTTAACATAATTTTTCATAGAAATGCAAGGCAAGTATTTTGTGAGGCGAATTATCCATAAACATGACTTCCATTAATTATGACTGAATTAAACAACCAATAGTTTTGTATTTTTGAATGTTTTTCCAAAATGTTTGCATGGCTTTAGTTTGTATCCTGCAAAGTTATAGTACTTCATAGTAGACAATGTTTTTAGTAAAAATACGTCCATCTTCTAATAAATCACCTTGACTTTCATTGTTTTCAATGTAAACTTTAATAGCCTGTGGATTTTTGCACCGTGACAACGCAACGTACAATTGACCATGTGCAAAAACTGGTTCTTCCAAGTAAATACCCACAGATTTGAAAGTCTGACCTTGTGATTTATTAATGGTCATGGCAAATGCCATAATAATGGGAAATTGTCTTCTTTGAAGTATAAAAGGGAGACTACTTTCACTTGGTGCTAAATCTATTCTTGGTATGAAAACTCTCTCTCCTTTATGGGTCCCAGTTAAAATTTCAGCATCTATAAAATGGTCCTTTAATTGTTGAACAATTAACCTTGTGCCATTGCATAGGCCTTTTTTGGGGTTCATATTTCGCAGTAACATGATAATTGCACCTTTCTTTAGCTGCAAAATATGTGGTGGCATTCCAGAAGGAGTTAAAGAGTTAATGAATTCAGTTGAAAAGTTTGCCTGACTTTCATTGTCATCAGCAAGTACAGAATCAGCACTGTGATAATTTCTTTGTGGTGCATTAATTTTTTTTAAGATTTCATTATTGAGTATTAATGCATCTTTATTTTTACACGTCAGTATGACTTGGTTGGCAAGCTCAGAATATTCTTCGTTATTTATGCTCCCTTCAAATATAGCCGATATAATATCTTGTTGACAAATCATATGAGGTGGGATCTCTACAGTGTCGTCAGGTAAATGTAGTATTTTTTCTGTTCTTCCTTCTCCAATTTTAATAAGCCAATCATTGAAATCAGTTTGACCTTCTGATCTCATATTTTGTTGCAGTTGAAGATGGGTAAAATGTTTCCATACTGTACTTGACTTTATACATGTTTCAATAATGTCTGTTCGATTTCCATGTACAACGACAGGTAATGTTTGTCTAAAATCGCCACCCAACAAAATTACCTTTCCACCAAATGGAAAAATATTATCCATGACTTCACGAAGCAAACGGTCAATACATTGGAGGGCATAGCATGACATCATTGTGGCCTCATCTATTATAATTAATTTACATTTCTTCAATTTCTTTGCTTGTAAGGATGTCATGCGAATATCTGACACTGAATTTTCCAAAATAGGCACTGGCAGTTTGAATCCACTATGAACAGTTCTTCCACCTTCTAATAAAAGTGCAGCAATTCCAGTAGTGGCAAACGCCATTGCTATTTGTCCTTGTGCTCGTACTGAACTCATTAATAAATTGTACAAATATGTTTTCCCTGATCCGCCAGGTCCATCAAGATAGAAATAACGCTCTGTCACCATGTCATCATCTATAGCATTTTTAATGGCATGAAATGCTTGCAATTGTAGTGTATTTAAAGTTGCAAGTCTTTCTTGTGTTCTTTCTGCTTGTAGTTGAATGTCATAGTCTTCAAAGTTAATGTCATCTATTAGACCTGGATCAGGCAAATTAAAACTTGCACAACTTAATCCATGAGTTAAAAAGACTTCTTGAATTTCCATTAAGGCTTTTAAGTGTGCAATGGGTTCATTGTATCGTCGCATAAAGTCTTCAGCCATATTACTTTTAAAAGTCTCCCACAAAGCTAATGCATTTGGAGCATTTGAGAAGATACAAATAAAAGCAAATTGTTCTCTCATCTGTCGTGGCATTTGACATTGTGCTGCTTCTTCTAAACATCTTTCCCACTCTGTATCATCAGCGAGTAAGTTTCTATTTCTTGCAGCTAAATGGAAGGATTCATATACAATGTCATTAACAGTTCTTAATTGTTCAAAACTTTGTGCTCCTGGAACATTTAAAAGTAATATCCGTAAGCAAAATCGTTCAACATCTCTTGGACTGACTGTGTAAATTCGTGGAATTATTTTATTGCCTCTGGTTTTTCTTGCTCTCCATAATCCATTCACAAAAACATAGTGATATGGAATTTCAATATATAAGTATTGTGTTGCTTGAGCATCAGTGGAATTTAATGCAAACCATGCAGTTAGTGTAGTGTGACGATCTTCACTTTGGGCCAATGCATTCATTTCATTTCCAGAATGGAAATAGACTAAATGTCGTTGTGGCAAATGTACTGCTAACCTATATACTGCATGTGATCTATCATGCATTTCAAATTTTAAAAGCCGCCACATAGCTTCTGGCGCACTGACATAGCGAGCATCTACATGAGATGCAAGTTCATCATGTACTAACTCACTACTTTCAGGGTTGTCTGCACTTTTGACGACTACAGTAGCTGCATCGTAACCTTTGTAAATATATTTGTAGACATATTTAATTGATTTGATGGAAGTGCAGGCTTCTACGTTGATGTGGGCGTTGTACTTCATGAGTAAATGTGGATTGTAGGGTACTACATATCTATTGTCCACTTTTTTTCCACGAATAATGGCACTATCTCCTTCTCTTCTTTTATAAAGTGGATATCCATCACAATTGGCATATGTTTTGTCTCTATAATCTTTGGGAAAATCTTTTGAACATTGATTATTTTCCATACATGGTGATTGTGGATTAAGGTCTCCACAGGGTCCATGAATCATGCGATGAGTAACAATCTCATATAGTCTACCATATAGTTCTGGATCCGGTAGTTCAGCAACTATGACTGCATCCACTTTGGCCGAAGTATCTAATTTATCTTTCTCTTGAAGTATTATGAGAAGATGTGCATGTGGAAGGCCTCTTTTTTGAAATTCAATGGTATATACATAAGCAAGACATTTGCCAAATAACTGATTTATAGTAAAGTCACGTATTAATTCATTTAATTTTATCTTAAAAACTCTGGCTACTAAATCTGGTCGATCTGAAGCACTTTGTCCAAGAAGTAGATTTTGATGAATTTCTGGCCATTGTGGATTACATGTAAATGTCACAAATAAATCGGGTTTTCCAAATTTAGTCACAATAGCCATAGCATCATTGTATCTTTCTCTCATATTTCGAGGAGATCCTTGAAAGGAAGATGGTAAAATGATGGCTTTGCCAGCTGTCATGTCTCTGCTTGTAGCCACGTCAGCAACATAGTCCATGAGTCCACAATATTGTTCTACACGTAGTTTATCTTGTTGATATTTTATAAAGTTTAAATTATTTGCCTCAACTTACAAATATGAATCAATAATCCATTGTTGTGTTAGTTTTCCACCACATAAAATGGGATTAAAATCATCTCTAATGGCAATTTGAGCAACTTTAAATTCAAGCATAGAAACATTATTTCGGATTCTGGCTTTAGCATTTGGGTAACTGGGAAGGGTTAATTTTGGTTGCCAACCTGCTTCTCCGTGTGGGAAAAAGATGGGATATGTCATTGGATCTAAATTTGGACTTAAGATATTAATATTAATAAATGGTTGGTCCTGATTTCTGGGATATACTCTAATGTCTCTTTGAAATGGTGGTTCTCCTTCATCATTGTGAAAGACCATTGCAACCTCATTTGATGTTGGCAAGTTATAACGACGTTTATCAGTATGTCTGTCTCTTTTAAGCACCATATTAACCTTTGGCATGGGTAATTGATGTCTTTGTGCATGAAGTAGTTGTTCATTTTCTACTTCTGCCAATTTTTTGTAAGCTTTACTGTAGGGATTGTTGTCCATAATGTTATTTAGCTCTATAAAAACACTGGGTAAGCATTTTTTATTTTCTTCCATCTGCATACGTTGGTCAACAGCTTCCATTGTATCTAGGACATATAGTTGAGCGAATTTTCTTTGCTCTCCTTCCTCTGGATGTAAATGTGAAGTCCGATGATAAATTTGTCCTTGGACTTTAAAACAGTAAGGACCATGTCCTGGTACATTAGCAGCCAATGTTGCCCCCATAGATGCAAATGATATGGCACTATTGTAGGATCTTATGTTTGTCTTAAAATTGTTGTAATTTGGAAAAGTAGGTTGAGTCATAATATTTAGTAAATAGGTTGGAAATTGTTTCCTTTGTGGAAGTTTGAACTTTCCTTTTTGACAACAACTAATAAATTGTCCATCTCGAGGTCTCTCCTGTTTAAAATAATAAGCCTCACAAAATTGACATTGAGTAGTCATGTCCCCACAACTATGAACCTCTACTGCTAAAGACTTCATTAAAGGACAATTTGCAACGCATATTGGATGTTGACTTTGATATTCATCAGATGAAAAGTCCTGAAATGTTTCAACAACAGGTTCTAAATGTTTAGTTTTTTTCGTAGCTTTTCTTGGTATATGTTGGACTTGTTCGGTTGAAATGTCCTGTAAGTTTTTAGTAAGAGTTTGTAAATGCTTTTTTTTTGTAGTTGTTTTTTTTGGTCTGTCTTGACTGGTATGTTGTAAAATGTCATCTGATGTTTTAGGAACAGTTTGTAAATGCTTTATTATTTTTTTATTTTTTTTGGTTCTATCTTTCATTTTTGCAGCTGATATTCTTTTATTTGCAAGTCTTTTGCGTTCTTTTTCTCTTCGAATTTCTTTCTCCTCCGGTGTCTGCTGGGCGGCCCATCTCTCTTGTCTTTCTCTAGTTTGACGTCTTTTCTTGTCTTCTTTGGTCTCGTTATCAGCCATATTAATCTGTAAACGGAAACAAATAAATGTAATTGTGTATATTTAAATTTGTAATTCCTGTTAAAGATTATTGTGCACAATTGTTGAAATAAAAGGCAAATCATGAATGTATCATTGATATTTAGTTACATTTATAATTCCTGTCTTCAGTGGCTCAGAATTTGGGCAATGGAATACTGCTGTAAATAAGCATGTAACATATTTATTTAAAATAATGGTTTTATTTATTAAAAACTTTGTTTGTGGATACATATTTACGACTGCAAAACTTCTTTGCTTAAAAAAAAAGTGATGTGGTTATTGAGCTATGTATTGCATAGTAGCAATTGAAATAAAATAAGGGAGATAGTAAATTAATTATTTTATTTTTCTGTTGACACGGATGCAACTGAAAGCAGTTTCTTTAGTTTTATACTTTAGTACTTATTATAGTTTACCTTGGTTGAAGTGTGATTTAAATCCGAATGTTTGTTGGTCCTCGTTTCAAAATCGTTGTCCAATGGTGTGGTCCTCTGTTGGAAGTCCTCGCCCGATGGTGTGGTCCTGTGGCGATAGCCCCCGTCCGATATTGTGGTCCTGTAGCGATATCCCTCGTCCGATGTTGTGGTCCGTTGGTGAAAGTCCTCGTCCGATGGTCTGGTCCTGTGTTGAAATTCCTCGTCTGCTGGTCTGGTCCTGTGTTGAAATTCCTCGTCTGCTGGTCTGGTCCGAGTCCTCGTCCGATGGTCCGGTCCTGTGGCAAAAGTCCTCGTCCGATTGTCTTCACGCAGTATCTGTTGTAATGTAAAATAGAAAATGTTGTTTGAGTGAAATGTCTTTTAAATAAGTTAAAAATGTATGAATTAGGCTGTATTGTATCATTTATGGTTATTTTTTTCAAAAATATTTTTTGTAACTTTCTGTACAATCCCACGACTTTTGTTATTCTTATTTAAGGTTCTTAGTAAGGCTTGTGGGTTGTGATATATTAAATAAGAATATGAATTTATTTTGCTATGTGTTTATGTTAGTTTTTGTACAATCCTGTTTTGTGCGCACCACTTGTGGTATACTTATTTAACCTTTATTGGGATGGTTATAGTTAGTGAAACATGAAATAATATAATTAATGTAGTTTGCTATGTGTTTGTGTTAGTTTTTGACAATCCTGTTTGGTGGGCATCACTTGTGCAAAACTTATTTCTTCTTGATTGTACAGGTTATAGGTTGTTAAACATTAAAGAAGAATGTTAATGTAGTTTCCTATGTGTTTGTGGGATTTTTTGTACAATGCTATTAGGTGCGCAACACTTTTGTTATTCTTATTTTGGCTTCTTTGTAAGGCTTATAGGTTGTTAAACATTTAATAAGAAAATCTGTTTTGTGTGTAGCAGTTTGTGTGTTATTGAATTGCGATTTGGCTAATTGAATTGTGCCCTAAATAAGCACATAGCATATTATTTTAAATAAGTTTTTAGTCATTGAAAAACTGTATTTTTGATATTTTTTTATTAACTAAAACCTTAGTTTAAAGAAATTGTTATGTTGTTATTTAGAGCCCTATTCAATTGGGCAAATTGCAATTGAATGAGGTCCTTTGTGTGTACCATATGTTGCATAGTTTGGCCCTCATTCAATTGCATTTTTTACAATGTAATAGTACTCTAAGGCCGTAATTGAATTGCAATGTAGAAATTTGAATAGGGTTGTAAATAAGCACATCACATATATTTGTTAAAATAGACTAAGGGCCTAAAAGTTCTTATTTATAGCCATATTTAATTGTCCAAAATAGCAATTGAATGAGGGCCTTTGGTTACTGCATTTGTTATATTGTGAGCTCCTCATTCAATTGTGTTTTGGCCAATGGAATAGAGCTCAATATCAGCACAGAGCATAATTTTTTACAGAATTTTGTATTTAGTGAACTTGTATCCAAAAGGAACGTGTTCACAAAAGAAAAATTTCCTTTAAAAAATATGCTCTGTGCTTATATAGAGCCCTATTGAAATGGGCAAATCACATTTGAGTGAGGCCCTTGGCCATTAAAGATATATAGGTCCTCATTGAATTGCAATTTTGCCAATTGAAGAGGGCTCTATATAATCACATAACATATTTCTTGAGCAAACTTTTTAGTTATTGAAAACCTTGATTGTGGTTAGAAGTTCAGTAACTAAAAAGTTCTGTATAAAAAAATATTATGTGCTTATATAGAGCTCTATTCAATTGAGAAAGTTGCAATTGAATAAGGCTCATGGTTCTTTCTTGTTTATACTTAATACTTTACCTTGATAGAAGTTTTGAATGACAGACGGTGCCTTCCTGGCAATCTTAATCCGCCGGTGTTCTTGTAGTGTCTGTTTGAAAAAGAAAGTGAAATAGTTATTTGTATATTTATAATTTTTCATCTAGCAAAGCATGGCCTTTTGAGCATGTAATGTCTTGTTGTATCTTACCTCTTCAAATTTGTTGGTGTTCTTTAAAAGGGATTGTGCTTCACAGTGCACGGTGCAAATTGTTGAGAGACGCTGTTGATGCAGAGTCTGTTTGAATATTAAAAGAAATAGAAAGATTCAGCTTTATATGATCTATTGAATTGCAGTAAATGAATTCAATTAACCTTATTTTTTGTTGGTGTCTACACACATATGTCACATACATGAAGTGTACGTGTGACATATTAGTATACATGAGTCAAATTTAAATGGTTAAATTAACCTTATTTTTTATTTTTTTCTAACACACATAAATGTGTGTGTGTGAGATGTAACTATAGATGATTACACATATATGTGCGTGTGACATATCAGTATACATGAGATATAATGTCATTTAAATGTAGTTGTTTACTGATTTTGTTGTAAGCTAATTTTGTTGCATTGGCAATACACATAAATGTGCGTGTCACATGTCACTATACATTATAGACATATATGTCGGTGTCAGATGTCACTATGAAGGGGCAATACACAGAAATGTGCGTGTCAGATGTCACTATACATTATAGACATATATGTGCGTCTCACATGTCACTATACATTATACACATATACGTGCGTGTCACATGTCACTATGAAGGGGCAATACACAGAAATGTGCGTGTCAGATGTCACTATACATTATACACATATACGTGCGTGTCACATGTCACTATGAAGGGGCAATACACAGAAATGTGCGTGTCAGATGTCACTATACATTATAGACATATACGTGCGTGTCACATGTCACTATGAACGGGCAATACACAGAAATGTGCGTGTCAGATGTCACTATACATTATAGACATATATGTGCGTGTCACATGTGACTATACATTATAGACATATATGTGCGTGTCAGAGGTCACTATACATAAAGCTCAGTTTAATTTTTTTTGTGAGCCTATACACATAAATGTGCAATACATGATGACTACATAAATCCTAGTTTATTTTTTTATTTGTTTGACCTGACCTGATAATAAAATGTAATATATTATAGCTTACCTGTCAGTTGTAATTTGCACAATGTAAAGTAGTAAATTAGTAAAGAATTGTCTTCTGAAATAAGTAACCTTATTTTTTATTTATTTCTAACACACATAAATGTGTGTGTGTGAGATGTAACTATAGATGATACACATATATGTGCGTGTGACATATTAGTATACATGAGATATAATGTCATTTAAATGTAGTTGTTTACTGATTTTGTTGTAAGCTAATTTTGTTGCATTGGCAATACACATAAATGTGCGTGTCACATGTCACTATACATTATAGACATATATGTCGGTGTCAGATGTCACTATGAAGGGGCAATACACAGAAATGTGCGTGTCAGATGTCACTATACATTATAGACATATATGTGCGTCTCACATGTCACTATACATTATACACATATACGTGCGTGTCACATGTCACTATGAAGGGGCAATACACAGAAATGTGCGTGTCAGATGTCAGTATACATGATAGACATATATGTGCGTGTCACATGTGACTATACATTATAGACATATATGTGCGTGTCACATGTGACTATACATTATAGACATATATGTGCGTGTCAGAGGTCACTATACATAAAGCTGAGTTTATTTTTTTTTGTGAGCCTATACACATAAATGTGCAATAGATGATGACTACATAAATCCTAGTTTATTTTTTTATTTGTTTGACCTGACCTGATAATAAAATGTAATATATTATAGCTTACCTGTCAGTTGTAATTTGCACAATGTAAAGTAGTAAATTAGTAAAGAATTGTCTTCTCAAGTAAAAGCAGAAGTCACTCCGTTGATCACCTGAGGAGAAATGTATTTTTTAGTTGGAAATAGGCAATATTTATAAACTTGTAGAAAGTTCTGGAAAGTGAGACCGTTAGAACGCAATACGCATGCGCTATTTGCGTTCCAGCTTACAATTTGCGTTCCATCCGCCATTTTAGGCGTATTACTGTTCAAAATGGTGTTTAATATGATTGTGATACGTTCCGCATAGTATGTGTTTCATTATTGCGAGTAAGTGTAGTGTAGTTACGTCTGAAGCCTCGTTTTCGTTTTGTTCGTCGGCCATTTTTTCTCTCGCTTAGCGATGGTATTAGTGTCTAAAGTGTTTATTTTGATTTAAATGTAGGTGTAACTTGTTTTTTTGAGGTGCTGGCTGGTTCCTCTTGCTGTAGGTAAGCTTTTTATGTGTTTGTTGTGTGTCTTTGTTAAGTTTTAAATGTTTGTATGTCGGCGTGTTGCGTCCGATGTTTGCGAAGTCGTAATGTGTAGTAACGTGTCTCGTATGGTGTTTGCGTGTGTAGCCTCGTTTTCGTTTTATTCGTCGGCCATTTTTTGTGTCGCTTAACAAAGTATTTAGTGTCTAAACTCTTTTATTTTGAGTGCAATTAACTAAGTTGTAAGTTGCATTTTTGAGGTCCTGGGTGCTTCCTGTTTGTGTAGGTAAGTTTTTTATGTATGTGCTGTGTGTATGTATTGTGTTTGTAATTTTGTAATGTTCGCGAGTTGCGTCCGAGTGTTGCGAGGCCGTAATGTGTGTGAACGTGTGTCGTATGTTGTTTGCGAGTGTCGTAATGTGTTGCGACGTAAATTTTTTTTTGCAAGGGTCGCAGTTGCTGCAACTGAAGAACTCCCTTTGCGAGGTCCTCAGGTGCTGGCATGGAGCGCCTGCGGCGCTCCAAGCCAGCAACTGAGGCCCTCGCTTCGCGAGGGTCCTCAGTTGCTGGCAAGGAGCGCCTGCGGCACTCCATGCCAGCAACTGAGGCCCTCGCTTCGCGAGGGTCCTCAGTTGCTGGCAAGGAGCGCCTGCGGCGCTCCATGCCAGCAACTGAGGCCCTCGCTTCGCGAGGGTCCTCAGTTGCTGGCAAGGAGCGCCTTCGGCGCTCCCTGCCAGCAACTGAGAACCTGGCACAGTGCCCTCGCTACGCGCGGCCCGCGACTCGCTGCGCGAGCCCGCAGCGTTAGCAACAACTCGTACGCTCACAACTATATATGTGATGTATAGAGTAGCAATAAAATATTATATTAATAAAACAATGTTTTTTTAAGCATTTAAGATTTTTCCTATTGCCTGTTTTCCGTTAATAAGGTGAAGTATATATTCATAGTGAACAAAAGCCTTCAAATTCCAACAAGGGTTTTTTTTTAAAAACATTGCAGCAGTAATTTTAATATACCGTATATGGGTGGCTCACTCACCAGGATCACTAGGATTTGGATTTTGGGTTGCTATAAGAGTAGATAATACCACTGTTACATGTGTAACTTTTAATTGAAAGGATATACATGTTTAAACAATAGAAAACAAAAAAAATGCTAAAAGTCAAATGTATTTTAATTTTGTCTAGTTTAAACTCCAGCACGTGGACAGATTGACTAGACAGTGCAATCACACCTGGTGTGGACACTGGAGAAATGTTACAAATGTTTCAGTCTACATAATATGCAGAGACATCTGTTAGATGTGTAAGGTAAGAGCATAAAAGGTCCAAAAGGTATGATCATTGAACTGTCCAAAAGAAGTGGGAATAGAACATTCAACAAGTCAGATTGTTCGCATGATGTAGGAAGCAGCTGTCCAACAAGTCAAGTTGGTCTGTAAGAAGTAGGAATAGACTTTTCATTTTAAGCACACACGCATACACATTTTCTACACATGGATCTCATTTACATAATAGAAATGTGTTTAAATCAGCAAACATGGCAAAACTGTGTTCATAAATGCTTTAAAAAACATGCACACTTCTTATTTTTTTACTTAGGATCATTTTGTTATTGTTTAGTCCATCAGTCGTTTCCAACTCTTGGTGACCATATTGTTTGCAACACGCGGGCACATCTGTGTTTCTGGTTGTGCTTATTTATATGGTTTTCATGGCAAAGATACTGGAGTGGGTTACCAGTTCCTTCTCCAGTATATATATATATATATACAGATTAATAATGAATATTGCAAATAATTTGATACCTTTTGTATTGGACAAACATCTTATTTATAATGATAATAGTCATTATAAATAAGATGTTTGTCTAAAACAAAAAGGTATCAAATTATATTGCAATACTCATGTTTATCTGTATATACAGTCAGGTCCATAAATATTGGGACATCGACACAATTCTAATCTTTTTGGCTCTATACTCCACCACAATGGATTTAAAATTAAACGAACAAGATGTGCTTTAACTGCAGACTTTCAGCTTTAATTTGAGGGAATTACAACAGTTTGGATATGTGCCTCCCACTTTTTAAGGGACCAAAAGTAATGGGACAGATTAACAGTCATAAATCAAACTTTCACTTTTTAATACTTGGTTGCAAATCCTTTGCAGTCAATTACAGCCTGAAGTCTGGAACGCATAGACATCACTAGACGCTGGGTTTCATCCCTGGTGATGCTCTGCCAGGCCTCTACTGCAACTGTCTTCAGTTCCTGCTTGTTCTTGGGGCATTTTCCCTTCAGTTTTGTCTTCAGCAAGTGAAATGCATGCTCAATCGGATTCAGGTCAGGTAATTGACTTGGCCATTGCATAACATTCCACTTCTTTCCCTTAAAAAACTCTTTGGTTGCTTTTGCAGTATGCTTCGGGTCATTGTCCATCTGCACTGTGAAGCACCGTCCAATGAGTTCTGAAGCTTTTGGCTGAATATGAGCAGATAATATTGCCCGAAACACTTCAGAATTCATCCTGCTGCTTTTGTCAGCAGTCACATCATCAATAAATAATAGATAACCAGTTCCATTGGCAGCCATACATGCCCACGCCATGACATTACCACCGCCATGCTTCACTGATGAGGTGGTATGCTTTGGATCATGAGCAGTTCCTTTCCGTCTCCATACTCTTCTCTTCCCATCACTCTGGTACAAGTTGATCTTTGTCTCATCTGTCCATAGGATGTTGTTCCAGAACTGTGAAGGCTTTTTTAGATGTTGTTTGGCAAACTCTAATCTGGCCTTCCTGTTTTTGAGGCTCACCAATGGTTTACATCTTGTGGTGAACCCTCTGTATTCACTCTGGTGAAGTCTTCTCTTGATTGTTGACTTTGACACACATGCACCTTCCTCCTGGGGAATGTTCTTGATCTGGCCAACTGTTGTGAAGGGTGTTTTCTTCACCAGGGAAATAATTATTCGGTCATCCACCACAGTTGTTTTCCGTGGTCTTCCAGGTCTTTTGGTGTTGCAGAGCTCCTTGGTGCATTATTTCTTTTTAAGGATGTTCCAAACAGTTGATTTGGTCACACCTAATGTTTTTACTATCTCTCTGATGGGTTTGTTTTGTTTTTTCAGCCTAATGATGGCTTGCTTCACTGATAGTGACAGCTCTTTGGATCTCATATTGAGGGTTGACAGCAACAGATTCTAAATGCAAATAGCACACTTGAAATGAACACTGGAGCTTGTATCAGCTCTTTGTAAATGGGATAATGGGGGAATAACACACACCTGGCCATGGAACAGCTGAGCAGACAATTGTCCCATTACTTTTGGTCCCTTAAAAAGTGGGAGGCACATATACAAACTGTTGTAATTCCTACACCGTTCACCTGATTTGGATGTAAATACCCTCAAATTAAAGCTGAAAGTCTGCAGTTAAAGCACATCTTGTTCGTTTCATTTCAAATCCATTGTGGTGGTGTATAGAGCCAAAAAGGTTAGAATTGTGTCCATGTCCCAATATTTATGGACCTGACTGTATATATATATATATATATATATATATATATATATTCATAATTACTAAATTACTGGACATTCACGGCTGCTTCACTCTTCAATATATATATATATATATATATATATATATATATATATATATATATATATATATATATATATATATATATATTATATATACACACACACACTAGCAAATGCTGTTTGCCACACAATGGGAGCTTCTCCTCCTCAACTTTACAGGCCTCGCGCTCATTGTGAGACTCTCCCCTTCTCTACTCGCAACAAAGTCTCTCCCTCTGTCTACTTCCCCCCCCTTGTGTCTCATTCCCCCCTCCTCTCCCTCCCTTGCGTCTCCTTTCCCCCTCCTCTCCCTCCCTTGCGTCTCCTTTCCCCCTCTTCTTCCCCCCTCTCCCTCCCCCGTGTCTCTTTGCCCCCTCTCCCTCCCCTGGGTTGCGGCAATCTGCGATTTGTTTGACAATTATTATATGTGATTTTACATATATATATACACATATACATACATATATATATATATATATATATATATATTTCTATACTTTAAAAAACATCTTGAGGAATTTAGTCCTATATAAAAAAAGAAAAACGAATAAAGAAATACGCCAAGAAATAAAAAAAAATTGCATAAGTGAGATTTTCTTAGCAGGAAAAAACAGATTTATAAAAAATAAAAAAAATGAAATCAAAGTTTGCAATGTAAATGTCACAAAACAATGGTAATACTGAATAAACTTGAACTTACATAAAATATAATGCAGCAAAATGAAAAGCAACGTGATATTTCAATGATTGTTTAACAAGTGGAACAAAAGGTGGCACCAGTAATAGCTAAAAAAAGAATGTGCCGTGTGAAGATCTCTCTTCTATTGACATGCAAAGAAATGTATGCACATCTTACACTATACCAATCAGTACATGCGGTACACGTGACATTATGAAGTTTAAACCCTTAACAATTGGTATATGTGAAACAATACAACTGGATTTAAGGATTCCTTACAACATGAAGATAAAGTAAACCAAGTTAAAATCTTAATGCATTTTAGTCCCCTAGGACAAGATCCAGTATTAAAGTAAAGTGCGTCTAATTAGACAGTCTAAGGAAGTGTTAGCCAGAAAGGCTCACAGCAGATAAAAAAACACAGTGGGAAAAGATAAAGTACATAACATACCTGGTCAGAACAAATGATTGCTTGACAAGACTGATTGGTATTCAAAACACAAAAGCTAAATGAGCATAGATGTAATCCATGTCAGTATATAGATCTGGGAGATAAAATGAACAAATCTCTCTCTACCAAATATCTTGATTTTTAGACCTAAAATGGGATATAGCACATTTTTTTATAATGTCTTTAAATGTAACTAATATTTTAAAAAATCAGTTCCGTTTATAATCACATTCCTGACAGTGCACTTGTGCTCAATTAACATATTTTAATGAACTTTACAATCTGTGATTATATATCAATATTATGTCTGTAGCACTAAACTGTGTTGATATGCTCCGATTGATTCATTAGTTACTTAGCAACTAGTAATGCTCTCATATTCTGGGATTTTTTTTAAAGTTTTTTCTGCATATTAGAAAGTAGCTTTGTCTTTTTGCTTAATTTTCTGTACATTCTCAGAGGATATGTATTATTGCTCACAATGGAAAAATTACTGTTTGTTTAATTTGGTTAAGCATTCATAGCATTTTCTGCATGATTTGATGTATTACAGTTGTGAACTGAGGAATTTCCTCTCATTTGTTCTTTTGACAGTTTCAGTTTGCTTTCTTTACATTTCTGTAAACTCCACTCAGAAACATTAGATATTTCACAAGATTTCAGGTTTGTTATAAGGGGTTTAAAATCCAATACTGGTGCTATGTCTACACCCCCATAGCATAAAAATGTAACATGCATATTTTCTCAAACCCAATACTATTGAAATGTTAATGTTTTACTTTATAAAAATACGTATTAATGTAATAATCATGAACAAAAAGCTAGTTATCTGAACTTGCATAGACACTGAAAGCATTTTTCCTTTGTTGTATCTGAAAGAAGGTATTTATTTAATAATGGTGCTCTCAAAGCAGAACATAACGATTCAGATATTTAATCTGGAGGCTTGCTAATGTCTGCAAATAAGCAGTAATATAGGTGAGATTCATACCTGTGTCAATGAAATGTATAGCCATATGGTTGCTCTGTTGGTTTCAATGACGTTTAAAAAGGTTTTACTTAACATTATTTCACGCAAAAACATAACTTTGGTAGTGTTTAAAGCATGCTGTTTTAAATGACTGAAAACATAATTTTGTTCCATGTGTTTGGAAAGCTGTACACAGGTATGTAGATTATTCTTCTCAGGTGAGCTAACTTTATATGATCACTTTATTTTTACATTACAGTGTATTCAAGCAGTAGTTTTAGTTTGAAAGTACGTAGTAAATTAACTGTTGAACATTTCTTTTATGAAGAGAGACAATTTGTATTAAAAGTAACATACAGTAAAAAGCTTTGTGACATTCTCTTTGGGGTGAACAAATGAGTACAGAGCATATACATGCCATATTTCAACCCCACACACTGGTCCTTCTGAATACATTTCCTCCTTTGGATCTCTTTTGGGTATTTGCTCTCCATTTTGTGAGTGCTAAAATGTACAAATGCCTGGAAACTGTTGTGTGCTAAAAGGAAATTTTCCTACTTTTAGTGCTGCTATTTACTAATGGACTTCTCAGCACCCCCCCCCCATGGTCTTTGTGGTTAGTACTGATTGATCCATTATATTACATTATATTACCTACATCAATGCTTACCTCATTATGGTCAGCCTTAAAACACCATTTTAATGCACTGTTGACACATTATAGACAAGCTATTTGTTGACCTATGCCAAATTACTGTCCCTACATTAATGCTTTCAACATCATGGTTGGTCTTAAAACACCATTTTAATGCACGTTTGACACATTATAGACAAGATTACAAGATACTTGTTTACCTATGCCATATTAATGCCCCTACATCAATGGTTACCTCATCATGGTTTGTCTTAAAACACATTCTTAATGCACTGTTGAGACATTATAGACAAGATATTTATTTACCTACGCCAGTGTTTCACAAGCTATGTTCAGTAGAACCATGAAGTTCCATTTTGCGTTACTAGGAATTTCATGAGACAATTACACCAACAATTGTATGATAGCATTAAATGTCCAGGAAAGACAAGGTCCAATATAGGGATTTTGAAATAGGAAATGTTTTTGGAATACTGGAACAGGTTTTGGACCCTGAGAAACTATTCATAAATACAGTGAGAATCTTGTGAGGTTTCACAGAAGCCATTTTGAAATCCAGATGTTTAAAGAGTTCCAAGGCTGGAATTACTTGGGAAAAACGGACTTGTACTATCGTATTAATAGCTGTCTTACCTGATCTAGTAACTGTGAGTAGAGATCGTGGCAGTTGACAAATATATACTTGTATGTGGAGTCTAAGCAAGCTCGTACACAGTCCTTCACAACAGTGCTGGCTCTTGGAGGGCTCTGAAGTTCAAGAACCTATATGTAAAATAGGAATTAAAGAAGAAATGAAATGTTTGGCAAAGCTTGAAATATTGCATGTATCTCCCTCATAGAAACAGACAATGAGAACCATTTGGCACAACAGCATTTCCCAAACACACACTTTTTGATTAACTTAAGTGTTCAATTTATTTTAATGGTTTTTAATTTTTCTAACATTCAGTCCCCACATGGCTTTTTTCATTGCACTGAAGAGAAAACGTGAATAATATAAAGATGTAGTTTAAAAACAAAGAAAAAAAACAGCAAATATTTCCAACCCGTAACAATATAATATAGTCTATATAGAGCAACATATCCATCAAATTTGAAAATATTGCTTTAATCATTTGTGAAATATTTATTTGAAGTATAAGTAATCAAGTGTGACTAAGGCATTCAGCTTTTACAGCTACACTTGCAGTATATGTTGCTGAGCAGAGGTAGATCAATAAGGTGGCTTATGCCTTTTAAAATTACATACTTGTGCTCACCCAGCGATATCTTAAAAAACTGGCATAGATCCAGCTCTCAAGGACTGGAGTTGGGAAAACCTGATCCAGACAAATTATTACACAAATGCTGTAGTAAGTAAAGAATGATTTTTAACAGTATGGTAACCTTCTATCTCCAACAAGAAGTCTCTAAAAGTGCAGTATGAAAGTCCCCAGACATGAGCAAAGTCTGCTAAAAGTAAAAAAAAAATTATAAAAATGTTGTTATGCTTCTGGCTTAAACAGGTCTCAGTGTTTTCAGTTTGATAGATATGTCACAAACATGTAAAGATCTACCTAAACTACAGTGGCAATTAACCAAAAATACTGATTGAAATGGCTTTGTCACATAAAACACTGAATATTAATTGTTCATGCATTAACATGACGTTAACAGTGTACACAATGAAGCTAGTGATTGGAGAGCCCTGGTGCAAAAAAAATAAAATAAATAAATATTCTGGTTCTCCAATCCAGGGAGTAGCTAGATAAAGCTAGTAGTAGAGTAGTAGGAGGGAGCCAGGGTAGTGAGAGGTAGTGGGAAATAGAGGGAGGTAGAGGATGGTAAGCAGAGGGAGGAAGTAGGACAGGAAGGGATTACCTGTTCCCACCCAATGCTCTACCCCTACCTCCTCTGGGTCTCCCCCCCCCCCTCCCAAAAAAAAGTTAATTTACTCAGGGTACAACACCGGGCCCCCTAGAGACAAGGGCCCCTGTGCAATGCACAGCTTGCACGGGCAGTATCTCCACTCCTGAGAATATACATTTAAAGATCTACAATATTTTTATTTTTAAAATATACAACAGTTGCAAATCTATTTTAGTATGTAAAGGAAATAATACAACATCTACTTTATTACTTTTTTTATGCAAGTATGCTGCCTTGAATCTACTATTTTGGTTTATACCAATGCAGAGGATACTTATGTCTGCACAATTTAATATGGCAGCTAAAGCTGCACTGCTTTCAGCAAAACCAATAGAAAGCATATCCAGTATAATAAATTGCATAGGATAGTAAAAACTTAAACAGTTTTTTTTTTCTTTTTAAAATATTTGTCCTTTATTAAGTTCATTTACTGAATAAAACTTATAGAAAACAACTGACCAAAGTGGTAGTTTAAATCTGCATATAGCTTGCATTTTGGATATAATATATCAACCTAATTTGAACTGTCACACAATGTAGTAAACGTGATCCACCTGGTTAAAGCAAAGATGGATTAAATACTACATGTTTATACTCAAGAAATATGCTGAATGTGTCTTTGCTGAGTAAATACTTGTAAATCAAAACAAGAGCAGTATACAGTACCTTCATACGGAAAAAGGTGATGCTTGTTAAAAGATCCACTGTGGACTTCAAGTCTTGGAGCCTTTCGGGATTTGAAGCTGGAAAATTATCCTGTTTGGGAAGAACAGAATTCATGTAAAATACATATTTCAGTATAGTGTGGTGAGAAATATACCCCACAAAGAACACAGTCCAATACGTCTTAGGTTTGTTGCTGTTAAAATTACTTTCTGAAGAATATAATTTTAAAGGTTAGAGCAGGATTTGCATCTACAAATGCTACAGAAGGAATAATTCCAATATATCCATCTAGATCTACCATACAATGTTATACATCCTTTCATACCGAAGACTGACTTGACACTAAAATTTACATTTCAATTTGTTTCCCTCCCCAGAGTAATAATGAATTCTGAATTTAGAGTATACCAACGGCTGTGGGTGTATGATCAACAAAATATTATTATTAATCTATATTTATAAAGCGGCAGAATTTTCTGTAGCACTACTTACAAAGTAGAATTAAGAACGGTAGGTGCAAATAGCTGATAGGAAATAACTTTTTAGTGACAGTTGACAGGTATGCTATATAGTATTACCTAGAGATAGATGAAACAATTAAATTGCTAGTTTAATGTTCCAGTTCAGATCTTTTAAAGTTTTAAGTATTTATCTAAACAAATTTCCAATGTATAATGATGAGGAGCTCCACCTTGAAGATCAGGAGGCAACTAACAGTTAATAGTTAGAGGCAGACCTAGGCATTGTACGGCCCGCGGGCCACATCCGGCCCTTTGGCTGTCCCTGTCCGGCCCGATACAGTGGCCTACAGTGGGATACAAATTTGTGTCCTGGACAAAAAAAATCAATGCCAATTGTAAAAGGGGGCACTTTGTTGTGACTAACTGGGATGGCTAGCATTCTGTAGATACTGCTCCTGGCACTGATAAAATAAAATAAAGCTATAAAATTAATATTGAGCAGAATTAAGTTCAGCCTATGTTTCGGCCCTCCACAACATTCTGAGTTTCTCATGTGGCCCCTTTGGGAAATAATTGCTCATCCTTGGTTTAAAAGCAAAATTGTGTAACACAAGTTGCTCTTGCGTGAAAAATTCACTTATAGAAGTATAAATATATGTAAAAGATTTAGCACTCGCTTTTTATTTCTACAAGACCTTTGAATGTTAGATGCTGTGAGCTGTTGATGAGCATGAAACATAATGTAAGTGTCCCAGCTTAGAAATAAGCTGCATTCTGATTGGCTCTTGAGATTGCCCTTGAACTTTTCACCCAATTAGCTCACAGAGCTCGATGCCGTAAACAAAAATGCATTTCAAAATATCAGCTTCTGCTCTCCACAAACACTGAGGGATAACAATGAAACTAAGCAAGTTCCATAATGTTTATTTAGGATTATTTTTTATTAAACATCACGCTTAGAGGAGATTACCTATCTAATTTAATCATATTTCTTTAATACTTTAGGAATTTACATTGGAAATAAAGAATGATTCAAAGTATTTTGCTTTTCTTGTAGAACACACAAATACTAGAAGCCCTTCAGAACAACAAAAAGCATTTCAAGAAAGTCCTTGAAAACAGAATATATGCTGTAATGGCAACAAGTACTTTGTATAGTATCATAAAAGAAATACAATATTGAAAATATCATTGCAACTATACAAATATCTGTCCCATTTAGTGTTTCACAACTAAATACAATGCTTTTAATTGCAATAAATATTTAAAGCTTTGTTGCATATTAATTTAACTTACCCTATATTTTGATAAGTCAATTCTTAATGAGTTGTGCAACTGATCCAACAGCTTTATGAACTTTTCTCTCTGTGGAAAAAAAATAAGTAAATTTGTATGTCATTCCACTAAAGTTTGTGAAATATTTATCATTAAAGTGAGTGGATATTTCTTCAGCATCATTAAATTGGCTGCATTGCTTTTAGTCAGATCTTGGTAAATATCACTTCCCAATTAAATGAGCAGAATAGTTCTAGAACCTCACTGCAGCATACACAACACAGGAAGATCTACAATATTATTGCTAGATAAAAAGGATCAAACTTTTCCAGAAAACATATGATTATATTTTATTTTTCAGGAGCCGAACATAGCTGAACATAACCATCTTGGAACACATAAAACAATTTATTTCCTGACATTGATAAAATAGGACACGGTGGTACATTCCGGCATAAGAAAAATAAGGCCAAGGAAGAAGTACAATATCAAGAGATCTGCCTTAGGATGTTGGTGCAATGCCATTGGATGATATGGTATGTGCATCTACACATAAATATCTATATTCAGAGACACTTCTGTTTGTATGCATTCTTGATGCTTTCTGACACTGGGGAGAATTTACTGACCATTTCAAGTGGCTGAGATATGCATTCAAGTATTTAGTATACAACATTTCCTATGGGGAAACATGAAATCACAGCCATTCCCACTCATCTCAGCCACTTGAAAGGTTTAGTAAATTCTGCCCACTGTTTGTATAGACAACTATATATATATATATATATATATATATATATATATATATATATATATATATATATATACATACATACATACATACATACATACATACACACACACACACACAGGGTCCAGTCACATTATTATTACTTTTGACATCAGCAGTTCTTGGCCAATGAAATACGTATCGTGAACTGGTTTGGTGGGTATATAAGGTGACATGTAGGCATTATGCAAACTTATCAACCATTGCTGTCATGGGTAAAACGTGCCATTTATCGGACTTTGAAAAGGGGATGGTAATTGTCTTTCGGGACATGGATGGCAGTATTTCTGAAACAGCAACTGTACGCCTGCTGCAATGGTTAAAGTGTACTGTGACTGGATAAATGGCACCATTGTGAATAAACAACATAAAAACTGCAGAGGACCAGATGCTATTGATGTCAGAGTTGAACATCGGCTGTGAATGTGTGTGAGGGCCAACAAACATGTTACAGTTGATCAACTCACTGTCCAAATGAACCAGGTGGCTACCAGACATGTGTCTAAAACTACAGTACAGCCAATCTTGTTGCATATGGCTGGTCACTGCACCCACACTGACAAGGGTTCATTGTCAGAAATGGCTTCAAATTTACACAACCGTGAAACCGTATTGGACCTTTTCTGATTGGCAAAGGGTTGTCTTCCCTGATCAGTCATGTTTTCTGCTCCATCAACTGGACGAACTTTGGCGTGTCAGGTGCAAAACCTCAGAGAACAAACACTCTGCAACCATTGCTGGAAGAACACAAGCTGATGCGGCAGCGTTATAGTCTGGGGAACTTTTTTTGTTGGCATTATCTGGTCCACTCATACCTCTCAACCGATTGGGTTATGTATCCATCCTTGCAGATCAAGTACACCCATATGTAGCGACGGTCTTCCCTGGAGCTTATGGGATCTTCCAGCAGGATAATGCAATATGTCTTAAGGCCAGAATTGTCTGGGAGTGGTTGGAGGAGCACGACAAAGACTTTCAAGTACTTCCCTGGCCTCCAAATTCCCCAGACTTGAATCCAAATTGCGCACCCATTGGGACTATCTTGATCGCCTTGTTGCCATATGGATCCTCCATCACACAGTCTTCACCAGCTGTTGGTTGCACTACCGACTGCATGGCTCCAAATACCCTTGCCAAGCTTCTTATTAAATCACTGCCATGAAGAATAAAGTGTAGCTGCTGTCCATGAATATTCGGGATATTAGGTGGTGGTCATAATAACGTGACCGGACCGTATGTATGTATATATATATACTAGAATATTGCCTGTCAAAAAATGATGGGAATCAAATTGTAAGTTAGCTAATGCTGTTTGGTGTATGGTAATGAACTAAATAATACATTAATAAAGGAATATACTTTACTTATTTGGAAGTAATAAATTCAGAAAGCATTATGCTGAAGAGCTAACAATCTGTTCATGTTGCTGCAGCATACAATGTGTGTTTTGAGTGCTGTGGAGCTGCTGTGTAAGTGTGAGCAATGTGTGCAGTGTAATAGTGTGTGTGCGCAAGGAAAATCCGTTAGGGTAGCTGTGTACAGGGAGTGCAGAATTATTAGGCAAATGAATATTTTGACCACATCATCCTCTTTATGCATGTTGTCTTACTCCAAGCTGTATAGGCTCGAAAGCCTACTACCAATTAAGCATATTAGGTGATGTGCATCTCTGTAATGAGAAGGGGTGTGGTCTAATGACATCAACACCCTATATCAGGTGTGCATAATTATTAGGCAACCTCCTTTCCTTTGGCAAAATGGGTCAAAAGAAGGACTTGACAGGCTCAGAAAAGTCAAAAACAGTGAGATATCTTGCAGAGGGATGCAGCACTCTTAAAATTGCAAAGCTTCTGAAGCGTGATCATCGAACAATCAAGCGTTTCATTCAAAATAGTCAACAGGGTCGCAAGAAGCGTGTGGAAAAACCAAGGCGCAAAATAACTGCCCATGAACTGAGAAAAGTCAAGCGTGCAGCTGCCACGATGCCACTTGCCACCAGTTTGGCCATATTTCAGAGCTGCAACATCACTGGAGTGCCCAAAATAACAAGGTGTGCAATACTCAGAGACATGGCCAAGGTAAGAAAGGCTGAAAGACGACCACCACTGAACAAGACACACAAGCTGAAACGTCAAGACTGGGCCAAGAAATATCTCAAGACTGATTTTTCGAAGGTTTTATGGACTGATGAAATGAGAGTGAGTCTTGATGGGCCAGATGGATGGGCCCGTGGCTGGATTGGTAAAGGGCAGAGAGCTCCAGTCCGACTCAGACGCCTGCAAGGTGGAGGTGGAGTACTGGTTTGGGCTGGTATCATCAAAGATGAGCTTGTGGGGCCTTTTCGGGTTGAGGATGGAGTCAAGCTCAACTCCCAGTCCTACTGCCAGTTCCTGGAAGACACCTTCTTCAAGCAGTGGTACAGGAAGAAGTCTGCATCCTTCAAGAAAAACATGATTTTCATGCAGGACAATGCTCCATCAGACGTGTCCAAGTACTCCACAGCGTGGCTGGCAAGAAAGGGTATAAAATAAGAAAATCTAATGACATGGCCTCCTTGTTCACCTGATCTGAACCCCATTGAGAACCTGTGGTCCATCATCAAATGTGAGATTTACAAGGAGGGAAAACAGTACACCTCTTTGAACAGTGTCTGGGAGGCTGTGGTTGCTGCTGCACGCAATGTTGATGGTGAACAGATCAAAACACTGACAGAATCCATGGATGGCAGGCTTTTGAGTGTCCTTGCAAAGAAAGGTGGCTATATTGGTCACTGATTTGTTTTTGTTTTGTTTTTGAATGTCAGAAATGTATATTTGTGAATGTTGAGATGTTATATTGGTTTCACTGGTAAAAATAAATAATTGAAATGGGTATATATATTTTTTTTGTTAAGTTGCCTAATAATTATGCACAGTAATAGTCACCTGCACACACAGATATCCCCCTAAAATAGCTAAAACTAAAAACAAACTAAAAACTACTTCCAAAAATATTCAGCTTTGATATAAATTAGTTTTTTGGGTTCATTGAGAACATGGTTGTTGTTCAATAATAAAATTAATCCTCAAAAATACAACTTGCCTAATAATTCTGCACTCCCTGTACTTCCGGATTGTGTAAGTTAGTGTTGTAAAATGGCGCCTAATGTGTGGTATGCAGCTGTTGGTGATTTAGCGTCCTTGTTCTTGGAGCTCGTCCGGCTTTTTTGGAAAAACCTGTTTGCGTTTGGTGGTGTTTTGCGTGTTTAGGGTCCTGTAGACTCGTTTTCGTGTTTTTTCGGCGCCCATTTTTTGTCTCGCTTAGGTGATTTTCGGGTGTCTAAACTCTTCAATTTGGACTTAAATTGACGTGTAACTTCACTTGCAGAGTTCCTGGGTGCCCCCTCTAGCTATGGGTAAGCTTTTTATGTGTTTGTTGTGTGTATTTATTGTGTTTCGAATGTTTTGAGGTTCGCGCAAGTCGGCCGTTAAAGTCGTAATTTTGCGAGGTCGCAATGTTTTATTTTGTAAGTCCGCGTCTTGTATTTCTGTGACGTAAGTCCGTAAATGTTGCAAAGTCCGCAGTTGCTGGCATGGAGCGCCTTTGGCGAGGGCCGCAGCGTTAGCAACAATTTTTGACAACCCGCAACTATATATGTTATTAATAATAATAATAATAATATATGACTAGTAGTGTAATAAACAAGATATTTTAAAGTAGGAGGTAAAATAAATAAACAATACTGTATAAAGAAATACAAGGACAGAACAATGCAATAAGACGACAAAATTATATAAATGCTAGAAGAGTACATACAACGATAAAAATGTAAAATCTCTTTTATTATCTTACTTTTGATGAGCCTTTCTTGGATTTATCAGCCATTGTGTAATTTTATCAAAAGTGTACAGTAAAAAGCATACAAATATAAAAATAGACTTACACCAAAATTTGTAGCAGCAAAACGGTCCGAAGCAGATACATTTGTTGAAACTGTTGTGTGAGCATAAAATGAATTTATATTTGCCAACAGCGTACTCATGACTGCAGGAACACCAGGGCACATGTATTTGGAAGACAAGCAGGAAAAGTGCCTACAAGAATCAAACAAGAAAATAAAGTTGGAAACATAACAAAACGAACCTTGTGATTGTACTCATTAACAAAACACTGCCCATTATTATGTTATGGCTTAATGGTACACCACTCCCCAGGTCATCTCCCTCCTAAATGTCTAAGCACCATTTCAACAAAACTGCACAGTCTGGGTTCAACTGATAGACGTCATATATAAATAGGTCCTAACAGTGTCTTAATCTCATGGGAAGGTGCTTAAATGCAGTGATCTGCCTAGGGATACTTGAAAAAAGGTAAACATTAGTAATAATTAGTAATAACATTAGCCGTTAAAAATGGCTCAAACATTCCTCCCTCCTAAGCATCTGGCAAATACATCACTCCAGGGACAAAATAATATTCCTCCTCCAACAAATCTCAATTTCTACAAAAAAATGTAAATGTTTCTACTTGACAAATAACCTTCCATAAAATCCTAAACACTTACATAGACATGAAAACTTGGCCTGACCATGCCCACATTGCTCTCTCTCTATTAACCACATAACATTTCACACTCAAATAACAAATAGGCAATATCTTAAATTATATACTTCAGTACCCTGAACAAAGTACACTCACACCAGATAAAAACATTTAAAAAAATTATGAAATAAAAAGTTTATAAAGAAAAAAAAAATACAATCTTAGAGAATAGACTAGAAAAAGGAAAATACCAGAAGTAAAAAAAAAGTATCAACTGGTATAAAAGCAGACAGGAGAAGATAATATATAATTAATGGAATCCAATCATAATCTACGAATAGCAAAATAATGTAATATTTGCATATGAATTAGCAATAGTCCGTTTTAGTTAAGTTTAGTTTTAATACATTTGGTAGATTATTTTGTATTATTCTGTTAAAATATCACTAATCTTCAAAGCCTCATTATTGTAGAGTTGAATCATTCACCTTGGCCTTAATTATGTGGTTTATTGAGCAAGTGCTTACCATTTCAATTCTATGCATGTTAGGTACATTAACCTAAGTTATGATTCATTAAGTATTTTGAAAATGTGGGCTTGGGTGCATCAAACTTATTTTTGTAAATGTTGGCTTTGAATAATGGAAACAAAAACATAAAACTGGATTGACTATCACAAATGTGAATAGTGGATATGAGCAAAAAGATATTTATTGACAGGGTTGGTATGTAGACTTGATTTATTTTCACTCACAATGATGTGGGAAGAGCAAAACACATACGGTACATACTATGTGCAAGATTGATTATCTTTAAAGTTTTTATAATAATATTTAATTTTATTTGATTCAATAAAATATAGGTTGGTATTTAAAAGTAGAATTTTCATGTATTATCTGTGCTCCTTAATGGCTATTTTATGCACATATTAATACTACATTTTTAACCTTCTATGAATCCACTGGATTATATTGTAACACCACCACAGAATCTCATAGACAATATGCTCTTAATCAAAAATATACTGTTGTAAAACTCTTTTCAATGCTCTCAAATACGCATCAACACCTTAACATCAAAAATCAGACTTATAGGTCTATTAAAACACTTATCAATAGACCTGTAATTATGCTTATCATGGCAATTCAATTTAAACATGCAAGAATCAATGCATTCATCAGCTACCTTTTGTATCATGACAGTATTTCATTATGGCTTACATGATGCACAGGATCTAGAAAACAATACTGTCAAGCAATGATAAACTATTAGGCCCTCATTCAATTGCAATTTGGCCAATTGAATAGGGCCCTAAATAAGCACATAACATATATTTTTTAAAGAAGTTTTTAGTTAGTAAGCAACTATCCAAAAGCACGGTTTTCACTAACTAAAAACTTCTTTAAAAAATATATGCTATGTGCTTATTTAGGGCCCTATTCAATTGACAAAAAAATTACAGTGTGGTGGCTCAGGTATGAAGTTTAAGACCCAAATGCAAATGTGTAGATTAGGGTGCACCTTAGGATAAATTGATAAAGCCAAGAAGAGAGAAAAGATCCTATTTTAGGGCACACCTAATAATCCTTGTCTTAGAACTTTTTTTTTTGTGACGACACCAGCACTTTTTTTTTTTTTTGTATATGGCCAGTACACCTAGGACAGATTTCTCTATTTAGATACATTATCTCCACCAATTTCATAGCTCTGCCATCTCTCAGCCACCTATGTGTATATATTTTAATATGGATTTTAATTATTATTATTAAAAGCTAAGTTTTACTGTATAGTTTATCCTCTTCGTTCTAAGACAAGGATTATTAGGTGTGCCCTAAAATAGGATCTTTTCTCTCTTCTTGGCCCTATTCAATTGGCCAAATCGCAATTGAATGAGGGCCTTAGTCTTTAGCCTGCACTTTAATGTTTGCTCATGGGAACAATATACTCCTTCCCCACAGGCGAAGGTTTACTGCAAATGGACTTCCCACTGGGGGAGAAAAAAAACAATCCCCACACTGCCTGCCACCTATTATTCTCTAACAGATACTCACAAGATCATTAGAGGTCACCTGTACAAAACACCAATTAAGACTTTCTTACCAGATCACCCTTGCACCCTTATAGATGCCTTGCCATGTCCTTGCACACCCATAGCACTAATTTACCCTTTGATCTTCTGGACTTCCTCATCAATTAACTCACTCTACCATTTTCTTGTCTTTTACAATCTACTCAACTGTACGCTGTGGTACCATGGCTGATTATGCTGTAACTTTTTAAATTGCTTCTTTAGCTTGCAGTGACATGATCCCTATTGTGTCAAGAATTCCCTTGGTTTCCTTTAGTATGTAAGCTTGTGAGTAGCAGTCCTAGGCTATTTAGTGCTTTGCGCCAGATCCCCCCTCTTGCATCTGTGCGTTTAAATTGGTATTGTCACTAACCCTGCAACCAGCGCTGTCAGAAAAATGGAAACGTTGTTGTCACTAACCTTCTAACAGTTGAAAGCCCTTTGGATAAAAGCACTATACATATGTGAAATAAATAAATACAAATTAAATATAGAGTGGTATATTTTGAGAATGTGCACTTTGTTTAAATTTGTTGAGGGCATTTAAGTAGCACATCATTTCTGTAATATTCTTATCCAATATCTAGCTTAAAGACCTCTTTGGAATGGATGGCAGTAGTAAAAGATGAATTAACACATTTCTTCATTTAAAAGCAATGTGCTTCTTAAGTGTCAAAATACACTTGAGTCATTTAAGAGTGGGCTAATGATCTCTGGTTACCTCAGGATGACAGATAAATGACATACAACACAGGAAGAGACACTTCAAATAGCTAAATTATATATTACCACTTGAAATACATATACAGTAACTAATCAATATTATCAGGCTTTTTTTTCCAAGTTTTGCTTTATAAAATATAATGCTTGCTCTTTACTATGTATATCTCCACTCCAACTTGCGGTTTGCACTGAACATTTTTGTGTGTAATGTTAGATGTAAAATTGAGCTATTTTGTTAAAACACTTCATGCCGGATTAGATATGCACATTTGTAAATAATCAAAAGGACTATGTTCAGTTGCAGGAAATTGCTTTAGCAGTTCTTAATACGCCCTAAAAGCATATGCAATGGTAAATATAATATGTACAGCTTTGACCTTATATTTTATCCTAAGAAGAAAAAAATCTGTGGTTGGTAACTGCCTATGGATGCTTCATGTATGGGGTGAGCCTGCCCAGCCAGTCATGTGAATGCAACTTTACAGTTCAATCAACCATGCCTCAATTTCTAAATGCTCCAGAATTAGGATTTTCTAGCACAGCAAACACAGGGAGTGAATTGGTAAGGCAACATACATATGGCACTATTCTATTGCACAATTGGTAAATTTATACACACTTAAAATCACTGTTAATATTGCTACATATTTGGCAAATATTACTTATTAACACTAATGAAGTCTTAAGTCAATAGAATGCATATAAACATTTAATTAAAAAAACACCCAAAGCCAAATTTATGAGCTCAAGGCATTTGTAAGTAGCTAATAGAATATGGCCCATAGTTTTTCCCATAATTTGTAAACAATTGTTTGGATCACAAGCAGATTCTGAACAATATTGCCTTGCTGAATTCTGCTAAATTTTAATTTCCAGTATTTATATTACTAATACAGTATAAAGTAATATATATTGGGACCGTGTATATGAATTATGCCATGTGTCCACACTGTAAATTTACAAAACCTATATACCAGGTGATTCAGGAATGTCCATTTCAAAAAGTCCACAAACTGCATCTTCATCACCATATGACACAAATGAAAATTGTGACTTGTGTCATAAGACCTCACTTCCACTTCTCATGCACTTTGAAGATTTTCCTAACACTTTCTAATAATATTTCAGATCAAGCCATGCTCACTGCTGCATATATAACCACAAAAACACAAAAAGCAATTAACATTTTTTATTTTTTCTATGTCATATTTTTTGAGAAGTACGTAATTAAGATATCAAAATTTGTTAAAGAGCATATATCAAATGCATGGCTTCCTATAAATGCAACAGCTAATTAGAAATGGTAAAAGAACAGAAACTGTGTTGATGTCAAAAAGTAAATTAAGCAATATATTACTAATTTAGAGATGAATGCAGTTATCTTTCCGGCTCATTCAGATCAGCTGCTATCCACATACTGCTATTCAGTTTGTTGGCAAATAATGTCGGTATCATCGGCTTGAAAAATAATGGGAAACACACCATGCACAGTTTGATTACGTCTGAGAAAAAAATATTATATATATGATATATATATATATACATTGTGTATTTCCTTTTGCTTTGTACTTCTATGCTTTATTCCCAATATATCTATATGCCGAAAATATTTTATAAACATTTAAGGATTATCACATTTATAACCTATCAGAAAACAGTAGAAACATTTACACCTATTTAAACATTTTGCCTAGTGTATATGTAACATAGTGCATGCAATAATTAAAAAGAATCAACACACATAATAAATGTCTTAAGTAATTTTTATGCATGAATATGTTAATTCAAAATACAGGTGGCCAGTTACAGTTTCTCAAATGCTTTACAAGCTATTAATGAATCTGAATCAAGAGAAGTGCACTGGGGCAGCTTAATCTTATGGTTGCTTCTCATATTTCTTTAGAAATAGCCTGCCTTCATGGACTTCAGTAAATGTAAATGCAGCCTGGTAAATGTCAGAAAACTGACAAATAACATTGGCAGTGGTTTTTTCTATTATGTAAAATCATGCATCTTCCACAACATTTTAATATGATCAATGTGCTTCTATCCTCTAGAGCTGAAAGCAACCGAATACTTAACAGGTCAGAGAACAATAGGTATTTTACAGGTTTCAAAAAGATGTATATTGTGCTCTTCTATGGATCAGGAAAAAGGAAAAAAGGGGGAGAGTAAGACAAACTACATATACAGACATATACATTCATATATAGACAGATGTACATGTGGATAGATAGATAGATAGATAGATAGATAGATAGATAGATAGATAGATAGATAGATAGATACAAAAGACTAGTGATGATCCAGAACTCAAACAAGGAATGGACAAGAGAAAGTAATCATCTGTCTCACTATAATGGTACAATAATTTCTTTTTATTGAATCAACTGCCCTCCATAATAAAAGCCACATCAATTTCTACTTACTGATACTTATCAGGACTCTTGCTGGCCATTCAAATGCTTGTGTAATAGGAAGTGGCTTCCCCTTGGGACTTTCAGTTTAATTAGAGATGTGCAGCTCAGGTTTAATGAGCTCGGAGTTGCTGCTTCAGATCTTCTGCGCGCCAAATTGTCTGTATTTGATTTGGTTGATTGTGGTCTTGTGATGCGTATCCATTGCAAGACTGAAATACACCAAATCAAAAGCAGACACGGTGGCAGACTAAAGCGTCGAGGCAATGGCACTGGTATCATAAAACCTAGCTGAATATGCATAATTTCAATTGCTGAAGAAACAGGTGGCTCAAGCTTTGGAGGATCCCATGATTTTTATTCAGTCCTATAATTTTCTTCAAATATAAAAATAAACCTGCACATGATACTGCCTAGTACTTCCCAACATAAACATGGATAGATGATGACAGATGTCAAGTGTGCTTGATTAAATTGAAGTATCTTTACATTATTCACATTGCTTCACTCCAGGTTGTTAATGACTATCATTATTGTGCGTCTGTAAAGTGCTTTAGGCAAAATGGTTTGATTCCACTAATATAAATTATGAGTCATATTTATCAAGCCAATTCTGATGTAGGATGCTGGCATGATATACAGTAAACTGTTATTTACTAGAGAAAGACTATTAGACTTGCAATTTTGGAAGAAGAATTTCATAAGCATCTGTTGGTCCTTCTAAATATTTCTAAGAGAAATGTTATTTTTGCAGGAAGGTCCATCATTCAATGACAGACAGATAAGCCAGGTTTAAAGCTGTACTAAAATGAATACTATCATTTTGTCCGTCTCAGCTACAGCTATCTAGCTGTAACATCAAAATTTTTAATACTTTTTACCATTAAAGTGGAGGGGACAGTATGTAACAAATCTGCATAAATATAAACCGCCACTTTAAACACCAAGTTATATTTTATAACTTTCTAAAAAAATAAGGCTGTGGGGTGTCCCACTTCTACCATGGCAAGGGGTGTAACAAATAAGGAATAATATGTTCATTACACTCCAACTAGTTTGGCAGTGTATTATATTTATAAAACAAAGAGGAACTACTTGATGAAGGGGTTCCAACAGCTGAAAATGATGAATTGGGAAAAGCTCCACTATCCACTAAAAGAACCATTTTTAACCATTTGATTCCTCTAAGAAAAAAATATGGTTATGCTATTTATTTGTTGCCTAGAAGTACCATTTGACCAGGCCGTGGGCCTCATTCAATTGCTATTTGGCCAATTGAATAGTGCTATAAATAAGCACATAGCATATATTTTTTAAAGAAGTTTTTAGTTAGTGAAAACCTTGCTTTTGGATAGACGTTTAATAACTAAAAACTTCTTTAAAAAAATATGTTATGTGCTTATTTAGAGCTCTATTCAATTGTCCAAAATGCAATTGAATGAGGGCCCATATGTCTAAAATCATGGTTAAAGTAGGTAACTGTACAGTCCGTCAAATCCCATGCTTATCACCTTGGATAATATTGGACTCCTTACATTGTCACACTCATTAAATTTAATCCTTTATTAACTCAAGCCATTTTCATCAAGAGGACATCTCTATTTTCTCAAATGCTCAAAAAATTATATTTAATGTATTTATTTTCTGCCTCAACCAATCAAATTATCTCCAACTTGGCCTTTGCACCCACTGACTGTCAAAAGTCCAACTCATCGTCATAAATACATCTGCAAGATTTTCTTCCCTTACACAACACTCAACTTCTGCTCTTCCACACTATCACGTACATATTATGGATATATAATATAACATAACTGAATACATAAAACTTCCCGGTATCCGGCACCTATGGGGATTGCCTATTGCCGGATAAATGTAGTTGCCGGATGCTTGAGAGTTGCTTTTAAAAACCCTATCTAACCCTAAACCCCTAAAAACTCTTAAACTATATCTATAAAACAGCTACTGGTAACTAATCGAGGTCATTTAAAGCTAAAAAAGAAGAGAAAAAAAGTTGATTTAAAAAAAAAAATTGGATGCCGGTTGTGCCGGATAAAGCCGATTAAGTGAGAGCTTTTGTCAAACCGGGAATAGAGGCAGGTGCCGGTATTTGGGAGTTCTGATTGAGTGTCGGATAAATCGAGAGTTTACTGTATATAGATATACAAAGTCACTTTGACCTTGGGGATCCCAGTACTTTACTAAACATGCCAGGAATAATACATTTTATACAATCAACATATTAATTTACAGAACCTTTTATTTAAAAAACCTTTTGTGTTTGAAAGTTCTAATTATTCTACAAAGAATTTTATTCAGACCCACAACTAGAAAAAGTATCAAATTTCTGAAACAAATATTCTCTGTTCTTAAACCCATTATCTGTTAAACAAAAAAATAAAAATAAAACGACTGACAGATAATATCGTAAATCAATATGCAAATTAAATTGTGTTTAGTAAAACAGTCCTTAGCTTTTATTTTCAGGTGTTTGTGGGCAACAAATTACAATCGTCTTACAAGTGGCTGCCATCCACAAAGTAAAATTTTTTGGATTGAACAGAAACCAACAATTCAGGGCAGCAAATACAGACGACAAAATCCCTTCAAAATGTACTTTCTGCTTTGTTGTCCTCAATTTTTGGACCTTGTTTCATAAAGGTGAATGATCACCTCCAAATTGGATGCATATTAAATAATGATTGCCCTTCTTTATGTAGCAAATGGCCACCTTCAAGACAGTAAAGCAACAACATTATATATCAGACCAATATAGCTACAATAATCTTATTGTAGCTTTTATGATTATATCTTAAAAGGGACACTGAAGTCACTGTTTGTGGCCATCACCATCAGAGAGAGGATGGAAACACAAATGGAAAACTGTTTTGCACTTTAAATACCTATAACTTATTTTAGTAGAAGTATTTAAGCAAGTTACAGTATTTCAAGAACTTTCTAAGCCGGCCTTGCATTGTCTGAAAAAGTAATGAGTTGCACCGGCTGGTTGTACTAATTAGAATCAGTTGTGCAGGTTGTTAAAGGGACCATTACCGTTCCGATATTTACCTCTAGAAATGCAGCCCTATTAAATTCCCTCAACGTGTAAAACCGTAGCCCATAACGTAGCCCTCAAGACTTGCCGCTATTACATTGTCCACGTAAAGCAAGCCGCCAACGCCTTGCAGCTTATGGGCAAAAAATGGCTACGGGACGTGGAAATTTGAACTGCGCGCCCGCAATCCTTTGTTCTGTCAAGCCTGTAACTGTTACGTACCCAATTTCACTAATAAATTGCAACAAATCCACTGGCTTATATAAGGTTGTAAATATGAGGCTGTATTTTTGTTACATTCTAAAAACAGTTTACCGATTTTTTTTTTTTTTAAATCTTAGACTATAGTTGCCCTTTAAAAGGGACATGAAAGGGTGTTTTTTCTTTGTTGCATCCAAAGTTAGGTACTTCAGAATGTGCCACATAGTGTTTTAAAAAAAAAGAACAAAGGACTTTGAGCACCAAAAAAAAAATCAGCAATGCAACTGTTCTTAAGGGCTTTCTCTCTACCAGCCAATGAGTCATTTAGACTAAAGTATGCTATCTGCATTTTGTGTTAGTTTCAGTTAACTCATTTTGAATTAACTTGTAATGCAAAAAACTACTTTTGTATGGTTTAAAATGTTCTCCTTCAAATTCTTGAAAAAAAAGTTGTGTTCCATGTCTTCTTAAATGCATCTTTCCCAATGGAAAATGTGGACTTATTGCAATATATATAGGCATGATTATAAGTATTTAGTTAATGAATTGAGTGTTTTTGAGTGTTTCTAATAAATGTTTGTAGAAGATCTTTTACAGTAAATAAAGCGCCTAATATGTTACTTCTAGGCAAATGATGTCCATTATGTACCCCTGGTTTATATAATATATATATATATATATATATATATATATATATATATATATATATATATACACATATACACAGTGGATATAAAAAGTCTACACACCCCTGTTAAAATGTCAGGTTTCTGTGCTGTAAACAAATGAGACAAAGATAAATCATTTCAGAACTTTTTCCACATTTAATGTGACCTATAAACTGTACAACTCAATTGAAAAACAAACTGAAATCTTTTAGGTAGAGGGAAGAAAAAATATAAAAATAAAATAATATGGTTGCATAAGCATGCACACCCTTAAACTAATACTTTGTTGAAGCACCTTTTGATTTTATTACAGCATTACATTTTGACTTGTCAAGATTTGCCCACTCTTCTTTGCAAAAACACTCCAAATCTGTCAGATTGCGAGGGCATCTCCTGTGCACAGCCCTCTTCAGATCACCCCACAGATTTTCAATTGGATTCAGGTCTGGGCTCTGGCTAGGCCATTCCAAAACTTTAATCTTCTTCTGGTGAAGCCATTCCTTTGTTGATTTGGATGTATGCTTTGGGTCGTTGTCATGCTGAAAGATGAAGTTCCTCTTCATGTTCAGCTTTCTAGCAGAAGCCTGAAGGTTTTGTGCCAATATTTACTGGTATTTGGAAATGTTCATAATTCCCTCTATCTTAACGAAGGCCCCAGTTCCAGCTGAAGAAAAGCAGCCCCAAAGCATGATGCTGCCACCACCATGCTTCACTGTGGGTATGGTGTTCTTTTGGTGATGTGCAGTGTTGTTTTTGAGCCAAACATATCTTTTGGAATTATGGCCAAAAAGTTCAACCTTGCTTTCATCAGACCATAACACCCTTTCCCACATGCTTTTGGGAGACTTCAGATGTGTTTTTGCAAAATGTAGCCTGGCTTGGATGTTTTTCTTTGGAAGAAAAGGCTTTCGTCTTGCCACTCTACCCCATAGCCCAGACATATGAAGACTACGGGAGATTGTTGTCACATGTACCACACAGCCAGTTTTTGCCAGATATTCCTGCAGCTCCTTTAATGTTGCTGTAGGCCTCTTGGTAGCCTCCCAGACCAGTTTTCTTCTCGTCTTTTCATCAATTTTGGAGGGAGCTCCAGTCTTCACTGTGTTCCATGGTATATCTAATGCCTTGGAAATTTGTTTGTACCCTTCTCCTGACTGATACCTTTTAGCGATTAGATCCCTCTGATGCTTTGGAAGCTCTCTGTGGACCATGGCTTTTGCTGTGGGATGCGACTAAGAAAATTTCAAGAAAGACCAACTAGAGCAGCTGAACTTTATTTGGGGTTAATCAGAGGCACTATAAATGATGGCAGGTGTATGCTGACTCCTATTTACACGATTTGGAATGTGATTGCTTAATTCTGAACACTGTTACAAGTTATAAGAGGGTGTGCAGACTTATGCAACCACTTTTTGTTTCTTTTTTATTTGTCTTCCCTCCACCTAAAAGATTTCAGTTTGTTTTTCAATTGAGTTGTACAGTTTATAGGTCACATTAAAGGTGGAAAAAGATCTGAAATTATTTATCTTTGTCTCATTTTTTTACAGCACAGAAACCTGACATTTTAACAGGGGTGTGTAGACTTTTTATATCCACTGTATATTCCAGGGGTGTATAATGGACAGCATTTGCCTAGAGCGAACAACTGAAAAATCTGTTTACAAACCACAGTCAGAGATCAATATAGAACTGATAAACCAACCGCATGACCCTTTAGGCAAGCAATAGCAAAGAGCATTTCTATGAACTTTAAACGAAGAGTCCATGCTGTTTTAACAGGCCATTTAAAAACAGGTTCATGATTGTTTTACTTAATCAAAGAAAACATGTTTAAGGTTAATGGTCTGCAATCCACACCTGTATAGACTTCCATGTTAAACATTATTCTATCAGGGATACTGTACAGCTACTTCAAGCAAGCCAGTTTAAAAAAAGAAAGTAAATCAGCGTGCAGTTGGATTAATCATGCTTAATTGCATATAGTAAAGTGGGAAAAGACACAGTGTAAGTACCTTTATTCACATAATTAAGTCGCTTATTAAATTCAAACATTTTGTCAGTCTGAATACATGCTTTAATTTCACTAATTTATTTGAACAAAGAGTTTCATAACTGCATAAAAACTGGAGCCTGTATGAGCCCCTGCATTATGTTCAATGTAATCTGGGTCAGTGAGCCTTTTATAACATATATCAGAAAAACCCAACTGTTTACGCTGTAGCTTGTGAAGTTTTGTCCACACATGGGCAAAACACATCCACATTTCTATTATCAGCACCCGGACACAGACAAATATCGCTGAACACACTATGAAACTTAAAAAAACACACAGGGTTGCAGAGAGCAAAGAAAAGGGCTACCGCGACTACATTGTAATGGTTAAACATACAGCTCCCACAACTGTATTTAAATTGTCAGGCATAATCAGTAAGCCTGATCCAAGCTTCTAACCCAGTTTTACTTACCATGACCATACAGGTTATAGCATGGGTCAATAAATTAGACATTATGGTATCAAATATATATTTTTCATTTAGAGATTATACATTGTTTTGAACAAAGCAAGTGCCCCGCAAGAACGTTAAAAAATATGTCTTTGTTTAAATTCTCAATGACCCTGCCCCCCCAATTTAATTAAAATATTATATATATATATAAATTATGAGTCAAGGCTTTTATGGGAAAAACATACTGCTCCATAGCGCCCTATAGTACTCAAATGCATGATTACGTTTTTTTTGTTATTTGTTGTGTCCCCTATTCATTTAATCTGGGGGGGGGGGGGGGGATTTGCCGTTCCCCCCTGGTTCAGGTATAAATTGTGTCTCATCTTTGGTGCTCTAATGTATCAGTTATCCAAGTACATCAGCTAAGAATTCCTAAAATCTTGATCATAATTATTTTTCACACCCAAAATAATAACAAGCAACAGATTCATTAAAGCTAAACTCTGCATCCCCTGTTTAATATTATTGCAAAAAGTAACAACTAATCTAGAAACATTCATTACTTTAGCCCACTAGCATCATAACGCATTGTACTTCTCTATAGCCCCCCTGTAACTTTGCATTGTACTCTAGATTTTTGTAGTGTTATTAATGGTGACCATATACTTACGTCATAGCTTGATAAATTGACTCAATTCCATAGCGCATTGCAAATTCATCCACAATTTCTTGCGCATCATCATCAAAGAAAACCTTCCAGGCCTCATCTCCTTTTACTTCAGGGATCTTAACAATGCCATTATTTTTTACTTCTGTCAGGTAGTGGAATAAGTTCTGTGGGTAAATTATGTTTCAAATCGTCAGGGAACCCTAGACTCTGAAACTGTTATAGTGCTAGTTCTGTACATGTTGTTTTTGAACGTGCTCAGTCATTTTAAGTCATTTCATTTATTTTTCCTCAGTTGGCTAGTGTAGCAAGGCCAAGTGTCATCTTTGCAGCAATACAATTTACTGCATCAAGAGAAAATCAACAGGTGGCTAGATAAATATCATACTTTCCCAGGCAGACTGATACTTCAGAAGCAAGCTGCTCGCTTAAAGATTCATGGATAAAACTTCAGTAATCAGAGTGCTTGCACCTGATAACCTTACTGGAAAGTAATCTGACATGACACAATAATTATGCTTCTACTGTATGTGCAGCACATATTAAACAGTGATGTCAGCAACCAGTTCCATTTGAGTGGTACATGCCATATAAATACAATCTGGGTGGAAAATGAAGCCATACTTGGCTTTGATGCTTGCACAAATTCTCCAGTTGGGTAACTGACCAACGCAAGTAAGAACAAATAGCCTAGTCTACGTATACGCTCTACCTAAAAACTTGGCTTATTATATGCTCCATTCTGGAAGGTTTCGGGGATTCACTAGGATTATTATATACCAATGTATCCAAGTATTTACTTTTATGTAGATTATTTTATTAAGAAGTGCTTAAAAGCTAGGTTTTTGTCCAGTATAAAATAATACAATTTTTAACTGATTGGGTCTGTCCTCAAATTTGCCCGTAAGTGACCCCTCTCGGGTAGAATGGTGCAGAATGTTGCCACTGATTGGTTAATATAAGACTGTGGAACTCCAATAATTAGAAGTTCACTGTCTTAATGAGCTGCAGAGGGGAAAACCCTTTACTATTGGTAAAATAAAATAAAAAAACATCTGTTAAGCACTTAAGTATTCTACACATTAAAGTATATCTTCTTGCTCTTTTCTGAAATATGCTTCAAATCTGAACTTTATAAAATACTTTTATTTATTTGAAAACATTATAATTGTACAAGAACTCAACTCAAGTATTTCTCCTAAATAGGAAAGCATAGAGTTTGCACACTCATCTGTGCACAATGACAGTAAATAGGAGCCTCCTAGATCTGGAAAGGTAGAACTGCACAAGTTTCACACAGAAATTGAAATTATTTAACCATGTCAGATTGTCTTATCAGTTTTAAAAATGCATTGCACAAGTTGGTATAGCTGTATACTTCTGTATACCTACAATGCTTTACTATTTTGGTGGAAATGTACTAGAGCAGGACAGTACAACATTCGTTTATGTGTTTTATTTTTTCAGTAAAATTTTGGTTGTATAAAAAAAAAAAAAAAAAACTTAAACAGTGTTACTATATACAGTCAAAAAGATTTGTTTTAAATCTGTAAAATGCCTTTTACTTTTGAAATTTGTATTAAAAGTTTTCAACGGCTAATGACATTGGATTTTCTCTTTGTTGGTGCATGACTTGCATTAGCATACAAATAATAAGGTGTGTGGTATAGTATGAAGCACAAAGATGTGGTTGATAGTGGATATCTTTATTACATAGCCAGTAATTATAATTGATGTTAAAGAAACACAAATCTTATAGTGTAAAGTTCTTTGCCTCAAAATATCATGATACATTTACTGGGTCAATATGGCGGATTTCTAAAACATAAGGTGTATAAACACTTAACGTTTTGGCAAATTATTCAAAGGGACTTTGACAGAGAGGTTAAAATATGGAAATAAAAAAATATATTCGCTTTTGTGAGGTAAACATTTACTATGTATATCCATAACAAATAGTGGAACATATAGAATCCACTATGGGACTCGTTTAGGACCACTGATGTGATTACTACAACATAGGTGGGTTAACTAGCATTCAAATCATCTGCTCAAGCTGGAACGTTATATACAGTTTGTTAAGGACTATCACATTCATGCAAAACAAACCATTTTTTTAGTTCTAAATGAAACAGACAAATTTTCAACTGCAGTGAAGGTGTGTGATAATTTCAGTAAAGACAGAGCTGTTTCACACTTCATCGCCTACTTGAATGGTTGACTGATACTTATTTTATAGCTAAACCACTGTGTTTCATCTTACCTCATGCAAGCTTGTATACTGTATGTGGTATGGGGGCACATTCTCCTCTCCTTTGATTTCAACATTGATTTTCAACCTAATTGCTCCAGAGACTGCAGATTTATCAGTCCGTTTCTCTGAAAAACAGCAAAAAATAGTCAATAGCAACAATGTATTATATTATCAGTCAGGACCAAATTCCATGGTTTCAAACGTATTCAGATCTAACTACTGGAAACAGATGTCTATTCCCATTGTTATAGTACTTTACATTAGCCAAGCCTCATATAATCATGCGTGCTACACCAGAGATACAGAAGCCTTTGTTCTAATTAGGATGCAAGGGCTTGTTCTAGTAGCTGAGCAGCAGTTATTGAGAATGTACACACATTTTTTATTTCCCCTATAAATGGCTGTGTACATGTATTTGACCATTTGCTTAGAGCAAAAACTGATCTTGTTTGCTGGTATAAAACATATTGCCAAATTGACTTTTTCTAGCCAGTACAGGCGATTAACTACTATGCTGAGTCAGGAGATGCAAGAATTAAAATTACAAATGCCTGAAAAGAAATGTAAGGTGATAACCTAATAAAGTTTACAGAAGAAGGAAACAACTTCCAGTGTAAAGAAGTAAATAAAAGAAAAACAAAAATGTCATGCCTTAGAGGCAGAAACTTTTAATACTCACTGCTATAAAATGTATTTATAACAAAGGAAAAAGGGAAATATTACAATTCATTGGAGTTTTGCCTTCTAAAAAACTATCACATTAGCACTGCTACAACATCTGTTACCTGAAATTCTTTACCCGATAGATTAACAAGTGTGTTTACTGCCTCGTCACATTAAAATCATTAGGTTTCCTTAACATCAAGATTTACAGCTACAGGCAACCAGTAACTTAAAACATGCAGTACTACTACACCCAGTAGGTCACTGAAGTTCTCTGCACTTCAGTTAATTATTCGGTAAAAATGAATGGGCTAAGACACGCAGTCTCTGATGGGCTTGCCTGCTGTGACATACCCACATCAAAAAGTCCTATAACCTTGATAACTATAATAAAAAGTAAGCTCTGATTTAATATTATAAGCTATACACAGATCTTGTACTAACTAGAGCTTTCTCAAAATTTGGATATGCGTCTATTTTAATTTTCTGTTTTATTTTAATTAAACAATAATTCTTTTTGGCAAGTGTAATATGAGCAAAATAGTACAAAGCGTCTAAGGAGACTCTATTCCCACGAGCTTGTATTCAAAAAAGCAAATAGCATGAACAACATAAATAGTAGGTAAAATATATATCAGTACATTTTATTATGTGTTTGGTTTTTTTTAGTTTATGAAATCTGGGATTATCAGAAAGCTTTTTGAATAGAGGAGTCTGTTGAATATATAAAGACTTTGGCAAGTTTCTAGATGCAGGTGATGGGTGTATCCAGCACATCCTTTTTGACATTGCCCATAGTCTGTCTCACTGACAGTGAACAAGCCTCTAGAGGCCGAGGATCCGTTTAACAGATGATGTTTGGTCTTGAATTACAGACCTTTCACCGACTGGATAAAGCATGACATTATGATAGATGTCAAGTATACGATTGCATATTTCTGGAGTTAAGCAATGGAATCTGAATCAATGACAGGCCCGCTAAACAAAAGCTGCAAATTAAAAAGGATGGAGAATGTATAATTATTTAATTCTTAAGCAGTTCTACTTTAGCTGTTGTTGTGTTATAGAGACAGGGAACATTAATTCTCCATTTCACTTTAAAAGAGTGTGTTTTAAAGATATACAGCCTTATTAAATTGCGATTCGGCCAATTGAATAGGGCTCTATATAAGCACACAGCATATTTTTTACAGAAGTTTTTAGTTAGTGAAGACCTTGCTTTTGGATAGAAGTTCACTAACTAAAAACTTCTGTAAAAAAAAAAGCCCTATTCAATTGGCTGAATCACAATTTTATAAGGCTGTACATCTTTTTCCTCATAAAACACATGTGCCCTAAATCTAAAACAAAATAGATGAATCCTTCACGTTGGACGTGGCAGGTAAACTAACCTTAAGCTGCACCAGCTGAGCATGGAGGTCTATACATTTGTTCAGTACACAAACCTGAGTTTTTCCACTGGAGGTCCTGCCTCTGGTATTAAAAGTGTCATTTTCTAAGCATTCCCACACAACAAAAACATTGCTGTTATAATTGTAAAGGCATGACAGAAAAACCAGGGGCGCTATATTTATTTCAAATATAAGTCTGCATCTACTTTTTTCTATCAAATTCTAGCTGCCTGTGAGCATCCTGCCTTTACTTAAAGTATTATAAATATGAACTAAAGCCTGCTGTGATAACTTAAAGTAACACAACTTATCTTCATAATTGTGCAGTCATTTATATTGCTGTAAAACAAACTTAAAGTCAAAGTATTTGCTGTCAGATAAGCATAGTGGATCCATCATCGTTACAATTGTACAACTAACAGAATTTGAAAAATGTATAAATAACGGAAGAAAAGTATAAATTATGCAGGGAATCGTTGACAACACCTAGCAGGCTAGACAGACAAGAACTGTTATTGTGGTCTAGTCCATGTTGAAAAGATAAGCATGCCTGTTTAAGGGAACAGCTGTTAATAAAAATATATTATTTTGAAGAATTACACTTGAAAATATGCAAAACATTTTAGAATGGAAAATAAAAGATAGCCTCTCATTTGTATGTAGTTATACGGTTATGAAATTTAACATTTTGGCTTCTGGTGATCAACTTCCTGAGCTAGGACGAGACTTTGACTGCACAGGAAGCTTATATAATGGGAATGTGGCTTCTAAAATTGAAAGAGCTGTCAGCGGTAGTAATGAATTGTTTACAAGAACATACCTTCCTGTGGTGACCCCAGGAGTTACACCTGCTAGAAATTAACTTTCCTTTTAAGAGACAGAGACCACCAAGTACACAGTCCTACACAGTATGCACCAGGTGCATTAAAAAAAACAAAAAAAAAGGAAATGAAACAAAAAGGGATTGAGGAGGTATTTTGTGCATGCTGGATATCGGCGCAGGGATTGAGGAGGTATTTTGTGCATGCTGGATATCGGCGCAGGGGTTGAGGAGGTATTTTGTGCATGCTGGATATCGGCGCAGGGATTGAGGAGGTATTTTGTGCATGCTGGATATCGGCGCAGGGGTTGAGGAGGTATTTTGTGCATGCTGGATATCGGCGCAGGGATTGAGGAGGTATTTTGTGCATGCTGGATATCGGCGCAGGGGTTGAGGAGGTATTTTGTGCATGCTGGATATCGGCGCAGGGATTGAGGAGGCATTTTGTGCATGCTGGATATCGGCGCAGGGATTGAGGAGGCATTTTGTGCATGCTGGATATCGGCGCAGGGATTGAGGAGGCATTTTGTGCATGCTGGATATCGGCGCAGGGATTGAGGAGGCATTTCGTGCATGCTGTAAATAGGCCAAGGGATTGAGATGGCATTTTGTGCATACTGGATATTGGCGCAGGGATTGAGGAGGCATTTTGTGCATGCTGGATATTGGCGCAGGGATTGAGGAGGTATTTTGTGCATGCTGGATATCGGCGCAGGGATTGAGGAGGTATTTTGTGCATGCTGGATATTGGCGCAGGGATTGAGGAGGCATTTTGTGCATACTGGATATTGGCGCAGGGATTGAGGAGGCATTTTGTGCATGCTGGATTTTGGCGCAGGGATTGAGGAGGCATTTTGTGCATACTGGATATTGGCGCAGGGATTGAGGAGGTATTTTGTGCATACTGGATATCGGCGCAAGGATTGAGGAGGCATTTTGTGCATACTGGATATCGGCGCAAGGATTGAGGAGGCATTTTGTGCATGCTGGATATTGGCGAAGGGATTGAGATGGCATTTTGTGCTATTGGCGCAGGGATTGAGGAGGCATTTTGTGCATGCTGGATATTGGCGCAGGGATTGAGGAGGTATTTTGTGCATGCTGGATTTTGGCGCAGGGATTGAGGAGGCATTTTGTGCATACTGGATATTGGCGCAGGGATTGATGAGGCATTTTGTGCATACTGGATATCGGCGCAAGGATTGAGGAGGCATTTTGTGCATGCTGGATATTGGCGAAGGGATTGAGATGGCATTTTGTGCAATTGGCGCAGGGATTGAGGAGGCATTTTGTGCATGCTGGATATTGGCGCAGGGATTGAGGAGGCATTTTGTGCATGCTGGATTTTGGCGCAGGGATTGAGGAGGCATTTTGTGCATACTGGATATTGGCGCAGGGATTGATGAGGCATTTTGTGCATACTGGATATCGGCGCAAGGATTGAGGAGGCATTTTGTGCATGCTGGATATTGGCAAAGGGATTGAGATGGCATTTTGTGCTATTGGCGCAGGGATTGAGGAGGTATTTTGTGCATGCTAGATATTGGCGCAGGGATTGAAGAGGCATTTTGTGCATGCTGGATTTTGGCGCAGGGATTGAGGAGTTATTTCGTCCATGCTGGATATTGGCGCAGGGATTGAGGAAGCATTTTGGGCATGTTGGATTATATAGAAAACAGCTGTTTATTTTGCGCATATTGTATGAAGAATGGATCCATGCTGTTTAAAGGGGGGGCCGGGGTGGAACTGTGAGGGAGGGTAGCTGATTGCTTGGAGCAAAAGTATTCTTTATTCGAAAATAAATGTGTTTTGCTGAATAAGATCATGTTGGAGGGATTAATATTTCTGTGCTAGGTCAAAAGATACAAGAGAGTTACAAAATATACAGAAGTGCTTGTGAGAAGACAGCAGCTTCAGGGAATTATCTTTCAGGGAATTTAGATACAGATCCGAGTGCTAAAAAACGCAGTTTACCAGTTATCATAAACAGGTTCCACTACACCTCATAAAACGAACGTAGGCTCAGCTGATGAAAATTAATAATTTGGTATAAAAGACATTAAAATACACTTACTGATTATCAAATTTAGTTATTCAAAACACCACATAGGAAAAAAATCTGACCACAGTGGCTCTAAGTGAAATTATCATTTTGGTTTTGACACTGTCATTTTTTAACAACATAATGAACTCTTGAGAGTTGCTACAAGAGATGTCATTTTATTATAGCCTGAGCCTGCATGGTTATGTTGCATCTTTGACGGATGGTACAGTAACAAATTTCCTTACCAAACTCACTATTACATAATTTATCTATAAATCTTCTGCTGCAACCATGACCTAGATATATTTTCAGACTTAATTCCATGTGATGAATATTTCATTATATTACCTGGGTTGGTAGCTACTGTTTTTTTTTGCGGATGTACAGTCTGGGCTGGAAATAATTCAGTGTAACACACAGAATACTAAAGCTCACACAGAGCAACTGTGAAGTTAATTCAAGCAAAAATGTGGATTCATGTTATATGGGAGCATTTTTTTTGAGGTTTTGATTAATGATTAGTAAGGCTATTAAAAATCTAAATCATAATCGTCGTAGTCAAAATTCTTAACATCACTTCTAGCATACAGAGCATATTTAGTGGAATTTGAAACATATCGCATGATTTGTGCAATATAGAATTAAAACAGTTTATTAAATATGCATACATTTCCATTTGTTTTACATAAATTTGCGAATATCTTTCAAAACACAATAAATACACACAGCACATACATAAAAACCTTACCTACACCAAGAGGGAGCGTCCAGGACCTCAAAAAATACACTTACACCTCGATTTTACTCGAAATAAAAGAGTTTACACACTAAAAAATTCGCTAAGCGACAGAAAAAATGGCCAACGAACAAAACGAAAAAGAGGCTACAACCGCAAACACCATACGAGACACGTTAGCACACATTACAACCTCGCAAAAATCATCCGTAACCCGCAAACATAACATTTTTTAAAACACAATAAATACACACAACACACACATAAAAAGCTTACCTACAGCAAGAGGAAGCTTTCAGCACCTTAAAAAAGCAACTTACACTTTCATTTAAATAAAAATAAAACACTTTAGACACTAAAAAATTCTATAAGCGAGAAAAAAAATGGCCGCCGAACAAAACGAAAACGAGGCTACAGCAGTCTAAACACGCAAAACACCACAAGAAACTCGCAAAACACCACAAAAGACCTAAGGATATTCCGTTAACACGCATATCACACATTACCCACCATTTTACGCCAATGCGGAAGTACACGACTACTCTAACGGTTTGGTCTCGGGCACGCACACTGTTACACTGCACACATTCATCACGCTTACACAGCAGCTCCACACCACTAATGCTGCAGCAACATCAAAACAGATTGTCAGCTCTTCAACACAATGCTTCAAAATAGGTAAAGTATATTCATTTCTTAATGTATTATAAATTTCATTATTACACACCAAACAGCATTAGCTACCTTACAATTTCATTGCCGTAATTTTTTGACAGGCAATTCGCTAGTATATTTATAATATTGATCATCTACATCAGGGGTCGTCAACCTTTTAATACCTACCTCCCACTTTAGATGGTAAAAGTTCCTTACCGCCCACCGGTGCCGCAGTGACTCCATTTACCCTCTCTCATTTCTGGTTACATAAATAATATGACCCCAGCTATGTATCACCCTGTATTTACTAGTTAGTGACTGCTGTACCTAGGATCTCTCACCAGCTCACCAACCGGCCAAGCATGGTGTCTCTGGAGTGTGGCGTTACTAGTCAGTGACGTCACCTAACGATTACCCCGCCGCCCACCATGAAAGCTAGAATCGCCCACTAATGGGCGGTAGGGACCAGGCTGACTACCACTGATCTATATCAATGTTATTTAATTTGACATCATATATTTTTTTCAAATAATATTATTTTAAGTTTACTATTACATTTGTGTTGCTTATTTTATTTTAAAATATTCTAAAAATAAACAATCATACATTATATTCAAACATGTAAATACTTTCCCATTAAATACATATTAATTTATACATTTTACTTTAATTGTCTAATAAAAGTAATCAATATTTATCTATTTAAATGTAACTAATGAAGAAAGATAGACTCTCACTTTAAACATAATGAAGAGAACATGCTATTTAAATATAATTGTAAAACAAGTATAGATTAGCCATACAAGTTATGAAAAAAGAATCTCAGAACATCCTGTACTGGATGACACCCTTGTCTTGCAATCCTTTGTTGAAATTTGCATAGAATTTAAAAGGTCAGGCATAGATAACATCATAGAGAAATTGTGCTTGCTTATTGACATTTTCAGAATTTGCACTTTGCAAAGACGACTATAGGAAGCCCTTTTTTTTAAATTGAAGTAAGAATAGACACATACCTAAATTGTACCAGACGTCCATTTCTCCACTAAGTGTTCTCACATCAACAAATGTTTGTCCAAGAAAGTCATCAGACTCCTTTTTGAAGTGTTGTTTTACTCTAGATTTAATGTCATCATCCTCATCCCAAACTCTTACTTTTATTCTGTCTGTGGAGTTATGGCACTCACTGTGGGCAGAAAGTGGGGAAATTGTTGAATTCTTTACACACTTGCATATCACTTTGAAAAAACATTTCGATAAACATGCAGTGTCCATATAGCTTGACACTTGATTGCTTTTTACCTGTAGATAAATATGAACTCACAGCAAAAGCCAAACAAAATATTTAAGAAAAGATGATATGCATACTGTAGGAAGCAGAGTAATGATTGATGTTAAAGCTACTTCCATTTTGGAAGTCTCCGTAGAAGCCATTTTGTTTATGTGGAAATGCTGGTATTAGATAAAAAATAAATATAATTCAATATTTACTGGTAAATATGGCACACAAACCATGCATGCTTCTTAGGTTTATGTATGTGTAACACTCACTAAAATGTACACCTAAAACTGTTCAGATAATAAAATGGGTTAATATACCTGTATTAATGATATTTTAATTTACAACTATACAGCTTTATTCTAACAGAATGGCTACTGCTCGATCTTTTTGCTATAAGCAAATAATGACAAGTAAGAGCACTATAGCTGCTGAAACAGTCTAATTGTCAAACAATGCAGGAAAATTACAGCTAAATATTTATTAAACCCATTAAATAGTCAACCAGTAAGGAAGTAAGAATGACACAATAGTTATGAAATCTTTACATGCTCCAACAGCCCATTGCAGACTCTTGCAACAGCACAGAAAATATCTATATGGAGATACCTTTAGCAAATCAAACATATTTTCCTCCACAGTGCATCATAGAGGCTTGACTGTTGTACAGAATCATTTAATTAGCCTAGAATTTACTTATGTTAGTTTATTTTACAAAGAAACACTGGACATTTTATTTTAAATGGATATGGACATTTTCTGGCTCTTTCTAGGTATTTAATATACATACCGTAGTTACATAGTAATTTAGGTTGCAAAAAAGACTTTTAGTCCATTAAGTTCAACCTTTTTAGATCTCTTCTGATCTGCAATATGCTGATAACTTGTTAATTGTTAATTGATCCAGAGAAAGTAAAAACAAAAAAGCAGTGAAACTTTGCCAATTGTCTCAAAAGGGAAAAAAATGTAAAATTCCTTCCTGACCCCAGATAATGGTGATCGGACGCCTCCCTGGATCAATACTCCCTCTCTAATTATCCAGGATAGCCTTGAATGCCCTTTTTATTTAAAAATATATTCGATCCCTGTTTAAAGTTATCTATTGAATCTGCTGTCACCACCTATTTTGGTAGAGAATTCCACAGTTTAACCACCCTTACTGTGAGGAACCCTTTTCTTTCTTTAAGGTGAAATAATTTTACTTCTAACCTCAAAGGATGGCCTCTTGTCAGCTGAAAACCTATTGGCACAAAAAGTTCACTTGACAAAGCTTTACTAGAGATTTGTATAGTGACAGAATTATATTTGCTTCTATACCCTTCTTAATACATGCTAATATTTGATTTGCCTTTGCAGCTGCTGCTTGGCTTTGAGCGCTGTTACCTAGGTGGTTGTCCACAAGTACTCCCAAATCCCTTTCAATATCTGATACCCCTAGATTTGCTCCATTAAGATTATAAATTGCATGGCTATTTTTCCTTCCCAGATGCATAACTTTACATTTATTCTTATTAAATCTCATCGGTCACTTAGATGCCGATTCCTCTAAAGGGATTTTCATAAATTAGAGGGAAAGTACATCATTTTCTGATTTAATATATACATATGTATTTTATTTACTTGTATATACTTTATGTTATTAAGAAGTGCTTAGAAACTTACAGCCTTATTAAATTATGATTCTGCCAATTGAATAGGGCTCTATATAAGCACACAGCATATTTTTTTACAGAAGTTTTTAGTTAGTGATGAACTTGCTTTTGGATAGACGTTTACTAACTAAACATTTCTGTAAAAAAATATGCTCTGGTCTTATATAGAGCCCAATTCAATTGTCCGAATCGCAATTTAATAAGGCTGTTACTTTGTAAAGGGGATGGGTGAGGTACAGAAAGGTGATATATGCATTGTTCATATTAAGGCTAAAGGTGATACGTTTCTTTAAATAGATACATTTTGTTTTAGGTTTTGAAGGTTTTGCGGCAGGAGTATAGTCTAGCAGAGCGAGGCAAGGAGTTCCAAAGAATAGGGGCAGCACTAGAAAAGTCCTGAAGGGGGGAGTGAGGAGTAAAGAAGAAGGATATTAGCAGAGCGAAGAGGGAAGGGTGGGAGAGTATTTTGAGATGAGAGCAGAGATATAACAAGGGTACATTATCGCCGAGGGCTATATATGTCTGTGTCATGATTTAAAATCTTATTCTGTAGACATGGAGCGTTAAATATGGTATATGAGTCTAGTGAATGCGTTCAACATGGATTGGAGACAGACAGGTAATAGGGAGGCCAGCAATGAGGGAATTGCAATTGTCGATGCAAGATATGATGATAGAGTGAAATAGATTTTTAGTTGTGTCATGTGTAAGGAAATTACATATTTTGGAGTCTTTTAGGTGAAAATGACAAGATTTTACGATTGATTGAATGTGAGGATGGAGATATGGAGATATGATGAGAGCGTGAATAAGAATTTTAGTTGTGTCAAGTGTGAGGTTGTGGCGTATTTTGGATATGTTTTTTAGGTGAAAGTGACAAGATTTTGTGAGTGATTGGATGTGGGGAATGAAAGAGAGGGAAGGGTCCAGTAGAACCCTAAGACAGTGGGCCTGAGAGGTGGGAGTGATGATGGCATTGTCAACAGTGAGAGTTATGTAAGGAGTAAAATTTGATTAAGAGGGTGGGAAGATAAGCAGCTCAGTCTTTGATATGTTGAGTTTGAGTTGACAGGTGGACATCCAGGAGGATATGCTAGAGAGGCAGTTGGCAACTTGAGCTAGAAGAAAGGGGGGTGGTTATATATGGATGGAGAAAAGGAGGGGCCTAAGATTGAACCTTGGAGTACACAGACAGTTAGCGGGAGGGGTGAAGGAGGAGGCACTCAAATGTTCAATTTTCTAGATAAGATATGAACCAAGAGAAAGCAGTTTCACAAATGCCAACCGAGCGGAGAGTTTGGATAAGAAGAAGATGATCAACAATGTCAAAGGCAGAGGAGATGCAAGAGAATTATAATAGAAAAATTGCCATTTGACTTGGCAGTGAGCAGGTCATTAGTGACTTTTGTGAGAGCTGTCTCGGTGGAATGTTGGGGAAGCCAGATTGGAAGGGGTCAAGGATGGAGTTGGAGGGAATAAATTGGGAAAGGTGACTGTAGATGACACACTTAAGCAGTTTAGAAACTAGGGGAAGTAGAGACATAGGTGGTAGTTAGATGCCGAACCTAGGTGAGGGTTTCTTAAGAATGGGTGAAAGTATGTTTAAGGAAAGGTTGAATAGATATATCAGAGCTGGGATAAGTGTGGTAGAGAGGGGGACATTAGCTGTAATGGAAAAGGATCATGTGAACAAGCTGCAAGACAAGAGATTGATAGAAGACTGGAGACTTCATCCTCAGTTACAGGGTCAAATGAGTTCATAATGGATATAGGATTGGGGAATTGTGAAGGCAGGGTGCCATCGGTTTGTTGAGGGGAAGGTGAGTTAGGACCATTTTTAGAGTTCATTATGGATATTTTCAATTGTATTATTTAAGTGGTCTTCAGCCATGAAGCCGGAAGGGGGGGAGGTGGTGGAGGTTAAAAGTGGTGAATAAACATTTGGGGTTGAAGGTCAAATTTGAGATTAAAGTTAAGTAGCGATGTTTGGCAAGATTGCGGGCATAGGGATAGGAGCGTAGAATAAACTTGTAGTGGAGGAAGTCAGCTGAAGTGTGAGATTTCCTCCATAGTCTTTCAGCAGCATGGCAGCACCCCAGGATGTAGCATGTTTGTGTAGTGTGCCATGGTTAAAGGTGAGAGCGAGGGCATCTACCTGTGTTTATGTGGCTTGAGTGTCAAAGGTGGAAGTAAGAGTCAAGTTGTATTGTGGGGTGGCAAGTGAGGGGACTGAGAATGGGTTGTAATAAATTGGAATGATGTTATGGGTCAAGTGCTTGCAGGTTTCTGTGGGTTGAAGAAAGGCAGAGATTTGAAGGAGTGGTAGTCTGTGTCTGCATATGCTGCAGTAGGCAGATCTAAGCAGATTATAAGATCTGCTAAATATTAACACTTCTTAATAAAAAAAATACCTAAAAGTAAATAGATAGATACACATGTATAATATATACCTAGTCAAATCCACAAACATTACATCTCCCTTTTAAGAGTACTACAAATAAAATTCCTATGGTCTCTTCCAAGGACATGCATACAGGAATTTGTTTGAATAAGAACAAATATTATATATTTGAGAAATTAGATGTGGGGGATATGTCACTTGTGAAGATGTCATTAGAAAAATGTGTTAACATCCATTATATTTTGCTGGGTAGAACTTTAAACAGAAAGATGATTGCATGGTTTATAAACAAATAAGCAATGGCACTGAATATGAGGACAAATCACCTCAAAGGGAATTACAAATAATAAAGCATACATTAAGCAGTGCACTTTCACTGTGGCATCATTACACAGGAATCAACGATAGCAGATGGATAGCTTAAACTAAAGCTGCTTTATAAGCTCCTGAGATGTGTCTCAAAGCTCCTTTTTTCCTTTCACTACGGATATGATGGTCAGTAAAGTGGAGCAAAGAGTAAAATATCAAATAATCTGTCCACTGCAGGAAGGGTAAGTCAGAAGTTTCCTGTGGAGTGCTGACAGTTTATACAGTGCTGTACACGAAAAGCAGTTAAATATATGTTTCCTAAAACCAGGAAAATCAAGATTGAGACATTTAGATCATTTTGACATAAAGAAATGTGACTACATGGTACCGGAAATGTAAGTGTATTTCGGTTTAGAATAATGCTTAAAAGAATGTGGCGGTTGCATACTGGTGGTTCACTAATTATAAAGGAGACCATGCTAAATTAAGGCTATCCTTTAGGGAATTTTAGCAAACCCAAGTTAAGAATCACTCAAAGCAGTTAAATATTTAAATCACTTTATTGTGCTCTGACACCTGATAAATTTTCGAGAGCCCACATGCGGGACTAAGGCGCTCTATGCGACATGGGAAGGCGCTGTTTGGACTGTGAGCCCAGCAGAGCACTGACATGCAGGACTTAGGGTTTAATCAGTGCCGAAGGAATGCAATGATTGCGGTTGGCGGGCCATAGGGCCGAAACTGCAAGCCTCGCGAAGAGAGGCGAGCCGTTGCCTCACAAAGCGAGGTGACACGCAGGATTTAGGGTGCAATGAGCTCCAAAGGCGCTCATTGAACTGCGAGCCTCGCAAAGCGAGGCAAGCAGTTGAGGTGCGCAGTAGACTCCCATTGTGTGACAAACAGCATTTCAACACTTTCTCATTGCAACACTTTCTCGGGCAAGTCGGTGGAGGGCTTCTATCGCTCTTTTGCCCATCATATTATAAATGATTGTTGTGGTGAACTACCTACTCATAATTTCCACAACACAGGCTGAGATCCCGCTCCATGCTGATGATATCCAGTAAGCTTGAAACAGCTGTACATGCATAGGATTCTCAGCTTGTGTAAAATCCAGCCTTGGCTTTGCATTAAAGCTGTCTAATACAGCATGCATAAGCTTAAAGGAAGCCATGTTTGAAAATGGCTATGGATTGATGAGCAAGGCATTTGTGGGCACATTTGCACGTCCCAGCTCAGCTTCCCAGAATGCAGTGTAATAACTGTTTTTCTCAGAACTCTGAGCTGGAAGCAGGTTTTTTAACTTGCTTTAGACATTCAGATGTGAACACAGATGTACTATTTATTTACTATCTATCTATCTATCTATCTATCTATATATATATATATATATATATATATATATATATATATATATATATATATATATATATATATATATATATATATATATATATATAGAGAGAGAGAGAGAGAGAGAGAGAGAGAGAGAGAGAGAGAGAGGGAGAGAGAGAGAGAGAGAGAGAGAGATACAGAGAGAGAGAGAGAGAGAGAGAGAGAGATACAGAGAGAGAGAGAGAGAGAGAGAGATACAGAGAGAGAGAGAGAGAGATACAGAGAGAGAGAGAGATACAGAGAGAGAGAGAGAGAGAAAGAAAGAAAGAAAGAAAGAAAAAGAGAGAGAGAGAGAGAGAAAGAAAGAAAGAGAGAGAGATGATTCAGTGCAATATAATGAGTTTGTAAAAAAATTGGTAGCTGTCAGTGGAAATAATTACTTCAGCCGAAGTAGTGAAAGACAGAACAGTTAGTAGGAAGTATTTAGAAAAGGTTTGTCATTTGAGGTCAATACCATTCCCCGATTCAATGTAAGCTTTCCCAAAATAGGAAAGGTAATGTGTGAGCTCTACTCAATTAATGCACAAGAGTGGTATTCTGCAGTCCACTGCTTCATGTTACTGTAGATTACCAATGATTGCAATTGAGATCCATTCTACAGGGAGTGCAGAATTATTAGGCAAGTTCTATTTTTGAGGATTAATTTTATTATTGAACAACAACCATGTTCTCAATGAACCCAAAAAACTCATTAATAACAAAGCTGAATATTTTTGGAAGTAGTTTTTAGTTTGTTTTTAGTTTTAGCTATTTTAGGGGGATATCTGTGTGTGCAGGTGACTATTACTGTGCATAATTATTAGGGAACTTAACAAAAGACAAATATATACCCATTTCAATTATTTATTTTTACCAGTGAAACCAATATAGCATCTCAACATTCACAAATATACATTTCTGACATTCAAAAACAAAACAAAAACAAATCAGTGACCAATATAGCCACCTTTCTTTGCAAGGACACTCAAAAGCCTGCCATCCATGGATTCTGTCAGTGTTTTGATCTGTTCACCATCAACATTGCGTGCAGCAGCAACCACAGCCTCCCAGACACTGTTCAGAGAGGTGTACTGTTTTCCCTCCTTGTAAATCTCACATTTGATGATGGACCACAGGTTCTCAATTGGGTTCAGATCAGGTGAACAAGGAGGCCATGTCATTAAATTTTCTTCTTTTATACCCTTTCTTGCCAGCCACGCTGTGGAGTACTTGGACGCGTGTGATGGAGCATTGTCCTGCATGAAAATCATGTTTTTCTTGAAGGATGCAGACTTCTTCCTGTACCACTGCTTGAAGAAGGTGTCTTCCAGGAACTGGCAGTAGGACTGGGAGTTGAACTTGACTCCATCCTCAACCCGAAAAGGCCCCACAAGCTCATCTTTGATGATACCAGCCCAAACCAGTACTCCACCTCCACCTTGCTGGCGTCTGAGTCGGACTGGAGCTCTCTGCCCTTTACCAATCCAGCCACGGGCCCATCCATCTGGCCCATCAAGACTCACTCTCATTTCATCAGTCCATAAAACCTTAGAAAAATCAGTCTTGAGATATTTCTTGGCCCAGTCTTGACGTTTCAGCTTGTGTGTCTTGTTCAGTGGTGGTCGTCTTTCAGCCTTTCTTACCTCGGCCATGTCTTTGAGTATTGCACACCTTGTGCTTTTGGGCACTCCAGTGAAATATGGCCAAACTGGTGGCAAGTGGCACCGTGGCAGCTGCACGCTTGACTTTTCTCAGTTCATGGGCAGTTATTTTGCGCCTTGGTTTTTCCACACGCTTCTTGCGACCCTGTTGACTATTTTGAATGAAACGCTTGATTGTTCGATGATCACGCTTCAGAAGCTTTGCAATTTTAAGAGTGCTGCATACCTCTGCAAGATATCTCACTATTTTTGACTTTTCTGAGCCTGTCAAGTCCTTCTTTTGACCCATTTTACCAAAGGAAAGGAAGTTGCCTAATAATTATGCACACCTGATATAGGGTGCTGATGTCATTAGACCACACCCCTCTCATTACAGAGATGCACATCACCTAATATGCTTAATTGGTAGTAGGCTTTCGAGCCTATACAGCTTGGAGTAAGACAACATGCATAAAAAGGATGATGTGGTCAAAATACTAATTTGCCTAATAATTCTGCACTCCCTGTAGTAGTGAATTACTTCTCAATATAAATTTACTACACAAAGACATTACTATGGATTCCAAATGTACTTTTCTCATAGGCCATGCCTTATTTATAAATTGCCTATAAAACCTATACTGATTTACATTATATACTTACAAGTGGAATTTTTCATCCCACACTGGATTAAGATTGCCGAATATGGTCTTAGTTCTTCTTTTCGTTTTTCCAACTTGAACAGTTACATAAGGATCGCTGGAGCCAGTTTTGTCTTTTGCCTGTAAACCCTGAGCACTAACCACTAGAGCAAAAAGAAACAAAAGGAAAAGGACAAAATTAAAATCATGTGGTTAAAACCATTTAATATTTAAAGTTATTTAATCTAGAAATTCATTTTATGGATATTAACAGAAAAAAGGCTTAATTTTGCAGCTTTTTTTTACACATTCTATTCAGTTTTTTTTATAGTGATTTAAGAGTCAGGAAGACAGTGATTCCTTTAGACCATTATAAACATCAAGTCAGCGTCTTTACTGACTCCAGTACTATACTCCAAAAATAACATTTCCCCACATTACTTGGGGAAGTTAAGAGTCTAAATTTAAGAGTGTGTCACGCTTACTTTTTTGCCAGTATGCCTCTGAGTTACTTACCTAGAATTCTGTTGAATTTAGTTTGATTTACCTTCTCATTTTCTAATAAATGAGATTAATAAAATATAGTCTTAAACAAAATCCAATAATGTAAGTCCTAGGTGAATTAAGGGATATATTCTCTGCCTCAGAAGTGCCAGATGATTTCCTACTTTAATCTATCAATACTCTTACTTTTAATTAAAAAGTATGAATACATATGTTTATGTAAGATCAGAGCACCTTCATAGACAACAGTAATAATATATCAACATTGTTTTCAGGTCAACACTAGAATGGTTGCTTTAAAGGGAAATCCTAACTAGAAATATTATATATATATATACACTGAATAAACAAGAGGTAAGTTGTAATGAACAGTTTTGGACCAAATAGTGCTACTTGCACAAATAATATTTTCTTGCTATAAATAAATAAAATCATACAATTGATTATTTTCCAGAGTCAGATATAATTAGAACCATAGGCAACATTCTGAGCCCAGGAGAATTAAGATTATTGGCAGTCTGTTGAGGCAATCAATTTAAATATTGCAACTAGTGCAGCCCTGCAGTGTGTAGTTATCTGAGCAAGTCATGACAACGACCCAAAGCATACATCCAAATCAACAAAGGAATGGCTTCACCAGAAGAAGATTAAAGTTTTGGAATGGCCCAGCCAGAGCCCAGACCTGAATCCGATTGAAAATCTGTGGGGTGATCTGAAGAGGGCTGTGCACAGGGGATGCCCTCGCAATCTGACAGATTTGGAGTGTTTTTGCAAAGAAGAGTGGGCAAATCTTGCCAAGTAAAAATGTGCCATGCTGATAGACTCATACCCAAAAAGACTGAGTGCTGTAATAAAATCAAAAGGTGCTTCAACAAAATATTAGTTTAAGGGTCTGCAGACTTATGCAACCATATTATTTTATTTTATATTTTTTCTTCCCTCTACCTAAAAGATTTAAGTTTGTTTTTCAATTGAGTTGTACAGTTTATAGATCACATTAAAGGTGGAAAAAGTTCTGAAATTATTTATCTTTGTCTCTTTTTTACAGCACTGAAACCTGACATTTTAACAGGGGTGTGTAGACTTTTTATATCCACTGTATATTACATTTTAATAGATAAATAAGCAATATTACTAATAGAGACTCCATGCATGTTAAGCCCAGAAAATCATAAAATTATTGATTATACTGTAGATGTTGTACTGCCGGTTACATTTTCGAATTCTCCTCACTTTGATAAAGAAGCTGATAATGTTTTGTTTTTTTTGTCTTGCATCAGTTGATTTGGATGCACTCACCTGTGATATTTATTTTAGCTGACCACTTGGATGTACCATCCAGAACACTTTGTTTGGCTGATTTTGTATTTTGTACAAAGTCTTCTTTGGAAATCTGAAACATTTCTTGTATGAGCTCGAAAACTTCAGGTCTGTTCCGTTCTCGGATTTTCATTCTTTCCTTCATGGCAGTAATTATGTTCAGAGTTTTGTCCTCTGCTCCGTGCTTAGAGCTTTTCTCTGCAGCTCCTGAAAGAAAAGGCAACTTCTAATTAATATGAACTAGTAAAACATGGCACTTTATGGCTATGTTAAATTCATATAATTATTTATCAAAGGATTTGAGGTTTTGCATATTACTTAAGTCTGATAACAGTGTAATTAAAAAGGCATTACTTTACCATAAGCATTAATTAACGGCATTCCATCATGTTAACTGGCTAAATCACTTTCATTGGTATTCACAAGTAAAAGTGTCACAAATGTAGCTTCGTATAGAAATACAGCCTTCAATGTAATAACTATTATATGAAGCAACACGATCGGTCACAGTTTGTTAGAGAAAGTGCTTGTGGTTGGGTGTGGTTTCCATTCGACATATTAAAAGCACGGGTTCTAAGGACTGCCAAGGTTCAACAGAAGCCGCCAACTACCACTCTTCACTCAGGGTGGCTTCCATGTGCAGAAAGACAAACTGAAACAACAATGGTGACTCCCACTACACCATAATTACATTTAATAGTAAAATTGAAGATTATATTTTATATTTGAAAAACACTTTTCTACTTAAAAAGTATTATGTAAATATAATACTGTATTATTCATTCAATAACCTACAATTTATATCATTTTAGCAGAATTAAAAATGTTATGTTAATGAAAATTTCTCTCTACGAAAATCAGATCACAGTGTGGAAAATGAATCAAAAACAACGCAAAACAAAAACGTGAAAGTTTTAGCTAGTCAACGATCTTTGACATGCAACTACCCGCAGAATGCTCAATCCAATATATCTCCCGGTCAATTCAACTGTGACTTAAGTGACCGTTTATGCATATGTAGTTTTTATATTAAGTATAGGCAGTATTAACAATTGTTAAGTCTCTATTATATTGTGGCTAGTAAATGTCAAATAAAAAAAAAAAATACACATTTTACAAATGGTAAATCAATAATTTCAAATACAATTCTGTGCCAAATCTGCTTCCATGGATGTAAGGTATAATGTAATAGCTTCAAATGCTACAAACAGCTGGACACCTGTGCTTATATTTTAATAATTATGAAAGTACCTCATTAAAACAAGCTGTGGAGTGTGAACATGTGAAGTTGCTTCTTTATTCTCTTGATAAAGAAAAGAACTTCTCTAAAGCAAGTGCAACAGAGGCCATAGGTTGTTTAAAGTCAATAAATTAATTGGGCTTGCGCCTACTGGAAGCTGGGAGTCCAGCCAAGGTTCAGAGAAGACATTGAGAAGGAAAAAGCTGTGAGCAGCTATTTTCCAGACACACAGGGACAATGCATGAAACCCGGCCTGCACTGTGGGGAGGCGTGGTGGGTAATTAGAAGGAAACACACATGCTGCACTTCCAGCACAAAAACAGAATAAAAATGCTTCAAATACATTGCTCTTTAATATCATCATAAAAAGAAGGTGATGCTAGGTGAGTATAATTAAGCATATTTTTAAATGAAAAAAACAGAAAAAAATAAATGTTGATGCCTCAGAGACCAATGATGCAAAGGTGGAAGTTGTGTGTGTGACAGGGGTGTTTATTTTTTTACTGCAGGGCTGTTCTTGCAGTGAATGATGCAAGGGACCTACATCTGGACTAGTGAGAGAGAATCAGTGTTGTGTATATTTCAAACTTATCCCATTATCTTTACAACTCTTTGTTCCTTCATTCCTTATCCCGCTCCTCACTGGTAACTAGAACACACACCCTCTTTATTCAGCTCTGAGAAAGTGGTGTAACAAACACAAAATGGATTTCTGCACTCATAGAATCTTCAAAATGTACGATTTTGCAACAAAAATGTTTTTATGTCTACGGATTACACTGCTGCTAACAAGTGTCTTTTTTTTGTTTTGTTTTACTACAATAGTCCTTTAATGTTTAGGCATATCTAAACAAGGTAATTTAGAAACAGGTTAAAATATAGTTTGTTTAACAAAGTAGAATGACTGACAAACAGTTATGTATTAAGTATAGTTAATACAGATATGGAATCAAAATACAATTTTAAACAAATACAGGCAGCACAATATCACACACAACATACAATATGCCATGCAGTCAATTCTGTATGCCAATAAGAAAAATAAAACTATCATAGCTGGATAATGGGTGTATTAATGCCTGAGCCAACAAGGCCATGGTCTAGGACAGGGGTGGGCAAGTTTGATCCTAGAGGGCCACACACATGCCTGTATTTGATGATATCCCTGCTGTGCACAGGTGAGTCAATCACTCCTTCAGTCACCCTGACTCGCCTGTGCACAGAAAGGATATATCAAATCCAGGCATGTGTGTGGCCCTCATATGGGCTTATATACCTGTATTTATGCTGTAATATTAGACTGGGACAAGAAGACAGTAGAGCTTAGGAGGCGGTACAAATCTGGGGCAGTATAATACCTAAATAGATCCGTTGGAAAACAATACAGAATACGTGAGTTTCAACCTTATGTTTTTCTGGAAGGCCTCAAGACCACTTCAGTTGTCAGTAGATACTTCTAGGAAAATACCAAATTACTTCTGGATTTTTTAAAAATAAATAAAAATTCTCAAAAGGTTGTCACTATAGTTCTAAAGTGCTTTGGGGAAAATATTATACACATTTGAATTAATGTTAAGCTCAAAGACAGGGCCTTCCATTCTTTTGCAATGTGTTAAAATAGTTTTTGCCTTGTACTTAACATTTGTATACGCTACAGAATATGAGCCGAATATCAGGTGCAAGTTAGGAGAATGCAGTAAAAAGACTACAGGAGCTTTTTTCCCCCAAAACTTCTACACTAATGTAAATATTTCACTCCCCAGATTACAGAAGTCAGCTCCGATCCATAATTCTTGCTCTTTTAAAGCAACTTATATTTGTGCAGACAGCAGCCAAAACAAACTTTACAGATGTGATGGCCCTAGGAGCCAACAGGGAATGTGAACGTCATAAATCTTTCAATGAGGGGGAAGCGCAGGAACAACTGCACATATATATATATATATATATATATATATATATATATATATATATATATATAAATGTTTTTCTTTATTAATATATTTTGACATTAAAAAGATGTGACAATTTTATTTGTAGGTTCAATAAAGAAAAAGGTGTTTATTTTGTGTTAAAATATGATATAATTATAGACAATGCATTAGAGTGTTTGTTCCTAGGCAACGTGGTTTTGTGACATTTATTAACCCCTTGAATACTGGGATGTTTGTTACATATCATATTTTTTTAATACACGAACAACAAAATTAGAGGTGCTCAATCTGAGAACGGACAATGCCTCAAGTAGGTTTGTCCTGTAGCTCTGGTTACCAGCTACACCTCACGGACGAGGCCTAATGAAGGTCAAAATCTACCGGTTTGCTGTTTCTCCTGTTTAGGGTAGAATTGCCTGGTATTTTGGGGCTGGACCATTCTAATGAGTGAGACCAGACCGATATTCTACAGGATATTTCTCCTTATGAAGGGCACAAGTGAGTTAAGAGAGGTTGCTCTCAGAGCAAGTTATCATGTCCAGAGAGCTAACCTATTAAGGTTAGTTCATTCTCTGAGCACCTATATTTTGGTATCATAATTTTTAATGTTGATATTTGATTGTTTAGTGTCAAATAATGTTGATACCTTTTAGTCCAATAACAAGCAGGAACCACTTTCTATTGCAAAACTCTAATTATTCATCTGGTTTACTGATCATTCAGGCTACTCCACGCTTGTAACAAATTTAAGTATAAATGTAAAGCACAATATTAATCATAATGTTGTCACTTTGGTCAATAAGCCACTTTACCAGACAAACGTTTAATACTTCTCACTGATCTCCTACTGAACAAAAAACATAGTAAGTATTGCGCCTCAATTTGAAATAGAGACTTTCTATTCTTCCTCCTGAGCAGAGCAAGGTTCAGTGAACCCAGCTTAGATAGGTGTACTTGTATGATGGGTAGCATGTAGCCACAATATACACAGTGTTAATAAAGGCTGCAACATCTCTAACACTTAACAATTTACTGTTATATGGAACGGGCAGAATATTCGTGAATGGGGGTTATATTGAGACTGCTATGCTAATTCTAGGAAACTTCAATCTATCAATATATATAGATTGTAAACGTAATGCTTGTATGGTTCAAAAAGTGAGAAAATAAGAGAGTGACATACTTTTTCAAATAACAATATAGATTATCAATATTTTTATTGCAATCCACACCATTTTTTCAAGCATCCATTTAACTCAAAAATACAACTACAATAAATTTTTGATAGATTGATGAACAGCTAGATATGGAACAGGGATGCTTTTTGCCATGACTATATTGTTTAGTGACTGCAATATTGCCGTTAATTATGGATATGGCCAAAGGCGCATGACATTGTTGCATTGTGATTATGTATTATTGTTGTATGGTTCTATGTTGCCTGTACATGGTTATCATTTATACTAGTTATAATATGTTTTAGAGGGAAAATGTGATATAGAACCAGAGAATACAAGAGGAAAAGGTAAAAATTCTCTGCACAAAAGCTTAACTGCAGAACATCACATCCTCACACATACAGGCCTTGAAAAACAGCAGCAAAGACAGATGCCTGCACTTCAGAGAGTCCTAAACACTGGAGATTAACATCAAGTTTGTGGCACTAGCCAGCTATAGACACCTGTCATGTAGTTTAGACATCTGGTGATATTTATCTAAAGAGCGTCTATAGCAACCAAGGCTGCAAGGCAGATGCAACTTAGTGCTGACATCACACACATACACAAAAGTACACAAGGGTGTGGTATGGTAGATAAAGTATAAATATGTTGGTTCTATGATTCAATAAATGTTCATTCCTAGTTTCACATGTCCACAGTGTGAGGCTGTTCTTGTGGTTGTATCCTGAATTGGGGAGTGGTCTTGCCGGAGGCCACTAGTACCCTTTATCCAGTATTCTCTGCCTGTACCTTTGGGCATTGCCCTCTTCAGAAACCATATTTTGTGCCACAAAGAACAGGAACTACACAATTCTGCTGGGGTAGGTTTGAACTAGGTTCATATCAAGCCCCCTTGAAGAAGCATTTTTAAATATCAAGTACTGGTCAATTTATTGGACAAATATTTAAGTTTTATAGGATAAAATACTGTTCACGTTCACTGGGAGAACAGCAATGCTGTCAAACCAATTATACCTTTGAGCTACCCAAAACATGCGCTTCATAAGGGAAATTGCAAGCTAATCAAAAAAAAAAAAAACTCTTTATCACATAGATGCAGTTTGTAAAAAGATTCTATACTATACATTAGTGGCCTAATATTCATTAGGTACACATTTTTTTTCATCATAATTAATTTAAAGTGTATGCAGGAGTTTAGATTTACAGCCTTATTAAATTGTGATTCAGCCAATTGAATAGGGCTCTACATAAGCACAGAGCATATTTTTTTTACAGAAGTTTTTAGTTAGTGAACTTCTATCTATAAGCAAGTTCTTCACTAACTAAAAACTTTTGTAAAAAAAAAAATATGCTCTGTGCTTAAATAGAGCCCTATTCAATTAGCCAAATCACAATTTAATAAGGCTGTAGTTGTTCACTTTGATCCAATAAGGAAATACAAACTTCTTTTCCCATATTAATTATTACATTAAGGTGCCAAAAGGGGGATCTTTTCATATTTAATAATAACTCCTCCAGACAAATAGCAGTACTTGAGATATATTTCGGACAGTTTTAGTTTTGCTGTAAATGTTTTACAAACATTACTCTTTCATATTAATAGATTGCAACTTGGATCATCAACAGAAGCTTTTCAGATTCACCTGTTAACTCTTCATTGAATTTATATATACGGAGGCTACTTAACCAACATTCAACTAACTGCAAAAGTTGAACTATTTAAATGAGATCTATTGTATGCTTTGCTAGTTTTCAGAATGCAGCAATGGAAATACTGATCCATAGCTCCAGTAAAAAATGCTTCTAGGAAAATGTTTGGAGTGAGATCCAGTAAAACATAAAGGATGTTAAACAAAAGTAATTTCAGTTAATCCAAATTTCACAACTTCCAAATAAATCTCAGCATTTATATACTGGTGTTTGTTGGTGTTAATGTGTAAACTGTGTTGCATGAGTCTATTAAGAAGACTTCTTGCATGACAGCATTTCTTATCAAGCTTTGCAAAGGCACTCAAAATGAACAAAGTATATGAATGCAAAGAAGAAACAACCTGAAGGCTCCCCTAACCAATTTACAACTTCGGAAAGGTAGTGATGAAAATGAGGGTACGGACATGGGCATAGTTATCTGTCATAAGGCATGAAAAAGGAGGTAATTGCGATCTATGTCTTACACTTGATTTGGAGTGTATTTTGCGAGTGTTCGCAATGAATGTGGTGATTTCTTTTAACTATGTTTTTCAGGGATTATTTAAATCTTTAAAGACTAGGGTAAATGGAAATTAGTCAAGCATGGTAAAGCAGGAGTATTAATTAAGGAGGTTGATGAGATGAGTATCATGAACAAATGAAAACGTCAGCTAGCTGTATTTAGAGAAGAACGGTGACATAGGATTAATGATTACTTTGTTGTTTAGAACCAAAAATTTGAATAATTTTTAGAGCCAGTGAAAGGACTAGCCCATTTGAAAGCAGATAAGTGGCAGACACATTCATGATGGAAAGTGTTGATAAAGTAAAAAAGGCTATTCAATAAAAATAAAAAAAATTATATTACTGCAGTAAATCGGGGACATAATCTCATAATCTCTTGCATTATGTTTCATAGATGGCATCATCAAGATATATATTATCTGAGGGGGAAGGTGAGTGGAATGTAAAGTGTAACTATGTTGTAGTGCGGAAAGGAAGATCTGCTGCATTATTGGAAGGTTTAGATAAGCTTTGAGCATTTCACCACTTCTACCCATTACCGCACACAGTTAGAGTTTGACAGTCACTTCCCAATCCTACGTGCCCTGCTCTGTACCTACCCCATGACGTCTTGAACAAGAAGGACTACAGTCATGTCATTAAAAGATAGCTACATTTAAGATTTTCTCCAAACATGTTTTTATGGTCAGGACTTACCCAGAAATTAATGTTGTTATTTTTTTGTTGTTGCATAATTCACTTGTAAAGTTTTCTAAACTACAGTAGTACTTTAATTTTGCCAATTTAACTTTGCTATTTTTACTTTCAATTACATCTCAAGAGACATATGAGCTTATTTGTTTTCTGGTATCACACTTGCAGATGCAGAAATTGAATGATCCCTTACTTACTTGCTCTTTACTTAAGATATCATCGTAATACGGTTTGCTAAATAAACAAGCATATAATTATGTTCTACCCATAAATTATAACTGTCAAAATATAATGAATAAAACAGATGACATAACAGTATCTCAAGTATGATTTGAAACAAACTGGGGGTGTAACCTTTATGAAGAAAACTACCTGCTATGTCAATAAATAATGAGTTCTCTAAACAAGGAGAGAAGTTAATTAGATGTGTTTCTCAATACAGCAGGAAGTATCCCAAAGGAAATATCCAAGTGATATGTTTAGTTTAAAATGATGTATCCTTCTATTGCCTTTTCCTCATGACATTATATGTGTATATATATATATATATATATATATATATATATATATATATATACATATATACACACACATACACACAGTATATATATATATATATATATATATATATATATATATATATATATATATATATATATATATACACACATATATATATATATATATATATAATTATATATAGTAATTAATAGTACATTTGTGTTCACATTTGAACATCTTAAGTTAATATAGCTATTTCTATCTTAAAACGGATCTAATCAATATGGTTCTGGTATCTAACTCTTGCTATAGACTTGTGGGATGGCTATTAACCATAGCATCATTTAGTTTATGGTGTGCAAAAGAGTAATAGAAGCCCCCACCATACAGAGTATAAGAATTAAATAGTACATAGTAATATTTCACATTTGAATGTCTAAAATAAGGTAAACTTATTTCCTGCTCAGAATTCTAAGAAATAATATAAATAAATAACTATATATATATATATATATATATATATATATATATATATATATATATATATATATATATATATATATATGATACACATATACACACACTTTGCAGCAAACATGATAATGTTGCCTGAAAAGCTTGCTCTTATTCTAGAAAGCAACATACCAGGATCTAGAGGGGGTTTCACATAAGCCTTCTGGGGTATCTCAATATGAAATTTCTTTGTATAATAACGTTAAAGTTAAACAAGTCAGAAAATAAAAGTTAGAAAATAACAGTTATTGCCAAGGATAGTATCACTATTTTGAATTGTCATTGTATTTGTAATGTGCTGCAATTAATGCTGTGGTTTTCTTTTGACACTGAGGACAAACTTTATGTATTTCATGTCTCTATAATGAGCCATACACTTGCCATAGCTTTATGATTGTGGTTCTATTTTTGTGGAACATCTATATCTACGTTTCCCTGTTTTTACCATTTTTTCTAACATGCTGCTGATATCAGAAACACATCACATTGAGTCATTCTAAACATATACAAACTTATTTTATTTAAAAATAAAACTTGCTTTCCACCCCCCCCCCCCCCCCCAGAGCTGCTTACATAGGCACAGTGTACATACCAATAGAAACACTGCATTTGGGTACAGTTTTTAACCCTTTACTAACCTTCATGCCAACAGCAGCACAATACAGAGATCTACAGAGCAATATCTTAGCTTCTCCTTGCTTCGCTGTACAGGAGAAAATAACATATTCCATGATGCTCTGCTGCACAACTGCCATCACGAGATGAAACAATGCATTAGCTGCCTGTGATTGGCGAAACCATAATATGATTTTTACAGGGGTGTTCACTTTCAACTACTTACAAAAATCAAGAATTTTAGCGTGGGATTTTTATGTGCAATAATGTTTATTTTGGTATTTTTTCATGCAGAAAATAATTGCACACACTACTAATCCTCCTCTATCATATGCATTTTTAATTCTGGACACTTAAATATGCACGTTTACTTGTTTTACAATGATGTTCTTATGAACTTCAATTAGTAGTACAGCTTACTTACAGAAAAAGATAATGCTAATAATAATGGAACCTGAGTATTTGAAACTCCTAATGATGTTAATCCATCTGCATAATACATTTCTGTTATTAGAGATTTCTATATAGTATGAGAGTCAGTAAAGTGACAGCATTTTCTTACATTATCCACATTTACAGCCCTATTAAATTCCTGCCTCGTATATACGAAGTTTGAACGTAAGGGCTGCGTGCTTCAAATTTGACAAAGTTACGACGCTATTAAATTAGAAGTGCTGCAAGCTAGGAGCAAGGGACGCTATCTTGTACACCTTTGGCGCCCACGCAATTCCTACAACGTACGTACTCGCTAGGTGCGTCTTAATTAAGCCTTGCATAGTAAAGTAGCGTGAAAAATGTAAAACGCTATTAAATACGCCAGTATGCCTTTAAAAAAAGGGAGCTAAATGAGAAAGCCACTATATGTGTTCTCCAATTGTAGATGTGATGAGCAAAATGTATATACAATTACCATATTTATCGGCGTATAACACGCACTTTTTCTCCCTGAAAATAGGGGGCAAATGATAGGTGCGTGTTATACGCCGATATTCCCTCCCCCCTCCTCATCCTCAACCTCCCTCCTCATTCTTAACCCACCTCCGCATTCTAACCTCCCCTCCTCAACCTAAACCCCCCCCCCCCCCTACTCAACCTAAACCCCCCTAAATACCTCCCCCTCACTTACCTGCTTCTGCTCTCGCCTCCGCTCCGTTACTTGACCCGGCGCGCATGTGACGTCACATACGCGCCACGTCATTAGCATATACCGGGTGCCGGTACCCGGTATATGCTAATGACGTGGCGCGCATGTGACGTCACATGCGCGTCGGGTCAAGTAACGGAGCAGTGGCCGGAGCAGAAGCAGGTAAGTGAGGGGGAGGGGGGTTTAAAATGAGGAGGGGGGGGGGTTAGAATGAGGAGGGGGGTTTAGAATGAGGAGGGGGGGTTGAGGAGGGGGTTAGGATAGAGGGGTTGAGGAGGGAGGATGAGGATGGGGGGTTGAGGATGAGGAGGGAGGATGAGGAGGGGGGTTGAGGATGAGGAGGGGGGTTGAGGATGAGGAGGGAGGTTGAGGAGGGGGGTTGAGATTGAGGAGGGGGTTTGAGGTTGCGGAGGGGGTTAAGGAAGGAGGATGAGGATGGGGGGGTGAGGAGTGGGGTTGAGGGGGTTTGAGGATGGGGGGGTTGAGGATGAGGAGGGAAGTTGAGAAGGGAGGTTGAGGAGAGGGGTTGAGGAAGGAGGATGAGGATGGGGGGGTGGAGGAGGGGGTTGAGGATGGGGGGTTAGAGGAGGGGGTTGAGGAGGGAGTTGAGGATGAGGAGGGAGGTTGAGGATTTTGCTTCAAAGATCTTTATTTGAATTTTTTTTTCACTGAAATTCCCTTCTTAAAATGAGGTGCGTGTTATACGCCGGTGCGTGTTATATGCCGATAAATACGGTATATTGATATTGTAAGGGCCACAATAGAGCCTCTGTGAGTAATAAAGGGTTAATATGGCATCATTTTAATGTTTTTGTGTTGCTATTTAATCAGGTAGTGTGTCTTTAATTGCTTTATGTATGTTGCAGCATGGCTTTTCATAATGTCGTATGCACGACCATTCCAAGATATGATAATAACTAATTGTGATGCTCTTTCCCTATATGGTAAACTGCACTGTTGTGTTAATTTTGCACTTTACGTTGTCTCTAAGTAGTAAGTAAACCCTTTGCGGGTGCTCATAGTGAATCTCGCTCGATTTGCGAGGTACAAGCTTGCACGCCATGGATTTGCGTGCACGACTTACAACATTGCACTCCACGGAGCCTAATCTCGGCCTCATCACGCAAAGTTAAACGCGAGGAACGTAAAGACGAATCGTAGTAAGCAAATCACACTATAATCACATTTGCATGCTACGCAACTCTAATTTAATGAGGCCCTTAAGCTGTAGCTCTTTGCTCAAAATATGCTCCGATTCATTTACTGTGTCTGCTACTGAAAGTACAAAATCATGTTCTTATATTGGCATATACATGGCATAGCCTACTTCATTAATACTATATGGTTCATTTCACATAACAGGATACTACGGTTTACAAATGTGTGCTTGTGGCCATGAACAGAAGTTATTTCTGCACTTCCCACTCTTAGGTCTACAGATTGCCCTCCTCCTACACACACTCCTCTCTGGTCCTGCATGCTGTGCTTATAACTGCCCATATAGTACATTAGCCAAGAACTGAAAGCCAAGTTTTTTCTATGCAATGTAAAAGCATTATGGCCAACAATAACCTCACTGGAGCTCATTACTTTAATATTACTGTCAGGCTCTGCCAATTCAGAATATAAATCCTGTAGTCTAGCCTTTCAAAAGACTTTTCCAATAACGTTAGATCCTCTTAAAGTGTGAGTCATTGGATATAGAACACGGATTATTCCAATAATCATTTCATTATGGGTTTCCTCAGGGAGATAATAAACATGGATGTAAAAGCCCTCCCTGTGTAAGCAATATTAAAATAGTCCAGGAAGAGACTGGAAACATTTTTTTATACATTTTTTTATACAGTAGAGGAAGCTTTTCGTTCTATTGCGACTCTATCAATTAAAAGCGAACCCACTCACATTTGTCTTTCTTGCAGAATTAGCCCAAGGAAAAACAATAACTGGCCTAGTTTCAGATATCAGCTGGTGAATTTCGAGTAACATTTTGTTAAATGACAGATGTTAAAGCGTTGGGGCAACATTAGAAGACAGTGTATACAGTACCATGTGTAGTGTTTGGCAGCAGCTTACATGAGATGAGAGACAGAATTTAGAAGATAGTAACACAACTAAAGAGTGTAACGCTACTAACACAATAAACTAGAATAGAATAGATAATAAGTCAATTAAAGTAAATGTGTTGCAGTTTAGTCCCGAACAATTGTTTTAATGCAATGACCTTTATCAAAATAATGAGCTGGTAAAAGTTCCCATCATCATCGATGGGAAAATAAGAAAAGAAGCCATGTATATAAAATAAAACATAGAAAAAAATAATTAGAATTTGGAAGAAAGGAGGGCATCCAAATAAACCTAGGGAAGAAAAAAAAAAAACTATATTTACTTTAATAGGAGTTTAGACATCTATACCTAACTGTACATGGAACTCATAAGTACATTTAAAGGAAAAGAATACTAAAAATCACTAAAGAGCTATCACATCAGACATGTAAATCTAACCTCTGAGAAATGTCATCTGAGTGACTGAAATCTCCCTAATATCCTAAGCACTTAGGGCCTCATTCAATTGCGATTTGGCAAAGTGAATAGGGCTCTATATAAGCACAGAGCATATTTTTTTTCAGAACTTTTTAGTTAGTGAATACCTTGCTTTTGGATAGAAGTTCACTAACTAAAAACTTATGTAAATAAATTATTCTTTGTGCTTATATAGAGCCCTATTCAATTGGCCAAATTGCAATTGAATGAGGCCCTTAGTCTTGTCCCGCTACTCTAAAAATCTCAATGACATAGCGCTGAAGTTTACTTGGAAATCTTACAGTGCCCAAAGTGTTAAAAAAAAGCATATGGGTACCTTTAACCACTCCTAAAGGTAAAAGGCCTATATTTGCAACAATAGTTTATGTGAGGTCACTGTATTGACTGATTTATCAATTTCTATGGAGAAATAATGTAATAATTTAATCAGGCCGGCTGCAGCTCACACTGCCAAAACAGTATTTCTTAAAGGGATATCATAACAGTGATGCAGATATGCATTTCAGGCAAAGAGTTTTAAACCTTTTCAGTAAACTGTTCAGCTAAAAAGAGCCTTTAGGAATGGTTAAAACCATTTTAAATATATGCTAGAATAACCACAAGTTAATGATTTTGTGAAAACAATGTAATTATCATAAAGGTCTGTCAAAAATGGAAAATGTGCTATTCATTGTATAAAACATTTTATGGAGATAAAGAATGACAAAACGTTGTGTGGGTGTTGATTTTATTGGAGATTAAATTATCTGAATGTGGAAATACACTATTAGGATTATAGAGGATAATAAATTGTGCCAATATAAATTACTGGTTATGGCTCACATTATATTGTTCCTGAGAGGTTGTTGTTTTGGAGTTTGGTTACTAAATATTTTATAATTAAATGTTGTTTCATTTGTTTTAGTATAACAGAAGAGAGAATGATGAATCCATTGGATAGAATCCGAAGATTCACTGCAAACACAAGTTAAATTGTTCCATCAACATCTAGAAATCATTTTTTATCTTTCATTTAATCTGATAGCACTTTTTTTTATTTTGTTGTGCCATGTAAAATATGAACAGTTTTATATAATTCAGAGATATGCCCTGAAACCTATAGTTTACAGCTAAATTACTGCAATTTTGCACAAAACACTGCTGCTTTCAAAGCTCCTTTTTAAGCAACAGGTATAATTATGTCCATTGTGTTATGTTTCTTAGTTTGCTTTGACAGTGGATACATGATGATTTACCAACTGTCTGAGAGGATAGCACAGGCATCACTAGAAAAACAGACACTGCATTCGATTGCCAGCGTATGCTGCAGTTTCACTACAGGTAAAGTCTTTTCTGAAACTGACAAGCACAATAACCTTGGAGCAATTAGAGAAGTTGGATAAAAGAAATAGGACTGCAGGAATCATCTAAAGAAGGAGCACAATGAGTTTCATTCGGTGACCTTGGTATAGATTCATTTAAGTTCTCTGCAATGCTCCAATACAGTACAGTAAGCTAAATAACTTTGTTATACACAATTTTTTTAATCAATTCTTTTAAATTTACCTTCTAAAATTACATTTTTGCACTGTGGCAATGTCCTTACATGTGTCTCAATCAAGCCCGTCAGAAGAAGCCTACAGCAGGTAAAAGCATTGCCACCAGTACCGGATCTTCCTTTTTGGAGTGCCTAGGCAGTGAAGTGTAGGAGCCCCTGCGAGTGAGTATGCAAGGTATGCACTGACTCATTTTTGCTTTTTCTGTGCATGTAAGTTCCTTTATCTGTTGTAACTCTGTTGCTCTAAGTGGTTACCCCATAGTAGTCAGTCTATAAATAGCAGCAAGTGGCGCCCCTCACAGTGATGTGCCCCTGGGTGGCTGCCTAGTTGGCCCAATGGGTAGTCCGGCCATGATTGCCACATTGGATGATACTCTTGTGAGTACTTGGTAACAGCAATGCTAAAATCATCACACTACAACACAACCTCATCTAGAGGCACAGAGGGAATCAAGAGCTGGAGCTACCAACTACCAAAAAAGGGCTGTGATTTGCACAGGTTGTCAGCTGAGAAGCTTCAAAACTGATCCAAAAACAGAAGTGCCCTTTGATATATGATTACACGCGCAGAAAATGCCTTAAGACAAGACAGCAATAGAGAATTGAATACTTGATCAAATGTTAAATAGACATGGAATTCATAGAATAGTGTTTGAATTCAAAGATAAAACAATAAAAGAAATGGGAGATGGAAAACAGTAAGTTAATATTTAAGTGATTAGATTAATTAATATTATTAAACAAATAAAAAAATAGAAACTTAGTGTAGAACTTAAAAATGATCTCATTCATACATTTGTATATTTCAAACTAGCAACTTGCCTGTCAAAAAATGACGGCAATAGAATTTTAAGTCAGGGAATGATGTTTGGCACACAAAGTAAGCATTTTGGCTGTGTGAGTAACTATTGCGCTCATTCCAAGCCTTGCGCTGACCGCCATTGGCGCTCATTGCGAGCCTCTAGGTTTGTGTATTTTTGGTTGTCGGAGCCCCTTTGGTGCTGATTGCAAGGACCATGCTTATCAGCTTTTGGCGCTCATTGCGAGGCTCTCCCCTGGTATAGTTTTGCTCCTCTGAGCACCCTTGGCGCTCCTTGTGAGGAGTGTGGTGAACAGCTTTGGCGTTTATTGCAATACTGTTGTGTAGTGTTTTGTCATTTTTTCTGTATATGTATTTGTGTAATTAAAATTAATTAATGAATTACTGAACTCATAAAATTAATAACTTTACCTATTTGTAATATATGCAGGAAGCATTGTGCTGAAGAGCTAACAATCAGTTTTGATGTTCCTGCAGCATACAGTGTAGATTTTCAGTGTTGTGGAGCTGAGGTGTATGTGTCATCAATGTGTGCAGTGTGTAGTGTAAATAGGCTGGGTGAGCAAGGAGAAACCGTTTGTGTAGCTGTGTAATTCCGCATTCTGTAAGTTAGTATTGTAAAATGGCGGCGATTATGTATGTGGTACGCGGGTGTGGATGATTTTGCGTCCTTCCTAATAGTGTATTTTGTAGCTTGTACGGGGTTGTGTAAAAGTTGAATGTGCATGGCAGTGTTTTGCGGGTTTAGGGGTCGTGTAGCCTCGTTTTCTTTTTTTTTTCGGCTTCCATTTTTCCTTTTTTTTAAGGGATTTTCGAGTTGCTAAACTCTGTAAATTGGACTTAAATTGAGGTGTTACCTCACTTCCAGACGTCCTGGGTGTCCCCCCTTGCTGTGTGTGATGTATTTTTTTATTTTTGTTTGTATTTTGTGTATTTTTCGGTGTGCGCAGTTCGGCCGTTAAGTTCGTATTTTTTTGCGGCTCATATTTTTTTTTCTATAAGTCACGGTTTCCTTTTGTAAGTGTTACGGGCCATATTTATTTTTTGTGCAATTTTTTCAAAGTGCTACGGGTGTCGCACCAGCGCAGTGAGTGCCTTCGGTGCTCCCTGCCTAAGTCGTACGTGGTTGTAGGGATGAGCAGCTATGGCGCTCATCTCCACCAGCGCAAGGAGCGCCTTTGGCGCTCCTTGCCTGGCCGCAACCGCAGCCCTCACTTTGTGAGGGCCGCAGTTGCTGCGTGGTCGCTTTGCAAACCCGCAGTTTCCCCGTTGCAGCAGCAACGGATTTTGGCAAGCCCGCACTGCTGACAACTATATATGTGATAAATATAAAATACTGTAACTGTAGATCTATTTGATAAGGAAGGGGATGAAATGTACACGTGGGAAATATACCATATGGTGCAAAGGTAAATGAAGTCCAAGAACCTAACACAATTCTGAACTATTAGCAAATTTAGACTCAAAATCAAGCAGAGATTTGACTGAAATGAATATCTGCCTTACGGTTAGGATATCCATTTAACAAATTCTGACTCGATAGTGTGAGCGGCTGCTAGCTGATTAAATTATTAAATTATTTCTCCTCAGTCAATACAGTGACCTCACACAAAGCAGAAAATACAATGGAAACGTCATAGGAAATACATATGGATCTATTCTAACTTAAAAGAGCAAACAACCAGGATAAACTGTAGAAACTGGGTATAATAAATGTATGAATGATATTTACTCAAATCCAATGGTAAACTTCAGCTGTTGTTGAAGGTGTTTATGCTATACCTTTATCTCCTTTATTTTTAAAAACTTTAAATGATACACCGTATGTGATTGGTATCAATCCCCACGGTATACCATCAAATCACCTCAAAATATATGATCAACATTAATATATGTACTGTATATCTCAACTCAAAGTTTATAATTGCTTAACAAAATAGATTCATTAATCTAGTATCATTCAGATGAACTATAAATATATTGTAAAATACATATTTACTTGCTCACGCCAATTTGCACCTTCTATTATCAGAAATTAGTAGTTAAAACGTAACTATAGAATGCGCCATAGGTAGCTGCTTTGTAGCATTTTATTCACCACTGTATTAGTAGCTGCATCCATAAAAGGTGACAGGTATATCCTACAGAAGACACTGAAAGAATTGAGCAGTATGCAGTGCTAGGTTAAGTAAGTGTTATTCTTTAGCCAGAAGAGTGCCTTGTTCTACTGCCATACCTTGTAAAGGTGCCTGAAGCTTGTTAATTTAACAAAAAAATGTGCACTATTCATCACTATAACTTCTGGTTTATGCTTTTCTCTTAATATGGGGACTTTGCCTTTTTACCTCGTGGGGAGTAGATTTTGTGGGGTACCTCAGCCTTGTGGGAGTAAACAGCCGAAGCCAAGTATAATAAACATGGGATTATTATTAAACTTGTGTTTGATTTGTTAAGACTGAATGCATACACCACAAGCAAAAAGGAAGTCGGTAGGTGGGAGTTTTGGTAGAATCCTCCCCACAATTATACAATGCAAGCATCTTCTTATCTCCTTGTTCAAACTAATGGTGATGCCTTTGAGTGAAGACTATGCAAAATATAAGGAGAACAAGCTTCAATAAATTATTAGCATTTTGCATGACCAATCCTTTGTGCTCAGGAGAAAAGTGTGCCGTCATAAACGCGCACCGACAACTCCGGACTCAGGTAAGGTGGGTTTAGGGGTGTTAGGGTTAGGCTTAGAGGTCTTAGGGTTTTAGGGTTAGGCTTATGGGTCTTAGGGTTAGGGGGGTTCCACATTGTAACCTTGAGCGCTTTTAACAGCACGCAACTAACTGCGCGCAATTGTCTTGCGAGCAAAGGGCGGGGTGCCAGCATTTTGTGTAGCTCCGGTTAGCTACTGAGCATGTTGCTATTCTGTTCATTTCTGCATTATCGAAGGCTGCAAGGAATCATGATAAAAGCATTAGGTTCATGACTACTGATCAGACAGAGAAAACATTTTGCACTAAGTAACATTTGACAAGAGCAGGGTTGGGCCTGGTCAGTACTTTGATGGGAGACCACCTAAGAATACCAGGAGATGTATGCTGTGGGCCCACTGGAGAACGAACTGGAAACCCACTGCAGTATCTCAGCCATTAATATAAAGTGGATCAGGATGATCATGGACAAAAAGATGCCCTGGTGTGTTACGGTCCATGATGTCCCAGAGAGACAGAAACAACTGAACAACACCAAAAAAAAAAAAAAATGAACAAGGGCTAATCTTTAAGGATTTTTCTGTTATTCTCAGGCCAGTCAAGCAGCATGACAGAAATGGTAATGGTCTCCCATGGGCACAACAGGAAAATTCTAATATCCTGGCCTGGGTTCAGAACTCCAGGTCCAATGATGCATACCCCTGGTGTACAATCATACACTATATAAAGCATGCCATAAAATTATTTCATGAGTAAGAAATAGATTTATTTTGTCATTGGTGTAAACATGAAAAATAATTGGAACCTATTATTTCATTATTACATAAGGCAATAGCTATTTCTAGCAGTAAGGAATTTGGACATTTAACCAATTAGCACGCATCCAGAAATATTCATGTAATTTAAAGTGGTTGGGAACAGGCTACCGATCACCTGCATGATTTTATGTGGATGTCTATAATTTTATTTGGTTTTCCTAATGTGTATGAAAATAAGTAATTAGGGACTTAAATTAAGATGATCTATTAAAGCAGTAAAGTACAGGAAATCATGATATTTACATAATCATAAAGTAACAATGTACTGTTTATGCAATTTCCTTTATGGCTGCTTTACGTAAATAGCAGACAATCCTAATCAGTAAAAACAAACATTTTTATTTGCAAATTACAATAGAATACACAAATATGGCTCTGGTATTGGCAATAATTTAGTTCTAACAAGAATATCAAACAACTTATCGTAATATAGCTCATTTCTTTACTGATGCACTAAATGTGCATTTGTAAATAACAAATACTGAAGGCTGTTATGGAAGAGATGTATCTGCCTCAGATGTCTAATGTAAAGCAGGCATGTAGAACACAATTTTCAAGCAATTATAATCATTCAAAGGAGGGATTGTGGCATGTGACATATGTTTATGCAATTAATGATGAAGTAATCATCAGTACACCCTCATTATCATACACACAACCGATTAATTAGTCCCTTGAAACACAATCTTCAACACTAAAGCACATAAAAAGCATAAGAAGGTAAGCATAACTGGCATATTCAAATTTATTCTGAAAATTAGGGCACCAACTCCCATATGTTTAATCCATCAATGGTCAATCAGAAAGCAGTTATGTAAATTAAAAAGGGTTTCATAAAAACTTACTGATGACAAAATCACATGATTACTTTATCTTTTCAATACAGTGCTTTGGTACTGTTCAATAGGATATCTTGTGTAGCCCACTAAATATGGTGTGTTCAAGTGCTTTTTAAATATGTTTGAAGATATCCTATAAAATTTACAAAATGCCATATTATTAACTTGCAATAAGTGATATGTTTTAGAAGCAACCAATATTGCTGCAAACAAACATACTTGATAGCAAATACTTTTAGATGAGCAGAGGGTAGATGCATTTGCATGCGTCACTAATGTATTGGTTGCCATACTGGTCCTGGAGAAAATCAGGCCGGCTATATATTTACTGTGTGAACGCATGTTAACATACACTAAGGGACAGAGACCATACAGGTGTGTTTGTGGGTGAATGGGTTAAATATGAAATTGCTTATCAAAGCTATTGGTCCCTTACAATGACTATGAAAATCCATGTAACTGTCATCCACACCTAAAATCTATAAAATAAGGTGGTCACTACCAAAACACACAATCTATGGGAGTCTTCAGTTACCCAAACATATAAAATGTATACAAAATCCCAGGCTGGTCTCAAGAGAAACTTAACCCTTGGCACACTATATAACATCTCCTCTGTAATGTTAGGCTCTTAAGAGCTCAGAGAAATAACTTAATAAATTAATGCAGAATTTCACAGTATATAGATAAAAGATTTATAAATGTATATACATGGATATTACAGTTATTAAAAAAACAGAGACCAAAAAATACAAAAGCTCTAGTTACCAGGCTGCGAAATAAATGGATTTTCAGAAAAGCAAAAAGTTATGGGTAAGGAATCAGTACACTCATCATCTGGTTATTCCACAAGCCAAAACAAAGAGCTATATTTTTTCAGATTTAAAACCCTGGGCCATGCACTTATTATTCTCTCACCATCTTTTTGGTACCAGGAAGAAGCTTTGACCGTCAAAGACACAAAATCCCCCAGAAAAAGCCTTTAAAAAGCAACCTCCTAACACCATCATCAATATTTCTAATGATACCAAGCGGCAGTAATGTTTTAACCTCTTCACACACCATAATATCAAAATATCCAGATCCTAGAGCCACACCATATTTAAGTCTGAAGTCCAAATGTTGTATTCATGGAAAAAAAATCTACTTACACCTATTTTAAGTATGTATACCATCGCCTTTTTTGCATCACAACATAGATGATGACAGAATGCACAGTGATGTATGGTTGTTAGGTAGGTTTCCCAGATCCTATATCATATTGGTTGTGTAACTGGTTAATTAATTTCTTTAGGTTTTCATTTTTTATACAAAGTTTTATTTTACAATATAATAATTTTAATGTTAAAACTCAAATATTTAAAACCATACTTTTATGATTCTGAGAGTCTGGTGTGGTGCTGGCTCCCCTCACCACCCACTAACACCCTGTATCTATGCATGAGTGTTTCTTTCACACATGGGTAAACCTTGCTCATGATTAGAGACAAGAAGTGGCTGTGGCTGGAAACCAATAACTTGGTAGTCAATTATAGTGCTCAAAAGAAATGAAACCCATCCAATCCATTTAATGGTGCATGTTATCATAATGAAGATTCCTAATCAGTAATTTTCTTAGGCTATAGGATTAGACTGAAACACCCGTACATGGTCCCAAACCAGCACTGGCATATTCAAAGTTACTCTGAAAAATGAACTAAACTAAAATCTGGGTCATACATTTTCTGGAAGCACAAAAAACCTCACTTAATAAATCAGACTTTTACCTGTATTTATTACAAATGCTGAATAATGCTATACAGGAAAGAAATGCTAATATCACAATAGCATTAATTATCAGTGCCCATGGGTGCTGTCAACCTGTACAATGGTTATCAATTTTAACAAAGTTGTATTTATATAAAAACAAAACAAATGTGCAGTTGTTTGCTATTTCCTTCATTTTAATGAGATATTCCCTGCAGTAAAAAGCACTGTGCTGTGTGCTAGTAATCAGCTAGAAGTCGGCAATGACAGGTATAAGGAACAGAACGGCTTGGATAAAGAAAGATGCTCACTCCTGGGAGGTTACAGTGCTCCATAAAACAGAATGCTGCAAGTATCAGTGAACACACAATTAATGGTTTTAAATAAAAGCAGCCATAAAGCTATACATTTTAGGGTATAAGTCCATTTGCCTCGATAGATCTCTTAAAAAATATTTTTATTATATTTCTATTAAAAGTAAAACAATTAAAAAGCACATAAAAATTAAATGAAAATTATATAAATTTTTAATAATAATTGCTCAAAATCGCAAATTATAAATCGTAACAGTGTATCTTTATCAGAATCAAAGTTTCAGTCTTCTTCACACACACAGACTATAATAACTCCCAAAATACACTGTACGGTTACTGCTTCAAACGATCTAAACCAAAAAAATATATAGTCATTATGATGATGTTAAATAATATTATATTAAAGAACGTGTTCTAAAATTTCATCTAACCAGGTCTCATTTGTAATGAACCTAAACTTATTATTCCAAATTAAAATTAGAGATAAAATTACAGCCTAATATAATTATCAAACACAATGTAATTTATCCTAATAATATGTTGTAATTTTGATGCTAAAAATATTAGGCTCTCTTTTTATGCATGCACTCAATTATCATACACAGTGTAATCTGTGTTTAGTCATATGTTGAAGTCAATAATATTAGGCGCTCTCATTCAATGCCTTGAAATGCAGATTATAATGAAAAGCCTAAAAAGTTCCTCCCCTATAAATGAATATTAATCAGGTAGTACCGCACAGAGAATCAATCACACCAGCTACCTATTCCCTTGGTTTACTGAGCAATGCTACATTTATAACTAATAAACTAGTCTTTCATCCAATGACATTACCTCACAGAGTAATAATTTCCATTTGCTACCAGTTACCTTAGATTAGAGATTCTCCCCGAGTGTCTCATTAGATCGGATCCTGACAACTAATCTCTCCCTAAGACACTGTTCCTGTACTATGACGTCATTAAGATGCAACCCGACGCACATTTTGTTAACCCATGCATCTTCAGAGTTATGGAAAATGTACTATACATAATTGACGTCATTTTGATTTAAATTTCTTTTGTGCATTTTAATCTTATTTTTAAAAGATTACTTTTAATATAAATTAATACAAAACATATATATATATATTTTTTTTTTAAATAGTTTTTATTGCAGGAATACAAAGTGCAAACAATTGTACAATAATGAGCGTAATAAAACATAGCACCAACATCAATCATGAGACCTTATCCTTGTATCCTGCCTCCTCCTTTTTTTTCTATATTTTCCTCCGTGCTATTATTGGTAAACCAATGGATGGATTTATACCGGGCCTTTCTTGGCCATATAAGCATGTATCCCTAAATCTATCAGTAACCTATACTATTCTTTGGTTATTTATTTATTTTCTCCCCTCTCCTTCCGTTACTATCTCATCCGAATCTTCCAAGTAGTTCTTGAAACTCAATGTTATGACTTAGGGGTCTATATAGATATTATAAAAGCCCTAATTTTATCCATTAACTAGCTCATTTACCTCTAGAGAAATACATTACTGTTTTCTTTGTTTGTTTGATTTTCGTTTCTTTTCCCCCATTACATTTTTTTTATTATTATCTTTTCTTTAATATTAAGGAAGAGTCGCTTAATAACTTGTACACAAGTTAACTTTACCTGCCAAACTAAAACATTCTACCTGACACATCTATATTTAAGCCTTCATCTCTGGATAACACTTCTCCATCTCAATCCTGCTTTTGTTCCATCCTATCATACCTGTCTGTCTTCTCCAATTCGAGGCAGCTCCTCTCCCGGTTTCTCCCCTCCGGCCTCCAACCCTCCCTGTTCCATGTCGATAAAGTGTGGGTGCCCCTCCCTCCTCCTCTCCTTTCATTGAAATAGAGGGATCTTGATATCTGTGTATTCTATCCAGGGACCCCAAATTTCCAAGTACTTGGGGATTGAATCCGCCACTGAATGGGAAATCCTTTCATTAACCGCTATGTAGTGAATCTTAGCCCGAACTGCCCCTATCTCTAGTGTCTTTTTCTTCCAGCTCCTGGCTATATGTGATTTTGTCACTAAAAAGATAAATTGTAAGAGTCTGTTGTAGGGGGCAGAGAGGGAGGCCACCGGCATCCCCAGTAGACTAGCTTCCGGGGTTACTTTAATATGATGTCCAAATATATTATCCACCAAGCCACCCACTGCCGCCCATAGCTGCTGAACCTTTGGGCAGCTCCACCAAGTATGGTAAAAAGAGCCCAGCTCTGAGCATCCTCTAAAGCACCTCAGACTTCCCGTCTTACTCCATTTAGCTAGTCGATCCGAGGTAATGTACGCGCGATGAAGGACTTTAATTGATGTCTCTAATAAACTATAATTTAGTGACCCCCTCATGAGATTGGCCCAGGAAGTCTCCCACGTCTCAATCTCCCAGTTTAAAACATATATTTTTTAAAGTGATCTTAAGAGGCAATTTGACTTATATCCTAAAATGTGTAGCTTTAAAGGGGTTTCTCTTTACAATCATTCATTTGTACTTAAGTTAATTATTTATTCCTTGTGGTACCAAAAACTTACTATTATTTTTTAGTATATCTGAAGTATCAGTGAATGTTATACCAAGCATTCTCCCTCAGTCTTATGCTAGGACAAGTATTTAATGCATGCCAATTAGATAGCACCAAAAAGCTTTAATTGTGTTAAAAACGTAATACTTACTTTGCAAGCAGTCGGCATTCAAGAGATCTTGACATTTTTCATGGCATTTGACACCACACTCTGTACATCTCATGCCCTGTCTAGCTATACCCCAGAGGAGACCTTCACACTCATAGCAGTATGTGGGTGTGGTTGCAGTCCATACTTCAAAGTTGTGTGGCGTTGTTGATGATATTGGATAGATGAGTGCTTGTAATGTCTTTTTGAAGACATGTGCTTTCTATTGAATAAAACAGACAGATTGCCATTAGCCACAACTGCTACTTGACTATTTTTACATATTTTAAGATGCCCTAATCATATGACGAGTATGAAACAAACTATTCTAGAAAAGACCACCCTTGCCGTCAAAAAAAAAATAAGAGAAAATAAATCCAGTAAGCCCTTTTAGACACGTGATAGGAATCCAAATTCTAGACTGAATCATAATGTCTCCAAATGTCATATTTTGACAGAAATATCTATCTGGAACAGCTGTACCATAAATATAGCATGATTCTATTTTCTGTAATTTAGCAAAAACAGAATAATTATTTCTCAGTCTCCAACATAATGCTTACCATACGCTTCTGTAATTTGTCTTGAAGTTAGATGACTATTTGTTGCAACTCATTACAGCACTTGTAGCAATACATATTTACTTACTAGTTCCTCGTTGTTCACAGATGTTCGGATAACCATCGCTAAAGATATTCCAGCTTTCCGTGCAGCAAGTGTCTAAGCAAAACATTAAGTTTCAGTAAATATGTTCATATTTGAATGGAACAAAACAGATTGTAGTGCACAGTCAACATTAAATTTACTAGATCACCTGAAAATCATTTTGAATAGAAGCAGATATTGTATCATACATTGCATCCCCTGGCTTGTAATAAGGTCTGATTAACACACTACACAAACAAATGTCAACAAGTACAAATATGATTTATTTTTTTTTAAAACAAATTAAATTCTATCTAGGAAAATATTATATAAAAATATAAAATATCTGCACGTTGTATGACATTGAAAAAGCAGTTCAGACACATGGCTTAATATATTAAAGTTTTTCTTACACTTTAACTTTAATTAAAAAAAAAAAAAAAAAAAAAGGGAAATCTTTGAATCATGACATTGAAGAAGTGCCACCCACTGTCTTCCAATACTGATGTATTAAAGATGCCAGTCAATCAGTTTATTTCACAGCCTGGCAAAGCTCCATTGTTGGCTAGCAACAGCTAATGTACAGAAACAGGCTGTTAGTGGGTGGAACTTAAAGTCATTCATGGAAAAAGGAAATCTTTTTTTAAAAACGATAAAAGAAAAACATCACATTTAACAAAAACAAATCATTTCTGCAAATAGTAATGCTAGTAGCATGGATGTCAGTATCTCTTGCTTTTAATTAATCATACTTGCACAAGTCATGTTTTTATAAACTCATTGTTGGGGTGTAAATTCTCGTCTCTGCGTGAAACAATGCTAATTTCAGACACCATAAAGTTTCATACCTCCCATATTTCAAAAGGCCAAGAGAAGGATACTTAAATTCTTGAAAAAGTATGCACTACGTCTATGAAGTGTAAACTCATTTTAGAGATTCACATGCTTACTATGTATAAAATGATCCATACAGCCATATATTCTGTAGAACGGATGGCCCAGACTTATTTTTTTCGAGAGAAAAGAACATGAGGAACTGGAGAAAGCAACACATAATAATTGCAACAGTTACAGATGAATTTAATTGAACAAGCCCGCAATTACATGGCCGAAAGCCAAATCCGTAAACCATGTAACCGTACTTAGCATTTCGGGGCGTGGTCATGATCAATTAAGCAAGCCCGTAAGTAACAATTTAGAAATAGTAAATGAGACCGCTATCATGACATCAGTAAAACATGTTGTTTAAATGTCAATCAACTAGTGTTTAGACATCCGATATGCGATCGGGCTCGCAACCCAGCAATTTAAAAATCTATAAAAATGAATGAAGAAACTGTTATACTCCATGTGGGTGGTCTGATATGTATTAACTATTTGATTCCCAAGATTGATACGAGACAACCACAAGACCTTCTACTGTGGTCAAGAATCTTGCAGAAAAATGGAGTAGCCATCATAATCAAAGGGTGGCCAAAGAGGTGCTCGGTTACAAACCAATAAATGACAGAATTATTTCAATTTGAAATTCAAGGCAAGCCAGTTAACATTACAGGGATCCAAGACTATGCTCTAATCATGGAGGATGAAGATGTCAAATTCTGCAAGGATATTCAACACCTGCTAGATTTAAAAACAAGAAAAGATGTTCCTCTCATTATAGGAGATTAGAATACTAAAGTGGGAACCAAACAATACCTGGGATAACTGGCAAGCTTGGCCTTGGAGCTCAACATAAAGCAGGTCAGAGGTTAGTAGAATTCTGTCAAGGCAAATCTCTGGTCAGAGTAAAACACCCTCTTTCAACAGTTTCAGAGATGACTGCACATGGACAATATATAAATCAGGTTGACTATATACTTTGTAGCCAAAGATAAAGGAGCTATGAAAAGATTTGTCCGACTGAGTGTAGAAATTCAGAGGATAGCAAGAAGAGACAAGGAGACATTATTTAGTGAACAATGTGAAGAGACAGATGATTTCAGAATTGGAAAGTCAAGAGATTTCTTCAAAACAATTGGGAATCTCAAAAGGAACTTTTCATGCCAAAGTGGATAAAAGTCAGATGAAGAAGGAGGTGGCAGGGAAACAAAATTCTACAGGATGATGCTGTGAAAGTGTTACTTCCCTTATGCCAACAAATTTGGAAAACTCAACAGTGGCCAATAGACTGGAAAATGTCAGTCTTCACCCAATCCTAAAAAATACAATGCCAGCAAGGTATGCTTGAAATCCTACAAGCTCAGCTTCAACAATATATGAACCATGAACTTCCACATGTACAAACCAGGTTTCTCAGAGGAAGAGACACAAGAGATCAAATTGACAATGTCGGCTCAATAATAGAGAAAGCAAGAAAGTTCCAGAAAAACATTTGCTTCTATTCATAGACTATTCTAAAGCCTTTGACCGTGTGGATAACAATAACATTTAGCAAGTTCTTAAAGAGATTGGTGTACTAGATCATCTCATCTAACTCCTGAGGAATCTGTATGTGGACCAAGAAGCAAAGGTCAGGACCAAACATGGAACAACAGACTGGTTCAAGATTGTGAACGGAGTGCGATAAGGTTGTATATTGTCCCTTATGTATTCAACTTATATGCAGAATAAATCATGCGTAAAGCTGCGCTTGATGAATATAAATCCAAAATCAAAATTGCTGGAAAAAATATCAACAACCTCAGATACGCAAAGTAAATGAAAGAAGAGAGTGCAAAAGCTGGCCTGCTGTTTATCACTAAAAAGATGAAGATCGTGGTAAACAGCAATCTCAGTTCCTGGGAAATAGATGGGGAAGAAGTGGAGGCAGTGATAGAGTTTATTTTCCTGGGTTCCAAGATTACTTCAGATGGTGACTGCAGTCATGAAATTAAAAGAGGTTTGCTTCTGGGGAGGAAAGCTATGGCAAGCTTGGACAAGTAAAGATATTAAACTATCAACAAAGGTCTGCATAGTTAGAACTATGGTATTCCCAGAAGTAACATACGGATGTAAGAGCTGGACCATAAAGAAAGCTGAGCGCAATAGAATTGATGCCTTTGATTTGTGGTGTTGGAGAAGTGCTTAGAATCCCTTGGACTGCAAGAAGATCCAATAAATCAGTACTTCAGAAAATCAAGACAAACTGTTCGCTGGAAGGTATAATCATAAGGCTGAAGCTCAAATAGTCTGGCTATATCATGTGAAGACAGGATTTCCTAGAGAAGACTCTGATGCTGGGAAAGATTGAATGCACACGAAGAAGGGGGCGGCAGAGGAGGCAATGGCTAGATGAGGTAGTTGAAGCAATGAACATGAGCTTGATAGAGCTCAGAGGGGCAGCAACAACAACAGAAAAGACAGATGAGAGAAGGGGCATGTGAAAAGAATTATAGCACATTTGGATGCTGTGAGTTTTATTCTTTGTTAAGAACTGCAAAATGTTGAGCAGATTTGGTCCCTTTTAACAGCTACATGAATTGAGCTACATAGCAAGCTCTCTAAGCACAAGTAGGCTCCTTCATGTGTGTGTTTGTGATTTGAAAGTTTCCTATGTAACTTTGCTTGTTTAGACATTAAAAATGTGTCATATTTACTCAACCTGTTTCTGGTTTTCCACGGATAACGTGGTAGCAACCTATACTCAATTTAAAAAGGGACATGGAAAGTAACCTTTTAATGCATTTACAAGAGTATGTTTTACACATTGAAAACTTAAGTAAAATCTCTTTAAACATCATTGAAACTAAGAAATAATGCAGAGAGAATGCTTTAATATCTGTAGATACCATTGGCTGGCAAAAGGCAGGCACCCAAATACAGCTAAACGTCTGAAAAAGTTTCTGTGCTCCGAACACAGAAGTGTGATGTGTGTGTATGTATATATATATATATATATATATATATATATATATATATATATATATACATATACATATACATATACACACACACACACATATGTGTGTGTATTGTTTTTTTATTTTTTGTAAAATAAATATCAAAATCAGCTGTTAAATAGTAGGGGATGATCCATAACTGGTTAGCAATCAGTCTTGCAAATTGTAGTGGTCATATCAATTTAAACATATTGATCTAACAAATGACATCAACTGCAATAATATAACAGTATTACTAATTAGTATTGGTCTAAAATGAAAAACAAGTATTTTGGTCAATGTGAAATCAAAAGCATAAACATTGAAAAAAACGGACCACACAAAAGGTGATGACAACATGCAAAGCAGGGTAGATAAGTGACAGGTGAAATGTAATGCAGACAAGTGATCCGTGTGCACTTGAGAACCAAAAACTGTCAAGTAACACATTACTTAAAATGTGTAGAAATATACAGCTTCTCAGAGGAAATGACTCTGTTGTCAACTTGTCATATTGTACATGAAAAATTACATAGTTTGCACCATATGAGACAATGGCATGTGAGGCAATTTGGTCCTGCTCAAAAGGGTGAACTGTCAAAAAATGGATATATATTTAAATTAATAAAATGTAATTATAAAATACAATTATGGAAAATAAAATAAAAAGTAGATATTATATACAGAATATTAAATCTACAGGGGCTCCAGTTTTCCAATAGTAACATAATTGAGCTCATTTATTGAAAGAAATTACCATAATACGACCTGCCACAATTGACATTGGCAGTGTAATTGTGTGTCTTTGGCACATGACAACTTTATTTACTTAAAATGTGCCTCTGACTTCATATGGCATTATAAATTCAATATTAAAGTATTTCTAAACAATAAAGGTAGTAGATCATTGGAACTGCCTTCAAGTAGAAGTTGTAAGGGGATGAGTGATTTCAAGAAAATAGGTATGTTGTCAGCAAAATGTTTTTTTAAGTAAAAATAAGGGTTTTATTTAATGCATGGTATATGCTTTCAACAGAGACAGCCCTTGTATACTACAGAGACCATTAGTAATAGTGACTGCACTGATACCCAGGATTGCCACACTGAAATATTTCTCTGTATTAAAAGGTTACTTCCAACTTTAAGGAGCAAACAAAAACAGCAACTCAAACTACAGAATAATTACATAACAATTGATAATAAATTGAAGGCCGAGTCATTTTATTATTGTAGCCATTATTAAGTATAGGTTTCTAAAAGATAACATAATCAATATAGGATTATATTGGTCCTTTAAACCTATACTTTAATGGTGAACTTGCTGTTTCTGTTCTCAAAACAAAGGGGGACATTTTAAAGAATGCCCCTTTAAGAGCATGTATATCAAATTAACTAGCTATCCTAAAATTCAGCCTGATACTTGGGGATGTGATTTGTACAACTCCAGGATCTAGTCTATTTCGAAGCCTCAAAGATCCAGAAACCTGGGGTTGAGCTGTGCGCCACAGCACCACCTGGTGGTGTAAAAAAAATTACTGCAGGCAAAGAACTATTCCATCCTCCGACGTGGTGCAACTCGAACGGCGATGAGTTGACAGCGAGGCCATCGCTAGATTTAGCCCAGGCACTCGACCCCACAGGGCCTCTGGCGCTCCTCTCATAGCCTTTTCTGTCAGCACTCCTTATGAGCCAGATCGGAGGATGGAATAGTTATTTGCCTGCGGTACATTTTTTACATCACCAGGTGGTGCTGTGGCGCAGAGCTCAACCCCACTTTTCTGGATGTGTGTGGCTTCCAAATAGAAAAGGACCCGGATCTATCACTGACAGCTGCAGTTACATGTGCCATCCCCCCCCCCCCCCCAGGGCCCCCCGTGCCCCCCGCACGCGCCTCTCATAGTTCAAGGCCTCTTCTGTCGGGGCGCCTTATAGGCTAAAATCGGCATCGCCATCTGTCGGCCGCAGGTGGAACTGCAGCGGTCTGATTTTGCGATGGTGAAGAAGGAAAGGACCAAGGACCCAACTCTGTGTTAAGCTATCCACTACTTGTTGAAAAAAAATATTTCTAATACTATAATCCTTTTATATCTATATATTTTATATCCTTTTATATAAGATATTGAAAGAAAAATGTGTTCCCTTATATTTAGAAGCAGCTTTAAGCAAGAAGTGGTGTAAAATATACTAAAAATCTTACAAGTTCTGGAGCCTGAGATCCAACCATTTCATCAATTATCTTCTCACTTTCTGCCCACTCCAAATAACTTTTCCACATTTTGCTTCCACTGAAGGTCACCAGATGCACCCAGTGAGTGGGGGATCAGAAGAGTTGTAATGTGCTTTTCCTGCTTCCACACAGTCTTGTGATGCTTTACATTAAAGCCCTGGTAATACTCACTTGGGTGTGAGTTTTCTATCTAATGAGAGAAGCCTCTAAAATGCCTATGTTATTTTGCAAAGCTTACGTATTAAAATGTATGCACTAAATAGTCTTCATAAAACAACATGGTCAGTATATACACCAACTTCAGTGCAGCCTGTTTGCCTCAACCTGTCAGCCATTATTGAAATTAAAAGGGAGTGACCTGTCCTGCAAATAATGGGTCATATGACCTGGTCTGCTTTTAAAGAAAGTGATTTAACAAATGTATGTTTATATTAAATTATAAATCCATATTTTTATACTAACTTACCTACCCTTTGATACTGAAATTTTGCTTGTTTGTATGCTTTACTAAATAGCAAAGTGCATAGTCTTTATTCTTGGATACACTTGCATAAAAAACTTAAATTTTAGCAAAAATAAGCATAAAAGCCCATTGTATGACAAATCATCTGTGTCACTATAAGCAACCAATCAAATGTAATATTGATCATGTGTTTCAATAGGATTTCATTGATAACAGTTCGGAAAATATGGAACAAATACTTGAGTAGAGAAACACTTTAGATAAATTGTTGCAACTAATAAAAAGAACAGACTGAAGGCAATGAAAGAGGCCAGCACAATAAGTAATTTGAGTTAAATCTCTTTTCATTCTGGATGATTGATTGGGTTATGTCCCGAAGTGACAAAGTCAGCAAGTAAGTTGTGTAAATCAATGCGACTGACAGGATGCTCACATTTGTACAGTGGGATGTAGCTCAGACACTAATATATTATTGGTGATGTTAACAGTGTAGAAGGACAAGTGGGCAACATGTACTAAGGTGAGAGGTTTTGAAGAACTCTTGTCGATTTCAAATCTTTTACAATTTACTATATATATATATATATATATATATATATATATATATATATATACAAATGTACTATTTATATATATATAGGCCCTCATTCAATTGCAATTTGCCCAATTGAATAGGGCCCTAAATAAGCACATAACATATATTTTTTAAAGAAGTTTTTTGTTAGCAAGCATCTATCCAAAATAAATATGCTATGTGCTTCTTTAGGGCCCTATTCAATTGCCAACATCGCAACTGAATGAGGCCCATAGTAAATAAATAGTAAATTTGTGTTCACATTTGAATATCTAAAACAAGTTTAAAAAAAACTTGTTTCCTGCTCAGAATTCCAAGAAATACAGTTATTACACTGCACTCTGGGAAGCTGACAGGGAGATGCAAATGTGCCCACAAATGCCTTGCTCTTCAATCCATAAACCATTTTAAACATGGCTTCTTTAATATATATATATCACTAATATAGATGTTGTACTGCAAGTTTGAGTGTAATGCTCGCAAAATTGCGAGTTGTGCATGTGCGCTGCACATTGAGAAGTTTGCATTGTGCGGCAATGAGAGAGGGAGAGGAGAGGGAGGGAGAGAGAGAGAAGGAGGGGGAGAGAGAGTGAGGGAAGGGACAGAGAAAGAAGGAGAGGGAGAGACAAGAAGTGAGAGAGGGAGAGAGAGAGAGAATTGCGAGTTGTGCATGCGCACTGTGCATTGCAAGGCATTCATTGCGCAGTGGAGGGAGGGGGAGGGAGAGAGAGGGAAAGAAGCAGAGGGAGAAAGAGAGAAGGAGGGAAGGAGAGAGAAGGGGAGGGAGAGAGAAGGAGGGAAGGAGAGAGATGGAGAAGGAGGGAGAGAGAGTGAGAAGGATACAGAGGGAGAAAGAGAGCGAGAGAGGAGAGACAGAGAAGGAGGGGAAAGAGAGAGATAAGGACAGAGGGAGGGAGAAGGAGGGAGAGAGAGAGGAAGGAAGAGAGAGAAGGACAGAGGGAGAGAGAGAGGAGGGGAGAGAGAGGGGAAGGGAGAGAGAGACAAGGAGAGGGAAAGAGAGTGAGAAGGATACAGAGGGAGAAAAAGAGAGAGATAGGAGAGACAGAGAAGGAGGGAGAAAGAGAGATAAGGACAGAGGGAGAGAGAAGGAGGGAGAGAGGAGGAGGAGAGAGAGAGAGGAGAGAGAGGAGGAAGAGGAGAGAGAGAAGGAAGGAGAGAAAGAGAGATGGGAGAGAGAGAAGGAGAGAGAGAGGACGCATAGAGAGAGAGAGAGCACAGAGAGAGGGAGAGGATGCAGAGAGGGCGCACAAAGAGACAACACACAATATTATACCGTCATTTTTGGTGGGCAAGTGACTAGTATATATATAATTGAGGTTCTAAGCTCCACACCTTAGAGAAGTCAGCTGAGGGTAGTATTTCTTCATTGTGAATTTACGTAAAGCAGAAGAATCAAATTAAAGGTCATACATTTTTATATGCAATGTGAGAAACAAACAGTGAGTCAATATACAGGATTCGAAAAACGTTTCATGTATTATGTGCATGTAGTCATTTTACTACCATTTAAGCACATTGCATGTGTATATGTGTCTTATTACATATCAACTTCAGGACGCATTTGCATTACATAACATCAATGCTTAGTTTCAGGTGCACACACAAATTGTGACTTCCATATTTAAATACATACATTAGAAAATATAGTGTGGTGCTTTTTTTGTTTAAAGTTAACTTATTAAAAAGTTGAAATAATTGTTATTATTTAATAATTTATTTTCAAATCTGCAAAGCAGTGATTCATTTACACCTTCTTCACAAGTTCAGTAATATGTGGGTGCTGATCTTTATTCATCTCACAGGTGCATGACTCAAAATGCATCTAATTTATGGAATGAAGGATACATAATGTGTTAGTTGGCAACTTTTCCCATTTCTTAAATATTGTTGAAGGAATCATTTAATACTGTTAGACTTAATTAACAAATATTTATTTTCTATTATGAATGAGTACTTGAAAAATTCAGTTGATCTTCACTTTTTGCAATGTGGTAATATTGTGGTTTTCATTGTGTACTCTACCTTTGTATGTAATATTGTGTACTCTACCCCTGTACAGCAATATGGAATATGTTTGCGCTTTACAAATAAAGAATAATAATAATAATAATCAGTCTAAGAATCACTGTCATTTTAACACTTAAATGACCACTGTAGTGCATTTGCAAGTAAAGCTCATTTGTTTGATGGGCATAGACTATTAAAAACAATATGCAGTTTATAATATACAAGTTAATATTTTTTTACTTTTTAAATTATTTGTTTTCTCACAAGCAGAGCTATCTTTCTCCATGTGGGTGTGAGTAGTACTGCATAGATCATCATAGGAAGCGGGCTATGATGGGTTATGATGCCAATAGCTCCGCCCTACCACATAATTAGCTGACCCCCACTCCCTACACAGAGGTAACAGCTGCACTGTAAACTGCTTGCAGCTCCCTCATAGGCCCCTCAGCCTTGCCCCCCTTTTATAGAGCATGCTCAGTCTGAACCAGAGTCAGACTTGTCAGCCTTTTCTTTATTCATTTTCCAAGCAGAACTGGCCATGCCTCTTGGCACAGGTAAGAGGAGATAAGCAGCTCTGCATGAGGGAAAAACTGACAGTTAAAATAAGACAAACTTCAACTTTTTTTTTATTTTAAACTGCGTACTGTTTATGCCTAATAAACAAACATATGAGCTTTACTGATGACAACTTTAATTTCACAATCTGATGTTGATGTCACTCGTAAGTGAAGTCACTTTGCTTTTACAAGGATTACATTCAACGTGAAATAATCTATTCTCAAATTCCACTAACAGGCCATGATTTGACTCTATCCTTTTGTAAGCACCAGTACATTAGATAAAATCGGTTAAAATATATTTTCTTCTTGGAAATACAATACTCATCAACTGATCATAATTTCAGGATATCCCATCCTAGCACAAATGGCTAGGGCAAAATCCCTCTGCCTGTTGACATTTCTCTAATGTATCTGCCTGTGGGATTGTCTAGAAATAGGAATATTAAATAGAGGAATTTAAATATGTTGTAAGCTCACCTGAAACCTGACCTATATAGAAGCCAAGCCTGTTCTGTCTGTTGTTCTCCTTTACAGTGTGAATTTAATGAGAGCCCTATCCCATCTCCATAAAACTCAATTTTGCATGAGAACTGGGTTCACTAAAAAGCATAAAAGGAAGTAGATAGCAGAAAACCCCTCACCTGACTTCTTTGTGTGGGAATTTACATTTCTTTTTAATATGGTTCCCTTTATTTTTTAGATATACTGTGCTGTGGATTGTTTAAAGGGTGAAACCCTCACAAAATCCAGTTAGTCCCTGTAGGCTTGACTGAACATCTCAACTAAAAATATTCTCAAGCTTTGGTCATTGATGGATCTTGAGGACTAGCAAAAAAATGTAATGCCATCATGAAAAGTCTTTTATATATGTTTAACATACAATGTCCCCTTCTGGATCGCTATCTTGCCTTGGTGAAGGGACATTTGTACCTCAATGAAGCTGTGAGCTATACTATGTAGGGTCACCCAGATGGGCAGGTCATAGTAGAGGTCAGACAAATTGTGGTCCACTGGAAAACAAACTGGCAACCTAAATTAATGAGCACAACCAGAAACACAAACAGATGTGCCTGATGTGCAGCATTCATATGGTCACTGAGAATCAGACACGACTGAAGGACAGAACAACAACAAACATACAACGCATCAGCTGAAAGTATTTTCAATAAAGCTTCTCTTGAAAAAACAAAGGAGAAGTTTCTTTTTGTTCACAGAAAGCTTTCACTTTAGTGAATATACAGTTGACTATAATATTTAATCGGTATATTAAGGTGATTTAGATGATAAATGGACTATTCCTAGGTTAGTATTGCCTATTACTGTCCAACCAAATAAATAAAATACATAAATAATAAACATAAATTAATCCAGTAATTACCTTGGTAAAAGTTATTATTCGCTCCAAACTCATCTCTAATCAGTAAATTCCTTGCTATTACTTTATGAAATACCTGCCTTTTGTAGTATGAATCTAGGCTTCATTTTATTTTTCTCATCTGAATATTCTGGCTGACTAGCTCTGCAGGTTTCATTTCAAAAGAAGAAACCGCATCCAGTTTTCTCATGGGCATAAAACAATAAAGTAGAACATGACAGGGAAGACAGCTTATCAGATGCATTGTAAGTATTTGATGTGTCTATATTTTAAACTTTAGACAAATACCTGACGCTGTGAGGATTTTGTGACAGATGAATATTTAACCCCTTTAACAGTAGAGATGTCCTCCAGCGCAAAAAGGTTAATCTGCACAAATCTAAGCATTGCACCATCCGGCATGGTCTTCTACCTTAGAACTCAGTATACATTATAGTTATACATATGCTCAAAAATAGCATATCATTTTTGTGATTATTACTGTTGAAATTAATCTAAAAAATGTAATGCCAGTATCTCCAGTGTCTTAAAGTAACCGCCTAACAAAAACATGGTGGGCTACATAAGTGCATCGACGGTCATTGAGACACTGGATTTAGTAAAAGAGGGTAGCATTTTACGTTGTCCTTTCATAAGCAATTTTTATTCATTTAATTTAAAATACTGACTGTTTCAAATAACAAGCTACAAACAGCATTCTAGAAAGAATGTACTTACCATAGCCTGGAATCAAGTGTTGCAAATGGAAAAAAGAAGAAAAAAACATTGTTAGGAAAATTAATAGTAGAAATAAGTCTTATTAATAGTGTAACTAGGAGTATAGATATTCTGAATAGATTCTTATAGAAAACTATATGCACACTATAGTGTGGGACCAAGCCTAGACTCATTAAGTTGGATGTTTTTAAGGAGGTTATCTGGGGTCTTGCTGCTCCTTGTCTTATTAAGCCTATAATAATGATAATAACTGGTAAGTAATGATTAAAGTCAAAATATATTGTTTATTTACTAAGTTATCAGTTAGACTAGAGATTTCCATATATTAGAACAAGCAAGTTAACTTAGTCAAATTAATCCTATCCTTGTTATTGGATCCTAATATAATAACAATTATAAATCTAAATGATAAAAAAATCCACACAGGTATAAAGTTAGTAGTAAGGAGAGAAGATCACTTTAGGGAAATGGTTTAATGTATACAGTGAAATCTCAATATAAATATTGTCTGTCGATACCACAAGTTAATATCTTGAGTGCTTTAATAATAAAAAAATAAAAAAAATGCAACTTAAAGCCTATAGATACATTCCTATATTATGTTCTTACCCTGTGAGAATTGTTAGATCTCAAAACTGATATAAAGTTCTTCTGTGCCTATGAGAATTGTCTTGATATATCTACTGCACCCCACCTACTGCATTTTCCTATTTTACAATTTCTCTCCATATATGGGGTACACTAATATCCTATCTCAATAAGTGAAATACTGACTGTGTTTTTGTTTCATTTTGTGTTGTTGCCTAAAAAAGAAAAAATGAATGTAGATACCAATAACTTATAAATATAAAAGTAATATAAAAGCAAAATCCTATATTTAGATGACTGTGATTGTATCAAAGAGGATTCAGTCTTAGGCCCTCATTCAATTGCAATTTGGCCAATTGGATAGGGCTCTAAATAAACACATAACATATTTTTTTTAAAGAAGTTTTTAGCTAGTAAACATCTATCCAAAAGCAAGTTTTTCACTGACTAAAAACTTCTTTAAAAAAAATATGCTATGTGCTTATTTAGAGCCCTATTTAATTGGCCAAATTGCAATTGAATGAGGCCCTTATAGACTTTTAGCCTTTGAAGGGTTAACATTTTAGGCATTATTCTGCCACTGAGTTCAATTGTCAAATGGCATATTTCAAGAGAACATTTTTACCAGAAGTGAGTGCACCATTTGATAGATGGTGAAACATCACATTGGAAAAGTGTTTTAAATTTGAAAATTGATGCAGAATTCTAGGAGTTATGATCAATTAATTCAGAATATTTCAGTGTAACTCTGCCTGAATGAGTAATGAGCCCTTTACTGCATGGAACAATAAATAATTAATTAGAATCAGGTGTAGAAAATTTGAATGAGGAAGCGACTGATTCAACTACTTTATGAAATTCTAGCAATAAATGTCACAGCTGAGAAAGTGGCACACAGCTAGTGTTTCTGCCTTTGGAGTAGATGATACTTGGTTCAAATCCCACCAATACTAATCATTTCAATGCTGTTTAAAAAAAAATCAGACATATGTGCTTTAGTCTATATAATAAAGGCAGGGGAATCGATTTACCAATGAAAACAGCTTTAAGACAGATTGCTTACCACTGCACCACCTTAGCCTGCTTAAAAGTTGAGTATAAACTCATAATTCATTGTATACCAGTTACAGATTCCAGCCTTAATATTTATGCAGAATCTTGTGGGACGGCTTCAAGGGCTAAACTAAAATGACAATATCTAAGTAAATTCTTGATCAATTTAAAAAATGTAAACACATTTCCACCCTCTGAGCATGTATATGGCGATGTTTGTGGTCATTTAATTATATTCAATTCTATGGCGTTAAATAAAATTAAAATAAAACACACACAGGAGGGAGAACAAAGATCCTATTGTAGGGCACACCTACTAATCCTAATCTTAGAAAAAAGAGAATAAACTAAATAATAAAACTTAGCATTTAATGGTATTTAAAATCCTTATAAAAATATATGCACATAGGTAGCAGAGAGGTAGTAATGTTCTAAATGGCAGTGTGGGTATCTGTTACAAAAAGAAATAAGTCCTAAGAGGACCGGCTATATACAGGCTATATACAAGCTATATACAATGTAAAGTGCTAGTGTTGGTCACAGATAAAGTGATTGTCGTGCAAAAAAAGTGCAAAGTATAAAGTGCCAAGTGCTAATAGTTTATGAGGTTCACAGCTATTGATGTGCACCTAAATAAGTGATTAGTATATGAATATAGTGTATATAGCGAGCTGTATAGGCTTAGAACATGAGGTAATCCAGCTTTACTGCTGGAATTAAATAGCAGCCACTGTACCCAATATTAGGAAATAAATGCCCCAAAATATTTTTAAAGTCCCAAGACTGGACAGTTTAATAATATGTATTACTGTCCTAGAGTGACAGTGTGGGCCAATAGAGATGTGGACCCAATATTGCCTTAATATTGAAAATAAATACTGCGTGGTTCTTCAGGATCTGACTAGTAAAGCTATGCCTTTCTAAACGTAGATATTGCTGAATAGCTCAGTTCTGCTACCTATGTGCATATATTTTAATAAGGATTTTAAATACCATTAAATGCTAAGTTTTATTATTTAGTTTATTCCCTTTTTTTCTAAGATTAGGATTAGTAGGTGTGCCCTACAATAGGATCTTTTTTCTCCCTCCTGTGTGTATTCATTATTTATCCTAAGGAGCACCCTACTCTAATAATTCTATTTGGTACTTTAGTAGTATAACTGAGCCACCACAACCCACTTTTTTGTCAATTAAAACACATACTGAAGTAGAAATATCCTGTATGACTGTTGCTTTGAAGCTGGGGTAAAGCTAAGCTGGTATAGGTATATTGTTTGATAGGTTAGCAAAGAAAAATATACACTATGACCCACAAAGGGCATCCTCGGATCTATCCCTCTTTGCCTACGCATTTCTTCTGCAGCACTGACAGCTGCAGTTACCGGTGCCATCCGCCAGAGGGCATTGTGAGTTTTCGGGCAACATCAAGCTATGTTCGGCGCGGGCACTCGGCCCCCAGGGCCTCAGGCGGGCCTCTCATAGCTCAAGGCCTCTTCTGGCGGAACTGCAGCTGTCAGATTTTGTGATGGTGAAGAGGGAAAGGACCGCATCCTCTTATCTGTAAGGCATAGTTCTGTACCAATGACCCAAAACTAGCGCAATCCCTGCTTAAGTAATAATAATGCAACTAGTTCACACTTGAAGCATTGAGTCTTTTTGCAAAACAAATACTCCCTGTAATGTTTGAAAACTGTACTACAAAAAAATAATGCGTTCATTGTCTTTTATTAATACTTCTTTTTTTCTAAATAGATATTTGTATCACAAACTATCTGTATTGTAGCTCATTTGCAAAAAAAATGTATTTTTCCTTGACTAAACACTGTGGGGAGAATGTATTATCTCAGGTGATTGAGATGAGGTGGCAAGGGCTGTGATCGAACTTTTTCCCCATAGGAAATAGTGCATAGAAAATACAAGGGAACACATCTCAGCCACGTGAGATGGTTAGTAAATTCCCCCATGTGAATGAACCTCCAACAACAATGTGTGTCTGGAATATATTTTACTTTTGCAGGAGAAAATTGCACAATGCATCATTTAATTAGAACCACCAATATTTTTATTTTTGAGGGGAAAAACACATTTTACAAAGAAATGTGATATCTATAAAAAGTAACTTATAATCAATTTGTCTAGCCTGCAATGTGGCACGAATCTAAAGTAACAGCATTACAATTCAAATCTTAGTGCTGGGATTGATTCTTCTACTTTGAACTGGTAGAATGCAATAGTTTATCACAAAAGGAGACTGCACATAAACATATTCAAATTGCATTTTCATGCTGCTTGAAATATTCTTTTTTAAATTTCATTCTTCCTTTCTCTGGCAAGCCAAGTAATAATACGTAGGCTGCCTTACTCTGTATACTGTCTTTTACATTAAATGACATTTAAAAAAGGTATAAAATGTATTTTGCATCAAAGCTTCCCTTGACCCAAACAGCTGAACTACCATGTTTTTCATTATTTCTAAATAATAAAGCTGTTAGTATTTTTTCTACAAAATTCACATGCTACAGGGCGTATTGACCATTGTATATATTGGTTAAATTAGATTTTATCATCTCCTTGCTCTGGTTCAGAGACTTTGAGAAACTTTAATTCTGTGTTTCTGAGTGACTTCACCAAGATGTGGTTGTTTTCACACAATAGCAGATTGTATAGTCTGGTATTGTTAATAAAAAAACATCCACAGCATTGTGGGAAATGTAGCCTTCTTTCTCTGCAGTGTAGCAACATAGGCAAAAAAATGCAATTGGTATATGTCTAAGAAGAGCATAAAGCATTAGGTGGATAGGGAACAAACATCATATTTTCTAAATCAATTTCATAGCAGATTGAAGTTCTATACAATGCAGAGGTATGCTAGTTATCTCTTGGGGCTATACTGCGTTAGTCAGCATTAATGCTTATTGAAGCCAGTGGATGTTATCAAGCTACTATCAGAACTCACAGCAAGATTTAATGACTATTTTTTTAAGATTTCACATGATTCTGTGAATATGATGTCGTATTGTATAACATTTAGTCTTTCTCTGCAACTGTGATTCAACCAAAAGTGACTAAAATGCCACATTGTTTGTAGTTAAAAAGTTGTTTTAAATATTATGAATTTATGTATAGAGTAATATATTGGTTTTGGGCAGGTTATAACATTTGATACAAACTGAAACAAATTTTCTTAGATGAGGCTATTAGACTAAAAGTTGTACAAAGTCTAGCAAACTTTTGTAAATTTGTCATATTATGTTCTAGGGTTACAACATAGCAAGCAAGATTACTAGACGTCAGTGACCCTATAGCACATAGGCAGCAAGATTACTAGACGTCAGTGACCCTATAGCACATAGGCAGCAAGATTACTAGACGTCAGTGACCCTATAGCACATAGGCAGCAAGATTACTAGACGTCAGTGACCCTATAGCACATAGGCAGCAAGATTACTAGACGTCAGTGACCCTATAGCACATAGGCAGCAAGATTACTAGACGTCAGTGACCCTATAGCACATAGGCAGCAAGATTACTAGACGTCAGTGACCCTATAGCACATAGGCAGCAAGATTACTAGACGTCAGTGGTGACCCTATAGCACATAGGCAGCAAGATTACTAGACGTCAGTGGTGACCCTATAGCACATAGGCAGCAAGATTACTAGACGTCAGTGACCCTATAGCACATAGGCAGCAAGATTACTAGACGTCAGTGACCCTATAGCACATAGGCAGCAAGATTACTAGACGTCAGTGACCTTATAGCACATAGGCAGCAAGATTACTAGACGTCAGTGACCCTATAGCACATAGGCAGCAAGATTACTAGACGTCAGTGACCCTATAGCACATAGGCAGCAAGATTACTAGACGTCAGTGACCCTATAGCACATAGGCAGCAAGATTACTAGACGTCAGTGACCCTATAGCACATAGGCAGCAAGATTACTAGACGTCAGTGACCCTATAGCACATAGGCAGCAAGATTACTAGACGTCAGTGACCCTATAGCACATAGGCAGCAAGATTACTAGACGTCAGTGACCCTATAGCACATAGGCAGCAAGATTACTAGACGTCAGTGACCCTATAGCACATAGGCAGCAAGATTACTAGACGTCAGTGACCCTATAGCACATAGGCAGCAAGATTACTAGACGTCAGTGACCCTATAGCACATAGGCAGCAAGATTACTAGACGCCAGTGACCCTATAGCACATAGGCAGCAAGATTACTAGACGTCAGTGACCCTATAGCACATAGGCAGCAAGATTACTAGACGTCAGTGACCCTATAGCACATAGGCAGCAAGATTACTAGACGTCAGTGACCCTATAGCACATAGGCAGCAAGATTACTAGACGTCAGTGACCCTATAGCACATAGGCAGCAAGATTACTAGACGTCAGTGACCCTATAGCACATAGGCAGCAAGATTACTAGACGTCAGTGACGCTATAGCACATAGGCAGCAAGATTACTAGACGTCAGTGACCCTATAGCACATAGGCTGCAAGATTACTAGACGTCAGTGACCCTATAGCACATAGGCAGCAAGATTACTAGACGTCAGTGACCCTATAGCACATAGGCAGCAAGATTACTAGACGTCAGTGACCCTATAGCACATAGGCAGCAAGATTACTAGACGTCAGTGATTCTATAGTACATAGGCAGCAGAAGAAACAGTTGAGGGTTTGAAAGCTCTCATCTATTGCTGACAATCAAGTTGAATCTTAACGTGGTGCCAAATGTTTTTTATTGTTATGTGATTTAATAAAAGGTGGTTTTAATAGTTCATAGTAAGCGCTCACCACTTTATGATTCAGATTAAAAATACATTTGGTTTCAGGCACAGTTATAAAGTTCAATACGTTTTGACAATCAAGTTGAATAAACCATACCTATTTTGTAAGAATGGAAGAGAAGGAAGTGTTTAGCGTCAAAAGTCCACACGTGTTTTTGCTAGTATGTGGTTCAATGTTCAAGAATCAGACAAATTGTAATGCTTTAAAGTGACACCTAATCTCATTTAAACAGTATGGCTAGGCCATGATCCAACTGAGATGTTGTGCAGTCTCTGGCCACAGTGATATGCTTGGTGTGAAAGAAGAAAATGCAATGTTTGCAAAGAAAAGAAGGACACAAATTCTCAATTCAGAGAGAAGAGATACAAAAAAACATTAGCTTGGTGTCATAATAGGTACGTTTTTTTGCCCTCTGTATTGAGTAAGCTGTGGCAATACAATTTGCTTCATCTTTAGTCAACTGTAAAATATAGACTTATACTTTACACAAGGTATTACTTACCAAGTCTCTGACTATAGGTAGTGTTTTCTTTCTACGAAGATCAGGCATACTGTCAATTCCATAAAGCCCACTTGCAGGCCTATAAAAAACAAAATTATGATGTCAATATTAATGTATTGCAAATAGAAATGTGTGACCTATTCACCCTAAAAAAGAAGATATAATATAACATGGGAGTTGACTATACCTCACCCCATAGCATTTCTAGTCTGCACATCATAGTCTATCTAGCTCATTGTACAGATTTTACTATAATCTAATTGATTTTATTAACAATAGTGCTGCTTTATGAATCCATGGAAATGGCAACACTCTTATGCACATTGTATTTGAAAGATAGATGTTTGTGAATTTTCAATTTTAAAATTAATTATCTTTATCCTCTTGCTTCCCTCTGACATTCTGCAAGATCACTGAAGGAATCTGAATATAGCTCTGTATTTATCTCAGAAAAAAAACATTGTATTGGTGGTTTCACTTAAACACAGAGTGCTTAGATTTCAGAGCCAAATGAGGTCATTTCATATAATAAAGTCAGAAAAAGACAAACAAGAAGATACTTTCAGGTAAGTACTTAACAGAGCTGTTCATGGAGTCATTAGGACAAAGAACTGAATATGTAATTCTCTGTATCATCAAATATAACCTTTACAAACTATAAAACATTTTTATTTTTTAATACTGTACCCAAAAACATACAATGTGACAGTGATATAATGTTAAAAAAATAAATAGTGACAGTAAAAAATATATCTGTGAATGAAACATATTATCTCATTATTCTAAAACTTCATCACAGGTGAGTCTTGGTAAGCCATGCTTGCAAGTTTGGAGAAGCTTGCTCACAAATTTGATATTTGGAGCAAGTAACTCAAACAGGATAGTACTGTTTCTCATTGATATATTTAAATCTAGATAATGTGAACATCCACTTTTATTAGATCTTTCAAATGTCTATGTATGTTCTTTAGTTGGCAAATAGATTCGCAATTCAAGCATTAGTACATGTTTATTTTTGTATCGTATAATATAAAATTAGTATTATTAATGGTATTTGTCATGAATCAGCCAGTGGCCATATTGGATTTGGGTGTGAACTATGCTGGGGCCATTTTGTGACTGGCAGCGGTGGCCATTTTGGGCTGGGTGGTCTTTCTCATGCTGTTGCCATGGGGAGGAACAAAAGGTTTGGGGCTCCCAGACACCCTGTTATACTGTTATACGGTTATACTGTTATATTATTATGATTATTGTCTAAGGAAATGAGCAGGGTTCCCATCACCATCAATAAAAGTCATCATAATGCATGAGATGGATTGATGTGGAAACCCTGCCCCAATCCCATATACTATGAGGACATTAGGTGGTTTTATGTGGGGTGCGCTTTTACGCTTGTACTTAAATAGACTGACAGTGTGTGGAATATGTACACATATGTATATAATAGTATGGGGTAGTCATGCTGGATACATTGCCACATACATCTTGCAACAGGAGAAGGACCCCAGCTGGCCACCAAGGTTAATCCTTTAAGTACACATACTTAAGTCAGGAACAATGGGGTCTATACAGACATTGAGGCACCATCTCTCCAGGGGGTCTACAGGTATTCTCACTCAGAGAGTCAGAGCAAAGTCCAGAGGACAGGGAGATGTGTCTCTCTTGACTGCCAGCATCCAAATGACTCTGTTAGCCACACCTAGTGGGCGGCCCAGGGGAGGGGTCTGGAAGTTCCCAGAGCTTACCTCTAGTCCATTGGCTAGAGGTAATCAAATTACGATGGAGATTACCCCATTGGCCAAGAGGAAGATAAGGGTTGGACAAAGGGGTAGCCACTCCCTGTACTGTTTTTGTGAGGTGTTTAAATACTTGTGTAAAAATAAAGAAGTTGTTCATAATTTTCATCAAGACTTTGTGTGCAGGTGTATTATTGACCCAAGGGCATATGCTGGCAGAGGAGATCGTTTCTGACTCCATGCCAGGTTTTTCCCAGGCACACTACCAAAAGCTAGGACTTATGCTCTTGCATCCACAAGGAAGGTCCATTGGTCTGAGTCACTCAAATCTTAGGTCTAAAATCTACAGGAGAAAAGAGGACTAGTATCCTCTATACTCCATCATCATTGTAGGTTGTGACAGTATTACTTTATAGTATTCGAATGATCACTTCTTAGTATTAATGCTATCATCTTGTTTTATACCAATCACTTTTTATATTATTTAAACTATACATTGTTGTTTTTTATGTAAATATATATTCTATTTCTTTTTTAATAAAAATATTTTCAGATCCGTTTTATTTGTGTGGATTTTATATAATTTGCTAGATAGCTGCTGTTTGCGCTGCAGCATGGTTTCCAAATTTAAGCTACTTAATTTATCAAATTTTACTTGTCATATTCAAATGAGTTCTATCTTGAAAATAATGATAAATAAAAAAAGCTTCCAAAACCTCTCAAATCCCAAGAAGATGGCTAGCTCTAGAGCTTTATTCCAGCTTATATCACCCTACCACAAATGTCAAATAGCATTGCGCACCCCATGATAGAAGAACCATCTGGCCTACTAAAGATTGGCAGAGTTTCCATCCATGTAGCACAGCCAAGAAGGGCTGCTGATAAAATATTTTAACAAAGAATGTTAAGGGTTTTTGGAATAGTCTGCTAACATTACCAGTGACAGGTAAACTGTTCATAAATGTTTGCTATAGCAATGGTTGTTCTCTGAAATTAAGCATAAATATTTAATAGAAATTGTATAAAGTACTGAAAAAAATGTCATAGGCAATAATTAGTACATAACCATACACCGCACAATTAATTACCTAGGGGCACATTTTATAAAACATGAGGAAAATATATCAAATTAAAAATGGGGATTTTTTTTGTTGAAATTATTTTAACACTATGCTTATTGAAGAGACCTAGCAGTCTTGAAGACTTGCACTGTCTTTCTACTTTCACCTGCATCACTGATGTTTTCATGTCATATTTATTTTCACTCTTACACAGTACGACCCTCAACTTGTACAGATTGAAAAAAAAAACTAAAAAAACTATATAACATTCTTTGTGCATATACCAAATTGTACTTTCTTCCAAAATATTTCCATAGCTACAGCACCTTATATGAGAACATACAATGTATACCCAAACATCATAAGAACCCTTTGTTATGTACCATAGCACCACCCCATATTTTTTTTAGCAATGATATTTCAGTAAACATATAATAGATACAAAATATATGCTGTAAATAAATTAGCTACATTGGTCAAATCAATGATAATGATGCTGAAGACAGCAGATGTCTCTCTCTGTGTTCCCTCTCTCAGTGCACCCTCTCTGTGTGTATGCCCTCTGTCTCTCTCTGTGTCCTCTTTCTGCACTCTGTCTCTCTCCCTCCCCCCTCTCTCCATGCCTCCTCTCTCTCTCTGTCCCCCTCTCTCCCTTTGTCTCCCTCTCTACCATCTCTCTCTCCCCTCTCTGTCCCCCACCCTCCCTCTCTCTCCCCATCCCACTGTCTGTCTCCCTGCCTCTTTCTCCCTGCCCCGCAACAGTAGGCATTGCAAAGGCGTTACCCTCATTTACCAACTATTATAGTGAATTAGTAAGGTCATGAATAATGTAATTTGTGATGTTATGTGATATTATAAGTACAATCATAGCTGCTTTAATTAGTTATATCCAGGGGCGGAGATGTATGTAGTGTGTTGCACCAGGGCCAACGGCAAAATGCCCCCCTTGTACTTCCTGTGCCCTGGCTGCATCCCCGCTCTCCTCGCTGTCTCACTGCCTTGGTAGCTCCTGCATGGCAAGAGACGCCCAAGACACAGGTAATCAGGGCAGTGGGGAGGTGGGCCAGGGCAGGCCATAGGGGGAAGCCTGGATAGCCAGGCCCAATAGATATGGGGTGGGAATATGTGTGAGGGAGGGCTGGTTAAATGGAGGACACAGAACTGCCACCTGGCTCTCCCCAACCTCTGTGCCCTGGTTATATATATGTAGTTTTAAAGTTTTTTTCTAGTTCGCTCAAGAAAATGAAAATGGAGACAAATGGAAACTTTTTGGAAGAAATATTACCTGTCATTTAACAGTTAATTTCAAATAGAGCGATTTGTGCCAAAACTTGTGGGAAATTAGTTCGCCATATGTCTCTCTTCAACGTTATCTCGTAACATGCTTTATGTATTTAAGCTTCAGCTTGTGACATTGGCCTTAGCTTTTAATAACTCACATAGTTGCAGGTGTTTCTTTTACTGGAGCCTTGGAACAGAGGACTTGGTTCTTTTGTTATTGGAGCCATGGAATGGAGGCCATGGTCCACTAGAAATCCTTTGTCATCTCTCAGTGTTTTATATGTATGTTTAAGGTTACTACATGTAAGATATTCATTATTTATTAAAGTCTGAGGATTGAACCTAATGAGGCTTCATTCTGTATGGCTCAGTGCTGCTGCAAACCTTACTATATTTGCTATGGTTTTCTCCTTATATATGGGTACAGCAAGGGCACAAAGGCTCACAACCATTTTTACAGCATTTATTGTCATGTATCTAGATTTCACAGACCCCACACCCCAAAAAAAGAATTATATTGTGCTCTGTTTTCATTCTGTTAGAGAGCTTTGTTTTATCATTATCAGAATACAGTGTTTCTTGAGACCTTTAGTTCTAAATAAACCCATCCAAAAGAAAACTGTAAACACTATTGTAGTGTTAAAGGACAATTGCTGTTTGGGGGGGGGGTGACAATGTTACCTAGGAGAATAAATACATTTTATAGAAAATATTTTTTAGACTCTACTTATCTCTGGGTGGTTTAATAGTATAACTTTAAAGTTCTCTTAGCTGGTTGAAGTCTAACCGGAAGGGAGCTTCTACTGGAACTTAGTACTACTGATACGGACATGTAATCTAAACTGGACTGAATGGACATTAATCTACATCTGAGGTCCCTCTCAGCAATTATGTTAAGTAAAAAAAGCAAAGATTATGTTTATTTTTATTTTCTGAAGTTGAGTGTGGGGGATAATGTCTTCATAGTTTTTATAAACTTTGAATTAGCTTCTGGAATATATAACAACAAACAGATTTTTATTTAATGCCAGAAAAATAATGGTTCCCATGTCTGTTTAGCTTTCTCAGAACCATGATCTGCAACATAATCCACATGCTCAAAGTAGGACTATAGACAAGCAAGCCATAAGGAGTATATTTAGTAACATATCCTACCTAGTGAATAAATCACATATATAGTTATCAGCAATACAGGTTGTTGCTAATGCTCGCGGGCTTGCATAGTGAGCCCGCTGCAACTACAGCTATTGCAAAGCAAGGGTCGCAGTTGCTCGCAAGGAGCGCCAAAGGCGCTCCTTGCGCTGGTGGATTTTAGAGCCGTATGCATTCATCCCTACGCCCCCGTACGACTTAGGCAGGGAGCACAGAAGGTGCTCACTGCGCTGGTGGAGATGGGCACTGTTGGCGCTCATCCCTACAACCTAGAATGACTTTGGCAGGGAGCGCCAAAGGCGCTCACTGTGCTGGTGGAGATGAGCACCATAGGCGCTCATCCCTACGACCAGCGGAAGTAGACATCAACACAAAACTCAATTACCCATTTCAGAATGCGAGACCTGTAGCAGTTAGAAAAAAAATTACTGCCTGTAACAGTTGCAACAAGGAAAGCGAGACTTACAAAAAAATATATGACCCGTGGCACTTCGAAAAAAATAAAAATATGAAGTTAACCGCCGAACCGGGCACAAACAAAAACAACAATAACTCCACCAAAATTAACAAAAATGCCAAAAAAACATCACTCACAGCACGGGGGGACAGCCACGACGTCAGGTTGCACGACAACTGAACCACAATTTGCCAAGTTTCCACACACGAAAATCGCCTAAGCGACAAAAAAAATGCAGACCGGAAAAAAACGGAAACGAGGCTACATGACCAATAAACACACAAAAACACACCAGACACATAAAACTTCTACACAAGACCGTACAAGGTATAAAATAAACAATTAGGGAGGACTATAAATTCTCCACAACCGCCTAAAATCGCCGCCATTTTCACAACACTAACTTACAACTAATAACATTACCAATCCAAATTACACACCTAAACAAACGCTTTGCGCTTGCGCAAGCAGCCTACTTTTCCTACACAGGCTACACGACCAATACAAAACGCCAGACACATAAGACCGTACAAGCTATAAAATACACTATTAGGGAGAATGCTTAATGATCTACACCCGCGTAACACAGACAATCGCCGCCATTTTACAACACTAACTTTCAACTAATAACATTACCATTACAAAATGCAGAATTACACAGCTAAACAAACGGTTTGCCCTTGTGCACGCAGCCTTTTTACACTACACAATAAACACATTGCTGACACTTACAGCTCAGCAAAAAAAGAGTGCAAATGTACATTGTTTGCTGCAGGAACATCAAAAAAGATTGTTAGCTCTTCAGGTTATTGCTTGTTGCATATATTAATTACAAATAGGTATAGTATATTAATTTATGATTGTATTAAGTAATTCATTATCATTACAAAATACATATAGAATAAAAAAAAAAAAGGACCAGACGACAGGATTGCATTAAGCCGTAGACTTTCAGCGCTTGGCTCAATATGAGCGCCAAGGGTGCTCAGAGGACCAAAGGTACACCAGGGTAGAGGCTCGCAATGAGCACCAAAGGGGCTCTGGTAACCAAAAATACACCAACCGAGTGGCTCACAATGAGCGCCGAAGGTACTCAGACGACTAAAACACTTACTTTGTGTGTCAAACAGCTACAATGAACAAAGTACTGTAGTATAGTATATTTATTAAACTAATTAATAAAAAGTAAAATTCCATCCACAAAATTCAAAGCAATGGTATTCTATCTATATATTTCTGAATATATAAACTAACTATTTTTTAGTTACTTTGGAAGTGCCTTTCTAGTAAACACAGTAATTGTGCTTGCTGCTTCCTTATTAAATATGTAAAATCAATTGTGTTCTGTGCACAGAATTTGTTAAACAGATGTTGATGCATATTGTAGTTGAGCTGCTATACTCAGCATGCTCTATATCAATCTGGAAGCAGAGGAAATTGTATTCTTTGCTATTCATTACACAGTGTAAGATATTTATAAGAAAACAAAACACGCTTGTGTTTCTCTTAAACTCTCTTGCCTGTATTGCAGATAATTTAGCACATTATGCTCCTATTATCTGTGAAATGCTTATGACAGATTATAACTTGATATAAATTATTTTGTTTTTGGCTCTCTCATCTCTATTTCTTGAAACAGAACCTTGCAGTTACCTTTGGTTCAGGTCACAAATAAGAAATAGTATCTCAACATAAAAAATAAAAAAAAACAAGGAATTGAAAGTTAAATAAACTGCAAAGTTAAAACATGAAAGTTAGTATGCAGGTTAGAAGATGCATATTACTGTACTGTTCTTCATGAACATATATAGATTGTATGCTGCCATAGACCATTCAGATTTGTTTAGTCAGTAAAATGCTGAAAGGTTGGCAAGGGTATCTGGAGCCATGCAGATTGCAGTGCATCCCATAGCTGCTGAAGAGTGCGTGGTGGAGGATCCATACAGCGAACATGGAGATCAGGGTGGTACCACAGGTGTTCGATGGGGTTCAAGTCCGGGGGAATTTGGAGGCCAGGGAAGTACTTGGAAGTTATTGTCATGCTCCTCCAACCACTCCCGGACAATTCTGGCCAAATGACATGCTGGAAGCTCCCATCCACTCCAGGGAAGACAGTCACCATGTATGGGTGTCCTAGATCTGCAAGGATGGATAGATAACCCAACTGATTGAGAGCGCTTTCCAAGGTATGAGTGGACCCAGACAATGCCAAGAAAACATTCCACAGATCATAGCGCTGCCGCCACCAGCTTGTCTTCTTCAAACAATGGTTGAAGTGTTTGTTCTTGGATGTTTTGAGCCTGACACGCCGACGTCCATTCAGTCGATGGAGCAGAAAAATTGACTCATCAGAAAAGGCAACTTTTTGCCAACCAGACGAGGCCCAATTTTGGTAGTGTAGTGCAAATTGAAGCTGTTTTTGACAATGAACCCTTGGCAGCTTGGGTGTGGTGGCGAGTCCCATTCAAAACAGTGTTTGCTGTACTGTTTTAGACATACGTCTGGTAGCCCCCTTGCTAATTTGTAGAGTGAGTTGCTCAACTGTAGAGTGTCGGTTGGCCCTCAAACAACTTTGCAGCAGATGTTAACCTCTGACATCAATGGCACTTGCTGCTCCGCAGTTTCCACAACGTTTATATGCAATGGTGTGGTTTGTCCAATCATGGTACACTTTAACCACAAAAGCATGTGAACAGTTTACAAACGGCTCTGTTTCAGAAATACTGTCCCCCTTGGCCCGAAAGCCAATGATCATCCCATTTTCAAAGTCAGCTAAATCTCAAGCTTTACCCATGACAGTGATGATTGATATTATATACCCACCAAACCAGCTCACTACACATGCTGCTGACATAAAAAATAGGGCGTGGTCATAATAATGTGAGGGCACCCCATTCTTTTGCATTGTGTTAATATTGTTTTTGCCTTGTACTTAACCCCTATATAGAGCTACAGAATATGTTGACACGTTACAAATAAAGGATAATAATAAAAAATAATAGTATGCTAGAAAGTATAAAATGTACTTACAGACATAATTATCACTGCATATAGACCTGTACATATACAACCATATTTCAATGTACTGCACTGCATCATCACACAGTCTTCTGCCCCCTAAAACATGCTTCCCTAGGCCTGGACCTTGTGGACCTAGACAGAAAAATAGCCCTGCATTTATTTTTTACTCACTACTCTACTAAAAATGTGTCCCTGTAAATACAGGTTATCAGTAGAGCAAGAGGTGTATAAGCAACATACAAATAAAACATTTTTTTTAAGATTTATGGAACCCTGTGACATTTAAATGTTTTCTGCAAAACATCATGCTCACTCCTATGTATTCATCAATTACTTATCTTGTGTAATGTCTTGTATAACACACTGGTCACTCAAAACAGAAACACAGATTTCCAAGCATTACCAAAAACTGGACAAATCTGATGCAAGATATAGCTAACAGTATTGGCTTAATTTGTTTTAAATAATTAACATAACTTTGGAATACACCCTATTCTCCTTGGACATCTTACACCAATGCCTCAAAATTCTAGATCATTGAAATAAATAATTTAACTAAATTCCTATTTATATTGACAGTGTATGATATAACAGAAAGTTTTCGTTTATATAATCTCTAAAAAATATTACTGAAAGTACTGACACTGCAGAAGCAGTTTATAAATGTGAAAATAAGTATTATAGACTTATTTTGCTATTCTATAGTGAAACCTATTCTAGTGACTGCAGAAAGAATACATGAGCCTGCAGTATTTATCAGAAGAGCAAGTGACATTATAAACTCAACTTTATGTGAAGCCTGTATAATTAAAATAGTTGAATGTCAGTACATGACGCAGATGAATGAGGAACCTATTAAGACCAATGTCACAACCCAGATATTGGGGCTCCGCACACCCCTAATTCTCCTAATGTAGTTTATGGGAGCAATCTGCAGGTTGTGACTTTTATATGTATCCCGGTACCCGGCATTTCAGATAAAACCATCATTTATGGAGAAACGGGACCAACAATACCTTTAGTTAGTGTAGATGCAGACTGACTCTTTATTCTTGCTTTAGATACATTTTTAAACCAAAACAATAAAGATACCACATGGGTTTTTCCCCCACCCTGTAACTACCGTTGGCAACCTCCAACTGAGTTTAGGACCCTGAATATCAATGATTTCACAATTTGTCTTCCCAGATAATGCTTTCCCAGAAGGTGATTTAGCACCTAGTGTCATCTCTGCTCCCCCCTGGCCTCATATTTCCATCTTCTGACAAACTCAGGTCACCCCATAACTACATAACATTAAAAAAATGTTTTTTTTTCTTTGAAATTAACATTATTTTCTGTTAACCTAGTATCTCACATGGGAAGGAAGTTTGGGAGCAGACAAAGTATAATTTGCTGCTATTGTAATTTTGTATCATCTTTCTAAGAAACTGAACTAAAATCTTGTCTGCATCCTGGGTGCACTGCGGGGTGACAACCCAGGTTAAAGATAAACAAATAAATAACATCATGGTATATTAATTAAAAAACGGTATTCTTTATAGGGACACTGTAACCCCAACAGGAAGTTCTCTTCATCTTGAAGAGCATGAACATTTTTTATATATTGGACTAGCATTTTTTTGTCTACAGTAAATAATTCCTGTGAAATACAGCATTGACTTTATGGCTATTGTACAGCTCAGTATGCTAATTCATAGCTCTGCGTATGTGATAAGAATAGGGGAGTGGTTCTAACTGAATGACAATATTTGGAGTTCATTGTTTTCGCCACCATGGGGACAGTCAAACATAGTTTGTATCTACTTAGCACATCAAAAGAGCACAAAAAACAATGTATTTCTCAGGAATGGTCCACTTTAGAAAACAATGACTAACACAATCTAAAGCTAGTTTTTCATGCTCTTTAGGAATCACATAAAAACTATTTGATTTTCATGTGACAGAGTGCCTTTAACTTTGTAAAATATTTTGCTCATTATTAAGTCTAGTGATTCACAAAACCAAATTATAAGTTTGATACTTTGGATACTGAAAAGTACAAATGTGATTTATTTTTTACAAACCTTTTAAACTTCAGCTATAAAAACATGTAAAAAAACTATATAAATAAGCAAGACCAAGAGCCTTAATGTTTTACAAGTAAATCATGGTAGAAGAGGAGTAGTGATTTGTCTGTATGTTAAGCCTGGTTTTAAAGATATTTATAGTGGAACTAGCGGCAACATTGAATCTTTGTGGGCTGAGTTAAATAATGGAGCAGCTAATTCTAAACGCATATTGGTGGGCATATGCTATAAACCCCCAGATATAATTGCGGGTGATGAATTGCAACTATTGCTGCAGATAGATAAAGCAGATAAGCATGGGCAAGTTCTAATAATGGGAGATTTTAACTATCCTGAAATAAACTGGATGAATGAAACCAGCAGTACGGGTAAAGGGAGCAGGTTCTTGAGTACACTCGGGAATCATTATCTGGCCCAGGTAATACAAGAACCTACTAGAAATGAAGCTGTCTTGGATTTAGTCATCACAAGTAATATTTATATAGTATCAAATGTTAAAATAGGGGAATCCTTGGGGAACAGTGATCACAACACAGTCTCATTTGAGTTTGAATACAAAAAACAGAGTTGTAAGGGGCCAACATAAACTCTAAATTTTAAAAGGGCTAACTTTATTGGGCTAAGGGCAGCAATACTACATATAGACTGGTATAAAGAACTTACAGTGAAAAATACTGAAAACAAATGGACAACATTCAAATCCTTACTAAGGGCCTCATTCAATTACCGGCCGTAAATCGGCCGTAAGGCTGCGATTCCTTGCGGGGGTTCAGTTAACTCGCGATTCTATTATACGGCCCCGCAAGGATCTCCTTTTACGGCCGGCCGCATATCTTGGAACCGGCCGTAATCTCAGAAATATAAAAACTCAAAAATAAATTCAAGCCTGCACTGTACAGCTCTGTAAATGCTAGGGATCATATTGGGGGACATGAGGATTAAAAGGAACCCACTCTCAAGCTTGCACATCAGCCCAAACCCGAGTTTAAATTAACTGTTTATTTTCCGGCTGCGGCGTGGGCGTGTCTGAGGTGCTCCAAGCACTCTGGACTTTTTACATGGATATTTTACGGATATTAAAAATCAAATATTTTACGGATTTGAGTACAGGATAATTATGTGCTATTTTTTCTAACACCTAAAATCCCTTTATAGTCTTCTCAAAGTGCAGGATGGCTTTATTTGAGCTATTTTATGTGCTTAATTGGTGCTAGCGAGACCTCTTTCCTGCAAGTAAGCTGCGGCTCGTTTTTAGCCTTGCAGAGAGGTTTCCCGGAGCAATTGAATTGCAAATCTCTTGCGGCCGTTTTAGATCAAAGGCTTTCCTCCGGCGCGAGCGGCCGCAAGAGATAGCAAGGCACCGGCCGCAAGCCTGCCGGAATCCCCGGCCGTAAGGGAATAGAATGGCAGAATAGCTTGCGGCCGGTCCTTGCGGCCCAGCAACGGCTGCGGCCGCTAATAGAATGAGGCCCTAAATATACATACAAATTGGCATGTTCATGTGGAAATAATAATAAAATGAATAGGAGTAAATAGCATAACATGTGGCTTAACAATGACTTAAAGATCATGATAAGGAAAAAAAACATTCATTTAAATTATACAAGTAGGAGGGAACAGAGGCAGCTTTAAATGACTAAAAGGAACACGAAAATTCTTGCAAAAGGTCTATTAGACTGGCTAAAATAGAAAAGTGAGTTGCAAGGGAAAGTAAGACTAACCCTAAAATATTTTCTCAATATATTAATGGGAAGAAGGCGAGGAAGGAAGCTATAGGGACATTACAATGTGACACAAGGCCATCTGATAAGTAGTGACCAGGAAAAGGCACATGGGCTAAATAGTTTTTTTACTTCGGTATATACAGGGGAGGTACCAGTGGTTGGGACACTGCTACAAAATGGGTCTACACTACCATCACTAAATAATTGGTTAAGGCAGATAGAAATTGAAATGAGGTTGGAGAAAATAAATGTTAATAAAGCCGCAGTTCCTGATGGAATACATCCATGGATACTAAGGTAACTGAGTTCTGTAATAGCCAAACCATTATATCTCATTTTTCAAGACTCACTCACCACAGGGTCGCTACCAGATGATGGAGAAAAGCAGAGGTGATTTATATTTAAGAAGGGAGAAAGAGCAAATCCGGGGAATTATAGTGAGCCTCACATCTGTAGTTGGGAAGCTTTTAGAAGGGTTAATAAGGAATAATATACAAGAAAATGTCTATTTAAACAAGATCATAAGTAGGAGTCAACACAGATTTATGAAAGATAGGTCATGTCAGACCAATCTAATTAGTTTCTATGAGGAGGTTAGTAGGAACTTGTATCAAGGTAACTCAGTGGATGTAGTCTTTTTGGATGTTGCAAAGGCTTTTGATACAGTGTCACATGTGAGACTATTGAACAAACTTAGAGATACAGGAATTGCAGTAAATATCTGCTCATGAATTGAGAGCTGGCTAAAAGACAGAAAGCAAAGGGTTGTTGTAAAAAGAACATACTCCGATAGGACTAATGTGGTAAGTGGGGTTCCTAAAGGTTCAGTATTAGGTCCTCTCCTTTTTAACATATTTATTAATGACTTAGAAGTAGGACTCGAAAGTAGTGTCTCCATTTTTGCTGATGACACTAAGTTGTGCAAGGTAATTAAATCAGATAATGATGTACTTTCCCTACAAAGTGATTTGCATAAATTAAAGAAATGGGTGGCTATCAAGCAGATGAGATCTAATACGAATAAATGTAAGGTTATGAATTTGGGAATGAAAAATAGCCATGCAATTTATAATCATAATGGAGCAAATCTAGGGGTATCAGATATTGAAAGGGGTTTGGGAGTACTTGTGGACAACCACTTAGGCAGCAGTGCTCAATGCCAAGCAGCAGCTTCAAAGACAAGTAAAGTATTAGCATGTATTATGAAGGGTATAGAAGCAAGGGAAGCAAATATAATTCTGCCACTATACATATCCATAGTACACCCTCATTTGGAATATGGGGTACAATTTTGGGCACCACTTCATAAAAAGGACATTTTTGCGCTGGCAAAAGTACAGAGACGGGCTACAAAACTAATAAGGGGAATGTAGGGGCTAAGTTATGAAGAAAGACTAACCAAATTAAACTTATTTTCCCTCGAAAATAGGAGTCTATGTGGGGGTTATGATTACCTTATTTAAATTCAACCAGTGTCAATATAAGGCTTTGTCAAGTGAAAGATTTTCAAATGACAAGAGGACATCCCTTGAGGTTAGAGGAAAAAAGATTTCACCTTAAAGAAAGAAAAGGGTTTTTGTCAGTTAAGGTGGTTAAACTGTGGAATTCTCTACCAAAGGAGGAGGTGACAGCAAACTCGATAGATAACTCTAAAAAGGGGTTAGATATATTTTTAAATAAAGAGGGCATTCAAGGTTATTCTAGATAACTAGTAAATGAATGTTGATCCAGGGAGAACAATTATTAACAAATAGTCCGCATATTAAAAGGATCAGAAGGGATCTAAAAAGGTTGAACTTGATGGACTAACAGTCTTTTTCAGCCTCAAATACTATGTAACTATGTAACTAAGTTCATATGAAATAAAAAGTGAAGTGCTAACTAATAAGTATACTGTAATAAATATTATTATTTAGTTGAATATCAGACTCAAAAATTGACACAGTAGTATAGAAAGTATTTGTTTACTCAGTATCTGTTTAAACTATTTAAAGATTACAATTAGATGTTTGCCAACTGGGAAGGATGTTGAGGCCACTTGAGATCAAGTTAATATGCAGACAGGATTTGCAAAGCAATATCCAAACCTGAAAGAAGCATCTGCCCTTTATACTCATGATGAAGATATATATGTTCTGTTCTGTACTTTAAGAACAACATCCACCGAAGGTCATCATTTTAATATAATTAAAGGGTATCAATGGGAAAAGTAACTATTTATTTTAAAAAAACAATCATTTTATTACATCTTGATCACAACGCCGATTAAAACTTGATAATAAAAAATCCAGGATTGGGATTAGAAACTAAAAATGGCTTATTGTAGGGAATTATGTTACCACAGTGATATTTGCCAGGGAATATCTACAACCCACTTTGGAGGGTCAACAAAAATTCCTACCATGTGATTGTTTGTGTATTTTCTAACAAAAAAAACTCTGGTTTTTTTTATTGTTTTTATAGTCCCATAATGTCAATTATAGTCTTATAGTCTGCATAAAGTCAAAATTGAGCTACTACAATTTACACAATAATATAATACAGAACAAATGATAAGGTCTCATGAAAGCAGGGACATCACCGCCTTCTGTGTCTGTACAAATGTGCCAAATTGACACATTATCCTTATGCTTACTATACCCCTAGGAGTACATCAATTGTTACAAAAAAAATATAATATAAATAATATAGAATACAGTCACAGTGTGGATCAGATTACCGTATATACTTGAATATAAGCCGACCCAAGACCCACAAAATACTGGGTAAAATGAGTGACTTGAGTATAAGCCGAGGGTGAGCCTGTGTCCCTCTTGTGCCCCCTGTGTCCCCCTCTTGTGTCCCCCTCTCTCTCCCGTGTCTCTTCTCCCCTCTCCCTTCCCTGTGTCTCTTCCCCCTCTCCCTTTCCTGTGTCTCTTCTCCCTTTCCCTTTCCTGTGTCTCTTCCCCCTCTCCCTTCCCTGTGTCTTTTCCCCCCTCCTCATTTTCATCCTCCCTCCTCATCCTCAACCTCCCTCCTCAACCCCCTCATCCTCAACCCCACCCTCCTCAACATCCTCCTCAACCCCCCATCCTCATCCTCAATCCCCTCCTCAACCCCCTCCTCATCCTCAACCCCCCTCCTCATCCTCAACCCCCCTCCTCAACCTCCCTCCTCATCCTCAACCTCCCTCCTCATCCTCAACCCCCTCCTCTTCCCCTCCTCATTCTCAACCCCCTCCTCATCCTCAACCTCCCCATCCTCAACCCCCCCATCCTCATCCTCAACCTCCCTCCTCATCCTCAGCTTCCCTCCTCAACCCCCCTCCTCATCCTCAACCCCCCTCTTCAACCTCAACCCCCTCCTCAACCTCAACCCCCTCCTCAACCTCAACCCCCCCATCCTCATCCTCAACCTCCCTCCTCATCCTCAGCTTCCCTCCTCAACCCCCCTCCTCATCCTCAACCCCCCTCTTCAACCTCAACCCCCTCCTCAACCTCAACCCCCTCCTCAACCTCAACCCCCCCATCCTCAACCCCCCTCCTCATCCTCCACCTCCCTCCTCAACCTCAACCTCCCTCCTACACCCCCTCCTCAACCTCAACCCCCCCATCCTCGACCCCCTCCTCCACCTCCCTCCTCATCCTCAACCCCCCCCCTCGAGTATAAGCCGACCCGAGTATAAGCTGAGGCACCTATTTTACCACAAAATACTGGGTAAAATGAGAGACTCGAGTATAAGCCGAGGGTGGGAAATGTGCTGCCCCCTGTGTCCCTCTTGTGCCCTCTGTGTCTCCCTCTTGTGTCCCCCTCTCTCTCCCGTGTCTCTTCTCCCCTCTCACTTCCCCATGTCTCTTCCCCCTCTCCCTTCCCTGTGTCTCTTCCCCCTCTCCCTTCCCTGTGTCTCTTCCCCCTCTCCCTTCCCTGTGTCTCTTCCCCCCTCTCCCTTCCCTGTGTCTATTCCCCCTCCTCATTTTCATCCTCCCTCCTCATTCTCAACCTCCCTCCTCAACCCCCCATCCTCATCATCAACCCCCTCCTCAACCTCCTCCTCAACCTCAACCCCCCTTCTCATCCTCAACCTCCCTCCTCATCCTCAACCCCCTCCTCATCCCCTTCTCATCCTCAACCCCCTCCTCTTCCTCAACCCCCCCATCCTCATCCTCAACCTCCTCATCCTCAACCTCCCTCTTCATCCTCCCTCCTCAACCCCCTCCTCAACCTCAACCCCTCCATCCTCAACCCCCCTCCTCAATTTCAACCCCCCATCCTCAACCCCCTCCTCATCCTCCACCTCCCTCCTCATCCTCAACCTCCCTCCTCAATCTCAACCCCCCATCTCATTCTAAACCCACCCTCCTCATTCTACCCCTCTAAATAACCCCCCTCTCCATTTGCCCTCACTTACCTGCATCTGAAGCTTCTGCTCCGGCCTCTGCTCCTTCCAGGGTCTTGACGTGGCGCACATGTGACGTCACGGCATTAGCATATACCAGGTGCCGGCATATGCTAATGCTGTGACGACACATGCGCCACGTCAAGACGCCGGAAGGAGCGGAGGCCCGGAGCAGAAGCTTCAGATGCAGGTAAGTGAGGGGCAAGGGAGGGGGGGGTTGAGAATGAGGAGGGGGCGGAAAAGAGACACGGGGGGGTAGAGAAACACGGGGGGGGTAGAGAGACACGGGGGGCGTAGTGAGACACAGGGGGGTTAGAGAGACAGGGGGGGGGGGGGGGTAGTGAGTCGAGTATAAGCCGAGGGGGCCCTTTTTAGCCTTAAAAAAAGGGCTGAAAAACTTGGATTATACTCAAGTATATACGGTATATACTCAACCCCCCTCCTCATCCTCAACCTCCCTCCTCATCCTCAACCCCCCTCCTCATCCCCTCCTCATCCTCAATCCCCCATCCTCAACCCCCCATCCTCATCGTCAACCTCCTCATCTGCAACCTCCCTCCTCATCCTCAACCTCCCTCCTCATCCTTAACCTCCCTCCTCAACCCCCCTCCTCATCCTCAACCCCCCCATCCTCAACCCCCCTCCTCAACCTCAACCCCCCCATCCTCAACCCCCCTCCTCAACCTCAACCCCCCATCCTCAACCTACCTCCTCATCCTCAACCCCCTCCTCAATTTCAACCCCCCTCCTCATTCTCCACCTCCCTCCTTAACATCCCTCCTCATCCTCAACCTCCCTCCTCAACCCCCCTCCTCAACCTCAACCCCCCATCCTTAACCCCCTCCTAATCCTCAACCCCCATCCTCATCCCCCCATCCTCAAACTCCCTCCTCAACCTCAACCCCCCTCCTCAACCTCCCTCCTCATCCTCAACCCCCCTCCTCATTCTAAACCCACCCACCTCATTCTACCCCTCTAAATACCCCACCCCCTCCCTTTCACCTCACTTACCTGCATCTGAAGCTTCTGCTCCGGCCTCTGCTCCTTCCGGCGTCTTGACGTGTGACGCATGTGACGTCACGGCATTAGCATATACCAGGTGCCGGGATATGATAATGCCGTGATGACACATGCGCCACGTCAAGACGCCGGAAGGAGCGGAGGCCGGAGCAGAAGCTTCAGATGCAAGTAAGTGAGGGGAAAGGGAGGGGGGGATGAGAATGAGGAGGGAGGGGAAAGAGACACGGGGGGTAGAGAAACACGGGGGGTAGAGAGACACGGGGGGGGGGGGGGGTAGACTTGAGTATAAGCCGAGATGGCCCTTTTTAGTCTTAAAAAAAGGGCTGAAAAACTCGGATTATACTCGAGAATATACGTTATATACAGTTTGAGTCTTTGCGTCATAAAAACATTGTGTCTGCTACCATGTTTAGTTATTCAAAAGACCATATAGAAAAAAAGGACTGCAGTGGTCTTTTAAAATTCATGAAATCGTGCCCAATACCATGAGCCTTTATTTCTAACCAACACAGTCATACTATTGTAGTGTACTTCAGTGGTTATATGACAGTACATGTACAATATATACAGACACCATAATTATTCAACTGTCACACAATACCAATCAGTCTTAAACATATTATATATACTGCACACTGGACAAATTACAAAATCATGCTACACCCAGATGACTTGCTTGAATCACTCACAGAATCTGTATTTAAGTGGCACTTTCCTTCCTCTGAATTCTCAAAGGACATCAATATACGTCTTATTACTTGAATCTATTTACGAACACCCATCACTGCAGTCAATAATTGTATGTATTACTGCTAAAAGCTTTTTCTCATACTTTTACATGATAGTTTTAGTGCAAAGTGAGATTTAATATACAATTATGCAATTGTAAAGCAATGTTATTTTAATCTTATATATAGACTTCAAACAACATGATAAAATGCATTGTTATTTGAAATTTTATCTACAGCAAGAAATTAATATATTTTAAGGAAGCAGAATTCTGAAACTACAGAATAAAGTTTGATCCCAAAAGTGGATTGCAGTATATGTTATTTATTATACTAGTATATTTATCACATTCATCACATTACAATGCTGAAGTTGCACCTCTGCTTCTCTGTGTATTAACCGTTTACGTGATATGGATTAAGCTAATTATTTTATGTGTGGTAAATATGAAAGCAGCAGCCACTTTTGGCACCATGACTGAGTCAAAAAGCTGTCGCTTTGATACACTAGTATCTATGCTAAGAGTGTCCTACATTTTCACATGAAGGACCACATTAGACATTGCTTATATAGACAATGCCAGAAATAGTATTAATCAAGAAATATATCATTACATATAAACAAACTAAAAATAAATACTTATAAAATATGAATTCCTTGTTACACAAAAATAAAAAAAAATATTATTCCTCACTTTATATAAAACTGATTTACTAAGATATCTGGCACTTTTGGTTACATAAGTACCAATATCTCTTCTGTTACCTGGATGCAGTAGATGTCTACGTTATAGTGAAAAAAATAAACAATGTAATAATGAGAGTTGCGCACTTAATTGTTTTGGATCTATTGCTATAAACACTGTAAATATTTAAATGCTTTTAGTTATTTGAAAGCGGACTGTTAACAGCTTGTGTTAAGGAAGAGAGATAGAAGAGGCAGTAGGAAAAGGGGAGATAAAGCGAGAGAATGGACAAGCTTCCATGCAAGAAGCTTGTGGTGTAAACATTTTTACTCGAAATACAAACAGTACATTATTAAAGGTATATGAAAGTGAGGTGGGTTATGAATGCATCCTGTAGAATGCATCATAACCCACCTAGCAAAAAAATGTTTGCATGAAAAAATGCAAACATCTTTTGCAGAAAAGAAAAAAATGTTCTGGGGTAGACACCCCCAGCAACTGAGATTTGCATATTGGATATCTCATTTTTAATGAGCCATCCAATATGCAGCACATGTACATGCTGATTGGCTAAAGGAAAGCGTATGAAATCATGTGACTTCCCACAGTAGGGCAGACTTCAGGTGATAACTGAGCATGCCTGTATAATCCACAGGCCAAAAAGAAACATTGTATAAGTTATGCTAATTATCCCTGGGAATTTCAGGGGGTGTCAACATTGAGAGAAAACAGTTTGCAAAAGCAAGAAATACAGCAATCTTCAGGCTAACTGTTTACTTTGGAATTTTTTCAGATGCATTAATAACCCAGCTCACTTTCATATACCTTTAAGTTTATGGCAAAAGAAGGGAAAACATAAAAAGTATTTTGGGGGCTTGAAAAAATGCTCTATAGCACATTATGGAAATTGTACTATGCTTGAAGTAGATTGAATGTCTTCATCGGAACAATGTAATTGAAATGGATCTGAGGATTTAAATAAACAGGAAAATTATGTTATGTACTGTTTAGCTATAACCCCTTTCCATGTTTCCATTAAATTATATAGTAAAGGTCATCTCTTTTTGAATGTTAATAAGAAAGATATTGATTTTAAATTTCGGTAAGTATGTCAATCCCTCAGCCTTAATCAGGTTGTTTAACATCAACACTTAATTTCGATAAGAAATTCAGCATAACTTGTTTTTAAAAAACAGTGGGGCATATATCCTGCATAACATATTATCTGCTTCAGTGTATCATAATGTATCTGTCTGTATATGGTATTTAATATTTAAATTCCTAACCCTTTTTTTAAATTTACACTGAAATCTGACTTCTTGTGACATGGCTCTACTTTTGCATGCGCATTGGTGGCAGGAGGTTACACACTATGCGGAAATGGAGCCCGTAAGTTATATTGCTATTCAATTGGCATCTTTTTGCCAGCTCCGATCGAGTTATGTGCTCCGGCCTCCTATTCATTGCGATTCATTGGGATGGTTCCCATCGCAAGTTAATGGCCCTGGAAGCCTTTGATCTTTTACATCCGCAAGAGTTCCGATGGCTAAAATCGATATTCGATTGCTTCAAGTTCTCCTCGCTAACCACCCCGCCAAGCCGGCATATAGCAAAAGTAGAACCACAAGTTAGAGGCTCCAAGGAGGACTCGCAAAGGGCTTAATGACATGTCCGGAGCACTTTAAATGCACATATACACACACAACTGTATTTTATTATAATGGAAAGCTTATAATTAATAGCACAACATTCTCAAGGTCGCAAATCAGCCCAGAAAAATAGTTTATTTCGTGTTTGATTTCCGTGTTATATCGATCCCAGCAATCAATGTGTTAATACATATAATGGAACTCACATGTAATAGAATATTATATTTATGGTTTTATCGATATTCCAATATTTCAGGAATGTGGGTCAGATCGTAACTCGTAATTCAAGCCCAGGACTTTGAAATCGAACCTCCAATTTTCAAAGCCGTAATGATGACAATCTCTGTTTCCACTGGCTGCTTCTATCTCAGGCGTTACAGCCTTGGTTAATTCATCTGTTCAAGCTGGCAAATGCTACATACGATAGCATGGTTTCCAAATTTCCCTATCGGCCCCTAACTCTCAGCCCTAGGCGATTGAATAACACCATAACTTGCAAGCACTGGGGGCCCGCAGCAGGCCCGCAGACATACGGCATATACTCCATAACTTGCGGCCTTGCAATTGAATGAGGCTCTATGTAAATGGCGTATGCACAATGAAACATGGGGTGGAGAGACAGCGGAGAGGGTGGGAGAGAGAAAGGGGAGAGAGAGACAGGGTGGGTGAAAAACATGGGGGGAAGAGAGATGTGAAAGGGAAGGAGGGGAGCATTTCACACTGGAGTTGTGGAGGCAGGAGGGGAAAGAGACACAGGGAATGGAGGGAGGAGGGTAAAGAGACACAGTGGAAGAAGGAGGGGAAAGAGACACAGAAGAGGGATGGAGGAAGGGAGAAAGAGACACAGGGGAGTGATGGAGGAGAGGGGAATGCGACACAGGGGGGGGGGAGACACAATGGTGGCAGGGAGGAAGAGGGAAATAGACACAGTGGAGGGAGTGAGGAGGGGAAAAGAGACACAGAGGAGGGAGAGGGAGAGAAAGAGACACAGGGGAGGGAGGAGGGGGGGGGGAAACACAGGTGAGGGGGACACAGGGCAGGGAGGGAGGGGGATAGACAAAGGGGGGATGAAGAGACACAGGGGAGGGTGAGGGGGGAAGAGACACAGGGAAGGGGGGAGAGATACAATGAAGGGGAGTGAGACACAATATATATTATCCCGTCATTTATGAAGGCCAATTGACTAGTTGTATTAATATTGTATTTATTTTTTCTTTGTATTTAACCCGTGTACAGCACTATGAAATATGTTGACGCTTTACAAAATCACATATATAGTTGTGAGCGTACGAGTTGTTGCTAACGCTGCGGGCTCGCGCAGCGAGCCGAGGCCCTCGCAAAGCGAGGGCACTGCCCGAGGGTCTCAGTTGCTGGCATGGAGCGCCGAAGGCGCTCCATGCCAGCAACTGAGGACCCTCGCGAAGCGAGGGCCTCAGTTGCTGGCATGGAGCGCCGTAGGCGCTCCATGCCAGCACCTGAGGACCTCGCAAAGCGAGGGCCGCAGTTGCTGGCATGGAGCGCCGAAGGCGCTCCTTGCCAGCAACTGCGACCCTCGCAAACTTCACGTCGCAACCCAAACAGTACGACACACACATTACGACACTCGCAAACAACATACGACACACGTTCACACACATTACGGACTCGCAACACTCGGACGCAACTCGCGAACATTACAAAATGTAAAACACAATACATACACACACCACATACATAAAAAACTTACCTACACCAAGAGGGAGCACCCAGCACCTCAAAAATACAACTTACACCTCGATTTTACTTCAAATAAAACAGTTTAGAGACTAAAAAAAAAACGAAGCGAGAGAAAAAATGGCCGCCGAACAAAACGAAAACGAGGCTACAGCACTCTAAACTCGCAAAACACCACAAGAAACTCGCAAAACACCACAAAACACCTACGGATATTCCGATACAAACGTAGAACACACATTACTCGCCATTTCACGCCAATGCAGAAGTACACGACAACGGTTTGGGCTCGCGCACGCACAGTGTTACACTGCACACATTCAGCACGCTTACACAGCAGCTCCACACCACTAATGCTGCAGCAACATCAAAACACATTCACAGCTCTTCCACACAATGCTTTAAAATAGGTAAAGTATATTCATTTATTAATGTATTATATATTTCATTATTACACACTAAACAGCATTAGCTACCTTACAATTTCATTGCCGTCAGTTTTTGACGGGCAATTCGCTAGTAAATGTATAATAATAATGACTGGAGAAGTAATGAAAATATAGAATGTCAAAGATAAATATTTTCTCTTAAAAAATCTTCTTAAATCATCTAATCAGCCTGTGATCCGTCGACCACCAATAGTCTGTGAGCCATGCTAAAGTCTTCCACAAAATAGATAATAATGGAATTCTTAAAAAAAATGAATAATCAAGAAGTACAGAATTGTCTATATACTTTACTTTAATGTTTACAAGTTGCCATTCTATCTACCACTATAGCACAGATCAGTATAATTGTTATAAAGAAAGTTATTAGGGGGCATGCAATGACCCTCATAAATATCTCTACGGTTGTCCAAGACCCTCATCAATGTTTAAGTGGCATGTGAAAAAGTATGGGAATAAACAATCTAAATTAAATTTCTATAAAATATGATATAGTTATTTGCAATGTGAAGGGAATACATTTTTTGTTCACCTTTATAAAAATTCAGTATAGGTCCTCCACAGGTTGATGTGTAATTTGGAAATTAATCGAGAAGGAGAGCACTGATGGTAACTTCTCATCTAAGTACAGTACATGAAAGAAATAGAAGTTGGAAACTACTGGTAAAACAGCATGGGATAATTTAGCCTACATTTACTTCCAGCATTAATGATCGTATTTTACCACCTCAGTTCTGATTTTTGCAATCTGTCTCTGAACATGCCAACCCGGTAATTATATTTCACTATTCTACGACATTAATGATGATTTTGATTACTACAGCCATCTTTCCTGACAGTTTAATGACTTGTGCTAATCATTTTTACTTCCTATAGCTCAAAGATGCTGCAGTATCTATAGGAATACAATTTTAACTACAGTAAATGCTTCAACGAAAATATTGGTCTAAAGTAAAAACAGACATATGAATGAAAATGTTGTTAAGGTTATTTGAGTATTTGAAACAAGAATTTAGTGACATTTTAGACTGTACGTTGCTCTACAAAATATGGTTCCTCAGTTGCTAATATAACATTCTGGTACCAGTGTTTTCCTGTAATAAACAATTTTTACATTGATATGGCAGCTGGTGTATTTAATTTAATGCAAATTTTAACTTAAATTGAAAGATATCGCCTACAAGCACCCGTTTGAGTAATATCAAAATGTACTTTCCCATCTGTGAATCAGGTGTTTTTCGCAGTACAAGGCCCACCTCTTCCAAAACAAGAGCTGACTTATTAATGCTGCACAATTTCGAGCAAATCTATTTATGAGTTATGATACCTAGAGAATGGAACAGTTTTTTTGTAAACGCAGCTAGAAAATGAATCCTAGAAAAAAAATGAAGGCAGGCCGTAATTTGAAATGTAAGAGCCAAGCCAAGAATTTATGTACCATTGAACTGATAAGTGTCAGTTACATGCCTGGCACAATTGAGAGTATTTCAGATACAGACTCCAGGTCTCTTTGCCAGTATTATTGTAATAAGCTAGAGAAGGATCATAAAAGTGTAGTCAATATTTCACGGCTATGTTTGTTCCAACAGATGGAATACAAGCAGTGAGGTTTCGAGTTGTAATGGACAAATGATTATGTTTGTGAACCATTTCTAAACATCATATTGTTTTCAGACATTGTTTTTGTTGATATTAAAATTATTCTTTTTAATCATGTTATACAGGGTGTTTTACATAGTTTCTTATCTCCTATCTCCACCTATATTTTAACCATGCTGTGTATTTTTTTTTTTTAACTAGTCCTGCTTTGCCCATCTAAATGGATAAAACAAAGTAAATAAATATATAAATATATTAAAGGGATATTTAAAATATATAGTTATATTTAGGGATATGTATGTCAGTGCTCCAAACTAAAGGAATTATGTTCTCACAGATTATCACAGATAGACTACTTTTTCCCAAACTATTTCAGCCATGAAAGCATGGTTGAGTTTGAAATTATTGATGGAACCTAAGAAGTGCATGTCTCACATGGTAACCTACAAGCTCATCCTCAGTGGAAAAAAAAGCCTCCTAAGACTCCATAGGCTGTCCCACACACCACAGATCCACACTCAAAAATTCACATTCTTTACAAGGCCACCACAGATTTTCATGGATTTACACTATGTCAGGTGTAGCAGAACTGCTTTACTCCACCCCCTGTGTCCAGGAGGTTGGGAAGATCAGGAGCTTGTCCTAAAATTTCTGCTAGAGTGTGCTAAGTTTTTCACTGAAGGGAAGAAGGCACATAACAAGTGCTTGTTAATGGAAAGATATTTTTAGAAATTAAAAAAACAAAACAAATAAATGTAGAATTTTAGACTGATTCAATTTCCCTTGGCCTTACTGAAATCATTCCAACTGAAACAGTTAAATGCTTCTCTTTATTAAACACCACAAAAAAAAATGTCTGGACCACAACTACAGAAAAATTGCATATGATGGTTATTAAATTAAAGGCTGTATGTATTTATTGTTTCTAAAACATGTTGCCCATTATTAAGTGTAGTTCTTCAAAGAGTATGTTGTAACTACAGCACTACAGTGGTCATAGAAACAAGTTAAATGTAATTAGTAAAATTTGGTTGATATGTCTTTTTAAAATATGAGATATTTTCTATTTCAGGTTCTGAATAAGATGCACGTTTATGTTTTAATGAGAATTATGGATAAATGTGTGTATACATAAATAAGTGGATTTATGTAAGCCTTTGTAAAAGTCTTGCCGACTGGTTTGGTTTCCGCAATCAGCATAATTAGCATTATTTCTATGCAAACTACTGCTTTTTCGCTCTTTTGCAGACAACTCATGATTGACATTTGCTTTGACTATGAGATAAAAGCTAATTATGAATTCATTTTAAACAATAGTGCATTAGCTAAGACTGTCAATTTATTTCAAGTTTTGATTAATAGCTTGTCATGTATTTAACTATAAATGGATTATAATGTTTGCATGAATGCCATAGGTCGACAGATACTTGTAAAGCACGTGATTTCTTAATATTCCTATACTTGTTATTTATCAGATTTGTCTTTGTTCTAAATAATGCATATTCAATAAGCAGTTATATAAAGAATGTCTACAACAATAGTTGGCTCAATCACTGGAGAGCACTATCTAAAAAAACTCCCACAAGAGTCATATTTGGTCATTAGCATGTACCCTACAGGTAGGTGTCTCCATAGGAAATTATTACATTTAGCAGCTATCAGCTTCTGGTTGACCATAATCATTTTTAATGAAACTCATTAGACTATTGTTTACCTGAAGCAGATGCTGACTTGGTATTGATATGTAAACAGGTAACCATTTGCTTTTTGTTATTGTGTGATTAATATATACATGATGCAGAGCGCATATGGCAACTTTTGTGGTCCTTTAATGGGCAATTTTGAATGTGAAGCTGAGGTTAGATTGTTGGATTAACAGGCATTTTAACAGACCTAACTGAATTGAGTCCCTATATACAAAGCATTATACACCTTGAATTGCCTTATATTATCATCAATAGCACCCCCTGTTAACAATATTGAAATCACACTTCAGTATTTCTTTACATATGCAGGCAAGAAAGATTATTGCAAATAAAATGTAATTATATACATGTAACCCAATGTGGCCTAAATAATATGCAGTATGCTGTTAAAAGGCAATTACATATGTGGCTAAGTGTTCTAAATAAAATATAGGACATTAAAATAAATGAAAAATATTAATAGCACATCATATGTTACTAAATAAACAAATCATGTAATCAGAGTATCTACTATAAATAGAAATATAAAATGCAACTCAAAGGCAACGTGGTCATATGAGGGACGACCAATCCAGTGATCAATCCATTGAATGAAACTGAATAACTCACCTGTTTCCTGCATGACTTCAATGATCCTTCAATCTATGGATTATCCTATATTATATATGAATGTTAATATTCATGCAAGGTTTTATCGCTAGGTTGATCAGGTGATTACTGTATGTTGGCGTGGACCCTCAAACTCAACTGACCTCCATAATTGAATCCATGAAAGTAATTGTACATTCTTATCAGTTGCATCAATGAACAATAGACCTTCAAGGGACACTTTAAAAGAGTATCTAGTATAATAAAAGCTCTGTAGAAAGTAATGAATTCTTACTTTTTTTATTTTATTTTCTTTGCTCACCTCTATGGGGTTGCCTTGGCCTCTCCTCCTCTATCCGTCTATCAGATATGTCCTCCGTATCAGGAGGTAAGTTTCTTTCATGCATCCTAAAGAGTATGTTTAAATATTATAAAAGTTTCTTTTTTTTTAATGATTTAGGAAAACTTATTTAAGCATATTGGAAAATATCAGTAAATGCCACCAAAAATACATCTATTTGACCAGATTAGGCACATTGGCTAACAGACTGTAAGTTTGTAAGTTGTCAATCTTGCAAGAAGCTCAAAGACAGTGCCATCCATCCTCTGCAATATGTTTATATTGAAATAGTATTTTGCTTTGAACTTTAAACATGTATAGCACTACAGGGACAAACCCCTATAGAGAATAACACAAAGCACTTCTAGGAGCTTCAATTAAAAAAAAAAAAATATATATATATATATATATATATACTGTTCAACATTATCAAATGTCCTCTTTCAGGTGAAACAAAGAAAGCATGACTTCAATGATCCTTCAATCTTCTAGCACAGGAGCCAGCACTATATGACAGTGTGAGCCAATAGAAAGTCGTTGACAATATGATATGCATTACAAGGAGTGGAGAATTACATCTTGCTGTCCATCCACCACACACATTAACACACTTTGAGGGATGGTAGTGAGTGAGACCAACATAGAAAACGCTTAGAAAACGCTTTTGTTAAATTAGGTGTAACTTACACTTTTAAAGGGCCTTGACTTTTTTTACTATTATAGTACCCCTTTCAATGTTGTAAAGCTAGCAAAATATCTTCATCCAAGAAAGACAAATGTTTGTGTGCATGTATGTGTGTACCTGTCTACATTAGTTTGGCTGTATTGTGATTCTATTTTAGTTTTGGCAAATGCCAGTATGTCTTTAAAATGCATCTGTGAATGTATTTTCAATGAATTAAGACTAATGTATGAACTCTTTGTAATTTGCACTTTCTTGTAGTAGAAAAAATCATGCTGAGCAGATTCAAAGTAATTCATGTGATATCATGCATGCTGAAAAGAAACCAGTTTAGATTACAACACAGTCTTTGTGTGTTGATTGGCTCTATTTTTTGCTTCACAAATAACAGGTTGGAGGTACCAGAGTATTAACCAATAAAAATACAGCTTATTCTTCTCACTGCTCTGATACAACAAAAAGGCTTGCTGAGAAAAATACATAAACACAGCAAGCGAGAAGCCTTTTTGGGAAATAAGTACAGTTAAAATGAGAGAAGTATAGAAAACCGAGTAACACCCACATGTTTGTTTATGGTACATTATGTTCATGTTTTCTGTTTGCATGGTTTCTATTTTAAATATGTATAATGCTTATACTTGTAAATGTAATATGCCAGTTAGTATATGTACAAAAAGGGCATATAGAAATTTAAACATAAATAGATATTATCTTGCATTTCTCATGTAAATCAGAAAATAGACCACACATAGAAATTCCTAATACTTCAAGAATAGAGAATCATCGGAACTCACAGGAACTTTATATGATCCCATCACTACCAATAAAGCAAAACTGACAATTAAACACATTGGGCCTCATTCTATTAGCGGCCGCAGCCGTTGCTGGGCCGCAAGGACCGGCCGCAAGCTATTTGCCTATTCTATTCCCTTACGGCCGGAGGCTCCGGCAGGCTTGCGGCCGGTGCCTTGCTATCTCTTGCGGCCGCTCGCGCCAGAGGAAAGCCTTTGATCCAAAACGGCCGCAAGAGTTTCGGCCGTAAGAAATTCCTATTTGCAATTCAATTGCTCCGGGAAACCTCTCTGCAAGGCTAAAAGCGAGCCGCAGCTTACTTGCAGGAAAGAGGTCCCGCTAGCACCAATTAAGCACATAAAATAGCTCAAATAAAGCCATCCTGCACTTTGAGAAGACTATAAAGGGATTTTAGGTGTTAGAAAAAATAGCACATAATTATCCTATACTCAAATCCGTAAAATATTTTATTTTTAATATACGTAAAATATCCATGTAAAAAGTCCAGAGTGCTTGGAGCACTTCAGACCCGCCCACGCCGCAGCCGGAAAATAAAGAGTTAATTTGAACTTGGGTTTGGGCTGATGTGCAAGCTTGAGAGTGGGTTCCTTTTAATCCTCATGTCCCCCAATATGATCCCTAGCATTTACAGAGCTGTACAGTGCAGGCTTGAATTTATTTTTCAGTTTTTATATTTCACAGCTTACGGCCGGTTCCAAGATATGCAGCCGGCCGTAAAAGGAGATCCTTGCGGGCCGTATAATAGAATCGCGAGTTAACTGAACCCCCGCAAGGAATCGCAGCCTTGCGGACGATTTACGGCCGGTAATAGAATGACTATTAAAATATTTTGGTTTGTTTATATTATTACTTATTTTATATTTTGTTCCTTCACGATATATGTTAAAACATGTTTTCATTAAGAATAAAAATTATGTAGTTCTGAACACCACAATCTTGGATAATTAGTTATCTATCTCTATGAAGCAAGCAGGTCCTGATGTACTGTCTGTGTGAAGTCCATGTTTGTTTCTGGAAGCATTTGTAGCATGGGTGTAGTTTCCATAGTTGTTACTACTGTCATAGTAATTATATATATGTGTGTGATGAAGTCAAGCTTGAGATTGATAGTTATACCAGGGTCATGGTAGTGCCTGCAAGTGCCCCTGCACTGTAGCACTTACATAGGAACGTGCAGCTGAGTCCAGGCTTAGAGCCTCATTCAATTGGCCAAATCACAATTACTTGAATCCGTAATGGAGCAATCTGTCCTATCTCCTCCATTGATTTTTCAAGCCTCTAAATGTTACCAGTGGTACAGATGCAAAATCCACATTCAATTACAAAAATCCAACAAGCCCACAAATGCCTTCAACCTGTAAATGGCAAATGTATTAAACAATGATATGAGTACTAGATAGGACTCGCAAGTGGGTTATACACCTGTTCTTAACACTGCAAAAGCAAATAATCACACAATACTGTACTTTATATACTGGGAAAGCAGTGAAAAGCATTATAAACAATTGCACAATAGTGTCAAGCTTGAACATCTGCAATAAAAAATATTTTTTTTTTGCTTTGAATTCTGTCTTATATTGATCACGGGAATCAAGGGGTTAATACATATCATGGACTAGAACAGTTGCTTTAATAATCTTTATTGATTTCTATATTGCTGGATTGCAAGTCCGATCACAAATATTATTTCTAAACACTAATTGATTGTAGCATAAACTGCATGTTTTACTGATGTCTTAATGAAGGTGTAATTTACTATTAGCTGTGTCTAAAAAGTATTACACCTAAGAAGTGAGGTGGCTGTGAGAGGGCAGTTGTGAATTAGAGACAATCTAATACATCTAAATGTTTAGAATATATGTAACCTGCAGCCAAAATGTCAGTTAACAGGTAGTTACGTGCTTGCAATTGAATAAGGCTCTTAGTCATTTTCATATCATTTGAAAAGGTTATTATTTAAAGGGACTCCAAAATGAAGTATGGTTATTCTTAAAAATAATTAAAAACCTATCTATATTTTGTGTTATTTTTTTATAAAGTTACTCAACCCTTTGAGATTCCATCTTGTTGTTTCTGTATTTATTTGCAAATAAACAGCTTGCCCATATTAATAATCTGCTTTGCTAATCAGGATTACAATGTGCTTGTCTGTCTGGCATAAAGACCTGCAATGTTGTCTGGCAGTTAGACCCCTCTGCCATCCTTATCAAACACTCTGAGCTGCACATTAATATACATGAACTGCAAAATCAGTTCTTAATATTTTGCAGAGTAAAATGTGTGCTCGTTAACATTAAATCAACTTCCTTTTGGGGTAACAGAGTACCTATAAGCAAAATGTATAAACTATTTTATGTTGTATATGAATTATTGCCATATTTAAATGAACAATGAGTTTTGAAATCTGTCTAGCTTTGTTATTTTTACAGCCACATTAAATTCCAAGGCCCTCATTCTATTATCGGCCGTAAAACGGCCGCAAAGCTGCGATTCCTTGCGGTTGTCTTACGGCCCCGTGTAGAGCTACCTTTACCTTGCAATTCAAATAGACGGCGCTGCAAGGATATCCCCCTTACGGCCGGCCGCATATCATGCAACCTGGCCGCAAGGTCTGAAAACTTTAAATGCAAAAATAATCAATTAGTCAAACTCATAGTTACGGGTTTATATGGAGCCAATGGAAAAAAGATATAGTCAGAATTACATCACTGAAAAATGGAGGTGGGATTTCAAAGTCTTAGGGGTTTCAATTACAAGTTGCGATCGGACCCACATTCCAGATATAATGTAATATTATTAAAGATGTAAATATGATATTCTAGTCCATGAAAGTTCTATTAAATGTATTAACACATTGATTGCCAGGATCGATATAACACAGAAATTTAACATGAAATAAAGTATTTTATTTGTCCGATTTGAGAGCTTGGGAATGTTGTGCTTTTAATTCTAACATCACTTTCCCTATTAATAAAAGTACAGTAGTGTGTGTATATGTGCATTTAAAGTGCTACGGATTGGACTTTGCCCCCTTGCGGGTCCTCTCTAGCACTCGTTGGCTTCTTGGCTCCATTTGAAGTTACGGGGTTGAATGCCACTGATTTTGATGCAATTAATAGAGCAATTGGAACGTAGCGGTTAGGGGCTTGACAGATCAAAGCATTAGCGGGCTCTCACGTCCCATATGGTTTTCTCGCTCTTATCCCGCAAGTCGGTAAGTCTTGCGAGCTACGTTACTAACTATGATTTTACACGTATGGGGAATTTAATGTGGCTGTTAGCTACTTGTGGTCCCTTAAAAGATGTTCCTGGAACATTATACTTATCACAGATCCTGTGTTTTTTCTAGTGCAAGGTTGAAAAGGAATACATTTCTAAACACATATCATAATGTTATATAAAGAGACAGAAAAACGAATGCCAAGTGAATAATTACTCTATGCTTGTAGCCACTAACTGCTAGTCTCTCATAGGAAAACAATAGGCTAGCATGTCCATATATTTTCAATCCTTAATAAATCTGTTTCAGAAACATAGATAATTGTTTTATTCAATAAAAAACACCAAGATGTAATTGATTCACGTGTACCAATATTGATGTGATGTGCTAGAACTTCACATGTATTGAACAGCTGTAGATCAATGCAATTGAATGAACTTACCTTATTCTTTATCTACTTTGAGGTGTATAAACCCTATAGTATTAAAACTGGCCCACCACAGTATAGCTCCACAATCTGAGAACCCATTAGAGACAACCCACATAATTAAGCTTCACGCAGCCTCTGAAGGCTCTGGTTTTCGTGTTGAGAAATTTGCCTTTGGAGTCTCAGAGAAAGATTGTATTGATTTGCCTGTCTTTAAGCAAGACGTTTTGCACTCTTTCGACATAACTGAATTATAAAATAGTTCACACAATAAACGTTTTTCAACTAAAATGTTTGAAAAAGTAACTTTGCAAGTTCTGCAAACTGAAGGACTGTAAAGTAAATGATTTGTTTTCACAGATATTAATAACTCTTAATAACTGCAAATAGAGAAAAGTTTAAACAATAATGTGATAAATCATGAGACACTTTATAGAAATTGTGGAGATTTTTCTATAAAAAATAACAAGATTGATATACAAGCAGGGGCTGCGAAGGACTTTCCTTATTTTACATACAAAAAACATTAATTATTGGGTTATTTCTATTGGTGCACTGCAGAGCTTACAGCAACTTAACAAATCTTCCAGTGGATAAATACTTTATAAGGCACAACAGTATGAGCTGAGCATTACACGGTAGGTTATTTCACACACACTCTGAGCTTTACAGAACCAAAAGTCCAATTAATTCCTGCTACCAGAGTGTTAGTTTTAGCAGTTATCAGTTGTGCTCAGCACTTGCTGCTTGCTTTGCAACGAATAAAAAAATAAAGACTTTAAGGGATTCACAGATGAATCTTGCATGAAGCAATATTCAGATCCTTTTAGCAGTAATTTTTATTGCTTGCTTATACTAGGAACATTGTTGACAAAACGCCAACAACAATACATACAAAGCAAGAAAATGAATATGCCAGAGAATTGGAACTGTGTATAAGAAAATAATAAAGAAAAAGAATAATAGAAGAAAAGAAAGATCAGTTATTAAAGGGTCACTGTAAATTGTAAAAAGTATAGCTGGCAACAAAAAGAGAAGGGGTTGGCTTCAGTATTGTTTATCCCCATTTCGATTATCGCTTTGTATTCTATCTACAGTGAACCCATGATACTTGTCTACCTCAAAACTCGTTGAATTTGGTATTTAACACAATTTGACAAGGAAAAACACCTGGGGACTTGTCATTTACTTTGGTACCCATTGTGCTTGTATGAGTCAATTTACATGACTCCTTATGTGAACGTCGCATTTGTCCTTTTCGGCACTTGTGCCTTCTGGAACCAATTAACGATGGGTACCAAGGGTCCACTGTATCTATCTATCTATCTATCTATCTATCAGTCCATCCACTCGGATGCAGGGAATGCTTCGCCTAATATTGCTTGTTTTTTTGGCCAGATATACGATTCTTGTGTGTGGTGATTGGTAAATAATTTACCACAGTTCTCCAGGCTTCATTACAAAATTAAGTCCAAAAAGAAATAATGTCATGCTTATGTGTAAGGCACATAATATTATAAATCATTGAAGCATATAAAAAAATAAGTCTAACATATATAAGAAATGAAATATGAATTTAGTCTACACTATCTACTTAAAAAGCTTGGCTTAATCCACAGGCTGGTCTTTTGTCTCATTTCCTTTAATGCGGCTGTCATTACCACAAATGCTGTAAGGTTGTTCCATTTATCGGCTACCATTTCTGTGAAATAGTGCTTTCTCACATTGCTCAAGTTTTCAACTACCAACTTCAAATCACACCCTACTTTTCTTTTTTTTATATATTTCAAGGTTTCTACCATGTCACCCCTTCTGTTAACAATACAATGTGCTCATGTACACTTAACTTATCCCTTTAGTCTATTACATCATGCACTATTGCAGTCACCTTCTTTAAAAGAGTTTCTACCTAATTAATATCCTTTTTGATGATAGTCTCCAGAACTGGACATGGTATATGCACTAAACACTGTTGTTTTTTATCTTTCAAATTGGCTGGGTATTTTTTACTTGTATCAACTTCTTGGGTGCTAACTCAGCTCCCTTATAATAAGAAGGACAAATCTGATCCAAAATCTAGCCTCTGCAGGTTTCCAGTGGGACAGGATGAGAGACCTTCAGTAAGAGCTGATGGTGCATAATGACATCTTCACATTCCTGGTTATACACAACAGGAACTGACACATTTATCTCGGTGTAAGGGATCCTGTCTCATCCCTTACATGATGAAGACTGACAATGGATGCTTGTTGAAAAAGGAGGGTATCTTCTCTTTTATATGGGATCTTATGCCCCTCTAAAAGCAGGACATTACTAAAAAAGTGATGACCTGGCAACTATTAGAGTCTCTATCTCTCCTCCACAGATAAGAAAAACAATATGGGACCCTCATTTTAAAAACAAATGAGGGTCCCCTCTTGAATATAGTGTCGCCTCATATATGTATATGAGGAGGAGGAATTGTCATAAACATGGTAAATACTTTGCTAAATTTTATTTATGGGGAGTGGGATTCCTAAAGAGCCTCTCCCCTCAAATGGAATGTAGAGGACAGAATATGCTTCATAGCCTATGATGTAGGTAAATTGCCTGGTTATTGTAAAGGGTGGGAGATGTGATGATCTGTTGTGGATGCTCTGAGTGGGATGTAGTATGGATTGAGCTATACTGAGTAAAATGAGTGGCTTCTCACTAGTGAGGCGTAACATGTCCAATTCCAGTGGTTTTCTACAGAGTAGTTGCTTCATACTTTAGTGAATAAGTTCCACAGAATAGCAGACAGGTCTTGCCTCAGTAGGGAGAACACTCTTACCTGTCCATTAAAATAAGATGATGAATATCTCTGCTATCACTGGATAGACGCTTTTACCTTATGGGACTATTCATCTTGAAGAGGAGCTGAAGCTGTTATGTGGACTAGATTTATAGCACCAGAGAGATGGAGGTGTGATAGGGGAACACATATTGTACTTTTGTTTGTGAATAAATCCCTTCTTTCTGGAAGGTTTATTAAAAATAGACTATTTAGACATATTTAGTTGAAAAGTAAATATGTATTATGTATATGTATTAGATCAATGAAAACTGTGAAATGCTGTGTTCTCAGTAGTAGGGAATGTCATAAAAAGTAGATGCTGAGTGCCTCTGACGGAAGGATCTATGTTATGACAGCAGCCATCTTGGACACCAGCTGAAAACCATAACAGAAGTGGCATGAAGTTTAGATTTATATCACCAGAAACTGGATGTTACAGAGCAGCTTGAATACTGAAAACACATAAATTCAATGTGGAGGTTGCAGGAGAGTGCAAAGACTGCAGGAGACAGCAAGTCAGGAGGATGAGAGATAAAGAGAGACCAGCAGACAGCAAGTCAGGAGAATGAGAGATAAAAAGAGAGCAACAGAGACGGCAAGTCAGGAGGATGCAAGATTAAAAGAGACCAGTGCAGAAAGGCTGAGGGTGGGAGGACTGTGGGCCTCAAATGGCTTGTTAAGTTTAGCTACATACCTTATAGAGAGGAGTGCAGAAGTGAGGTAGGCTCTGAATGGGAGCTATGCTTTTATTATTTTGAAAGAATAAACATTTCATTTAAAATATTTTTGCTGTCATTGTGTGTGCACCCTAGTGTAAAACTAGTCCTGATGCTAAGCTTTTTACAAGCTATATATTTGCAAGAGCAGTTCCATCAGTCTTCCATATTGGTTGTCTGAATGTTAGCTGAAACTGTGACAACCTCAATATATGTTTTTATATATTGCTGTGTAAATGGTGTTTAATGATGTGGCCATGGCTTTTAAATTACACTGATGCATATGAAATACTGTGGCATGTTTCGGCCTAGGCCCATGAGATCTAGGCCTAGGCCAGCACATTTTTAGGGGGCAGTAGGCTACATGAAGATGCTGGTGCAGTACCATAGAAGAATTTAGCATAGGCAGAGAAATACCTATACAGTATTAGAAATGTTCCTGTCTGTAAGTATATCTAAGACTTTCTAATATACACACATTCTCAAACATTAATTTTGGCATATTGCACGGGAATAGGAGTAGAAATAAATGGGGTGTATGGGCGCTCAAGTAAATGGGGGATAGGGTCACACAAGTTTGAATGAGCCAAGGACTGCATAAAATCGAAATAAGCCCATGATTCTAGGTGAAGTCTAAGGATCTATAAAGTGGAATTAGTACCTTGTTTTTCTGCTGCTTATTTATAAACTTATTATGGCATTTTGTGTTCATTCATAAGAATAATGGCTTTTCTGCAGCTTTCTTGCATTGTTTGCCTGTTTTTTTTTTATTATTTAGGATAATCTTTGAATTAAATTATTATTGTATACATTTAATGCACTCACAATTTTGGTATTCCTAGAGAATTAAACTTAGAAACCCCTCAAAAACAAAAAACAAACAAATACAAATTGAATATACTGAGTATTCCTATGTAAGCAGAATTCCACTAACAGTTTAATGAATAATTAAACGTGGAAAGGGAGTATTAAATAACATTGGTCATGAATAAGGTGAAAGTGCTAATAATTAACAAACTGAGAACATATTAGCGATTTTCACTTTTAATAAAAATAGCCTTTTTATAGAATGATTTATTAGGAACAAAACAAAAATCTTCATTTGAAATCATAATATCCATCCATTGGTAAATATAATCACATATTATAATTGTCAAACTGTAAAGTTGTCGTCACGCTTTGCGAGGGACGCAGTTTGGGCCGCAAGTGCATTTGAAGAGGTGGAGGCTCCCACGTCAACTGCAATGAGCCTTTGGCTCATTGTAGGCTGCAAATGCGGGCCTCGCAATGTGAGTGTCCGCATTTGCGGAGGTGGAGGCTCTATGGCGCCTCAAGCTCGGTAAAAACACCCCAGTAAAGCGGGACTTTGAAAAAAAAAAACAAGCCGCAGAACTTAGGAAAAAAAAAAAAAAATACGAGGTCACAAAAATATAAAGTTCACAATCGAAACGCGTACATACAAAAACACAAAAAAACACTGAACCCCCCCCAAAAAAAAAACATCAGACACAGCACGGAGAGACCGCCAGGACGTCTGGGAGTGCGGTTGCACACTAATTAAAGTCAAATTTAAGGCGTTTCGTCACTTGAAAATCGGCTAAGCAAGAAAAAAAATGGCAGACGAAAAAAAATAAAACAAGGCTACATGACCTCGAAGCGCGCAAAACACCAACAAGGACGTATGACTTTTAAAAACAAATATTACGACCGGCAGAACTTATAAAAAAAAATATACGATGTTGCAAAATCATGAAGCTAACGAACGAACCGCTCACATCGAAAAACAACAAAAGCACAACAACAAAAAAATACAACATAAAACAAACATCACACACAGCATGGGGGAACAGCCAGGACGTCTGGGAGTGAGGCTGCACGCCAATTTAAGTTGTATCTAAGTCGTTTCGGCACTTGAAAATCGACAAAAAAAATGGCAGACGAAAAAAATGAAAATGAGGCTAAAGGAGACAGAGCCGCGGAAATCACCGCCAGGCACGTAAAAGTTACAAAGGAACGTAGGAGATACACAATATACCATTACAACGGACGGAAAATGCTTACGAGCCAAGTAACACATAGGGAAAAAAACGCCATTTTACAACACAAACTTACAACTAATTACATTGGGATTCTAAAATGACGCTTTAGCCGCCTAAACAAACGGTTTGCCCTCGTGCACGCCTCCTATTTACACTGCACACCTGCCACTTTCTCCTCAGGTCAGCAACAGTCCAACTGTACATTTTCAGATGCAGGAAAATACAAAAAGATTGTTGATTGCTGCATATTACATAAAAATAGGTAAAGTATATTAATTTATTAATTCATATATCTTCATCGTTACTTGATCGTTGTAAAGCAGGACACTTGAAGTACACAAGGGGAGAGGCTCACAATGAGAGCCGAAGGTCCACAGAGGACCAAAAGCCTTACATTTTATGTTTATTACCGTAGTTTTTGACGGGCAATTCGCTAGTAATATGTAAGAAAGGCTGTTTAGTTGTACAGTATACACTATGTAAAATGCTCCGATAATTAATACTTGCATATTCCATAAGTCCAATAGGCAACTGTAATAAGTAGTTTAAGTGGTGTCTGGGTATGTCTTTATTTGTAATGTAGGAACAGTTCATGGAAAGTATTATAATTCTTCCTTATTCTTCTCTATAAAGAATTTCACACATTCGTTAATACTGTATTATAGTATACGAGTATTAAATATTTACCACAACACATACATATCAACATAGAAAACAGTCAATTAAACATAACAAGCAGCTGGCGATAAATTCATAAGCGCTATGGATTTTAGGTGAAGTAGGGGGGGGGTATATAATTAGGACCTTGATTTTAAATTCAGTTTCACAGGATATGGGAAGTCAATTTAGGGAATGACAGACTAAGAACAGGAAATGATAAATGATGTTCAGATGTGACAGATGGTGGTAGTGTTCCTGACAAGAGCCTGGTGACTGGAAGGCCAATTTGGAGTGAGCTGTAGTTGTTGTAGTGGGATAAAGAATATGAAATAGCATTTCGATGGTTATGTAAATATACTGGAAGGCCAATTAGGAGTGAGCTATAGATGTTGTAGTGGGATAAAGAATATGAAATAGCATTTCGATGGTTATGTAAATATACTGGAAGGCCAATTAGGAGTGAGCTATAGATGTTGTAGTGGGATATAGAATATGAAATAGCATTCTGATGGTTATGTAAATATTGGGAAAACTGTTAGAATGCTCCCTAACTAAAAGCATTTACGGGCAACATGAGTTATGATTGTAAGGACAGAAGAACTATATCCCAACAGGCTTGCGAAGTTTGCATAGCTATAGGATATATGATCCAAGGAGTAATGGTGGTAGGTGTCAGTTTTTAATGTTAATTACTAAACCCTGGTATAGGCTAGGACTGGATGAGACCTATTACGGCGTCCAAAGACAGTTAGAAACACATGAGTACTTTTGGAACTAGTGGATTTTATCTTTAGAATCCAATGGCTTTGACAGGGATAGGCTTTTTGTTATATTTATATAGTTATATTTGTGGATATTTGTAATTTTTGCATATGAAAATTATGTTTAACAAAAATTTTATTCCTGATCTTTATCTTTTGTCTTTTCCAAATGAGCACCAAATGGCATATTATTAATGAACTTGGATCAAAAAATACCAGATCTCCAATGCCAACAGTGGAGCTATTAGGTTCTAAAAGCATGAGAAATTCTGAAACCAATTGTCAGTCTTTGCATTGTAAAAACACACACATTAGACAATTACATGTTAAAGTGTACTCATGCATATCTTTTGTTTTTGATCAACTCTGCTGCTGACATTGGTTATGGTTTTAAATCAGCTTGAAAGGTTTATAGAGTCAAATAAAGGGAATCTCATTACCCTGCCAGAATGATTTCTGTGTCCATGTAGCAAAAATTATCTTGTATTTATCACTTCTCTAAATCATACAAATTACTCCATCACACTCGTGCCACATAATGTTACAAACTAAGGCATGTTTATAATAAAAATAATATGAGAACAAAATCAAATAACAAAATTATATTTTTAGGTATAGCAGCTGGCTACTGACAAAGCCTGCTTCACAAATGTTAATTGACGGATGGAGTCACAATAAAACATTGAGTTGTTTACTTATTTTCACATCTATTTTCAAAATCATTTTTTAAGCAGAACAAAATGAAACAAATATCAAAAGGTGAACATAGTTGTATACTGCTTCATTTGTACTAAAACTATTTCAACAATTAGTTTTATACCTTTATCTCTCATTTTCTGTTGTTAGTTATCTTGTGAACGAAACGAGGATACACTGTATATATCAATTGCGGTAGATTTATTTAGATTTTTTTTTTTTATGAACACCAGGCCCACATTCAAAGCATTTTTGCCTTCTCAGTGCTAAAGTAAGACAGAAAAGATCCCAATTATTCAAATACAAAATATACATAAAAATAAACATACCATAATAGCAATTGTTTGATCTTTTCTGTGTCACTGATGTAAACTAAGTTATATGTTCCTCATTACCTTTGTAAAACTTGACAGAGGTGTTGTACATAAAATACTAGACAAGGTCCCCTTCACAGTATTCATTACTTATTTTCCTACTGGAAAATAACTACAAACTTGTCATACAATGGTAGTCATCATGATGATTACTATTATATATAACATGATACCAGCATAGTTGCAGGTATTGTATTAGAATCTAGAGGGTAAAATATTTTACTTTGTGGTTTGTACTATAATAAACTTGCATGGCATGTGGTTATAGAGTGGGAGAGTAGTAAAAGCTGACCTCAGTCATTAAATTAGACCATCAAACCACCTGCCTCTTCCTTCTCCCCTCCACTGCTGAACATATACAAAAAATGTCAGAACACACTCTGTAAGGCTCCAAGTATTGAAGAGAGCCAATATAGAAGTCATTAGACACAGAGTCAGCTAGAATTAAGGGCATAATATCAGACCCATATAATATGGAATGACTTATGTACAATGTTAACATTCAAGCATTGGATCGATTAGCTAGAAAGGATTTGACTATTTGTGCACAACAATTAAAGAACATTTGTATAAGTTATTATATACCGTAGATAGCATAACACTACAGTGAGGTTATTTAAGATTGGTGTTAGGCAAGATCAAGATTAATGGGTGTAGAATTACTGCAATAATAATAGATGTTTGTTACATATCCAGTTCTTACTTTGTTAAAATTTACAGAAATAAAATGTAAATACAATTGAAAATATTTAAATTATATCATTACAGCGGTTTGGAGGTGTTGATGACTGGTGATACCATCTATGGTACCAACTACTACTTTTCTTAAACAAAAAGAAAATAATTTGTGGCAGAAATGGAGCAAATGTGCAACAGATTAAATGGCATACACTAAAATACTTCCCACAATAAAAGTATAACAGTTCTAGATTGAGAGTGTTGCACAAGACCTTAATTACTGAAACCATAATTATATAATTCTTAGGTAAGTACAATATGTTTTTATACTATACATTTTTTTAGTTGTTACTATTCTTGACAATGTAAAGTTTATTTTTCGCATATTTTTTATTTGTATCTCTCCTTAAAATAATAAGGTTATATGCTGTAAAATAGATTTTCCTTAAAATAATTTTATGCTCATAGCTTACAAAGCTTACAAAACTGCTAATGTTACTTTCTCAAGCTTCAGTTGTCCTAAACCATATGCACTTGCTTCAAACTATCATACACACATTGGAAGAATAAACAAAATATGAAAAGTTTCTTCATATTCAAGCTAAAAGAACAGGTGTTGCACTAGAAATCATTTTCTGTGCAGACAGCGGCATATTTGTTTTTGACAGATCCATACAATTTATTTAGATTGCTGCAAAAGTTTTCTTTATAGGCAACTTGATTGACATGTTTTCTTCAAGACTAAATGTATTTTGAAGAGCTAGATTGAGAAGGAGGTTTTAAGCAGAATGTTAATGAGAGACCCCTAGCTCTTTTCTGGCATTGAAACTTGATTCTGCTGCATTCCTGGATAAACTTGAAGACATCTGTGGCATTTCAAAAGCTCTAATAAGTCATCTATGAAGATATTTTCTTGTTGCTACAACCAAATTTCTTTTCTCTAAGGCCAATGTGTTTTAATGGACTATTATTCTGTGGCAATGATAACAAATAAGTGGTAATGCAATGGGACTGTGGCCAAGTAGATGAAATCAAGTTCAAGCAAGAACTAACCCGTGCATTCCCACCAATTATGGTTTTTCTGATGTATCTATCTATCTATCATCTTTTAACAAATCCATAATTTGCCAAATAGCTTATGTGAACTTTTAACATATAATCATGTCCCAGCCATGTATGTAATCTTGTTTACTGACAATGCATAAAACATAATTCTACATTGAAAGTTATTCATGAACACGATTCATTTGAACACAGATTTTTTTTTCCATTTTAAATTATTCCTCAAGATTCACTAAATTTCCCTAAATTATACAGGGCTGTAAAATGCCTCATGGATGTTGGCGATGGTAAATAACCTCACAGAAAATAGTCATCAGAGTGCTTGTGAATCTTTGTGAATCCAAGGGAGTGTACCCTGACTCAACTACTTTAAGCTACATATTTTACATAATTAAGTTAATTAGATATGAAATACAGATTGGTGTTTACTATTGATGGAGTTTAAAAGCAGAGCAGGTTATCCAAAAAAATCTGCAAAATAATTTTTGAAAGATAATTTTACACTTTTCCCCGCTCTGATGTATATTTTGGGTTGTTCATATGTGTGTATTAGTAAAGTTGCCTTAACTGAGCTGCTAAGCCAAAGTGATGCTATGTTGGGTAAAACCAGCAAGTCAGTAAGCTGCGAGGCTGGGGGTTCAAAGCAGAGTAACCATGGCCCCTCTGGGAATCCAAAATTGTGTTTTTATACAAGCTCAGTTTGTTATTGCTGATAAATAACCTCAGAACATCTTTACTTTACTTTTTATGCCAAAAGCTCAAAGGAGCTCTGTTCCAGGCAGGAAATTAGAAAAATCGTCATCTTGAAAAAGACTGTTTATAGACTAATCTGCATGTTTCTCTGTTGCAGTGTTTCTCCTCTCCAGTCTAAACAGGACATAAATTAAGGACATCTTAGATTAGACTAACCTGTCTATGCTCAGAGATATTCTTAAATATTAGTAACTTGATGTGTCTTGAGGACTAGAATCATTGATGGAGAAGCAACAGGTGGGATATATTTTTTAGAATTCAACTTCCAAGCACTCTAAACTTAAATATAAGGTCACAAATGTTAAGGCATTTAACTGGGCTGATTTTAGGTGGTATTCAGGGTGCACCACGCCAGCTCCCACTCTTTTTGACCAGCCTCAAGTGTATTAATTACCACAATTCTTATTGTAAACAGAGATCGAAGATTTCCTGAGATTGCAGTAAACCTATATCTTTTATATAAGCTCTGCATAAGAGTACACTATATTTTTGTCACTTGAAACTTTACATTGTTTGCTTAAAAAAAAAAACCCTGCAGATAGTTTGCAACCAGAGTCTCCAACCGTAGAACCGACACTCATATTAAACTAATATAAGACCTCTCTGTCACTTAGCAGCAAAGCAATACCTAGCCACATTTGAAGGGTTAATTCCTTTACCAAGCAATGGCTCATTAAGCATTTTAAAACATTACTGCAACTCAATGAACAGTAAGCAAAGTAGCATAAACCCTGAATTTCAACCTAATTCAAACACACAAATTAAATATTTGGGCAAAAGGTACAGTACCACTATATTTTTGTAGCCAACACTCACCCTCCAGATGTCTGGATCTCGTAAAGTTTGGATGCATCCAAAGAACTCCCGCCGACTATTCTTGCCTTTTATGAAAAAATAAAAAATAAACACAATCTTTTTACATGAACACACCAAATTAGTTTATATTAAAACTGCGCAAAGTTCACTATACACAGAACACCTAACATGAGGAATGTTAAGCAGGGTCAGCTCCAGGCCAATACATTAGTGTTTATTTTAAGTCTACAACATAGTTGATTAAGCAATGCGCTTTCAGCGGAAAATGTTGCAATTACCAATGAGACATAGACAGCACAAACACACAACACAGTACTGAGACATAGCAAGTCTGGGTATAGTTTGTTCAGAGAAATTCCCTCTGTGACAGTAAATGACAGCAGTAGAATCCTATATTTGCATACATGAAATAACGTGCGTGTTTATGGGAGCAGCGACCTGTTTAACAATGCAGCACATTGGGTGTTCTATGGAGACAACAAAAAAATGGGAAGCCAGGGACACACATGCATATTCCACACGTAAAATGGAGAAATCAGTCACAAACATATATTAACAAGACATGATCCCTTAGGAAAGATGTGATTTAAAACCTTTTCATCCATAGCTTTGCTATCTGAAAGAGAATCGGGAAGAAGGGGGATAGATGTTAGATATTGTCCAAATGATCATGTGCCACATTTGACATATGAACTACTCAACTTTAAGGCGCTTACCCACTAGCAGCTTAGCAAAATTTCAAAAAAGGTGTGGGATGGAGTTTAATATATGGGTTAAAGGGATAATGAAGTCACAGCTGAAGATTAAACATTAAATATCTTTGAAACATTAGTGATCTCTGGTTTGGAAAAACAAATGTAAGTCACAAAAAAGCTGCAGAGCACATCCACTTGCCATGATCTATAATATGATTCAAAGTGGGAGGAAGTCTGTGTAAATTAAATGTAACATTGTTGCCACATTTTGAATATGCAATTGCCTAAGCCTGAAGCTCCAGAACTGTGGTCTGTGGACCACCTGCAGTAAGTGGATCACAGAAGTATATGGATTAAAACAAATAATAACCAAAATGAATAAAATGTATACAAATTCATATGCAAGCAGTATAGACAATACATTATTTATTGCCAATACATTATATTGTTTCACACAGAAAAAAAAAGTTACTCCTTCACAAGAGCTGTAACAGAAAGTTTTACCATATAAAACAGCCATTACAGCCTACAGTGAACTACTTTAGCCCCAAGAAGATTAGTAAATCTAAGGAATTTAGGGATCCACAAAGACGTTCTTCTATATCGAAGTGGTCGGTCAACACCAACCTATTTTTTTAGAGTATCTGTAAAAAATGGTTTGGGAACCTATGAGCTAGGTAAACAGAGCTAATTATTTTAATTTTCCTCCACAAGACTTTATCCCATTTTTGCTTCAATAAGAGACCTGGTTAGAGGACGTACAAACACTTTTTTTCTGCAGATTTTTTTGTGTTGCGTTAATGATAGTTTTCCAAACTATTGATTATTTTTTCATGCAAAATAAATATTTTTGTGATGTGTATAACATGCTATTTTAAACACGATAGAACAATGTAGTCATTGATTCCCTTTAAATTATCAAATTGTTTTAGAAAAAGAAGCAAGCAGTGACTTCCACAGATACAGATTTATTTTGCAGCACACAGTAGAATTTTATTATATAAGTTCAACAGCAACAAATAAAGCATTACTTGTTTTCTCGTCAGCCTATCGTTAGCTGTAAATTGGTTATGATCCTTTCTTAAACATTTTTTAAATGTACACTGTTGCATTTTCATAATTGTCACCTTGACCAGCTTTGCATTGTTCAATAAACATTTTATATATATTTAATTATTTGATGTTTACGAGATACACAATGATTCAAATGAGGGCAATTTACTAAAAAAAACATTTAAATATACATATTGCAAAAAAATGACCTATTCTAAAGCTATGCAATGAAAACAACGAAGATAAGTTAAATAATGAAAGGAAAATGGCAAAGTTGCAAATTTTTGCACAAATGTAATATCCCCATAAATATAACTGCAATTTGTTACTAAATCGCTGAGTGGAAGAAAATGGAGCTTGAACGTTAGATATTTTAAGCAGACATTTTGTGAAATGACCTCCATATCGCCTAATAACTTTATCTCATATTACAAATACTCTCTCATAGTGGGGAAGATGATAAGCCAGAAAAGCATTTACAGTTAGTGAAAATGTGTAAATGGGAATAATGATACCGCCATTAATATTCTGTGATCGTTCTGATTTAACAAACTGGGCATGCCGTTCTGCCTTATTATCACCTCCACCACAAAAGACAAGGAGCTCTATTCTATTAGGGGCTCGCAAATGCCTCAAACCCATACTTTTGGCGGTGGGTATTTTTTTAAATAAATGTTTAGATTTATTCTTTTGACTCCAGCTCGCAAGTTCTGGCCTCAAGGCTGAACATGTAAACCCTGCCTTTTTAAGTCTGATTTCAGAGGGCGTAATCATTTGATCTTTATATGAATAGTTGAGTAAGCCCCTAATTTACTTCTTAGACGCAGCCAATAGTAAATGAGACCATCATCATGACGTCAGTAAAACATGGAAGTTACATGTAATCTGCAATCGGAGGCTACAAATGAATTAGAATATGTGGCAATTTTCAGAGTGGTTTTAAGTGTGTATACATTTACGAATTGGGCAATAGAATAGGGCCCAAAGTTATTGGCACAGAGGAAGGATATTTTCAGATTTTATGCTCAAAATACTTAACTTTCTGACTCAATTATCTACATTTTCTACTCATTTAAAAAAAAACAAAAAAAAACTAACTTTAATAACAGCTATTTATAGCTGTACTTTTCATATCTGTCATAACTGGGATCTTTGCTGTGTCTGTTTAATTACAAATTCATCTAATTACATTTATACAAATTCAACTTTTCTATCACTTATATTTCTATTACTAGTATTTTTTGTAGACTCTATGAAATGGGGTGTTGCCACAACAGTTTATTACTCGTAACATAAAAACAAACACATCTCTCAGGTAAAGTATGCAAGTACAGTACAGTGTTGCCCTCCTTAGAAATACTTGTTAAGGGAATGATATCATCTGTATGCATAGTGATGAAAAGATGCAGCACAGCAGAGTGGTAATGGCACTGCAGTGAAACACAACAACCAGCTACAAAGCTCGGTCACATTCTTTCCATCTTTACTAAATGGTATAAGGAGCTTTTGCATGTCATATACTGTAATGCACTCCTCAACAAAATGGGTCAATATACTAAGGAAACAGGAAGCAAGTATTTATTTTTAACATTTTGTTTCAGCTTCCATTTGCTTGTTAAAGTCACTGACATGTCATATTTTTAGTATGGTGTATGAAGAACTTAGGGCCCTATTAAATTCGAGCTGCGGATGAAATCGTATCTCGCAAAGGCAGTTTGCGATATGACTGCGAGAAAATGGCCGAGAATAGGCTCCGAGAAAGCTACGTAGCCTTAAATCTATGCATGAGTCTTGCATATGGTAAGAATCCCTACGTGGACAAAAAGTCCACGCAAGGGATCCGAAAGCCTCTACGTGCTGACTCGGAACAGCCCGAGACAGTGTGAGGCTCCCCTCTGCAATGGGTTCATGTGTGGAAACTTCGGGGTCCCGATGGGGACCCCCAGCATAGAGGGGGGTTAATTTTAGGTGCTGTGGCCGGGATTGGGTAATAGTGTGCCGCGGCCCCTTTAAGGAGCCGCGGCGGGGAATGTAAAAGTTTTAAATGCAGCGGGGGCCTGATCGGGGCCGATCGGGGACCCCCGCTGCAAGGGGTTAATGTGTGGGGGCTGTGGGGGTTCCTATGGACCCCTGCAGCAAGGTGTTCATGTGAGGACACTTCGGGGGTCCCGACGGGGACCCCCGCATTGAGGGGGGGTTAACTTTAGGTGCCTGGGGGGGTTTTGGAGTACCCCCCACGGCAGGGCTTATGTGGGGGACTGCCGTGGAGGTCCCTTTTAGGACCCCCGCAGCACTTGATGAGGAGTGGGAGCCTGCGATATCATCTCGCAGGCTGTCACTCCTCATGTACATTTACGCAGTGTCGATACGTACGGCCCTGCTGCGTAGCTCATACGTTGCTCGCAGCAGGGCTAATTTAATAGCATTGTACGTTAGAGAAACTGTGCAGTACGTAGGGCTTAAGTAGAAGCCTCTTATTTACGAGGCTGGAATTTAATGAGGCCCTATATTTGTTTTGATAAAAACATTAAATACTACCTTTGTAACTATTAGGTTTTCTTATTTTTCTAAAGAATTCTTTAACTGACAGAAATACTGGATACTGATAGCTCTATTGAAAAATAATTTGCCCCATCACGTTGCTGATCAATAGTATATGTAATGGAGGACGGTTCTCCTAAAAGAACTATGCACCCCTCGCATTATCCGTTATGCTAATGCTGTTATTCACAAAGGTTGGGTGATGTGAGGGACGCCAGCAATAAAGTACAGTTGTAAGCACTCATTGTTGACCTCATATAGGCAAGTTAAGTTAACATGTTTTTCTAGCTCCAAATATTTGGCTACCCCTCCGCCAGTCTGGGCACAGAGGCCAGGTAGCTCGTTGGAATATCCCTATCCTACATGACACCAGTTGAGGTACTGAGCTTCTGACCTGGAATACTTGTTCATTGGTCCCACAGTATGTCTTATCAATGTGACGTAACCCTGATTGGCTAGTAAGCAGATTGCTGTAAACTGTAGTGTTTATTTCATAAGGAGAAACTGCCATTGCAGATTTAGAGAAGCACTTCACAGCCCAATGTGAAACCCAGTAAATCTACACCACTGAATGTCAGGAGTGAGGGGAGATTTACTAAAGGATCACTGGTACTTAGAATGGTGTGATAGCCAACGTGTGATCCAGCGTCTCAGGTCATTGTACAATTCACTAAAGGCTTTTTCCACTGTAAAAGCAAGCCGTATGTGGCGCATTTTAAGTTATCATGAGCGTGGTGTATAATATTTGTGTTTAGGCATGTTATTGGTGTGTTAGAGGCACCATACCATGAAAATCCACGTTCTCGGAATTTACTAAACACATATCTTGCTTTTAACTACCCATGACACAATGTGTGTTTAAATCCTACTATGTGGGTAATATAATTTATATTTTATAGTTATATCAAATTATATTACCCAAATTCAGCTATTAACATTGAACATACATGGCTAAATATAACTGGAAAATTCCGTCAACATTGTGGCATAAAGTACTTATGGTTGACAGGCTTACTCTATAAAAAAAAAAAAAATAATATGTGCTGCTCATGACAATGCATTGATAGGCATGTTATTATTTTGTTGATTTGTTGTTATTATCCTTCATTAATCACATACCAACCATTGCATCTTTGTCAACCATTACTGCACGTAGATGGCTAATGTGCTGAATCTAAAACACATTCTCATATAACATTGCGTTTTTTACATACAATTGCTCCTGCAGCATGTATAAATAGGTAAATAGTGGGTGGATACATAGTGGGTCATTGAGAATTATCAAGCATTATTGCAAACATAATTATAATACACAATATTGTGTAAATCGCATGTAGATGTGAGTAGCGATAATGCATGATGTGCCATGGTAGATTGAGGATTAATAATTACCCTTCTGGTCTTTGAAACTTGTATTTTTTCCTTTTTGGCTCTCTCGTGAACGTACCACTTTCGCTATATTTGTACTTGTATGACAAGCACTTCAATAACCAGTTTCGATTGATTGCAGACACTGCCAACAGCAACTTCAACTTTTCTTGAATAACCTACCTGAAACTTGACACACTAATTTTGTTTGTAAGTAAATAAAATCCCAATTCTGCTTTCATATTTTTCTAAATAAAATCTTTGCACACTGTACAGGTCTTTTGTAAAGCAATTTTGTTATTACACTCTTTTGCCTACTTAATTGCAAAATTTACATTAGAACTTTTTTATGAAATTCAATTTGTTTAGCAAAATAGTTTATATTTACAGGGAAATGATAATGGAAATTCCTGTTGCATATTTGCAACCAAAAAAATGTGTTTTGCTAAGAGCTAGAGTCCTTTTTTGCTCTTGCAAAATCATGATGTTGGATTTTTTACATAAAATATTGCTCAAAAGATTAACAAGAACTTTTCGAACAGCATTTATGGATAGTAGTTATAGAACTGTATTTTGCAAGAATAACATTATTTGTAAAAAGATAACTATAGTATAATGATCATATAAAATGGCTTCCTTTACTCATTCAGGTAAAAAAAATCACTATTTGACAAAAAATGTAATGTTGCTTTTAAATCATATATTTGAACTTTATCAATTCAGGCTATAAGAAATTGTTTCTCCATTGGTCCACATGTCCAGGTTGTGAGCGCAGATCTGCATAGCAGACTGTCCTAATAGAAGTTTTTGATGGCATCTTGCATATAATTTGACAAGCAAACAATCAAAATGACACCCTACTGTCTAACCAATACAAACCAAGGGTTAAAATAATTCTGTCCCATGCCTTTGGTAGTTCCAGTGGTGTGGAAAGAACCTAAGGACCAAACATTATATTGCTTATTTTATTAAAATAATACTTCTAAGTCTAAACATACTTTACAGTATCAAACTAGTTCCCCACAGTCGAGAGAGCCCCTTATACTAAATCCACCAGAAACTTGGAGCTTGGATGAAGATGACTTTGGTGATGGCAAGGTAACACAGGAGATTCAACATTTGTTTGTATATTAAACTTTTGGCGTTAAGATGTTTCTTTCGTAACCACAGCTTGGGTATACCAAGTTTTGAAAAAACATACAGTCCAAAAAGAGAATAACTTATTTCAGGAATAAAAAAATGGGGCAAGCCAGCTATTGGCTAGTGCAAAAAAAATAAATAGACTTTTTACATTTCCAACAATAAGTGAGTCTAAAATCTAAGATGGAATATCTGTAGGTCCTAAAATAAGGCATTTGATAAATAATGAACACTTTAAAAGGATATTAAATGAACTGGAAAGAGCTGCATGGTTGTCGTTAGAAAAACATAACTTTGGGAAAATACAATGAACTGGTAAGTGAGCTTCACAAGGCCTACAAAGTAATGGGGTGTAATATGGCACCAACTTTTTAAAAACTTTTTTCAGAAAACCTTGGTGCGATCAGCGATGGGCATGGAGAATACTTATGAGGATACCTCTACTGTAAAAAAAGTGCTATTAGGGCAAATGGAATCTTAGTATGCTATTTTTACCCATGTGGCAGGATTAACAAATTATTTTTCTCCTCCGTTAATGTTATCTCAAATGATTGAAATAGTAAATATCTGCTCAACACCAGGGCACCAAAGATAACGTAAGTAAATGGCAATGTGAGCCACTATGGCCCGTATTTAATTCCAAGTCCGTAACCCGACATTTTGGCTGCAGTTTACTAATTTTTTACATATATAGATGTATTCAATTGACTCAAGCCCTCAATTACAGGCTCACAGCCCCAATGCACAAACCCTGAACCCGTACGTAGAATTTCAGGGCATGATCATGATCAATTAAGCAAGCCCGTAAGTTACTTTTTAGAGACCGTCATCATGACGTCACTAAAACATGGAGTTCAAACTACAATGAATTAGCATTTAGAAGTCCGATGTGCAATTGGGCTTGCAATCTAGAAATGAGAAATCAATAAAAATCAATAAAGCAACTGTTCTAGCCCATGCAGGTTCCATTATATGTATTAACTCCATGATTCCTGAGATCGATATAATACGGAAATAAAACAAAATTATTTTTTTTATTGGAGATTTGCTAATTTGAGACTGTTTACCAGTATTTTTAAGTACAGTACTGTGTGTTTATTCGCTTTTGCAGTTTTACGAACAGGTGTTTTACCCACTTGTGAGTACTATGTAGTATTTGTAGATTTTTTTTATACATTTGCCATTTACAGGTTTGAGGGTAATTGTGGGCTTGTTGAATTGTTGCAATTAAATATGGATTTTGTGTCTTTAGCACTGGTAACATTTGGGCTTGAAACATCAAAGTTAGAGATAGGGGGGTTACGTTTTTGACAACCCGCAGTGCTTTTAAGCCTGTAACTCGCAATTGGAAATTGAGTAGCTAAAAGTAGCCAATTGAATATCAGTAACATTTAGGGGCTCCATTACGGGCTAAAGTAATTTGGACAACTGAATAGGGGCCTATATTAGGCGATACAAATATGTAATTGAAAACACAACAGAGAATGGAAAAGGATGGGAATCTATGATACAGGAGAAGCTGGGAAAGGAGTAGATCTGTGACTTACTTATCTTTAAAATACAATATAGGCATTATAAACTGTGGAGACATAGCTAATTTATACTTATTACATTACATGCTGTGTAATTTGTATTTTATTCTGATATACTGAGTTTACTCCATTTGTGAGACAAAACCCTTTTTACACTTTCTGGTATTCCATTAGCTGCAGGAAAATAGCAATGCAAGCTTTTTAAGACTTCTTACAATTGAAAAACAATGGTCATTGTTTGTCAGATTTCATGCATGACTAAAGTTTTCTCTTTGGTGCAGAAAATAATGTTTATTTCAAGTCACTGTTGCCGCAAGCAAGACCCTGGTTTAATTACGTTTTTCTTCTATTCTAGAATTTCCAGCAAGTGCATTGCATTGGTATTGTAGTATATGTTGCTACTGAGAAAAAAGTGTTAATTGCTATGAAACAGTAACAATAGACTTTTAGATTAAAAGGACGGTACCAATTCTGAGCAAACTAAACTAATCAATACTTTATTACCGGCAAGCTTCAATATTCTAAAACTTCAATAATTTTTTATATATTTGCTTTTGAAAACTCTGTTTTATTTTCCTATTTCTTTGCAATACTATAGTTAGGCCCTGTCACCGTGGTCAGTGGCTCCTGCCTAAGATTATCAGTGTTAATACTAACAAGGAAAACAAAAATGTTATTTTCAGTTTTTAAGACTAGGAAACACAATTGAGATTATCTTAATTCAGTAAAGGTATTCTACTACTATGTTGAATGGTTGAAGTAACTGGGCTTAGACCAAAGTTCCCTTCTGAGCTATCACATATTATAGTTGTGGTAATTGTGAGTTGCCATCATGCAGTGTTAAAAGGTATGAGCTTCTGCATGCACAATGAGCGCAAAAGGCACTTATTGCGGGCCTCGCGAGGCCCACACGACTTAGAAAAAGGCTCACAATGAGTGCTGAAGGCGCTCATTGCGAGACCCGCACAGCTTAGAAAAAAGCCAAGACTTTGAAAAAAATTACAGCTTTAAGGGCCGTCAATGTTTTCAAGCACGGAAATCGGAAACCGTTTGGAGGGCCCTAGAGGCGCCAATTGATTAAAACATTACTGACAACCTCACACACAGCACAGGGGGAGAGGCAGGGAGCCTGTAAGTGAGGTTGAAAGCTAATTTGTACTTCAATTGGCCTTTTTTGGAGGTCTGAAAATGGCTAAGCGAGAAAAGTTTTGAGCTTGGGGAAAATTATCAATTTCCCAAGCCCGCAAATGGTTTCAGACCCGTACAGCACAGAGCTGGGAGAGGGAGGAGAATGACACAGGGGAGGGTGAGGGGGAAAGGCACAGGGGAGGGAGTGGGGAGAGGCTTGCAATGAGCGTCAAAGTTGCAGATTGCACGACGCCTGCAATGAGCGGCAAAGCCTAAGGTGCTTATTGCAAGCGCCATAAAGTAGAGGGAAGCAGAGGGGTTCATTGCGAAGCATTAAAGTGGCGAATTGGCTGAGGCCTGCAATGAGGCCTGCGTGGAAGGGGGGTAAGAGACACAGGGGTGAGAGTGGGGAGTGGCTTGCAATGAGCACCGAAGGCTCAATCTACATTATGGCTAGTGTTCTACATCCAGGTCACCCATTACATGCCCCTAACATGCCCATAAACTCCCAGCTCATGATGGTTTGCTATGTGTTGTGCTTGCTTGTGATATTACTAGGTAACAGGGCTTAAGATTCATGAATCACAGATTATCGCAGCAAGTCACAGCCTCTGCAATTTGTAAATCTCCCCCACAGTCATAAGATAAATAGCAGACAAAACTCTCACAATAGGTCATAGCACTTCAAAGTTCACTCTCACAAGGTTCTCCCTGCAGAAGGAAATCAAAGGGAAGAACAAAGACCACACTCTGCACTTTGGTCAGGCTCTCACAGGTTCTTTCTAATACATAACCAAAACACTGAAATACCTGCAAATATTGGCCAAGTAACGCATATAGTTTAATTAAACTTAAAGTGCCATAGAAGGCATTTTTTCTTTCATAAAAAAGACAAATTTATAATATTTAAAAAATTACTCTTTTTAAATGCATGATAGAAAAATTTACATTCTATGTCCATTTAAACACAGTCTCTGTGAGTGATTAAAGCAAGTCATCTGGATGATCTTGTGATTTGTCCAGTGCACAGTATATTTAATATGTTATAAGACTGTATTGTGGGACAGTTGAAGAGTTACCATGTCTGTATACAGGGACAAGTCACATTATTATGACCACAGGTTACTTTTGACATCAGCAGCACATAGCAAATAAAATATAGCACGTGCCATGAGCTGACTTGGTGCCATGTAGGAATTTTGCAAACATATCAACCATCACTGTCATGGTAAAAAAAAGTGTGATTTATTAGACTTTGAAAAAGGGCTGATCATTGGCTGTCAGGCCAAGGATAACAGTATTTCTGAAACAACACAGTTTATTAACTTTTAGCGTGCTGCTGTGATTAAAGTGTACCGTGACTGGACAAATGACACCATTGCGAAAAAACAAGTCAAAACTGCGGAGAACTGCACGCCACTAATGTCAGAGGTGAACATTGTCTGCAAAGGTGTGTGAGGAACAACCGACATGCTACAGTTGAGCAACTCACCATCCAAACAAACCAGTGGGCTACCAGACATGTGTCTAAAATGACAGTACAGCTAACCCTATTGTGTATGGGGCTCCAAAGCAAATGCCAGGTCACTACACCCATGACGACGAGGGTTCTTCGTCAGAAACTACTTCAAGTTGCACAACAATACCGAAATTGGACCTCTTCTGAGTTGCCTTCTCCAATGAGCCACTTTTTCTGTTCCATCGTGGACGGAGGTTGGACTGTCAGGTGTGAAACCTCAGAGAACAAACACTCTGCGACCATTGATGGAACAACACAAGCTGGTGGTGGCAGAGTTATGGTCTGGGGTATGTTTTCTTGGCATTGTCTGGGTCCACTCATACTTCTGGAAGGCATTCTCAAGCAATTAGGTTATCTGTCCATCCTTGCAGATCAAGTACATCCATACATTGACTGTCTTCCCAGGAGAGGATAGGATCTTCCAAAACTAAACATGCATGGTGTCACCAGTTAAGTTGGTGTGCTTGTTTTTCCCTCAGATATTTTTCTTTTGAAAATGAGCCTATTTCCAGAATTTTTACATATAATTTTCAAATATAAACACATCAATGCTATGTTTATGTGGTGCTATTCCTTTACTTAGATAGAGGCAAAAATATGTTACACTATTAATACTTGTATAAACAAGATTTAATATTTATGGTGAAAGTGCTATATAATTTATAATTCTTTTGAAAAGCAAGTTAAGATATGTATATATGCTCAAAAGAATTTATCAATACATGTTTTTATATGTTTTATAGCTTACAATTCCTACTAAGCTATGACATAAAACAGCATGAATAAAACCACCATGTTTACCAAAAGAGCAATATCATTATAAAATGATAATGAAATAATGTTTGTTGCATTTGGACTATTTTATCAGCAAAACATTGCTCCATCTGACTATATTAGTGTTTCCAAGCCGATGAACAACGGAGGAAAAACTACAAAGCAATTTCAAGTAATGATTTAAAAATGAAATATGACTTCTTAAAGAATTTTATTGCAGCAAACAATATATTTATTATTCACAAGTTCTAAGGCCTGTAAGGAATATTATATATATTCAACACTTCAGCTATATATAATTAGAATTCCAATATTTTAAGTAGAAAAATGTAGCACAGATGCTCTACTCTTGTTGCCAGGCTTCCCACAGAATGTATTCAGAGGCAATTGGCTAAGTATGGGGAATAATCTAGTTTTGCTAAATTTATAGTTGTAAGCTTTCTACACAGATTTTTATTTTCACATAATAGAATGTATTAATATATTTATACATCTGAGCATTATCATTCACCAAAGACTGTAAATATCTTAAAACGACATGGAACTCACTGATGTGTACAGAGAGAGGTTTACATATTATGTGCAAAAGCTGATTATGTTTTTTTAACATTTGTCTTCATAGGAGGGAAATCATGTTCTTTAATGGTTTAGAATTGGTGGAAAGAACTGATATGTGAATGTGTGTAGTCCATAGTTATGTTATACACATTGATTACAGTTTATACCTGTTCTATGTTTGTTTCGCCTGGGAGACTGAATAAAACAAATAGAGAAAAAAGTGATCTTTTGCATGATATTCGATGTTCTGCCACTAACTTATCTTTCCAGGTGAACTAAGGGTAAGTGTAAATAAATACTCAGGGCAGAACACCAGATCCCAGTGCCAAAAATATATTTACGGTAACTAAATCCTAAACCTTAAATGCCTCTAACTCAATTAATTAAGCAGCAATTACAAAATTGGAAAAACTTTTTTTCCTTGAACCTATTAATCCTGTATCTGATAGTGCATTAAAAATTGCTGAGCTCTGTGGATTTTTAAGGTGACAAGAACACAGAAAGGCTATTCCCAAATAGTCTAGACAGATGTGTTTGAAATTAAGTAAATTAACCAGTGCTAAATTATAAACAAATTAACAAGTAATGAATGCAAATCTGTAAACAAATCTATTTTGCAAAAACACTGTCAGGAAAAATTCTTGTTATATGACCTGTCACAGGAAGTGATATCAACCACATAATAGGAAGCGACAGCTACATAAGAGAAAGTGGCACAATGCTGTGCACAGCTTTAACTTCAGTATACCATTGATGCAAAGGCATTCAGTGATATGTTAAACAGTTCAGTATAAAATGCATATAATTATATTATATACCTACATTAAATATAGAATCAAAATCAATTATAGTACTATAATCTTTGTAAATAGTTGTGATTTTTTGACTACATTAAACAAAAGCTTTACATTAAAGACAAATCTGTCTGTTCTTTTCTTTTATAAATCTTTAATATTTTTATTTGATGTATGTATTGCTTTGTTGAGCATCTGAGGTGATTTGGTTCTACTCAGTGCTGCCCATCAGCAATTTATAGTAGACATGCAGCCTCATTAAATTGCTACGATTTTGAGAATTGTAGCTCATATGCGTAGCTCGCATGACTTTGAGCTATTAAATTGGCCTCTTAAACCTCCCCGCATGACGACTTGCGGGGTAAGCCACAGGATGGCCAAAAAATGCCTATGGGACGTGAACGTGGATCTTCGCAGCCCGCAAATCCTTTGATCTGTCAAGCACGTAGCCGCTTCTTGTTCAATTCAGCAAATAAGCACGTAACACGCAAATGGAGCCCAAAGCCCTACAAGTGATCAAGAGGACCCTCAAGGGGGGTAAAGTCCAACACGTAGCACTTGTAATGCAAATAAAAACACTACTGTACATTTATTAAAAGGGAACGTGATGTTAGGTCTTAGAATTAATAGCACAATATTCTCAAGCCCGCAAATTGGCCCCAAAAATACTTGTTTTAATGTTTATATTTTGTGTTATATTGGTCACAGCAATCAATGTGTTAATACATATACTGTAATTTGCATGTGATAGAATATCTATATTTACTGCTTTATCAATATTGCATTATATCTTGAATGTGGGTCTGATCGTAAACTGTAATCTTAGCCCATAGGACGTAGCCCATAGGACTTTTTTCAGTGGCGTAACGCAGACGATCTCTTCTTCGATTTGCTCCGTCTAAACCCCTAACTATGGTCTACACTAATTGATCGTCCACACGGCCAAAAATCCAACGTTCTACGAAAGAGATACAATTTGCATCTCAAGTCAGTAGCTTGCAGCCCTTTCTAATTTAATAGCAAAGTAACTCGGCCAAATTTCAAGCCCGCTCCCGATACGTGCTTCATGTTGGAAATACGGTTCCAGAATGAGGCTGATGGAGTCCTATTAAATTGCTACGATTTTAGAAATCGTAGCCCCTAAAGTAGCCCGCAAAAGACACTGCTGTTAAATTAGGCCCTTTAAACTACCCGCAAACGATCTGCGGGTTACAGGCCGTGAAAATCTGAACTCCGTCCCACCTAAGCCTTTGATCTGTCAAGCCGTAGATATTAAATTCGCAAATCGCTATTAAATTGCTACAATTCCCCAAAGACGCCCTAGCGTTCAAACCCGTAAACGCCAAATGAAGCCAAAAATCCTACGGGTACTAGAGAGGACCCACAAGGGGGTTAAAGTCCTGTCCGTAGCACTGTAAGAGCAAAAATAAACACAATTCTATTCTAAATTAAAGGGAAATTGATGTAATGTATTAGTATTAACAGCACAATATTCTCAAGCCTGCAAATCGGCAATGAAAAATAATTTATTTTATGTTAATAAATGTAATAAATTAAATTTAATCATTTATTTTGTGTTAATTTCCGTGTTATATTGATCCCGGCAATCAATGTGTTAATACATATAATAGAACTTTCATGGACTAGAATATTTAATTTATTGATTATTTCATATTACGGTACATTATTTCGGGAATGCAAGTTCGAAAATGGAACATGTGGAAGCATGGTTTACGGACTTGGATGTCGGCCATGTATGTTGCGGGCTTGTCTAATTTAATCGCTCTGTAACTCCGCCAAATTTCAAGCTTCCAGGCAGGCTGTACCACTGCCGATGAGGCTTTGAATTGAATAGGGCCCTTAGTAATATTCAAATAAAAGCAATAAAGTACATGCCAGTCTTCAAAAAACTGATACATTTAGGAGACAAATACAAATAGAACATCGATTAAACATACATCAAAATGGTCCTGCTTTATGCTGTTATTTGCTTCCATAAAAAAAAAACACATAGAAATTGTCAAGGGAAATACATGTTTTACAAATAAAATTCACAGAATGCTTAAAGGCATGTTCAAGTTTCATGGATTATGAATGCATCTGATAGAGGAGAATAGTAGTGTATGAATACCAGAATAAACTTAACATAAAGTTTGCAAGCAGTTGATTTAACAAAATTCCTGCAAAAATTTGCATAAAATTCATAATTCATTTTGGCCAATCACAGACAGCTAATATATTGTATCAATCCTGATGGCAGTTTGTGTAACAAGGAATCATGGGATGTGTAGTCCCCTGCACAAGAACGCAGGAGGAGTCAGACATTCTGTAGACCTGTGAAAAAAATGCATGTGTATAAAATGAGTCAATGTAATGTGTGATTCTTATATAAGCAGCATGTGTTAGATTGGAAAAAAAGGGAAAAACAGGAAACTTAGATGTACCTTTAAATAAAAATGAGAACAAAGCATGTATATGAGCACTGCAGTTTCAGTAGAAATACAGGTCATTTATTGATTTTAATTAGCACAGGGCCATAAAATTTCAAATTGTTTCATGTTTACTGAATATTTGTTTCTTTCTCTCTTGCTCTTAAAATAAATACAAGCACCTAATTTTTTCTAAAAGAAAGCAAACCAAATATAGGGATGGGGAATCTTGTGAGTTCCAAGAAAGTGAGGAAGGCTCAAGGGAACTGTAGTCATGTAGAAATGTCATTACAAAATGATGTTGTACGGATTATTTTATACTCTCTCCCCATGGTCCATATAAAAGTAAAACATTAATCCTTGAAGCTTTTTAGGAATACACATTTCATGAATAAGAACTGGCAACACAGGAGCCTTTACAAACACTAAATTAGTCTTGGCATTCACATCTGCCTCTATTTTGTAAAGATAAAATGTGTTTTGCTTTCAGCTGCTTTGTTTGTGGATTTAGCTAAAGGCAATGGAATATGCAGTAAATATATATATATATATATATATATATATATATATATATATATATATATACACACTCTATTAGGGAATGCGTTAATTAAAATAGGCCTAATTGGAGAAATCAGGAGGAGTGGACCAGGTGTAGCGTAATAGGAAAAAGCAGTCGGGGTGCCCATTTTCAAATATTCCCGTGCAGTGCTCCCTATCTATGTAACTCACTCTTCATCAAAATATTTCCAAGCCTCCAAGCCTTATAAAGATGTTTTTAAACTCATATATTTAGGAAAGCATGTGCCTAACCCTGACACCTTACTAATACATCCCATACTAGGCAATCTGCTTTTTCCTATTACACTATACCTGGTCCACTCCTTCTGACTTCTCCAATTAGGCCTATTTTAATGAAGGCATCCCCTAATACACCTTGAAAATGAGGACTGAGATGAAGTGATATGCGGCAGAAGGTGGGGGCTAAGAGTTTGAATTTGATTCTGGTGGACAGTGCAGTTGGAACCAATGTAAGGATATGCCAAGAGGGACAGAAGATGAGCAACAGTGGGTGAGCAAGTGAGTCTGGCTGCAGAGTTTAGGATGGACTGGAAAGGGAAGAGGTGGTTGAGAGAGATATTACAATAGTCCAAGTAGGAGATGATGGATAAATGAATTAGGCTATAGCACTTGGTACAATTTACGGTGACACAAATGCAGATTATACCATTATTACTGTACTAGAAAATTATTTATTGACAAGGGCAATTGGTTTCCATTCACAAACTCTGAGGCTCCTGCTATAAGCCAAATCATGCAAACTGGCACATTCAACCCTGCTATGTGTATAAAAGAAGGAAAATATTAAGGCTGAAAAGAAATTGCGCATATTTGTTGCGTTAATTAAGAATTTTGCAAGTCCCGTGGGCCTCAATCTGCCTTACTGGTATGTTGTTGCTTTAAGTCTTTAATTAAATCTTTACGGCAAGGGAACCAGTGCAAATAAGCTCCAATGCTAATACTGTCAAATATGTTATATGATGGAATAATGAGACCTATTCATAAATGAGACTCCAATTTGTTCCTCAATTTCTGTACATTCTCTGTTTCACCAATTATACTTTAGCTACTTCCTATTTCTTCTAATCTCTCTCTTGCCTCCCTTCTGCTATAGCTTATGAAGATAGTATATAGCTTGGATAAATATGCATGAGAGGCCAGTGACATATACCCAGACATTTGATATTGTTCAGCAACCCAGGAATGAGTGGAGCAACAAACACAAAGCTCCACATGTCCCTTCTTCTTGTTTAAAGGGAAACTTTAAATGACCACTACAGTCTGTGAAAACCTTCACATCCTTGTGAAAAATAACATCATCAGGTGTGCAAAACAAAAGAACATCTTATATTTAGATGATGTATTGTGTCATGGGAAAACTTGACCTTAGACTGCTAATCTGTATGTAGCTTGAGGGGAGTGGCTGCTGCTGTGCCCCTTCTCATCTCTCTCATTGTCCTGAGCACTCGTGAAAGGAAAACAAACTGTTCAACTGAGATAACTTAATTAGGAAGGGTGGGTAAAGTGGAGCATGCACTTAAGCAAATGGGGGCTATAATTACAATCATGTATCCCCCTGCAACTCCAATGTGAGTATGATTCAGGGTACCCACTCAAATTAATGTTATATCAGTTGAAACGGTTTGTTTTCTTCTTGCCATTGTTCAGGATAATGTGAGAGGTGGGGAGGGATACAGCAGCAGCCATTATTGAGGAAAACTGTATTTTTTTATTATATTTTCTGCTTAAAGCTTTGTTTGCTGCTGTTTGCACATGTTTTTTTCTAATGTTAATGTGAACCAGAAAAAAAAATTCCATTCTGATAGAGGGAAATTGCTAATCAAATAGATGTTATTGGAAAATTGCATCTAAATGATCAACTAGAAAGTGACATTTTTAAGTCATGATATTACTGTATCTGATTGTTATGAGCCATACATTATATGTACCAGCTTTTTTAATAATGTTATTGTGGCATGTGATGTAAGAAGATCAATACGTGGATATAAACTCAAAAACATGTTTTCTATATTATTATATATTATATTATTTTCTAAAAGAACACGCACATAAATTTACCTTCACCATATATTTGAGAATAATAATAAAAATCTACCTACATTAAAATGTAGGCAAAGTGTGCCTGAACATATTACACTGAAGTTGAACAGAAATCAATATGTGTGTGTAACCAGTAAATTGATTAATTGCCAGTCATCTATATGAAGAGATTAGTCAAATTTGTGTTTATGTACCAAATCAATTTTGTGCTGTGTACCAAAATCAATTTGTCAATAAATTAAAATGATAGTGCAATAATTTAAAACTGTATAATAAAATTAACACTAATTAAATATTTTATGTACACCATATGTATAAGCACAACCAGAGACATAACGATAGATGTGCCTGGCATGCTGCTGTCCATAGGGTAACGAAGTGTTGGACACTACTGAATGACCGAACAACAACAATATGTATTTGTTAAAGCTCATTCACTGTGCTTTCATCAGTGTGGTATCTCAATCTGATAACCATCTTAATGGACAATAATGGAAAGGGGTAAAGAAGTGGTTTATTTAATCAGGAAAGATGATTGGGAATGAGGTTTAGCACATCTGTACAAAACTTTCCTAATGGGTCTAAAATTACCACAATAGCCCCGAATTTACATTTAGTTAATTTGTAAAAAGACGTTTCACAAAGAAGCTGCAGAATACAACAGATACATTTTGACATTTTGATAAAATGGACTACTAAATATTTTATTATAATATGCCTAATTGTATAAATTCAATAATCTTTCTCAGGTTCTGCAATGTTTGTTGCAGACAATGTGATGGTAATTCATTCCCCAGGAAGTACACACTGTCACCTTCAATGATCTGTTTTACAGTCCCAGGTTACTGAATCTGGGGGAGTGTTTTTAGATGAAGGTGGCATTGCTATAAATTAGTGTTTTAGAGAATGAAATCACACATTTCTGCTAAATTCAGCAGACAGTGTTATAAGAAGTGAGAGAAGATCAGCATACATCCATAAATGGAAAATGTGCTGTTGTAGAGATGATGGGAAAGCAGAAGTGTGAAGTCATTATTCTTCGGGCCTTAGGAGGTAAATATCAAGCAATCAGTGTAGATGGGGGAGAAGGTTCTTAAAATTGTCCTACACTGCAAAAAAAAAACACATAACTACTGGGGGGAAAAAAAATACATTTGTTTACATTTAGTTCCAAATTTATTTAATTTTTCTAACATTTTTTAATTCTCTCTTTAAACCTTCTAACTTTTTATTGTTTACCTCTTTTAAATAGCCCTTCCATGTAAAGTTGTATTATAAAGAGTGTAAAATGTAGGAAAATGAAAATGCACAACAAAAAATTGTTAAAATGTACATTATAGTGGTATTATAAGTCTAGGCCTTTTAAAGGCAAAAGCTGCTTACAGTATAATGAATACCTTATAGGGGCTGCCATATTGGCTTCTATCTCCTCCATCCCTCAGAGCAATGACAGGAAGACAGCGAACCTATTTTAACTTTTGGTTTTATGCGTGGGAAAAGTGGTAAAATCACTGAGAAAGGTACAGTTGAATGAATTGATAATGGGGTAAGGTTAGTGAAGATATACAGTATGCATTGGTGTATTGTTCAAGAAGGACATGCTCCTCCACTCCAGAGCACAGACTGCGCCGCTTAGGAAGTATATGAGAGATGCATGAGGCCCCAGGCTACCAGTTGTCCACCAATGCCATACAGTGAAGCAGATGGGCAGCAAGCTGCATACCTCCATATGTGGAACTCAATCGTAAGCTAATAGGGTTTTCATTCTGCAACTTCTATACTTAAAGTGCCATGACCACTAGGATGTCTCAATCTAAATGTTGATTGTCTACCAGACAAATCTTCTATATAGCTTTGCAATCATATAGGATTTTCAAAGATTGTGTACAAAAATATTTGGTCTAGCGTACAGGAGACTAGTGGTGTACACTTTGTAATACTTGTATTGCCCTTAAATTACATTCTTGAAATTCTATTAATTAGTGAATAATAGATGTAAATTGAAATATTCATAACTATGCTCTTGTATGTACTAATTCACTTCTAGAAATCTGAGGGGGAAGATTCAATAAGTGTTTTTAAAGGGTAGTTAAGTGCCTCAGTGACTATTTCCCCTATAGAAAAGAGATATTGTAAGATTCAATTTAGTGATTTTAGGACTAAAAATCATAATTATGTTTTTATTAATATTTCTTTAAAGGATTGCTTATTTACAACCCTCTATCATGAAAGATTACAGTGAGAGCAATGCCATTTTCTAAAAAAAAATTGTATTAAACTGTTTATGTCGCAGAAGTTAAATAGTGTTTCTCAAATGTAAATTTCAATAACTTTTCAGTTCCAGTAGGCTAAGGATAGTGAAGTAATCTTCAAGGAAAGTGCACAGATACAGGTAATTCCCATCACTAATGCTCACAGTATACATTTTATATCCATCTAAACAAAATAGACTACTAAAGAATGTTCATTATATGTGTAGAAATGTGTTCCTAAAAATATGTTTTATTAATTTACGATGCTTATGGACTGAAGAGACATTTTCTTGGCACTGCAGGTAACCATGCCAAGTAATGTAAGCCATAACCAAGTAATGTAAGTATTGAATGGGAGCTTAAAAAATATCTGCAATTAATGCTCTGCTGTTGCAGTTGGCTATGAAAACAATAAAACACGATTATTATAAGATCCTTTTTAGGGGCATTGGCTTATTTATTTTTATATAGCTGCTTTAAATGTATATCTAAGTTTCTCTGTTCTTACCTTTTATTTAATCTAATACATGCTGCCTATATTAGAAACATCCCATTGAGTCACTCTCTCTCTCTCTCTCTCTCTCTCTCTCTCTCTCTCTCTCTCTCTCTCTCTCTCTCTCTCTCTCTCTCTCTCTCTCTCTCTCTCTCTCTCTCTCTCTCTCTCTCTATATATATATATATATATACAAACTTATTTTATTTAAAGATAAAACTTGTTTTTCACACCCCATAGCTGCCTACATAGGCACAACATACCTCCCAATGGAAACACTGCAGGTATGTATATTAACCCTTTACTACACAGCTCATTGTTCCTTCCTACACAAACTGTATTAAAATGTATTAGCTGCCTGTGATTGGCCAAAACGAAACATGTATTTTATAGTTACATCGTAATTGAGGTTGAAAAAAAATTTAGTCCAACAAGTTCAACTTTTTTAGATCTCCTCTGATCTGCAATATGCAGATTCATTGTTAATTGATCCAGAAAAAGGCAAAAAGAAAAAAAAAGTGAAACTTTGCCAATTGTCTCAAAAGGAAAAGTAAAAAAAAATCCTTCATGACCCAAGATACTATTGATCGGACTCCTCCCTGGATCATTACCCCCTCTCTAATTATCCAAGATAACCCTGAATGTCCCTTTTATTAAAAAATTTAGCCAATCACGTTTCTTTCTTCAAGGTGGAATATTTTTGCTTCTAATGTCAAAGGATTTCCTCTCGTCAGTTGAAAAATCTCTTGGCACAAAAAGTTCATCTGACAAAACCTTATATTGACCCTGGATATATTTATATAAGGTAATCTAGAGAAAATAGGTTTAATATGGTTAGTCTTTCTTCATAACTTAGCCCCTCCATTCCCCTTATTAGTTTTGTTGCCCTTCACTGTACTTTTTCCAGCTCTAAAATGTCCTTTTTATGAAGTGGTGCCCAAAATTGTACTCCATATTCCAAATGAGGGGTACTAGGGATTTGTATAGTGGGAGAATTATATTTGCTTCTATACCCTTCTTAATACATGCTAATATTTGATTTGCCTTTGCAGCTGCTGCTTGGCTTTGAGCACTGTTACCTAGGTGGTTGTCCACATTACTGCCAAATCCCTTTCAATATCTGATACACCTAGATTTGCTCCATTAAGATTATATATTGCATGGCTATATTTCATTCCCAGATGCATAACTTTACATTTATTCTTATTAAATCTCATCTGCCTTTTAGTTGCTCATTCCTCTAATTAATGCAAATCCCTTTGGAGGGAAAGTGCTAATTTTAGCCGAGATATCCAGGCGTGTTAACTAACAAAAACAACTGCTTGCAAACTCAAGAGATTTAGCAAGCATCCGTGTGAGGTTATTAATGTTTATTTTAGTATTTTTTCATGCAATAATAAACATGTTTTTATACACTATAGATTCTCATGCATTTATAATCCATGAAACTCAAATATACATTTAACCAAATGCAAAGAAGACAGTATCCCCTTTTTTCCTTTTTCTAAAATAAATTGATAACATCTGTTTAGCCAATGCAAATATTACACAACATCTCTATATCTATGCATTACAATAATATTTTTACACCTAAAATAGGATAGCTGTCAATGCTGACTCAACAAACAGGAATTCCTCATTTCAACATTTCAAACAAAAACTAAAAACCTAACAGGATTATGCACTGAGCATTTGGTTGAATGCAGATTTGTGCATAACTGTCAGTGTGAGAAACTAGGTCACATACACTGCTTCTTGAAAGGCTGTTTTTGGAAAATGCTTAGAAATATACTTTGTGTACATGTGTGTTATAGTCAGAGAGGATTGATGGCTCAAAGCACAGGAAGGGGAGATCTGCCATCACCATAGGCTGCTGCAGGGCTGGTGCACTTAAAACTGTAATTAACAGGGATTTTGAAAATAAATATAGTCAGCACTATTTCTGCTCACAGTTTGTCCTCAGGAGAAGACTCCTGACCTAGATCTTTATCCATTATGACATTCAATTCATGTATTAATATTACAAAAGGTAGGTAGCACCAGCTATATACAAAACATATTGATTATCTTATGACCAAAATGTTTCTTATTTAAATTCATGCTTTTTCACCATTCAAAAATCAATTTACATATTTTTTTTAGCTAAAAATGTTTTGCCGCCTCTGATATGCAAGATGTTTTCTTTCAGTCAGTGAAGCATTTTTGATGAGACGCAGCTTAGGAATCCACGGGTAGTCTGTTACTTCTTTATCTCCTAACAGCATCAATATACTGTAAACCCATTACAAAATCGTCAAATACAAAAATGGTGTCCTTTTTTATTGTATAGCAATTTAGGTCCAAATAAACAGCAACTAAGTAATAGCAACCATTTATCATTGGACAGGGAGTAGAAGGAATTCTGTATTAAAGCTAATGAACCAGTGGTACTAATGTGTGGGTGTCTGAGAGGAAAGCATCTCACGAGTTTCCATTCTTATCCCAAATCTATGAAAAGGAACTTCAAATTCAACAATATTAAACAGAAACATTATGCAATTTTGTACTAGGAAACATGAAGAAAACTTTACTATGGCTTTTGAATATTTCAGAACAGTACCAGCAGTATTAGCCATGAACAAAATTTTTTTTAGCGAAAATCTTAATTTTTGAACACTATTTTTGTGCATAGAAGATTTCTGTCTTGTCTGACTTGACAATTTCCTGAAAGCTTGCAGCCTGAGGAATCTTCTTGTATACTTAACAATGGAAGGAGGGAGAAGGAAGAGTGACAGGCATTTGTTATATAACTGGATGTTTTGATATTTGACACCTGCCCCCTTGTCCACTCACATGCTCAGAAACTGGTAACTTAAAATTATGACTGCAAGCCTGCTCACAACTGAAATATTATTAATGTCTTCAACGACCTGTAGAGACATCTCTTTCATATGATTAAAAACTAGCCTTATGCTATTTTTCCTGCATAATTATGATTAGCTAGGCTCACATTTTTCAAACATTTATATATTTTTATTATACAGTGGTTATTTAAAGGAAAAAGAAAAGTAGATGTCACAGAAAAAAAATGTTAATTATTAAAAATAAATTTAATTTTCTAGCTGCTTTTGAATCATGTATTAGCTGAGCTGGTCAACACCTCTTGAAAAATCTGAAGGCTCAGTGGGTTTGCAAATACAAGGCTTGATCACATTAAACACGTTAAGAGTAGGCAGGTGGTTGAAATTATTTTTTAGTGTCATCAGTCATTGTCATTCCCCTTTTTACTAATCAAAGCATGGGAATATTGAATTATAGTCTCTAATTAGCTGAAATAAGTCAATAAGAAAAGCGGAGGATACAGTAATTAAAAGTACATATTTCGGGGTACAGATAAAGCTCAGTATCGGTCACAAACCACTTTATTTTTGTGACTTGCCGTTGTTTCAGTTACTATGTAAGTGTTGTGCCTCAGCAACTGCTTTTTTTATGAGAAATGTTAGCATGGTTAATGTAAAGCTGACCATTGCTAGCATTATTTCCTATGGATTCTGCCTAGGTGCATGTAGCTCAGAGATCTCATATTAAGGGGGAAATCTGGACCAATGTTAAAGGTCAGGAAAAGGTTTGTTTAGAGGGGGTTATGCCTTAGTTATCTTAACTTAGAAATGAGTGTGGTTGAGCGAACAGTTGCCAAAATGTCAATGGACCATATTTAGGGTTTCCACAGAGGGTCTCATGTACATTATTGACATACAGTAATAAAACCATCCCGATAAACATAAATAGGGTCTATTTAACGTCTGTCATCAATAAGTAAGCAAACACTGGTGAGTTAATAATTAGTACTAAAATACTATATATTTTAACCTAGTGACTTAGATATTAAGTTTGAGTGAGTATGGAAATATTTGTATGGAAAGCAGGAAATGACGTTAACCCAGAGAAACTAGTAGCCTCATTAAATTGGGACTACGTTTTAAAACGTAGCCCGTAACTACAAATTTACGGGTTACGGCTAATAAATCAGCCCCGTAACGTAGTTTGCAGCAGACCTGCGGGTTAAGACCCAGGACGGACGAAAATGGCTACGTATTGAGCAACGTTGAATTTTGCGACTGCTAGTTTTTTCAATTTAGCTATTAAATTGCAATGTAGTCACTCGCGAGCAAGCACGTAACACGCAAATGGAGCCCAAAGGCCAGCGTGTGCTCGAGACGACCTGCAAGGGGGGTAAAGTCCAAGATGTAGCACTTGTAAATGAAATACAAACTCACTACTGTACTAATATTGAAAGGGAAAGTGATGTTAGGTCTTAAAATTAATAGCACAACATTCTCAAGCCCACAAATAGGCTCAGAAAAATAGTTGATTTCATGTATCTTTATTGTATTATATCAATCCCAGCAATCAATGTGTTAATACATATACTGTAACTCACATGTGATAGAATATTATATTTGCGGCTTTATTAATATTGCATTATAACTGGAATGTGGGTTCGCTAGTAGTCGTAATTAAACCCAGTAAGACTTTGAAATCCATGCTCCATTTTGTTGTGACGCAGTGATGGTGATCTCTGTTGCCATTAGCTCCATCTAAACCCGTAACTACGTGCTTGCCTAATTGTTTGCATTCTAGAGAGCAACTCGGATGGCCAAGAAATTGTTTCTGATTTATCATCTCTAGCTTGTAACTTGCAGCACTTCTAATTTAATAGCGATGTAAAACGTCCAAATTTTAAGCACGCAGCCCTTACGAGCTACACATAGGACTTAAGAGGCTCCAATTTAATGAGGCTGAAAGTGTGCAAATGGAAATTTTCTCTAAACTCTGAAACTAGATGCATAGAACATATATATATATATATATATATATATATATATATATATATATATATATATCAAATATATCTGGAGATACCGAGTTTCCTTCAGTGAGAATCAATGCAGATCTTTCATTACGTGTCTGTAGATTTAATTTCATAGTGATAACATTCTATCACAACATGTATTTTAAACAATGTGTTTCAATATACTGGCCTAATAGAAAATTGTCAGTAAAGCCTCTTCTAAATTCAGATATCTTTTCTGAATAGAGAACCTGCTGATTAATTATTTTGTTCTACACACAGCATAACATACTAAACCTTTGTGCAAGTTAATTATCATTTGATAATGGCCATAATGAATGGGATAGTTTAAAAAAGCACCAATTAAGGTTTTCGGAAAATGTGTTCAATTAATACTTTGTGCAGAACACAGTTCTTAAAATATTAATGTGAGTTAAGTGCTTCAGATTACAGAGATTGAAACATCTTGCTGATAAATGTTCTTAATACTATGAAAATTAAAACAGTGCATATATTTACAATCATTTTAGACAATTTGGGTCTTAAATCACCAGTGCTCTTTTAGAAAACAATTATAGAAAATGTTTATTAAAGTAGATATAGTATCATTTCGCTGTATGCACCAAGGTGGCACACTGTTTACTAATGAAATGTGAACTCAGATTATGAACCATATGCACTAAAAGGTTAAGTGTCAAATTCCTGAAGATGTCAAATGTTGGCACCTAAGCCCCACAGCATACAAAAATGGAGAGATTCTCCAAGAGTTCTCCAACACTTTATGTTGTGGCAAATATGTCCCTCTGTGTAATCCTGTGGAACATCTTTTTCAAGTTGGACTTTATCACATGAGTTCCATAGGATAACAGACATACTAGAGAGGTCTCACCAGTGGAAAACTACATTTTTGGATTATTGCACATGCATTCCCTTACCTGACATCACATTCACTACACTGTATTTCTACTAACAATCACATATATAGTTGTGAGCGTACGAGTCGTTGCTCACGCTTGCGGGCTCGCGCAGCGAGCCGCGGCCCTCGCGTAGCGAGGTCACTGGGCAAGGGCCTCAGTTGCTGGCATGGAGCGCCAAAGGCGCTCCATGCCAGCAACTGAGGCCCCTCGCGAAGCGAGGGACTCAGTTGCTGGCGAGGTCACTGGGCAAGGGCCTCAAACCCTCGCAAAATTCTCGTCGCTACTCAAAAAACACGACACACAAATTACGACACTCGCTAAATTTTACGAGGCACGCAAACAACGTACGAAACACGTTACCACACATTACGACCTCGCAAACATCGGACGCAACACGCCGACATACAAACATTTAAAACACAATACATACACACAGCACATACATAAAAAACTTACCTACACCAAGAGGGAGCACCCAGGACCTCAAAAATGCAACTTACACCTCGATTTTACTCGAAATAAAACAGTTTAGAGACTAAAAAAAAAACGAAGCGAGAGAAAAAATGGCCGCCGAACAAAACGAAAACGAGGCTACAGCACTCTAAACTCGCAAAACACCACAAGAAACTCGCAAAACACCACAAAACACCTACGGATATTCCGATACAGACCTATACCACACATTACTCGCCATTTTACACCAATGCGGAAGTACACCACTACGCTAACGGTTTGGTCTCGCGCACGCACAGTGTTACACTGCACACATTCAGCATGCTTATACAGCAGCTCCACACCACTAATGCTGCAGCAACATCAACACAGATTGCCAGCTCTTCATCACAATGCTTCAAAATAGGTACACTATATTCATTTACTAATTTAGCTACCTTACAATTTCATTGCCGTCATTTTTTGACGGGCAATTCGCTAGTCACATATATAGTTGTGAGCATGCGAGCCGTTGTGAGCATGCGAGCCGTTGCTCACACTTGCGGGTTCGCACACCGAGCCTGCGGCCCTCGCAAAGCAAGGGCCGCAGATGCTGGCAAGGAGCGCCAAAGGCGCTCCTTGACAGCAACTGCGACCCTCACAAAATTTACGTCATTACGCAAGGAAAATACGAGACACGTTACGACCTATTACGACCTCGCAAAAATCGTCCGCAACACGCGCACATGAAAACATGAAAAATACAACAAATACACACAACAAATACATAAAAAGCTTACTTACAGGAAGAGGGAGCATCCAGGACCTCGAAAACTAAAGTTTCACCTAAATTTAACTCAAATTAAAAGAGTTTAGACACTGAAAAAGTCTCTAAGCAAGAGAAGAAATAGCCGCCGAAAAAAACAAGGCTATAGCAGTTCAAAGACGCAAAACACCACCAAACACCTACGTATTTGCCGAAAAACACCAACAAGATTAAAAAACAAGGACGCAACCCGCACGACCCCAAAAACATTACAAACAGAATAAATACAAACAACAAACACATAAAAAGCTTACTCACAGCAAGGGGGGGCACGCAGGACCTCTGCAAGTGAAGTTACACCTCCATTTAAGCACAAATTTCGGAGTTTAGAGACCTGAAAATCACCTAAGTGAGAGAAAAAATGGCCGCCGAACAAAACGAAAACGAGGCTAAAGGTCCCTAAACACGCAAAACACCACCATAAACACGCAAAACACCACCAAACAGCTACGGATATTCTGAAAAAGTCGCACGACATAGAAAACGAAGGACGCTAAATCAGCCACATTATATACACCAAACACCATTAGCTCACTTACAATTTCATTGCCGTCATTTTTTGACGGGCAATTCGCCAGTAGTGAATATTGAGCACCCTTGCAATAATAGCACAATGTTCCCTATCAGTGATCGTCAACCTGGTCCCTACCTCCCACTAGTGGGCGACTCCACTTTTATGGTGGGCGGCGGGGTGATCTCTAGGTGGCGTCACACACCGGAGACCCGCAGCACCAGGCTTGGCTGGTTGGAGAGCTGGTGAAAGAGCCTAGGGACAGCAGTCAGGACCGGATAACTATATAGTAAGTACAATGGGCAAGCATGTATTAATGAAATATATTTTCCATTTGTCATACAATTTAGATTATAACAAAAGCAAATAGATAAATATACATAGGTTCAGAGGAAAGGATTGAACTTGATGAACTAAAATTATTTATTAAGTCTCAAGTAATATTTGACAATGTAACATGGTTTTACCATTTGAACCCTTGTATTATTAGCTCATCCTATATTATTCTCATTCCGTTTGTAATGATGTCATTGCCTTATAATAACACAACATATGACAATAAGGTTGTTATCTCCCTCTTATACAGGGGGTATACAACTTCAGTCCTGGAGTGCTGAACACATTCCAAGATTTATGGATTTTTCTTCTGTGATCATCATGTGTGCTTCATTTGTTCACAGCAGTGAAACCCTGTGTTGTGTTTGGCATTCCAGGTCCTACATTACTTACCCTTCCCAAGTATTAATTGTTATTTCTAATTACAGGCAATGATGCAATTTAATGGTCCAACTTGATATCTTTTGAATACTGGAAAATAGGCAAAGTGTTTTTACAATATAAAAGGTAATAATATAGCCCCTAATTTATTAGCTTTTATGTTAATGTGGAATCTTCCATTTTCGTTTGCAGTGATCTACTTCATGATGTGAAGAGAATGCACAGGAAGTCTGTATATGCACAGTGAGAATTTGACAAATATAGCTGGCAGTGCATTCATTAGGTCTAATGGAAAGTCATTAGTTTCGAAGGACACATCCAGTTGAGAAAAAAGCTGCAAGAAACTTCCATTAAAGCATCATTGTACACAGAAGCGAAACTGATAATGGTTTTGATTATTTATTTTTTTTACTTTAAAACAATATTACGTTTTGTTTATCAAAGTACCACATAGAACACAATGTACGACTGTATTTTTTAACCCTTCAGTTAAATGAGAGCTACCTAAATAAAAGATGCCAGCCAGTTAAAGCGTTATGAAGGATGTCCTTACTAAATGATCTCAAAGGGTTCTATGGGCCACAAAATGTTTTTTTTATCAAGTTTGTTTATTTCAGTGCCTGGAAATGAAACAGCCAACCCGCAAACTGGTATGTTTCTAATATACGCTGTATTTGTACACAGCTCTGTAAACTCAGCCTTGTAATGATATTTATCTGTGGAGGTTGAAAACAAGATTTTTAACACTTAAATTATATATCTCCTAGTAATATCAGCGACTGACATGTTCCCAGAATGCTCCTTTATTACAATCGATACAAAAATCTTTATTTTGCTTCATTCCATGTCTTAGGTCTATTGTTTAACCTTTTAGACTTGTATTTTGAAGCGAGGCACAGATGATATTTAGCCAAGTCACATTTCCAGCAGCACTTAAAGTGACACAGTGCAGGTTACAAATAGAGTACAATTTAAAACTCTAGATAAAAACAAGCCATTTGTTAAGTCAATGTTATTAAATAAAGCATTTTACTATAGCAAAATAAAGCTGTTTTGCAACTTTGAGCTGTATATTATCCTTTCTGATCCACCTAAAATAATAAGATTATTATTGTAAGTCTGCAAATTTTCAATTTTGACATTTACTTTAGGGAAAGCACTGTGCACATTTAAATGTATTCTCAAAGACAGGGTCCTCCTTTTTTTTTTTTACATTTTTTTTTTTTTTTGCATTGTGTTAAAATTATCTCTGTATAGCTCTACAAAATATGAGCCCCATGTAAATCTCTGCAAAATCAATTACAAGTGCCATAGCAGCACAGTAAATTACGGCAATGCCCTAACTTGATTTACATAGGGCTCTATGTTGGCACGTCACACATAAAGAAAATACTAATAATAATAATTATGCTTGTTAATGAGAGATAATTGCATTTAATTATTGATAAAACCCTGAGGCATTGTAATTGGCACAGTCAACTGCAAAAAAAAAACTAGGCATGTCATATTTAAAGCTTTTAAACCTCTTTTTATGGATGGATCAGAAAGGATCACTGACAGCTCAAAGTAGCAAACTTCCAGATCTCCAGTGTATTCTTAAATGTATCTTCCAAATCCTTAAATAAGTTGTTACTTACTTGTTTTTTCTATTCTTAAGCCTATTTCACTTTGTATACTTGCTTCCTGTGAATGCCATTAAACTAAAACCTTGACTTCATTTTCTGAAGGACGTTAAGACCTTGGTGAACTTGTAACAAATAAAGAAGTATGGTCTATGCTTTTGTGTACTATTTCAGCCTACTATAGAGATTTATATATGTTTTCTATGTAACCTGGTATACAAAAACACACTAACTCAATGACAGCAATGATTAAATAATAGCCCATAGAAAAATAATATTTTTGGCTTTAGCCTTCGGTTACTATCAGTGCACCACAATATAAACTGTATTACTTATCTCCTTTTTATTAATCAGAAATAGTTGGCCAGTATGATTTGACTGATATTGTGGCTTATACATCTGTCATTGCTGTTTACATTATCTCTATTTTGCACTTTCTAAAAAACAGCAAAATAAAGTCATAGCTTGTAACTGTCACTTGTGAGCGCAATGTTATTTGTTTGTTGGGTACCAGTACACATTTCTTTTTACAGCTCAAAGTCTTAGATAAATAGCTCTCATTGTAATATATAAAATGAATCAGACATTGCTCTGAATACATGTACACAATATCATTTTGGCTAGTGTACCATTTTATCATTGTATCAATAGATGTCTTTTTTGATTCACTTGTTCCACAAAGCCTTTTCAGGAATGATTAGAGGAAGACTTTGTACAGTGGTTTTAGGGAGAGTTAGGTTAGAGGATAACCACCATAACTGGTAAAGTATGGAAGAAAAGAAAAGCATGGCTGTAAAGTATGGAAGAAAATAAAAACATTAGCATGTATGCAAGACAAAAACATAAAAGCATTTTAAAGAAAAATATAGATGACTTTGATTTTATCATGGTGGACTGCTATCCTGTTCTGCAGCATGAGTAAGTGGTTTACTCTGTCATTGAGATCTATTGTCAAGGGGCTATTTGAAGAGAATGTTTTAACATAAATAAATACAAATCTTGTATGGGTCCATTTCTCCCCCCTCCTCCCTGGTTTCTAATATTTGTATGACAAAGTCAAAATGTTGGTCATTAGCATAATATAATAATAATAACAATAATCACATATATAGTTGTGGATCTGCGAATGTTGGTGACGTTTGCGTTTTTGGTAATGCACTTGCAAGCCTCGCAAAGTGAGGCGAGCCGTCGACCACGAACCCGCAGGACTTAGGCTGCAATGAGTGCCGCGAAGGCGCTCATTCCAGGCCTCGCGATGAGCGTCACAGCCGCTCATCACCAGCAGTGCCGGCCTCTCTCATCGCCCTCTGCCTCTCTCTCACCTTCCCCTCTGCCGCCGTTACAGGCAACCACGAGGCCTGCGGGACTTAGGCCTCTCTCATCCCCCTCTGCCTCTCTCTCATCTCCCACTTTGCCTCTCTCTCATCTCCCCTTCTGCCTCTCTCTCATCTCCCCCTCTGCCTCTCTCTCATCTCCCCCTCTGCCTCTCTCTCATCTCCCCCTCTGCCTCTCTCTCATCTCTCCCTCTGCCTCTCTCTCATCTCCACCTCTGCCTCCCCCATTGCCAGCTTACCTGGTTCCAAACCCTGCCAGTAGCTTGCGGCCTGTATCTGGTTCCAAACCCTGCCAGTAGCTTGCGGCCCGTATCTGGTTCCAAACCCTGCCAGTAGCTTGCGGCCCGTATCTGGTTCCAAACCCTGCCAGTAGCTTGCGGCCCGTATCTGGTTCCAAATCCTGCCAGTAGCTTGCGGCCCGTATCTGGTTCCAAACCCTGCCAGTAGCTTGCGGCCCGTATCTGGTTCCAAACCCTACCAGTAGCTTGCGGCCCGTACTCACCGTCTTTTCCTCCTCTGCGTCTCCCGTCCTTTGGCCGGAACTACTTTCTGGATCAAGCCTCGCATTGCGCAGTAGGGATGCAAATGCGCAATGTGCGGCTTGATCCAGAAAGTAGTTACGAACGAAGGACAGGAGCAGAAGAGGAGGCGAAAGAAGATGGTGTGTGCGGTGCTGCTGGCAGGGTTACATCCAGGTACCAGATACAGAGGAGGGGGAAAGGAGAGACAAGGAATGGAGAGGATGGCAAAGGAGACACAAGGGAGGGAGAGGAGGGGGAAGGGAGACAAGGGATGGAGAGGAGGGGGAACAGAGACAACAAGAGAGGGGGAACTGAGATACGTGGGCGGGAAAGGGAGAGGGGGAAGAGGGGGAAAGGAGACACAGGGGAGGGAGATGGGGAGAAAGGTGGCACAGGAGAGTGAAACGGAGAGGGGGGAAAGGAGGTACAGGAAAGGGAGAGGGTGGTAAAAAAAACACAAGGGAGCGAGAGGAGGGGGAAAAGGAGACACAGGGTGGCTAACAGCATTGGCAGCCTTAACATTTTATTCCTGTCATTTTTGACAGCCAATTTCTTAGTAATAATAATAATAATAATAATAATAATAATAATATAACTACTTATATTCAAATGTCTTTTTTTTAATCAACACAAAATACGATTAACCTAAATAACATTTGTCTGATTTTTAAACAATAAAGAAAAAAATATGTTTATGAGGAGCTTCAGCTCTACAGACTGCAGTCTAACGTGTTGTGTCATTTGTTCTGTTGCAGTCATAGCTGCTAGAATATAGTAAAGTAGTTAGAAATCACTAAGCTACTGTCTGATTCAAAGGCTCTACACCTGATTCTAATTAATATTACATCCTGTGCTGTAACGCGCTCATAACTGATTCAGGTAGAAGAAACACACTTTGACATGCCCTGACTTCTATTGATCATAAATCAATGAATTTAGAATCAGTTTTAATAAGGAAAACATATTTTCCACATTGTATTTCACCCTCTATCTAATGGTGCAGAGCATATATGGTGACTTCTTTGGCTCTTTAACTAGGCTTGGCTGTTGCATCCAATCATCCATTTTTACTATTAAATGACCAAACTTTTGTCTATATATTTTATTTACCCAGTGCAGCATGTCATGTAGGATGAGTCAATGAACAGGTAGATCAATCTGTGATTGGATGTACTTGCCAAAGTATTTGGTTGTGAGTTGTGAGCATGCGGGTTGTTGCTAACGCTGCGGGCTCGCGTAGCGAGGGCCGCAGTTGCTTTGGCGCTCCATGCCAGCAACTGCGGACCTCGCAACATTTACTGACTTACAACAAACAAATACCAGACGCGGGACTTAGAAAAAAATACATTACGACCTCTCAAAAATACGACTTTATCGGCCGACCCGCGCAAACCTAAAAACATTAGAAACACAATAAATACACACAAAAAACACATAAAAACATACCCACAGCAAGGGGGGGGGGGGGGGCACCCAGGACCTCTGCAAGTGAAGTTACATCTCCATTTAAGTCCAAATTCCAGAGTTTAGAAACACGAAAATCCCGTAAGCAAGAGAAAAAATGGCCACGGAAAAACGAAAACGAGGCTACAGGACCCTAAACATGCAAAACACCACGAAACACATACAGACTTTCCCAAAAAGCCGGACGAGGTCCACGAACACGGACGCAAAAGCAGCCACAGCCGCGTACCACACATTAGCCGCCATTTTACAACACTTCCTAAATGCAGAAGTACACAGCTACCCTAACGGATTTTCTTTGCGCACGCACACTATTTACACTACACACTGCACACATTACTGACACTTACACAGCAGCTCCACAGCACTCACAACGCACATTGTATACTGCAGCAACATGGAAACTGATTGCCAGCTCTTCAACACAATGCTTCCTGCATATATTACTTCAAAATAGGTAAAGTATATTCATTTATTATTTTATTAATTACTTCACTAGCATACAAAAAAAATCGCCACCGATGCTCATAGCACACAAACAACCAACAGCCTCGGCGCTCAGCGCTAGGCTCGCAATGAGCGCCGAAGGATCTTGGAACACCAACAAAATGAATCAAAAATAAACACCATTACCTGCCTTACAATCTTATTGACGTCATTTTTTGACGGGCAAGCTGCTAGTTTAATATAAATATGTGCTTGGCAATCTTTTAGGTCAGATTTATTTCTTAGGTGCATATTTTACTTACATGAATTGTAGGTGTAACTGCATATTTGTAGCTTTTCCATGACATTTATTCTAAAATAAGTAAAGAAAACCATATATTTTCTGCTATTTAATCACTGGAATATGTTTTACTCCTCCATTGCAATGCTGTGTTTTAGCTGTAACATCATACTTAAGTTAGACAACATAAACCTCACAGGGCAAGAGGACAATGTTACTTCTGGCTCATACATAAAATATGAAAACTTCTGCTTGCTCCTTTTATGAACTAAGGTGAAGAACATAAACACGTTTTTCCTCTGAATCTTATCACCAGCAATAAAATGAAAACAACTATTTAACACTTATGTAATAGAAACAGCATAAATGTTATGTGATTTTGTAATTATGAATATCGCGGAAGGTTTCACTAAGAATATAATATACCTCTGTATCTTTTTACTTTTATGTACTCTATTTTATTAAGAAATGCTTATTGCTCTGCTTTTTTCTCCCTAAAATCATACAATTAGTACCTGTTTGGCTCTCTGTAGCTCATGCAGCTCATGAATATATAGCCTCAGAAGCGCAGAGTTCCAAATTAGCCAGTCAGTGACGTTTCTCCTGCAGCATGTTGCAGTATTTTACCTCTAATTGGTTACTATGAGACAGTGCACGCCCTGTCTTCATTGGCTGTGCAAGGGAGAAACCAATAGAAACTGTTTGTAAGATTTCAGGAAGCAAAAACAGCTTTTAAGTAATTCTTAATAAAAAGTACATAACAGTTAAGAGATACATAGGTATATTATATTTCAAGTAAAACACTTCTATATCCCTTTAAAACAAAATTTGTTAATCAGTTTCTTATAACATAAATAACATGCATAATTATGAACTTTATTTAGCATTTTCTAGGAGATTTTTAATGTAGCATTAATGTTTTTGTTATCCAGTATTAATAAGAATATATGTATTTGCTTTACATTGTTTAGTGGATAATTTAAAGAAGCTAAGGGACACTGACATTATTATTATAGTAAAAGTAAAGTTAAAAAAATGCAGTCACACCTCACAAAAATGTAGAAGTCTGGAAATGATGATAAAGTAAGTCTGACATCAATAGAAGGGCGATTAGTAGAAATTATATTGAAAGAATGAATTGTGGAATACCTGACGGTAAATGTTTTCTTGTGTACAAAAGTTTGGATTTCTTGAAGACAAATTATATCAAGCAAATCTTTTTTATTCACATCAACAAACTACAGTTAATGAAAATAGTTGAATAACTACAGAACTGGATAAAGTTCAGTAAATGGATTTGTAGTTAAAAATATCATGGTAGCGTTGAGCCTTATTTTATATATTTTAATACATGTTTGTAAGACCATATAAGTCAAGTTGTGTTTGTGTGAGCAGTTTCTAACTTCCACTATAATGACATCCCTATTCTCAGGATTTGCAGGAAATTAAAATGTTTGGGATTGATATAAGGATCTGTTTAACCTAAACATAAGGTGAAATAAAATATATGTTCCGAGTAGAGGGAAATGATCAGGATAGATGGCTGAGTTGGCATGTTGCTGATGATATCCTTCCTTATATAAATCAAACATTTTATTACAATAAATCTAACTAACACTCCTTTTCTCTACTTACTACCCATTGACAACATCCCCATTAACCGACAGAAACTAATCATATTCATACTGGTTACAGACTATTGTCTTGGGCAAAATGTATTAAATGATTCTAAGAATAAAATATAGACTATTTTGCAAGATTTCTTTCTTTCCAAAACCACACAATTTTCTTTTCAAATAGGTTTACTCTTTCTTCACCCCTTTCATTGTTTTCTTTTGAGAAAGAGAATACAATCATTACATATTATTTCATATAAACTAAATTTTAAAACATATTGAACTTTTTTTTTAAATTTCTGCTATATATTATTTTTTATTATTGCAACATTCTAATTATTGTTTTATGTAATGTAATTATTTAATGCTATATGCTTGATGTTTCAACATTTTGATTATATAAATAACAAAAAAAAAATCTCTTTTTATATAGATAGGATTTCAATACTATAATGGATTTAACTGAATTGAAACCAAAACTATTCTGTAATGGTTACAACAAAAAGCAATAATGGTAATAGTTTTGATTTTAATCATGCTGAGCATTTGTTCTTTATTTTTCTTCTTATATTTGAGAAAGCTAGGAACTAATTTAATTATTGCAGTGGTCTTTATAAAAACTCCTATTAAACAGTAACTAAACAGTTTAAGCTATATTTAATAGCACTCAGCGTCTGCCATGTAAAAAAAAGAGTTATTGATTTTCTTTTTCTTTGATGTTAAATGTAGAATTGCATAAAACTTAAAATAAATTACCAAACACTAAATGTGAGTCTGTGGCACATTTCTATTTTTAATATTTATCTTCTTAATTATTTAAAGGAATAAACCTAAAGGAAATGAGAATATATTCTCTCCTGAATTGAGCTTTCTTCCCCAGACACTATTACTGTTGGTAAGTTCCAACTGAATTGATTTATCTGTCTATAAGCACTGTATATTCTTACTATTCTAATGATATATCCTAGGGTGAAACATTTTAAGCATTTTTTTAGCCAAACAGTAAAGTTTTTTTGCCTCTTATAACTAAACTGAAACATGTTCACTTCTTCTGTTTTCAGTGTGTGGGACTATAACACTTTAACTGACATAACTGTTTTTGCTGATAAATTATTCTTTACATCTAACACACCTTCTTATTTCAAGAGCTTATCCTCTAACAAAATCTCATTCTGACATTAACAAAGACTTTGTACAGGTTTATATACCTGCCCCATCCAGGTGTTAAAAATCCCTCAAATAATTACTCAGCATATAGTTCCACATCAGCTATCAATTATTTGTAAAGATATGCAAATTATACTAATATATTGTATTGCTTTCTTCCATTACAAACATGTGTTTCATAAAGAAATGCATACACTTGATTAAAGTATTTAATATTAACGTGTTGCTCTATCACTATCATTATCACATCTGTTATCATTAGATGAAATAAGTACTATTGTAATGTCTCTAATTCAAGGGAGTCAAACATAGTTAGAACTATGGTATTCCCAGTAGTAACATACGGATGTGAGAGCTGGACCATAAAGAAGTCTGAGCGCCGTAGAATTGATGCCTTTGAATTGTGGTGTTGGTGAAAACGGCTTAGAGTCCATTGGCCTGCAAGAAGATCTATTAAATCAGTACTACAGAAAATAAAGACAAACTGTTCACTGGAAGGTATGAGGCTGAAGCTCAAATATTGTGTTCATATCATGAGAAAACAGGATTCCCTGGAGAAGACTCTGATGCTGGGAAGGATTGAAGGCACAAGAAGAAGGGGGAGGCAGAGGAGGAGATGGATAGATGAGATCATTAAAGCAATTAAGATTAACCTTAATGGAGCTCAGAGGGGTGTACCTGGCATGCTGCGATCCATGGAGTCATATTCCACCAAAGCAGTGGTTGACTGTGTTTGCAACTTTATAAAGCAATTTGGATAAAAATTATATAGATATATTTATAGTAATAAAATATAAATTCTAATATTTATGAATACTATTTTGCATGAAAGTTTCCCTTACCCAGAGCTATACCTTTCATTGTATATTATTATTACTATTTTTATTTGTAACACGCCAACATATTCAGTAGCGCTGTACAGGGGTTCAATAATAGCAAAAACAAAATTAACAACTTACAAAGAATGTTTTTGAGCTTAAGAAACAAATGTGCATAGTGCTTGTTTCTAAAGCACCGACTCATGCCTGAAAACTCGCAAACTTACAATCTAAAGGATTGTGTATGAATATGATAGAAATTATTAATATATCACTCATTTTTCACACCTGCTTAGAAAGGTCAGTAAAATATATCGCATAACTTTAACATGTTCCTGTCACTGACAAGTAAGCATTTAAATATAGGGGATATATGCTAAGCTGTAGCAGGGGCTACAAGGATGAAGGGCTGTCATGGCACTGTTTTCCATGGGAAATAGAGCACATCATATACAGTGATGCACACTGCAGTCCCTACATTGCCTAGTAAATTTCCCTGAAACTGCATCATCTTTAAAGATTTTCCCCTCTACATGTTTTTATAGCCTGGTATTCTGGTAGGTAACAATTCATACACAGCATTGTGAGAAATATAGTATTTTTTACAAAATGGTTTCTTTTGATTAAAGATATTATAATAATATATATAATATAAATGACACAAACGATGCAACACTGCACTAGTATGAATTTATAAAGTCTATCTAAACATTATTTTTATTATTATTATTATTATTATTATTATTATTAAGGATGAAGTTGGTATTTACTCTCTTTGGGAGTAAATACATGTGGCCAAAATGCACTAAGCTTTGCAGGAGCTGGGGTGCTTAGGGAATTTTGGCCTTTATCCATTAAAAGCAAACAGAGCTATAATTCTGCTCTACTTGGCATGACACAACATCAATTGCATCCATACTTATCTTATATTGATAAGATTCAATAAAAGTTGGCTGAATGCAATTATTGTCACAACTATATTACCCAAAGACAGTTTTTTTTTAAAACTAATAAGAACAAGGTTATTTATTTCCTTCTGTAGATTAAGCTGGGAAAAATCCTCAAGTACAAAACAATTGTCGTGAGCAGAGGACTAATTACTGTAAGATTAGCAACTAAAGTAAAGCAGTGACTTGGGGAATGAACAACAAAACTGTTTCCATAAATGGAAGGTGGTAGATTGGCTGGACAGGAGTCACAGGTCATGGAAGGAGCAGAGGGTTGCACCTAGGGAGAATGTGTAGGTAATGGGCACTGTAAGTGACAAAGTATCATGTGTGTTTAAATATATATGTCCACATGCAAACTATATGAGGATGCATGCTAATTTTCATATACTGCTTGTTTCTAGTTCAGCTGGAATGATGAAGCTAAAAGATAGGGTTTATATATAAACTACTTACTTGTTTAAACGTCATTAGTTTACCCACACAAAATGATGATATTATAATGACCACTATATGATGTACAATGTTTATGGTTTACCTTACAACTAACTGTCTGCTTCTGAGCTTGTATATAGGTAGATGACAAGTAATAAAACCTGCATTCATTGAATTCTCTTTCTTCCTACCGCCTCACACCACCTTAGGCATTGATGTAAGCAAGCAAAATAGGATACAAGTAAAGGCTGCTACAATTAAGATTTTACTAAAACTGCTTGAATTTCCATGACTTACAAATTGGTAATATTTTGACTTTATTACATACTTCACAAATGTGAGTTTTTTTCCTAATCTACAATGACAATTGAGTACTAATTGGACTACTGCTGTTGCTTTAAGACATTTGTAGTGGCAAATGGACTTTGATATCCACACAAGTTAAATATACTATTTATCATTTCTTATTTAATTTGAAAACATAATAGATCTATTACTACTTGGCAGAAAATCAGCACCATAATGAAAATGCTATCTATCTAAACTTAATGAACACGTAAGTCAATAATATGACAGAATAAAATGTACTTTAATGTGCATCTTTTTATTATATACATCAATGCCACAGCAAGAAGAATTACTGAGCACATTTATTCATCAAAGAATATACTCTGGTCTGTTTCCAAACGTTGAAATATCTTAATGTCTATATCTTACTCCATGACATACGCACTCAATTATTTCCAGTCTGTAAAAGTGTAACGTTTTAGATGTAATCCAAGTTACAGTATCTCATGATGTTTCGAATATCAAAATGTTTTTGCTATTATATATTTATTTGGTATCACTTCAAACATTGTAGGTGCTCACAATTTCAACAATGCATTCAAAGTAAACAGACAAACCTATTAAAATCATCTGTTCTTGGCTTCATATATACTGTGACTCTGTCACAGTATATATATATATATATATATATATATATATATATATATATATATATATATATATAGTCTCAATTTGTGTATAATCCAGCCTTGGCTTTGCATAAAAGCTGTGTAATGCAGCGGGCATAAGCTTAAAGGTAGCTATGTTTAAAATGGTTATGGATTGAACAACAAGGCATTTTTGGGCATATTTGCATGTCCCTGCTCAGCTTCCCAGAATGCAGTGTAATAACTGTATTTCTCATAATTCTGAGCTGGAAACAGGTTTCTTAACTTGTTTTATACATTCAAATGTGAACACAAATGTACTATTTATTTACTATATTTATAGTAAATAAATAGTACATTTGTGTCCCTTGGCAGGGCCATGCAAATGTGCCCACAAATGCTTCGCTCTTGCAATCCATAACCATTTCAAACTTTCCTTCAATGGCTTTCCTCAAGCATATGCCCACTGTTTCACACACACACACATATATATATATATATATGCATTGGAAATTGCTGCATTAATTTATAACAATCCCTATTGACCATAAGTTCTCAGAAAAAGTCATATCCTCCATGATTGCTTTACATTTGTGGGATTGATAGTTTTTAAAGCTCTCAGTATACAAATCATTTAAATCACATTTTTTGTTTATGCCTTTTTTTTAATCTCTAACTCCATGACTTTGCTGAATCTGCTCCTGTAATACAATTTCCGTTTCTCTTTCATACTTGCCCCATGAATCATGTAAAAAATGCATGAAAAGGACCTAAGTGTTGTCTTATCCACAAATAAGCCTTTAGACTACTCTAAATAGAAGTCTTACTCTTTCCTAGACCTCAGGAAGTCATTTAGAAGTTTACAAACACAACCACATCTCTCTTATGCATGCATAATAAGAACATTTGTTTCAAGTTAGAGCACGAAACAGAAGGAAAGGTGTTTGATGTATTTTGGAGCTAAAGATAGAACCAATCTTTTCATCTAATGACAATTTTTCAAATGTGCTGTACTTCCATTCCACAGAAGCCTAAGTAATTTACAATATGTCCTTGAAATCGACTTTCACGCTCAGGTGTTTCCTTGGTTCTAGTAAATTCACTTTAAAGTCATTTCTGTAATATAAACTACTGAACTTTGAAGCATAATTGCTGTCTTTTTTCCCTGCTACATCTTTAATCCTTTTGCAAAGCTTTTCCAGCCCCCCTTGGCAGGAAAGGGTTCAAAGTTAATCAACCCATATTTAAATTTCCAAGCCTGATGTATTGTAAATTTTTAATCGGTGGTTGTTTTCCACTATGATAATAAATACTATTCCAGTTACTTTTACAGGGATTTAAATATGTAGTTTCTTTAGAAGTTCTTTAATTACAATACATCCCTAGATACCTGGTTTTACTCATGGAACTGAAGATTGTGTGAATATAATAATGTTGACTCGGACACTGAGGTCATAACGTAGTATCTTATAAAGGAAGTTGTAACATTATGTTTTTAAATGCAGAATGTTATTTTAATTCATGTGCAAGGTGCTTTGTCAGGATGATTTTGTTTAGCTATATCAGGTACATTCAATTTAGCAAGAAGCTAATTTTTCCATAGAACTTCATTACTCAGCTGGTGCAGTGCTGATACACCCTAATTAAAGTAAGTCAGAAAGGCGCCATACCTCTATCAAAGGTAGTTTGTATGGTGATACAAAAGACTATTTTGAAAGCTTTCAGAATACATGCTTTATGCACAGGAAAACCATTTTTATATGCATATGCACAATGCTATTATTTATATTACTAGTAATTGCCCATCAAAAATGTGCCTCTTCCCCCCTCCACTATGCCTATATCCCACTCCATTCCCTGTGTCTCTTTTCCCACCTCTCCCTTCCCTGTGTTTCTTTCCCCCTCTCTCCCTCCTCTGGGTCTCTCCCCCCTCTCCCTCACGTGGGTCTCTCCCCCCATTGTCTCCCTCCCCCATGTCTCTCCCCATCTCTCTCTGTCTCTCTCCCTCTCTCCAATCTCTCTCCCCCTCTCCCCATCTCTCTCCCTGCTCTCACCATCTCTTCCCCCTCTCCCTGTCTCTCCCCCCTCGGCTAGCGCGGTGCATTGCACTTGAGCATCACATACAGCATCATTCAATACTTTTTTGGGATCCGAGCTCAGAGATGGAGGTTGCAGTTTACTTTGATATTCATTTGGCAAAGACTTGCGGCTTCCGGTCGAGTTACTTGCTCCGACCAGCTATCCCTACAGACCCATTGCTATTTGTCAAATCACAAGTTACTTCATTCAAAGTCTTTGATCTTTCAAGGCCGCAAGGCTAAAATTGCAAATCGCTATTCAATTGCTCCAATTTCCCCTCGCTAACCGCTCCGTCAAGTTTCCAAATTGCCAAAATCGAACCACAGGATACTTGGACCAAGGAGGTCTGGCAAAGTGCTTAGTTCCAAATCGGAGCACTTTAAAAGCAAAAAAAAAAGCAATCCTGTACTGTTATGAGGAGTGAAAGTGATGTTAGGTCTTAGAATTTATAGCACAACATTCTGCAATACTTTATTTCATGTTCAATTTTCGTTATCGATCACGGCAATCAATGTGAAGTCCTACGGGCTTCAACCTCCAAGCCCGTATGACTTTGAAAATCTAACCTCGATATGGGCCTAAACTTGTAAAAATTACAAGGCTTGGAGGTTTTCAATGGCTGTTACTGCATCGGGAGTTACAGGTTTGCTGTTCAAGCCCGCAAATGCTACTTCTAACTGGAATGGTTTGCAATTTGCGCTATGGGCCCCTATCTTGCGACCACGGCCAATTGGATAGAAGAGTACTACTTTGTCACGCAACTCAATTGCAGGACATCAGCTGTCTGCGATCGAGTTACGCCCCGAATTGAATGAGGCTCATAGTGTGTAACCTCCCGCCGCCAATGCGCATGCGCTGCGGAAGCGTTAGACACATTATGACAACTATTATATGTGATTATTATCCTATACAGGGGTTAAGTACAATGCAAAATACAATATTAACATCTAAAAAAGAATGGATGTCCCTGTCTTTGAGCTTAAAATCTTACATAGATAGTGCTTTTTCCAAAAGTACCTTACAAGATTGAAAACTTGAAAAATTACAATCTAATGTCATTGTGAGAGGCAGAAAAGGCAGAATGACAGATAGTGATTAGGATTGGAAAGTTAAGAGTTATAGAGGATAAAAGAGGAGAACCTTTTTTAAAAAAAAAAAAGAGTACAATTAGACAAGGTACAGAAATGGAGAACAGTACAAAATTAAAAAAACAGTAAAGTTGGTTGTAGTACAGGTGGATTCATGTGGGAAGGTTAGAAGAAATGTATTGTTGAGCTGGTGCAATGGGCCAGAATTGTAAAATGGTCTGGGTGCAGTAACACAACAGGGGAAAGGGAATGGAAGGGATGGAAGGTTGATCAGGGTGACCATAATGGATCGGTTGAATATAATGTACTAGGTATTTTTGTATTCTCAGTTTCTCAGGAGTATAAAGGCCAGGTTCAATTAAAATGTCTTCTGTAATAGAAAGACAACTGGTGTTAGAGGGAGAGAGGAGAGAGCAAGTAAAAAACATGTGGCAGAGAGAGAAGCAACATTGTTCCTTTCATGCTTCTTCAAACAGTATTATGTTGAATATAAAAGGGAATCATGTGTGTTATATGTTTAGTTCTATGTGTGAAAGTGAAGTGATTATCCAGATGGCTTGTGTTTACATATAACACCCAAAGGAGTCTTTCTTTCCTCCCTGCTTACTGCTATAGCACACTTTGTGCGGAGCACTCTCCTGAGTGTCAGCCAACCGCTGTCGGTTCTCGTGTCATTTCATTGTTATTATTATAGTTCATTTATAATGTGCCAACATATTCCGTAGCGCTGTACATAAATTAAGTTCAGACAAAGATAAATACAAATTAACATATAGCAAAGCAAGGAGGGCCCTGTCTTTGAGCTAGGAATCCGATGTCCATGGAGAATTCCCAGAGTACTTAGGATTCATAAAGTAGAGTTATAGTCCTATCTTTCTGCCTCAGGCTTTTGATGTTGAAACAATGCAAGTGGAAAGTGTTTGACGTAAAAGGCCACTGTGGTCAAAAGTTTTTCTATATGGTGTTTTCAATTATTTCACTTCATAATGGGCAAATATTTTTAGAAAGTAAAGAAAAATATACACAACCTTGAAATTTTTCATTTTTACATACATCTATTCCCTGCTGCACTCTTCCTTTTTTTTTAAACTACTTTTTGCAGCTTGTATCTCAACATGAGGTGTCCTTGCATATTAATTAGATTTGCATTAGTCCTAATGAAAGTAAGGGCAATTATACATACCCATTGTGCAGATAGAAAACAATCCTCACAAACAGCAATATAATTGCATAGTAGTGTAATAAATTAGAGGCTTATTATTATTTGTTTACGTCTTAAAAATGTGCCTATTTCAAAGTGCAGTACTTCAAAAGAGGGTAATTTAAATTTAGGACCACAATGGTCCTTTAATGGCCTTCACCAACCCCACCATACTAATGGCTAGGAATTTTTTTTTTCAGTCGGTACTGTTTGTCTCGGATTCAAAAACAATGTACATTCTTTCTGTAACTTACATATTTGTCAGCAATAACACAACCAGATTGCACAGCCAACTTAGATATAATCAGAATGCCACAATCCAATCAGAAGTAGCTGGACATTTTTTTATGCATTGGTTATGACTTAAATATATGTAGAGAGGGGGCTCTACATAAAAGATAAATTATAGCTGTCCTACTACAGTACAGAAAGGCTTGAACGTGGCTGATGACATATAGGTCATCTAATTGTTTTTTTCAATGATAGACTACCAGCCCTATTAAATGAAAACAATAGCCTGCAAGACTTACTGCCATTAAATTAGACCCGTAAAGCAACCCGCCGACGACTTGCGTGCCCGCAAATACTTTGATCTGTTAAGCCTGTAACTGTTACATTTCAAATCATGCTATTAAATTGCCCCGAATTCACTTGCGTTCAAGCCCATAACCCGCATATGGAGCCAAGAAGCCAACGGGTTCTAGAGAGGACCTGCAAGGGGGGTAAAGTCCAATCCGTAGCAGTGTAAATGCAAATATACACACACTACTGCACTTATATGAAAAGTGAAAGTGATGTTATGTCTTAGAATCAATAGCACAACATTCTCAAGCTTGCAAATCGGCTAAAAAAATACTTTCATGTATTATTTCAGTGTTATATTGATCCCGGCAATCAATGTGTTAATATATATAATGGACCTTGCATGTAATAGAATATCATATTTATGGCTTTATCAATATTGCATTATATCTGGAATGTGGGTCCGCTCGCAACCTATAATTGAATCCTGTAGGACTTTGAAATCCAACCTCCATTTTTCTGTGACGCAATGCTGACGATCTCTGTTTCCATTGGCTCCATCTAAACCTGTAACTACGGGTTTAACTAATTGATCATGTTCACGGCCGTGCATCCAACGTTCAAAAAATGTTTGCGTCTCAAGCCTGTAACTGGCGGCCTGTTCTAATTTAATGGCTATGTAACGCAGCCACAATTCTATCCCGTAGCCCTTGTGAGCTTCCCAATGCCACTACGGGCTTCTAATTTAATCAGGCCTAACAATTATACTACTCTGTAAGCATTTTAGATTAAAAAACAGATCTCTGGGCTTTGCTGAGTATAATGCTATGGTTAATGAATAAAGCAAACAAGTTATTATTATTACTACTATTTTAATGATTATTATCTATAAATCACCAATATATTAGGTAGCATCAAGCAGTACAGTAAATATTTGTCATATAAAAACTGAAAAAAAGTGACATACTTAAATTGTACCAGAAATGTAAAAACAGTTCTGGGGCAAAGAAACAGTCCATGAACTTGCCTGAAGTGCATGCAATTATTAATACATGCAAAACAGATTTACTAATGTTCAGCAATTTTTGCAAAATTTGATCCCAGCCATTCTGTTTTGATTCACTGTGCTCCACTCATAGGAGAGTCCCATGTCTTCCATTACCTGCTGTTCATATCCAAGCAACATAACACTGCACCACATGGAACAATACTACAATTATCATGCAATGTCATGACAGCAGTCTGATTATGCCTTGCAATCTATCTATCTATCTATCTATCTATCTATCTATCTATCTATCTATCTATCTATCTATCTATCTATCCATCTATCCATCTATCCATCTATCCATCTATGCATCTATCTATGTATCTATCTATCTATCTTTCTATCTATCTATCCATCTATCCATATATGCATCTATCTATGTATCTATGTATGTATCTATGTATCTATGTATCTATCCATCTATGCATCTATGTATCTATCTATGTATCTATCCATCTATGTATCTATCTATGTATCTATCTATGTATCTATCTATGTATCTATCTATGTATCTATCTATGTATCTATCTATGTATCTATGTATCAATCCATCTATTTATCTATCTATGTGTTACTCTGACAAAACTAGTCAACCAGTCAATTACTAGCCTGTTGGCAGCTCAGTCAACTGCACTCAGCTATTTATATATCAAATAGAGATGCTGAAGTGTCAAAACAATAATGTACCTTTAAAAAAAAATACTGTATACTGTATTGACCCTGGATGTATTTATATGATTACCTTATATAAATATACCCAAGGTCAGTATAAAGCTTTGTCAAGTGAACTTTTTGTGCCAAGAGGTTTTCAACTAACAAGAGGACATCCCTTGTGGTTAGAAGTAAAAATATTTCAACTTAATGAAATAAAAGGGTTCTTCACAGTAAGGGTGGTTAATCTGTGGAATTATCTACCAAATGAGGTGGTCACAACGCATTTGATAGAAAACTCTAAAAAGGGGTTTGATATATTGTTAAATAAAAAGGGTGTTCAGGGTTTTCCTGGATAATTAGAGAGCGAGTACTGATCCAGGGAAAAATCTGATCGCCAGTATCTGGGAAGGAAGGAATTTAACTTTTTTCTTCCCCTGAGACAATTGGTAATTTTTCTATGTTTTTTTAAATTTCTTTTTACCTTCATTCCGATTAATTAACAATTAACAAATAATCCACATATTAAAAGGACCAGAGGATAGCTAAAAAGGTTGAACTTGATGAACTAAAAGTCTTTATTCAACGTCAATTACTATGTAACTATATAATAATTATGAATAATTATATCACAGGATGTGTCTTGTATTAAAGTTTGTGCTAGAAAGAGAGAAAAGATTCAGCTAAAAAGATAGCAAAATAGATTTTAATCAAAAGTTAGTTTTAATGCAAGTACAGAATGAATCTGTATTAATATAAGTTGAATATAGTACATACCGTAATAATATTTATTTTTTATTTTATTTATTTCGATTGAAGATTTTCTTTAACTAAATCTTGCCACATCATTTTTTGAAGAGCATGACACAATACAGAAATTATATATCCAAAACATTGAAGAAAGCAATTCGATGAATGGAAAGAGCAAAAGAAAATTGAACATATTGCCTCTGCTGCTTTAAGAAAGAAAGAGCTGGCTGGTTTTATGAAGATAGTAATATAATCATAGGCACAATGTTCAGAGACTGGATTTAATGATGCAGAAGGTTCCCTCCAGTTCATGCTCCCTCGGCTTGTAATTGTGAGCCTCCCTCTAAACGTGAATCTAATAGTGGCAAAGCAAGGGACAGATTTCAGCTCGGCATGCCAGTCTTACAAATCCTCTAATCCTCTGTAAATTAAAAACCCTCTAAGTGCAATTGGGACTTTTAATATGAACTCCCATCTTGATGCCACCAATAAATATAGACCAGTCAATGCAATTAGTGTAAAACAGCCGCCCTAACATGGATTTTTATAACTGGTAGGTAGCCTGCAGATAATTCATCTATATAGCTGCCTTCATATAATTATGCATCTTTCTTCTGGCACGAATGCTTTTCTGCCTCGTTATACTGAGATCTGCATAAATAGCAAAGCTTTATACAAGTGCTTCTTTTCATATTTTAAATGTTTTACTAAGAAGAGGTAAACTGTATAGAATGCAACCAAATAATCCTAAAAAAATTCAATATTCTACTTGTTGTCACACATTAGTGTCAGAAGATATTGCTCTTAAATAAGAATTACATCTTTTCCATATACTGTTTATGGTGGAAATCCAATGTGGTGCCAAAATCAGCTAAATTAACTTGATTTTATAGTATATGTTCTTATTTTCACTTCATACACAGCATAATTTGGATCATAAAATGCATAGTGATGAGTTTCCTCAAGTGCTATATATATCACCAATAATAACTACGGTACTATTGTTTTTTTTAACATGCCACAGTTATACTACTATAATAGGATTCCCCAAAGCAGTCAAATAATATGTCATATTAATGAATTTTCCTTCAAAATGTACATTTTAAAGCTTTCTGTGAAGGCATTGATTGTTACACTGCTTTAAACAAATAAATTATCAAGCTATTGAGAATTAAGCCATGATCCTGTAATAAATAACATAACATCAATCCAGTTGAGTCTCACTGTAATAATGGTCTGCAACAGGACACTAAAAACTCTTTTTTAGATAGGGTTTTATGTTTAGCGCACATCCTATATTCAAAGATTATTACAAATATAAAAATTGTATATCTACGGCCTTATTAAATTGTGATTCTGCTAATTTAAAAGGGCTTTATTTAAGCACAGAGCATATTTTTTTTACAGAAGTTTTTAGTTCGTGAACTTCTATCCAAAAACAAGGTCTTCACGAACTAAAAACTTATGTAAAAAAAATATGCTCTGTGCTTATATAGAGCCCTATTCAAATAGCCGAATCGCAATTTAATAAGGCTGATAGTTATTGATACACCTGAACAACCTGAAGACTTTGTAACACTATACATACAAAACACATCTATTAAGCACAAACTGACATATGTAATTTAGATACTGACCAAGGCCTCCATAACTATTGGATAAGTTGGTAGTTTACATATCAAGTTGACACGTAATTACCAACGTATCGAACCAAATGAAGAAAAAAGTAAGCCCTTAATAGAGTAAAATGATATATGCTCAAGTTAGGTGTAGCTGTCACATTAAAATTTCCGATGTCGAGTTAGTAATTGTCCATAAGCCCTTTTTTCTCCACAATCTACATGTACTCCAAATCACCCTTAGACTCATAGAAATGCTTCTGAAAATGAATCAAGTGTCATATCTTTCACTATGATCACTATAACACTTCAACTGTCAGATATGAGGCTTGATTCTTCATATCGTACAAAATTAAGACATTAAGAAATAATGCCTTCCCAAAACATTAAAAACCCCAAACATACTTGGGGGATCTCATGAATCCACCCCAAGTTTCCTTACATCCAAAGAATGAAGGAATCCCCAGGATTCCCCAATTTAAAGTACATTACATTATTATTATTATTATTATCGTTTATTTGTAACGCGCCAACATATTCCGTAGCGCTATACATAAGTTAAGTTACAGGCAATGACAAGTTAAAGATTCACACATTGCAAAGAGTGGATGGCCCTGTCTTTGAGCTTGGAATCCGGTGTCCATAGCGCTTTCCCTAAAGCACTGCGCAGGATTGAAACTCGCAGACTTACAATCTAAAGGTTAAAGTTTGTATCTGGTACAGTAGGGAGAGAGTAGTGCGGAGCATGTTATGGAGGAAGGTTATAGGCTTCTTTAAAGAGGTGCGTTTTTATTGATGTTTTGAAGGATTTAAGGCAGGAGGATAGTCTGGTGAAGCGAGGCAAGGAGTTCCAGAGAATAGGGGCAGCGCGAGAAAAGTCCTGGAGGCGGGAGTGAGAGGAGGTGACAAGAGTGGTAGAAAGAAGAAGGTCGTTAGCAGAACGAAGAGGGCGTGTGGGGGAGTATTTGGAGATGAGAGCAGAGATGTATGGGGGTGCGCTGTTGTTGAGGGCTTTACATGGGGAACCCTGGGTTTTCCCCCCTCCTACATGCTGAATAGAACCCTGGGGATACCCTCTACCCATGAGTTGAAGGGAATCACAGGGATTCCCTACCTCTCTAACCACTTTATATAGACCCTCATAGCACATAAAAACCCATAAAAACGCCTAACACGTGGGTCCCTAACAGACCCCGTGGCATCAAATACTCAATTCTGATTGGCTAAAATATTATTGACACATATTGTAACCAATCAGAAGCACCAAAAAATAGTATTTAAGCCTCAAACGTTGGATTATAACCCCCCTGCCTATATAGATAGGTAGGGGGAGGTTATTAGTGTGGGGCTATGTAGCACTGCTATGGAGACTGTAGGGTGTAGAAACAATGTGAGCACAGGCTGGGTAGAAGGTTTGTTGATGGATATGTAGCTCATGCAAGAAAACTCCAGTCATTTTGCACAGCTACATATCCGATTAGCATTAGGCCCCAAGACAGGCTTTCTTCAACTAATGCATTTAGGGAACCCCTTTTGAGCCCCATAAGTGTTGATGAACCTCTGTAATCCTAAAATGGAGCCCTAAAACTCATTCCATAACCCAAAATGCTTTATTTTGGAAACTGTTGGACAAGTTGGACAACTGTTGGACAACTACTTTGAAATAATTAAAGGGATATGAAAGGTACTCTGGGGGATGAACCTTTGTAGGGACTATTTGAACAGTTTCAGTGAGTAAAAAATAGCTTTTAAGCACTTAATATAATGATGTTTAGATATGTAAACAAACAATTAGGAAGTTTATTTAAAATTAAAAACAGGGAAACTTATATTTCCCTCTAAATGTGAATATCATTTGTTAATTTTACCTAAAATATCATTAATTTCTTCTAAATAAACTGCTTCTCATGCTAGCTGCAGTAGGTAAGAAGGTATTTTTTACATTAATCACACTATAGTATTTTAACATTATCTTGCTCATATTTTTGAGATACAAGAAAATAATAATCTGTATTACTCTATAAGTGATTTTCATTTTATAGTAGAATAGGCTGAATAGTTTGACAACGTTATGCTACCTATGAGCCATTATTTATGTGATCAGCACTATGTGCATTTGGAAACATATACCGTATATACTCGTGTATATGCCGACTTTTTCAGCACATTTTTTATGCTGAAAAAGCCCCCCTCGGCTTATACTCAAGTAAAAAAAAAAATTCTCCTCCTTCCCTCCGTTATCCTCCTCCTTCCCCCCGTTATCCTCCTCCTTCCTCCCGTTATCCTCCTCCTTCCCCCCGTTATCCTCCTCCTTCCCCCCGTTATCCTCCTCCTTCCCCCCGTTATCCTCCTCCTCCCCTTATCATCATCCTCCTCCTTCACCCCCTTATTATCATCTTGTTTCCCCCATAACCTCTTCCTTACTACACCCTCTCCATTCCCTATCTCACTTGTTCCTTAATTGCTACTATGCTCCGATGAGCTGATGCTAATCCTGACGCCGAAGTACGTCTTCTGTACCGGAATATGCTAATGACATGAAGTCACATGCGCGTTGCGTCATTAGCATATGCTGGTACGGAAGACATGCTGCGGCCTCACGATCAGCATCGGCTCATCGGAGCATAGTAGCAAGTAAGGAGGAAGGGGGATAGGGATTGTAGAGGGTGTAGTAAGGATGAGGTTATGGGGGAAACAAGATGATGATAAGGGGGGGAAGTAGGAGAAGGAGGAGGATGATGATGATAAGGGGGGAAGGAGGAAAAGGAGGATGATAATGGGGAAAGGAGGAGGATGATGATAAGGGGGGGGAAGGAGGAGGATGATGATAAGGGGTGGAGGAAAAGGATGATAAGGGGGGAAGGAGGAGCATGATCAGGGGGGACTAAAGATAAAATGCTTGGACCACCTCAGAACAATAACAACAAGCTGATGACTTTGAAGCTAAAATCACTATACTAAAATATAAATCACTATGAAAATAATGCTGCCATAGATACTGTATATCATCATTTTCATAGTGATGTATACCATACATATGTTTTCTAAAATTACACACCTAAAGTACACTTTAATTTTTGGAATCAATGCTGTAAGAAATTAACTTGTTACTTTTTTGAAAACTTTCAATATTTCCGAAATAGTGTTTCACAGAATATCACTTGGGAAATTTGCTAAAGGATCAAGGGAACGTACGTAATAGTTATAGCCTGCGGTAAACTGTGATATAGTGTCTTAGGTCATGTGGGATTTGCTTAAGGTTTGTTCGATGGTAACAGCAAGCTGTATGTGGGTTATCGTGAACAGGGTGATTAATGGGCATGTTAAGGTATGTCATGCTTGAGTTACATGCGGCATACAATGAAAATCTAAATTGGCCAAATCTTGCTATTAAACTACACGTGGTACTGAAATCCAGAAATGTGTGTTTCACCTTTACGATAGCAGTATACTTATATTTATTTTTATAGTTATGTAAAATTGCATTACCAATATTCCGCCATTAACATGCAACATAAGTGGCAAAATATATCCGCTGTCACTTACTCAAAGACTTGGTAAAGCAGAATAAGTTATTTCCCTATACATAATAAAAAAATACTATAAAAATCAATAATTTTATTACTGTGAACTTTGAAATAAAGAACACTGTGGCTTCATAATTTCTTCCAAAATATTGAAGCTTTACCCTATAAGTTCTCCATCACAACTATAAAAGCGATTTCTACATAACAACTTCTAAACTTTTTCCTATGTAGGTCAATAAATATCTGTTATAATTTTTTTGCACCTCTTTTATGTTTCATTTACCATTGTGCAACTTAGGAGAGATGCATTGATATCAGATATTTATTGGATGTTTCATGAAGATTTAAACATTTAGGTTTTGTCTCTACTCAATTATGACAGGAACATCCTTTCTCCACCATTGATAAGACACTTCTTATTTCTTTAAAGCTGTCTTGCTCTTGTCCTCTCTACAGTTTAATAATTCTCTTTGAACTCCCCATGGCCCCTTTTTCAATAGGGTCTAACCAGGAAGAGTTGATCCTCTCTCTTCCTGGCTATAGGCCAGTTGTTTTTTTTTTGGTCATCTTTGGTAGATATATAAACCTGCAATTGTGATATTCAGGTAAATGTAACCATGAGATGGTGAGATAAGATGTTATGCTTAGCTACTAATACTTATTTGGTGTTCTGAGTGTTATGCTTCATTTAGCCAGTCATTGTATCTAAATATACAATTAAGACATGTATATACAGTGGTACCCCGTGCTCATCCTTAATCTATTCCAGATGGCAGGTTGAGTTCCAAACAAGCATTTCCCATAGGAAGCAACGTAAATTGAAATAATCCATTATAGACCCCAGATTTTTCACATTTTAATTTATATACTTATAGTTTTAAGGTTTTTGGATACAAAACCTTAAAACTAAACAGGCATAACGAACAAACAGTATCAGATATCTTAGAGTTTAACTTCACTTTAACTGCACTGAGAGGACTTGACGACACAATGGGATGTTGGGATGTAGAGGAGGAGAAGGCGGAGAGAGGTGTTTGATGGTTCTTACAGACACAGGCTTCACACTGGCTCTAACATGCACATGTTACAGACTGGCTCTTACACAGTCTGCGCATTAGCTCTTACAGGTACAGGCTGCACTTGGGCTCTTGCAGACACAGGCTATACATTTGCTCTTACAGACACAGTATGCACAATGGCTCTTACAGGCACAGGACGCACATTGGCACTTACAGGCACATGATGCAGATTGGCTCTTACAAAGGCTGCACTTTGGCTCTTACAGGCACAGGATACACATTAGTTCTTACAGGCACCGGCTGAAGAATTGGCTCTTACGCAGTCTTACAGACTTACAGACACTTAGGCTCTTACACAGTCTGCATATTGGCTCTTTCAGGCAGAGACAGGATGCAGGGTGTCAATTTCCGAGCAAGCGTCCAGTTCTGAGTAATTTTTCCCCCATGTAAGACTAGTCGAGCACCGAAAACAATTAAATCCCGGAGCCAACAGGAATTCAAAAGTTGCTTTAATATTGTTAAATTTCTTTGAATCTTTGAATAAGGTAACAATTATTATCCAGTAATATTTAGTCAGACTTGCAATGCCAACTATCTACTAATATGAGGTCAGCTTTGGGGAAAACCACGTTTCAGATATGTTAAAAATGAATTCCAGAAAAAAAGTGTTCTAATACGTTAACTTAAAATACTTTTGCAGCATGTTTGGAGTGCATGTCCACAGTGGTGGTGAAACCGTGCCTGTCTGAAGAACATAAAGGAAGGAAAACTGATAAACAGATACTTAAACAGAAACTCAGAGTGAAAAAATGTGTTTTTATTTTAGATTAAGAGCATGAAAACCTGGCTACACTGTATTAAACATTGTTTCCAAAGTGAATAATTCCTGAAAAAATTAATATTGTTTATTTGGCATTTGTATTCAAATAAACAGCGTCTGGATACTAACTAATTGATGTGTTAATTAGAATAACAGTCTTTGAACCAAACAATGTTATCCATATCAAATTACTCTGAGCCATAAATGGTCACACTGAGCCACACATTGGCCACAAAGACAGTGCTGTATATCTCAGCAATGATTTACTTGTGATAAAAAGGGCTAGTACAGACTACAGCCAGTTTATAATGCTTTTTAAGATTAAATCAACTTTATATTAGGGCAACATGGTTATTTTAATCCGAACTGTCATCCTGCCCAACCCCTTCACTGTCACTGATGCTAGGGTAAGACATTGTTAAATAAATACCAGCAATAAAACCGAGCCAAAGCAGGACTGCAGAAAGTAGTAAAAAGCCAGTTTTTAGATGCAATGAATTTGTAGCCTAAAATAGATTATAATCCTATTCTGCAAATACATCATAAGAGAGAGAGAGATCTACTAGGATTACAGATGAGTTGCCCAGTAGGAAAAAATAAAGCTTTTTCATGGTTGTTTTCATCCATAAATCTGAATTATCCATACTGTTTGAAGGTAGAATATACTTTGGAAAATTAGTTAATCTGACAAGCACTGTACTGTAAATAAACAAAGGTAATTCAAAATGGGTAATCTTTAGCAAATCACTGGAAGTCATTTTTAGCAAATCTGAATTTCATTTACTAGAAAAGCAAGAAACAAAAATAAGGTAAATATTGTCTAAATATTGTTATTCAATAAAAAGCCTTTCATCCCTGTAAAGTATTTTTTTAATTGGAACATGATACAACATTAAAGGCTGACAGATGTGCTGCGGTTCACAGGGTAGAGTCAGAAACGACTGAACAACTAAACAACAACAACAAAATGACAAGAAATAGCAATGATTCAAGAAAGATATATTCTGCATAAAATAAAACAAAATCGTAACGTGACGCATTTTGGGATAATGTATTGAATAAAAGCAAACATTTATGCTACAGTAGAATATATGCATCACTTTAAACCATAATCTTGTATAAAGTAGTGCATCACTGGCCCAAAAAATGTGCCAGGCAGGCAGTTGGCTAAGCTAGGAAGGGTCTCCCATCTCTAACAGGGAACTACACTAACATCATTTTTGATATATAATAACAGGTTTTTTTAAACTTTCCTAAACTATTTTTTTTTCATTTTCTCTGAGTGGCATAATATGCAAACCAAACACACAAAGAGAACAGCACTACAAATAGCTGCAACAACAGGACCGGTGCTATGCAAAGAGTCGGGTTCTTTGTCTCCCCATAATATGCATATAGTCATTCCAAATAATACATTGCAGCACTCAAGCCCAAATATTCAATGGATGTTATTAAGAAGTGAGGCACTTTGGATAAGAAAGGATTAAATAAGAATTTAATTTGATACCATTTATTAAATAAAAACTACTTGCATTGGTTGGATTTATTTATTTTTATTTAGATGTATTTTAATATATTCATGTAAGGGCGAGGTATACTCATTTTTGTCCTTTTCTTTTGTTTGATTATAGGGGAATTATGTGAATTGGGTTGTTTACATAGTATGTATTACATATTAGGTATTTTGTGAATTGGGTTGTCTACATAGTATGTATTGCATATGCCAGTCCGGTCACAACCGGAAGACGTGCTGCGGTGCCAGGATCATCAGCAGCAGCTCATCGGAGCATAGTAACAAGTAAGGAGAGAGGGGCATAGGGATTGGAGAGGGAGGAAGTGAGAGGAGGTTATGGGGGAAAGAAGAGGATAATAAGGGGGAAGGAGGAGGAGGAGGATGGGAGGAGGAGGATAAAAAGGGGGGAAGGAGGGTGATGATGAGGGGGAAGAAGGAGTAGGAGGATGATAGGGGGAAGGAGGAGGAGGATGAAAATGGGGGATGGAGGAGGATAATGATAAGGGGGGAAGGAGGGAGAAGGGGACGCCTTTAAAGCGATGAATGACATTAGAATTAATTGTGCAACAGTCTCTTTTCTTTTACATTTGCCTTTTTACGGGTGTGAGTGTAGCATAGGTAAGTTGCGGCTTATATTGGGAGATTATCTTGCATTTCATAGGTATGGCTTATATGCGGGGGCGGCTTATATTCGGGCCAATACGGTATATCCCAATTGGATGAACAATGAAGTACACCAAAGCTTAGTCGCCTTTTTAACAGGTTTGGGATTGTTCTTTTTTTTAGAAGCTTGAGAAAGAACCTTTGTGTCTGGAACATTGCTCATGTTTTTATGCCATTATACTGCTGCAAAAAAAATGATTTTTTTATATTTAGATGTGAGTGAGGAAAAAATAATAATTTGGGGACTGACAATATGCAAACTAGTGGTAGAATTTTTAATTAATTGTTTGAGTAAAAAAGGTCTACACTTTTATTATACTTTTTTAGGTTCTGCAATGCAGTAAAAATACAGTATTTGCTAAAAAGAAAAATATATAGAACATAATAATTAGAAAAACAGTAAGCTGTAAAACACCAACAAGATTAAAGATGGAATCCACATGGGGGTTTTCACTTATTTTCCTTGACATTAAAGGGATTTTCTATTACTTTTTATATTTATTTTTGTTGCATATGGTGTTTTTTCATTTTTTAATAGTATATGTTGTGTTAGTTCGATCTTTGCTGCTGACATTATGTTGGTAAGAGGCAAAATAGAGGTAAAACAGCATTATTTATATTTGTTTTTATGAAGTAGTAAACTCAACTCCTTTCCTCCATAGAAAACAGATATGGCAGACTTCGGTGACTTGCTTTGCAACACTGGGGAAGCTTGGTTGGTCTGGGTGGATAGACTCATCTTCAGAAATGTTGAGGTCCAGTGCAAATTTAACAACCAGCACCAACTCTGTAGCATGCAGCAATATGCAGAAAAAAAAAATCTATTCTGCAATATACTTCAGAGATACATTTTCCGTTATAAAGCTAAAACTGAGTTTGTTTTGCAATAAAAAAGTTTGGGGGTCTATTAGCCAATTACTAAATTATTGGGGTTAATCCTAGGTGGTATTATCACATAGCACCAGTAAAAAGATTTTGATAACAGTTTTTAAAACAGGGTCAGGACAACCATAGATCACTCAACAGGATGTTATATAATTCCTAAGTAATGCTGAAACTGCTGATGCAATGTCCATTTAGCATATGCTAATAAACCATATGATAATTTATGCCCCATATGCCACTAATGATACAAACTGATACACCAATGTAAGGTTGCATACAGGGACAGAAGCAGTTTCTCTTATTAGAGGTAGTACTTCACAAAAAAAAAAGAAAAAAACTATTTACCGTATTGGTCCAAATATAAGCCGCACCTTTTTTCCGATTTCCAAGCTTGGAAATTATGGGTGCGGCTTATATTCGCGACCTTGCCGATTTGCGCGCTTGAAACTGTTGCATAATTAATTCTAGTCAATCATCACTTTCCCGTATTTCAAAGTGCAGTATTGACTTTCAATTTACATTTACGATGCTACGAACAGGTGTTTAACCCACTTGCAGGTAGGATTTGCTTCTACATTTGCGGTTTATGGGTCTGAGTGCCTGCAAAAATGAAGCAATTGAATAGAGATGTACGATTTAGCGTATGATTTTGCGATTTTCGGCCTGTAACCTGCAAATCCGTTTATATCCGGGTTTGTCTTTTTTTCTCCTTAATTTTACAGGTGCAGCTTATATGCGGGTGCGGCTTATATTTGGGCCAATACGGTATTTGCTTTAAACAAAAAAACACATTTGCTATCTGACTAAACATACTTTAGGGTGTTGGAGCATTACCATTACCCTTTAATTATGTATATTTATCTTTAACTCATACCATGGATTTTGCTCTATTTTCCCTGAGTATTGTGAATACGTTGGCTTTTTTAGATATATATTTCCTAAATTATGCTATGCTATTTTGTATCTTTACGGGGTGGATTCACTAAACCTCTGCAAAGGTTTATTGCAACTATCACTAATGTGTTTTGCAGGCTGTTTTAGTAAAACTAGCGATATGTTTGTTTCCCTCTATCTTTTTATGTACACAAGAAAAACAAACAAATCACAATGTTCATGATAGCAAAGACAGTAGGTATACTATATGTATCACCTTATCCTATCTTATTTAATGTATCTTGCTTTTAGACTGCTGCCATCTCTTTTGAAAATCCCTCATTCTTCTACCTTGTAAATTCCAAACAAACAACTCCTGTATAGTTGGAGTCACATGAAAGAAGTGGGAATGACAGGTTGCTGATTATACAACCTCACCACACCTTACCATCAGCAAGAAAAATAGCACAGGGTGCTTCCACAAAATAAGGATAAAAAGGAAGTGTCATGAATATATTATGTCACAAGTACACGGTCAGCATTTGCATATTGTAGGATTTTATGTTCTTTAGGTTGTGAAACATTTATATTAAACTCTATATTGAACTTGGGCCGCTATTCAATAGCAACAGTTACAGAGCGGTTCAGATTAAACAAGCCTGCAGCTACCTGGCTGAAAGCCTAAACCGTAAACAATGCACGCGTAAGTAGCATTTCAGAGCATGATCATGATCAGTTAAGCAAGGCCCTAACTACTGATTTTAGAAACAGCTAATAGTAAATGATCATCATGACATCATTAAAACAAGGAGGTTACACATCAATTAGTTAGCTGTTAGAAGTCCAATATGCGATCAGACTAGCAATCCAGCAATGTACAAAATAATAAAAATGAATGAAGTAAATGTTATAGTCCATGGGGGTGGCCTGGTATGTATTAACGCCTTGATTCCTGAGATTAATAAAACAGGGAAAAATGAAACGTTAAAAAATAATTTTTGACTGCAGATTTGTGAGCTTGAGACTGTTGTGCAATTAATTCTAATGTCTTTCATCGCTTTCCCCATCCTTTAAAGTGCAGTATTGATTTATTGTTTGGATTTCAGTGCTACAAACAGGTGTTTAACTTCCTTGTGAGTCCTATCTGGTACTCATAGGATTTCCTTCTATATTTGCCATTTACGGGTGTGAAAATAGCGATTTGCGATTTTAACATTAACGGGCTTGAAAGATCAAAGGATTCCAATTGCTCAATTGAATAGGGTCCTTGATCAAATAATTAAAATTGCATATCACTGCATTTGGAATTTGCCACACTATGCTAATTATATATATCACAGATCAGTCATAGAGAAAAGACTGAGGAAGAGGGATCGGTGAGAGAGAAGTGAAGAGCAAAGAGGGATGGGAGAAAAAAGTGAACAAAAGATTAATGAAAATCATAGATATAAGAAAGTTCATAGACAAGAAATTAACATACAGAGAAAGAAGTGGGATAGGAGAACAGAAAATTGGGGGAGAATAGGAATGGGAAGAAAATGGTGAGAGGAGCAATGAGGAATGTTCCTACTACCATTTACAGATGTGTGGACAAGCATTCCACAGAACCAAGCAAATGTACGGAATTTAAGCATGCCTGAGGATTAATTAAGGCAAAAAGTTAGGTAGATAGAATAGACAGATTAGATTCATGTGTTGCTTATTATCTACCATCATATGTATGTTTCTATCAACAGAGGGAGGCAGAGAGTAAAGAATAAAAAGAATGGTAGAGGAGAGCAGATGAAGAAAAACGGGAGTTGGATAGAGTGATTAGGCAATCAACCAATATAAACAACTGGCAGCAAATAAACTATTCTTCCCAAATATACATAAATTGTACAGCAAATGTCTTATGTTTATTTTAAAATAACCAACACTGATATGTCAAGCCAAACTCTCAAAATTACATTTTTACACTTTTTTTTCTAGTATATATTTAGCCAGTCTTTAGAACACATTCATTACTATATATAGCAATAGCTGAACAAGTATTCTAGCGATTCTGCTCTAGGCAAAACAGTTGTTTCTTTCTCTTTAATATTTATACTTGATGTGTGTCATATCTGATTCAGGTTTTCACAATTTTTTTGAATAAACATGGTATAAAGCGCTATCAATATAATCCACAGTACATAATATAATTTAGTGCTTTTGTTTCATACACCATGGAACAATGATACTAAAGAGTGAATAAGTCAAGGAAGATAAACTAATTACTAAATTAATAGTTCCTACGTTATATTATGTAACAGACTTTTTTAGTTTTTGATTATTCTTCTAAATGCAGTAACGGAGCTAGTGAATGGAGGGCCCCAGGGCAAACACTGGAGGCCACCCTCCAGTGCTAAATATATATATATACACACACACATATATACATAAATATATATAAACAACATTTTCTTGTAAAAAATATTTTTGTGTGAAAATGTTCCTTTATGCAGTGGAGTGCAGTGGACCCCCCACCCCCCTCAGCAGGACCATTTGCCCCCAACCCCCCAGGCACCCCTCAGCAGCCATATTCACCCACAGGGCCCCCTCAGCAGCCATATTCACTCCCCAACACACCAGCCCCCCCCCCCCCCCTCAGCAGCACCATTCACTGCCCTAATAAAACCCAGGCCCCCTTGTCATACCTTTCATCCCCCCAAGCCCCACAGCAGTCATATTCACCTCCAGGGCCCCTTCAGCTGCACCATTCCCCCCCCCCCCCAAAAAAAAGGAGCCTTATTCAACCCCTCAAAACCCCCAGGGATCCCTTCTCACATCATTCAACCCCCCCCCCCCAAGTCACGTGACCCTGCAGTATGAAGCTCCGGCAGGGGAATTTTACCCAACCTTTGAGCAATGGGACTGCAGTGCACAAGTTAGGGGTTGGGGGTGTTGAATGAAGTGCCAGGGGCTTGAGGGGGTTGAATAGCGTTGAAACCTGGGGGTTTTGAGGCAGTGAATGATGCTGCTGAGGGGCCCCTCACAGAGCAAGGGCCCTGGTGCAATGCACCGGCTGCCCCTGTCTACATGTATATATTAACATGTTTGAACAGGTCGCAATGAATTTTAAAGCAATTTGTGAATGAGATAAAGGTTACTGGTTAGCATAGCAAACATATAATTATTTTTTTTTGGATGCATGGTAAAAAGACAAATATTTGCACACTTTGCTAAGTACAGTACATCAAGTATGTGATTCCATACATTTAAAATAAAAAGCCTGAAATCCATAATATGCTCAAAAAGTATGAAACACACAAAATTGCTCTTGTTTTCCCTCCTGAATTTGGGACAATCTCCGCCAAACAAAATTTGATGTCAGGTGTAGCTAATCACAGGCTTCAGTTTAATTTACTGAAGTCTGTGTAAAGGAAATAAGTGATTTCTTTTTACATATGACTCAATAACCTGGCTGGTGTGTTTTGTCACTTGTCCATAAATCTGAATGTCTCAGAGGGAAGTCCAGGGACAGCCTAGCACAGGTTTTAAAGTATATATTTTAATCTTTACCATACTCATTATTAAAACATGGCATGTATAATACATACAGCTGTAAATACATGGTAGAAAATATGAGTGTCCCATGTCTCCAAAAAACACAATTATTCTTTTTAAATTGCATCTGGTCACGTAATTGTTAGAGACTGCCTTAAACATGGACTTAAACGGTCTGCTACCTTGCTTACCATTAAGATACTTCATAATCCAAGTTCTCTCTCTGTAAATGGCATTTATGAACAATAAGCAAAGATTCAGTCAAGGTGACAATTACCATCTGCTAGCTAGAGTGATCATAAAATCTTAATTAATAGTATTACTTGGATACATTTAATTGTAGAGTAGTACCTGGCGCAATCATTTTAATGCAGATGTTATTTAAGTGAAAAAGTCCTAAACTGCTGCCTACAGTAATGGTAATACATTAGAACCTAATCTTAAAAGAAACGGTACAATATCACATATTCTACAAATCACAAATGTTAATAGATGCAACAGTCTGCCTGCTGATATGTTTCATAATACATTACTATTTTTTGTACTGAAACGGTCCAAAAATATAATTAGTTATAGAGTATACCATAATCTGTAGAGCATAATATAATTGCAAAAAGGGTTGATCTATATTGTATGTTGACAGAAATATCTAACAAAGACCCAAGAGATGCTTTTGATCATTTTGTTTCATATTTGCATTATATCTCTTGACCTGTTTTATAATACAGTTTATAACAATTCAATAATAACATTAAGTGTTCAACATCCTAATTATTAAGATAGCGGAATTAAGTCATTAATAATATTATAAAATTGTGTCAACTGCCATCAGCCATCTTATATTTTATGTTGCATTAACATCTATTAATTTACTGACAGATTAATATCTCCTTAATGGTAAAAACAATATGGCTTCAACACATTTTCAAATTTACTATGCACAACTCCACCTCTGCTTAAGTATGAACACCACTTTAAAATAATGAAAAGGAAATACCTCCTGCAAGTATCCTCTCTTCAAGATCATTCATTTCCTTCTTGTACGCCTTCATTGCAGCCTCCTTAAAGCTAGGCCGGATCCTTTTCTTCTTTGGAACCTCAAGTGGTATTTCTGGGAGATTTTTATTTTCATCATCCTTTTCCTCAATGTCATAAACTATTTCACACTCTGGTTCTAAAACTTCTTCACTTAGCATGTTGTCATACTGAGGGTCATATTCTTCCATGTCTAAAGAGGCAAATGCTGGGTCATAGGCATTGCATTCATACTCTTGATATTCTTGATTATCCTCAAAAGTTTCATTTGTGTTTGTCCTGTTTTCTAATTTGGCAAGAACCTGCTCCATCACTTCAACATAATCAGCCCCATTCTCATTATCAGCAGCAGCTTCACTGTACTCTCCATCATCATCTGCTTTGTAATAATAGGGTTCTGTGTACACATCAGAATCAAGAGTAGTACTTGACTCATTAGCAGTAGACTGTGATAAGGTCCTAAACCTCCCCATAAACGAGGAGCCACTTTCATCATTGCCACTTAAACTCTGGGTACTTTTATTCCAAACTACTTCTAAGGCTGATTTAGCACGCTGAAGAGTTGACCCAAATTTGGGGAAGCTGAAGGTTTTATCCGAGAGGTCTATACTTAAGCGGCTATGCCATGACTTTGGTGGTGCATCCTCAGAGTCGTCACTCGGCAGTTCACTCTGACTTCGGTACATCATAGGCAGTCTTGTTTGGTTTTGATAAATCTCATTGGCATTTGTTTCAATATAGGAATCAAAGTCACTAGGCCACTGACTTTGTGCTTCAGTATCTATTTCAGGGCAAGATGGAGAATTAGTGTAATTATAAGTTTCTGTGTTATATGGAAGCTCTGTACTTTGGCACTTGTCATAGTTACTTGCATAAATCTCCAGTTGTTGCTCTGAAGGGCAGTTGACATTATAGGCAAAAGCATGCTGAGTAGACGTATCAAGACCAGAGTCTGTGCCTTGCTCTAGGTGATGCCAATCTTTCCATGGAGATAAGTCCCCGTGTAAAGAAAGCTGGGAATCGCTGTAATGACTCCGATCTCCTGAAGCACAGAGTATTCCATTGCTTACACCACTATCAACGGTTTCAGTGTTTTCCATTTCATTTTCTTCTGGATAAGGCTCAGCTTCATTACTGAAAGCCTGCTCTTGAGAACTTGCATACCAGTTAGGTGAACCATCATCTGGTCTTCTTTGCCATAGTTCCCGATCAGATGAAGACAACAGAGAGCTGCCATTGGTTCTAACAAAATACTGATTTTCAGAAAAATCTTCAGAATAAGACTGACACAGTTTAGAAAAATCTGATTCTGAACGGCTTAATTTTGGTGTTGAAAAGTCAGTTTGTGAATGCCACAACGGTGTCATATCAGTGTAATACGCTTTACTTTGCTTTTCTAAGTTATCAGATCCTGGTGACCGAAAATTAAGGTCCCCATATTCTTCTTTATTTGTATATGTGGCATCATCAGAAGTCCTATGAGTTTTTCTATTATGTGATGTTTGTCCACTTCTTTTGGTGCAGCTTGTCTTTATCTGAGCCTCTGATTTGGAGATCATTGCATAACTATTCCTATTTATGTCAGATTCTATTTCTTTATCACTGTCTTCATGTGATTCCCACTCATCATGATTAATCTTTGGCTCCATGGTTGAAAACTTCATGTCCATGCTCTCATACGTTTGAGAAGAAGATATGGCCTTCTCTTTTCTAACTTTCAAATCATGTGAGAGAATATCTGTTGAAACCCCAATTCCAGTTCCTTTCAATTTATAACATTTCTTTAAAACTAAATCTCTATCTTGTGGTGAACCAAAATATACCAGAATTGGTCTTGGTTTTGCATTAGGACATTCTCTTTGTTGACCTAATCTATGAGCAAACTCAATTTTCATGCTATTTTGGGCATCTGCAAATCCCATTTTTTCTACTAAAATTCTATACACAACTGTTTCACAATTTTCTAATTTTTCTTCAGGCACATTTAAAAATCTAAGACTAGCCTTACTACCTTGTTGGCCTATTTGTTTAATATAGTCATGTATATCCCTAGTTTCTCTTCTTGATTGTACAAAACCTGATCTCAGCTGTTCAATTTCACTTTGTACAACCTCAACGCTGCTTGAAATTTCATCAATTGATTGTTTAAGAGAATTCACATGCCCCCTTAACTCAGACAATTCAGTTTCAATCTGACTGATGCCTTGAAGCTCTTTAAATATCATTTCCATAACATCATGTGTTTGGCTAATGCAACCGGTTGAACTAAAGCCTGGTTCAAGTGTATTGGTTTTTTGTTGACGAACAGTCCTGTCTAAAGACTTGCTGCGTAACCCCCATGTTTTTTTCCATGTGCTCACTTCTGAATCTGAGGAAACACACTCTTGACTCTTTTTCCATTTTCTGAGTTTCCGCAGGGCGCCCATTTTTAGATTATGCAATGTACGTTCTCCGTCGGAGCTACCATCAGATGGAGCCAAACTGCTCAAGCTCTTCCTATTGCGTCTCACTGGCATTGTTTGTGATGCGTATTGTTTTATGCTACTACTAGCCCTTGTTTCACTTAAGGATTCCGAGTATGAACTATCAAGAGATGATATTTCTTGAAGTGCATCCTCATTATTATTACTGGTTAAAGCAATATTCTTTTGCAGCCCATTGGCGATTGCTACTCTATAACTGAATGTTGGAGAAAGAGAAAATTCCTTTTTCACTGTATCCTCCTCGGTAGATAAGTTGCAAGAAGAGGAACACTTGGCAATCTTTTTAACTGTGCTTTTTATGGTTGTTGATATGTTTGCATTTTTTAATAGGCCTAATTGGGAAATATCCTGTTCCTTTTTGCTTGAACTTTCTTTCTTTTTTGTAGGATTCCCCAATTTCTTTGTAAACATTCCTTTGCAAAGCTTATGTATATAAGAGAAGATCAGGCTCTTTATTAGGGCAGAAACCATGGGGGGAATTTTATATCAACCTATCTTCATGGAAAAAGCAATACTGAATCCTGATGAAAATTTGTATGTCCAAAAGGCGTACAAATGCGGCAGGAAAAATACTAAGATTTGCGTTACAAAATAAGTCCTGAGGAAGGACCACATAGGTTGCAAAATGTCTCTCTAATCCACATGGCTCCTCGAAGTGTCTACAATGAAGGGAATTGAATTATCATTGCTTGGTTAAATATATCATCACACAGCACTGAAATCAAACATATGTAACATGCAGACACTCATAATGAATATGTCTTATTACACGAAACAAAAGAGTGACATAAGAAAACTTATACAGTTGTACACATTGTATAGATTTATGGTGCCTTATTTGCCAGGGTAGTTCAACTTGGCACTATGAGGAGGAAACCAAATGAAAACTAGATTTTTTAAAAGAGAGAGTATAGATTTTTTTTTTAAATCTGTTCTATGATACGTTTCCGGTCTTGCTTTCATATTTTGTGTGTATGTATGTGTTAGTTTAGTAAATATGACATATAAGAACAATTAGGTAAGCATTTGTTTTTGGTAATGGATTACCAATCATTCAGAATTATTTACATGAGGCTTGGTGTGTTTAAGGTTTGAGTTAGGATTAAGGTTATGGTTAGAGCTTAGACTATCCAGTTATGCTTATGGTTTAACGTCAAGGGTTAAGGTCGGTTTGTTGGGTTTGGATTGAGGACAGGGTTAGATTTGGGGTTTGGGACAAAGGTTAGGCATGAGTATTAAGCAGGTGCATATGCACAGGGCAAAGCAGTTGGCAAATCCCATAAATATTTCTGGATTCCAACTCCCATAAATCTGTCTCTGTGACAAGTATATATCACATGTCGTCCTTTTTATTTTTATTTCTAGTAATACAGGGTCTGCCCTGACATACTTACACAAAGAACTTAAAATACAGTTGGGAAAATGTACCTTAGTATTTAATACCAATTGTTTCCCTATTACAGATTACTTTAAGAAACATTTTTATGTGCATGATATATTTTCTATTTCACTTTTAAAGGCAATTACATTATGGGATATATTTACTAAATGGTGAAGTCTTGAGATGCGATGGAGAACATCTCCAAATGTACTAATAATTCCTATCTCAAGGCACATTACCTTGAGATAATGTTTAAATAGCAGTTATTATTTATTAGAGTAAAACTAACACACATAGAATTGTGGTGTACTGTTATGTATACAGTAAAAATGTGTAAGAAAGATATCCTAGGTGGCTTAAAGGAAGTTAGATGTAAATGTTATTTGCAGAAATAAACATGATGTTATTCATAATATATACAAACAGCCTTGATAAAGCTTTGTATCATAGAAAAGCCGAAAAGTTGAGTTTGAATTGGAAGCAACAAGTGATAAACAATATTGGCATTTGTAATGGATGGATATGAGAATTATACGTTATACTTTTTAAAAGTACAAGTTTTGAAAACACAATTGTTGATTCTATAACCATTATACTACTACAAGTGGTTCCAACCAACCATTATATTTACAGAAAAATGGACTAACTTGTGAACTAACATTTTATTTTTTTACTTGTTTTAACATCTTTCAATGGCTTTGTCATAATTTGGACTCTAGTTACCAATTCACAACAAGGTTCTCAAAGAACCTTTAACAAGTCATCCAAAAAAGTGTGATCACAAGTAATAAATGATACAGAACAATGCTTTAGCTCTTCTGAAAATATTGTGTAATTATTTTAAAGAAACACTATGACAGATAATGTATTATATTTTATGCTACAAATATACACATATATATAAAATAATATTGTATCATCATTTTCAGTGTATGATTGAATTACTTGTTGTTACCAGGCCATAATTTACACACATACCGTATATATATATATATATATATATATATATATATATATATATAAAAATGGTATACCACCTGTTTCCAATATTACTATTAAAAATACTTGTATATTTAAAAGTGAGATTAATTTTAATAATATACTGAAATATTCCTGCAAGCAACATTAATTTAGCTTGATTCAGTGTCATTTACATAGTATCCCTATTGTATTTACATTTAGCACTTCTATAACAGATTATGTGACTAAAATATAGTTTATGTATGAATAACATAGAAATGGAAGAATTATTTAGAAAAAAAAACTTCTTCAATGCATGTAGTATTCAGTACATGTGTGTGATTCGAAATGATTAACAACATATATATATATATATATATATATATATATATATATATATATATATATATATATAGATATATTGATATGCCAAATTGTGTATTGTATGCATTTTATTGGTTATTCTGATTTCTTGCAGTAGACCAGATCATACTGAAATGCAATTTGTCTTAACAAAGCTTCTTATTTTGGTTTGGTTCTCCAGTGTCTTAGCTGTGAGTGAATGGCTGCAGTGATGATGGTAGCTCTTACAACTCCTTACTACATTAGACAATACAATGTGATCCTTAGCTAGCTGCACACAGCTGAATGTAGTGAGATTGGATTTTCTGATCAAAGCAGTCGAATATACACATTAATGATTAAACAGGCCAATGGTAGCACAGCATTACTGTATATCAAATTGAGCCTGGGAAATGACATGAATAAAAATAACAATATGCTAGTCACAGGTGTTAGATTATGTTCTGAGTATTATTAGGATATTTCTCCAGGCCAAATACTATGCAACAATTTATTTATCTCATGATGGGAAGATGACCACTGTACATATACATATATATACATATAATACAAAAACTTAAAATGTGCTTGTAAATGTAATACCAATCATAAATGACATCATTAATATTATCTAAAATAATAATTGAAATCAGTATTAACTCATGATCTATATTGCAATACTTAGATTTTAAGTAATGCTTTTTCAGTGTACTTCAGTAACTGATGCAATGTAACATGCTCAATGTACCCTTAAATTAATTGTGTAATGGTCTAATGCAGTATTTTTCCACTTGAGGGTGGTAATTGTTTCATTTTCTTTTATCATGTTAAAAAAAAACACAACAAGCCTTATTCTATCCTTAATGGCATTTGCTCATGCAAGTAATCCACATTGTAGTCAATATTTTAAGACAGGATGCAGTGTGGTCATCTTTAAAGATTAATCAAGAACCAGAAATACATAAGCATCTGTAAAGCTCAATTTAATACTAATCCTGTGGTGAACTAGAAAAAAAAAAAGAAAGTATTTAACAGCACCAACAAATGCATAGTGTTTGTAGTGATCCACAGTTACATGATATGCAGTGTACATGTTATTTAATCTGGAATCAAAGCTGCTTAACCCTTGCACTGCCATGCATGTGTCAGAACATGCCATGTACATGTAAAGTTTACATCATACAGCAAACAGAATGTAGCATGATCATCAAATACATTCTTAGCATTATAATGACTTGTAATTATGCAATAAAAACCTATTTAACCCTATGGTGCTGGCTATAAGTGAAAGTAAGTAAGTCTCTGGTGAATAACATTAATAAAATAGAAGCTCCTGTCACAGGAAGCTGAGAGGTGATACATACCTGTCTGGAAATCTTCTTAAAAGAAAGAAAATTACATACCAATGGTCCCATACACTGTGTGTTTCCTTCTTTCCATGCCTATTGTCTTATTCTCCATTGAGCCATAGCAGTAGACTATGAGGCTGATGCACAGTGATGTGACTCAAGTGCAGTCAGGCATGTTGCTAGTCTGCAATGCTATGTGTTCCCTACATTCCAGCACGGCCCCTGGCTGCCAGCATCACATGCATTGCCTACAACTTCTCTATGTCTATCACTTGGATCTGTGTCGCCTTCCCACAATAGTAGCTCTCCTGGTAGTAAGTTGCCACATCAGTGCTCCTGCAGCAGCACTGACTGCAATAGGCACAGCCCCTCCAGACTGAGAGAGGCTTAGTGAGAGTCCTCCTCACACATCCAGCAGCACATGTGATGCACTGAGAGAGCCAGCAGGTGCACCACTGGCCACAGCACCGACAGAGGGCCCGCCTCTAGCGTGCAGGGGGCCATGTCTGAGCCAACCTTTCATTTATCACAATCACTGACAACTGCACTCACCCTGTGTCTGGACCCTTGCACAGTCACATTGATGAACGCATTGGTAATGACATGTTACATGCATCTCAGCCTCAGTGTACACAGGCTGCTCCTAGTCATGTGTCTACAAATGAAAGCACACATCACCATGGAGCTGCACACATTTCAGTGTGGTTTGTGCAAATATGTATTTTATTGTCCCATAAGTGCTGGTACAAATCATTTCTACAGCTTAGGGGACACTGATGAGATTCCAGTTAATGTATAATAACACTTTATCAACTGAATATTATGTAAAACTAGTCGTTTGCTCACCAGAGATGACAGTATGATAGCGTGTCTCTCTCTGTCCTATATTTTGCTATGTCCTCTCTCTCTGTGTCCTATCTGTCCTGTTTCTCTCTCTGTGTCCTGTCTCTTTCTATCCTGCCTATCTCTGTGTTCTGTCTCTCTCTATCTCTCTCTCATCTCTCTCTCTTTCTGTGTCCTGTCTCTCTCTGTCCTCTTGTTTTGTCCTGTCTCTCTCTGTCCTGTCTCTCGCTGCCCTCTCTCTCTCTCTCTGTTTCCTGTCTCTATCCTCTCTCTATCTGTCCTGTTTCTCTGTTTCCTGACTCATTCTGTCCTGCCTATGTCTGTGTCCTGTCTCTCTCGCTGTCCTCTCTCTCTCTCTCTCTGTGTCCTCTCTCTCTCTGTGACCTGTCTCTCTCTGTCCTCTTTCTCTCTCTTTCTGTGTCCTGTCTCTCTCTGTCCTCTTGTTCTGTCTCTCTCTCTATGTCCTGTCTCTTGCTGCCCTCTCTCTCTCTTTTCTGTTTCTCTGTGTCATGTCTCTTTCTGTCCTGCCTATCTCTGTGTTCTGTCCTCTCTTTCTCCTAACTCTCTCTCTTTCTCTCTCTGTCCTGTCTCTCTTTGTCCTGTGATTTTTACCCGTATATCTCTCTATCCTGTCTCTCTCTGTGTCTTTTCTCTCTCTCCTATCTCTCTGTTTGTCCTGTGCTTTGACCTGTCTCTCCCCCTCTTTTTTGCAGCGCTTCCCATCGTTTATGGCGGCAGTTACAGTTCTACCAACAATCATTCGCCTGCGCACAAAACACCCTACAGGTGTGACAGACAAAGCAGTAATTATTATATCAGACAAGGGGCAGCAGGCTGGCTGATGCAGTACATTACAATATGTTTGTATATGCACAGACATGTCTACAGTGGATATAACAAGTCTACACACCCCTGTTAAAATGTCAGGTTTCAGAACTTTTTCCACCTTTTATGTGACCTATAAACTGTACAACTCTATTGAAAAAAAAAATGAAATATTTTAGGTGGAGGGAAGAAAAAAATAATAATAATAAGGTTGCATAAGTTCACACCCTCTTATAACTGGGGATGTAGCTGTGTTCAGAATTAAGCAATCACATTCCAAATCGTGTTAAATAGGAGTCAGCATACACCTGCCATCATTTAAAGTGCCTCTGATTAACCCCAAATAAAGTTCAGCTGCTCTAGTTGGTCTTTCCTGAAATTTTCTTAGTCGCATCCCACAGTAAAAGCCATGGTCCACAGAGAGCTTCCAAAGCATCAGAGGGATCTCATTGTTAAAAGGTATCAGTCAGGAGAAGGGTACAAAAGAATTTCCAAGGCATTAGATATACCATGGAACACAGTGAAGACAGTCATCATCAAGTGGAGAAAATATGGCACAACAGTGACATTACCAAGAACTGGAGCTCCCTCCAAAATTGATGAAAAGACGAGAAGAAAACTGGTCTGGGAGGCTACCAAGAGGCCTACAGCAACATTAAAGGAGCTGCAGGAATATCTTGCAAGTACTGGCTGTGTGGTACATGTGACAACAATCTCCCGTATTCTTCATATGTGGTCTATGGGGCACAGTGGCAAGACGAAAGCTTTTTCTTACGAAGAAAAACATCCAAGCCAGGCTACATTTTGAAAAAACACATCTGAAGTCTCCCAAAAGCATGTGGGAAAAGGTGTTATGGTCTGATGAAACCAAGGTTGAACTTTTTGGCCATAATTCCAAAAGTTATGTTTGGCGCAAAAACAACACTGCACATCACCAAAAGAACACCATACCCACAGTGAAGCATGGTGGTGGCAGCATCATGCTTTGGGGCTGTATTTCTTCAGCTGGAACTGGGGCCTTAGTTAAGATAGTGGGAATTATGAACAGTTCCAAATACCAGTCAATATTGGCACAAAGCCTTCAGGCTTCTGCTAGAAAGCTGAATATGAAGAGGAACTTCATCTTTTATCAAGACAACGACCCAAAGCATACATCCAAATCAACAAAGGAATGGCTTCACCAGAAGAAGATTAAAGTTTTGGAATGGCCCAGACCTGAATCCGAATGAAGTTGGAGGGTTTTTGCAAAGAAGAGTGGGCAAATCTTGCCAAGTCAAAATGTGCCATGCTGATAGACTCATACCCAAAAAGACTGAGTGCTGTAATAAAATCAAAAGGTGCTACAACAAAGTATTAGTTTAAGGGTGTGCATACTTATGCAACCATATTATTTTATTTTTATATTTTTTCTTCCCTCTACCTAAAAGTTTGTTTTTCAATTGAGTTGTACAGTTTATAGGTCACATTAAAGGTGGAAAAAGTTCTGAAATAATTTATCTTTGTCTCTTTTTTTTACAGCACAAAAACCTGACATTTTAACAGGGGTATGTAGATTTTTTATATCCACTGTATATGCAGTGATGAGTCTGTACATGTACTTTACACTTTCTGACGTATCATTTATACATAAACACAGAAAATGATGATGTAAGATGTAGAAAGGGTAAAGGAGGAGCTGAAGGCTGTGGGGAGCACTATCTGAATGGCATAGGGCAGCATAAAACCTAAATACACCCATACATTTAAACATTGTATAATTAAACAGTAAACTTATAATAAGCATTGTCATTTTAACCAGCCAATGAGGTTATCTGATTTTTAAAAAAAGCATAAGCTATCATCCATTTTTTTCAATGTGATGATTATGTATTACTACATGGGGTTAGTGGGTACATGTGGTTCTTAATGTCAAATGATTTTACACTGAAAACAATGCAGACAGATCCCCAGAGATATCATGCTTGGTGGGTGGATCAGAAAGGCTAATCAACATAATTTCAGAGTAAGGTTATTGTAATAAAATGCAGTTTATATAATTTAATTTAAACCATAGACTAGATTTGACATATCTGATGTATCCCTTTAAGGATATAATTCTCAGCTCCCTCAACATTGTAAAATCAGAAGACCAACATGCTTCAAATGATGCTACTTGTTTACATATAACACACAGGAATATAACTTTATTAATACACTCAAAAAGACGCCACAATGGTTAAAAACATTGAACAGTGAGGCCTGGAATGAATATATAGGTCCGCCATGCGCATAGGAAATAATGATAGTATTGTGGGGGTTGTTATTACAGTGTGTGTATCATATAACAGCACACTTAAACAAACAGTGCACTAAAAGATAGAAATATAGATAGAAAAGAGAGAGCCTTGTGATCGTCATGGATCCTCCTACCTGAAGGGCAAACCTATGTTAATACCCCAACTTGCTAGCTTGAAGCCATGTGCTGTACAACAAAAGACTGACTCTATAGTTGGATCATATAAAATAGACCTCACACTATGAGCTGACTAGTGTGCCCTAAGGCACCATCTTCTTATGTATAACCAGGTACTCTAAACTGTTCTCAATATAAAAAACAAACACTAAAAGCAGATACCAATAAATGTGGGACCAGAGCTGGCCAAGTGGTGAGGCGGTCGATCATAGGTTGTATCAGTTCCTATTATTATCCCATTAGATTGGAAATAGGCTCACTGCCCCACGGGGACATTACAATCATAGTATGCCCACTACAAACACAATAAAGGCGGCTATGCTCAAAGAAGAAAGTTCCTACTTAACAGCCTAACAGCCATGTCATGGATGCTTCATGCTACACATTTGCAGTTATTCAAGGAGCATAGAGATAAACTCCTCGTTATGCTCTTGTTTAACGAATCTCTGCAGAGGATGATTGAAGGGTGCCATTCTATGGATATTGCAGCCCTTTACAGCCCATTAACGGTTGAATTAGAACATGTACAGCTATTTTACCTCACACACATTAATATAAGTATTCATATCAATGCTGCATTACTGAACTCATTTTTTATAACTGTAAAAGCCTTAATGTCTATCCAGTGTAAACATATAAGTTTTGATATCATATGACATTGTGAAACAATAGTATTACAACATGACCACACTGCTGATGAAACCTAATGCTTAAGATATTTCATTGTGTTTTTTTCATTGTCACCCTAACAATTCAGTGAAACCGTTTTTTTACCTATCATAATCTGTATTTTGGCATGGCTTCAGTCACATTTAAATGGCTCAGATAGGCCAGATGAGAGGGTGACCGTCCTATAAACCATAGGACAACTGAGAATATAACTGTCTTGGATGGCATTTACTATTCATTATATTAATATTATTCTTTATTTGTAACATGTCACCTTACTCGGTTAAATACAAGGCGACAACAAAATGTACACATTGCAAAAGAATGGAGCTTAAAATGAAATATATGCTTGTTGCCAGAGCACTTTACAAGACTTAAAACTTGGAAGCTTACAATCTAAAGATTTTGGGTGTGATAAGACAAGATTTAGTTATTGATTGTATGTGAGGAATGAAAGAGAGGGCAAGGTCCAGTAGAAACCAAGACAATGGGCGTGGGAGGTCGGAGTCATGATGGTGTTGTTGACAGTGAGAGATATTTGAGGAGAGGAAGCTGTAGTAGAGGGTGGGCTAATTAGTAGCTCAGTCTTTGACATCTTGAGCTTGAGTTGGTGGATACATCCAGGAGGATAAGCTATAGAGGCAGTTGGCAAATTGTGCTAGAAGAGAGGGTGCTCTGAGATAGCTTTGAGCGTCATCTGCATATAGATACTGAAATCCAAAATATTTTATTAGGGTACCAAAGGAGGATGTATAGATGTAGAAGAGGAAGGGGCATAGGACTGAACCTTGGGATAGGCCAACAGACAGAGGGTAAGGTGAATTAGAGGTGCCAGAGAAGGAGACACTAAATTTACAATCATATAGGCAGGATAAAAACCCTGAGAGCAGTGTCATGGATGCCAAGAGAATTAAGATTTTGGATAAGAAGAGGGTGGTCAACTGTAGCAAAGGAAGCAGAGAGATCCAGGAGAATTAGAATAGAGAAGTGACCCTTTACTTGGCGGTGAGCAAGTCATTAGTGACTTTACTAAAGGACTGTTTCTGTAGAGTGTTGGGGTCAGAAGCCGGATTGGAAGGGGTCAAGGAGGGAGTTGAAAGAAATAAGTTGTGTAAGGCGATTTGGGACAAGACGTTTGAGAATGCATGTACTTGTATTTTAATAGAACTAAGCAAATATGCTTTTTTAAATTAAATACATTTCATATGGGTATTATTACAGAATGGAACATAAAAAAGAATGTAGAATATATTGGGTTAGTTCAACTTTTATTACATGCAACCTCTACCATACTGGATCTGTTAAGGGGTAAGTAAGGTTGCTTTTAGAGAGCTGTACAAAGGCCAGGATTTTAGTGGCGTCCACAGATGAGTAAATGACTGCGTCAGTCATTTTGTTTGACTCACATCTGCCTAGCAAAGAAAAACTCAAATACTGTTGTGTGTGTGTCACGCAAGGTTTGTTGGATTATCCTCATGTGCGGTACTAAGCTGGACACCATAAAATACAAGATGGAGTAGGACATAAAAAAAAAAATGCATAATTATAATTAGATATAACATCATATATTGATTTATTTGCCATCCAAACGCACTGCTCAAATGCTGTTCACTGAACACAAAAATATGTATCATAATAAATGGTGATTTACTTTCTTCAATAAGTATATTATGGTGGGTAAAAAAGGTGATTGAAATATCCCCCACTCTATAACCAGTAAGGAAATACATTTCCTAAATGGATTCCCATGTTATGTAGATTTAGAAGCAAAAAATGTCGTATATTTTGAGTCTCATTTGCATGTCACTACCCAGAATACTTAGTGGCAGGAAAAACACTGTTCAACGAGAAGTTCTGTGTGAAAAACAGTTCTCCTGGCCAGCTTGAGACATGTATGTGTACTCAAAATGGTATTATCTTTCTTCAAAAATAAGGATCATTATGTTCAGTGCAAAGACATGAAAATTAATATTTTTGGTTGCTGAAAAATATGACTACAGACATCACACTTTAAGAGAAAACAGGACAATATAATTTTTTAAATTCAGAATGCATTGCAGTTGCAGTAGCAATGTCTTAAATTGGCGTATCCAAGCTAGCAATATTGGCTACTCTGAGTCCCCAAACATGCTTTGCAGGACTTTTTATGGAATTATATAATACTGGGTAGTTATATTACTATTATTATTTTAATTGATACTCAAAGGGACGCTAACATAAAAATTCAGTGGAGCACTTTGAGTGGCTTAAAATTAATATCACATATATACAGTTAAATGAAAATGTTTCCTTCATTAGAAATGCTGGGATTTTCCTTAATTTTCCTTAATTTATGGTAATATCAGAAGTGTTAGCAGCTTCATTTGTTTGACTAGTATTCCAATAGCATGACCTCTCACTTTAACTCTTAGTTCAATTTTCCTTAAGTCCTTCTTTGATAATTTAATAAACTGTGACTATAATGTCTTTGTTACCAGGAAGAGCTTATCATTCTTTCCAGATTTACTTATCATGTAAAGACCATCAACAATATCATTGACAGCAGTGAATTGTATATGAATGTTTGTACTGTTTTGTTTTAACTTTGTAAAGACTTTTGGATAAAAAAAACTCTATGGCCCTCATTCAATTGCAATTTGGCCAATTGAATGGGGCTCTAAATAAGCACACAACATATTTTTTTTAAAGAAGTTTTTAGTTAGTAAACATCTATCCAAAAGCAAGATTTTCACTAACTAAAAACTTCTTTAAAAAAATGTTATGTGCTTATTTAGAGCCCTATTCAATTGGCCAAATCACAATTGAATGAGGCCCTATATCAATATAAACGCATGAATAGAGGTTCCACTTATGAACTGATTCTGCAATGCTTGGAGAAGGAGGCTGGCTATCCTGCTTAAATTCATGTTACGCACACAATATAAATGTACACAAATCCCTCTTTGTACACAAGTAGATTTATCCGTAAAGCCTGGCTGTTAATAATGATTGAGGACTGAATTTTAAAATATGCCAATATCTTACATCAGCTTATAATGGCATCTAACTCTGTCGCAAATTAGTTATGAGCAATTTATTAAGGAAGATTAATATATGGTTAAAATGGATTGGCTTTTCCCAACCCTGTGTTAGTTTATTCATTCTACCCATTAAAGTATTATTAGAAATACATGAAATGCATGCTGATTACCTTTACATGTTTCCTTTCTAACACAGTTTAGGAATATAAATAGAAAATTGTTAGACCACATCAGTGAAAAACACTAATAGTTTTCCTAATTCCATTGTGTGTAAAGACACATTTTTATCAATTGAAATATGTCACACCCCACTGTTGACTAACAAACACAAATTAGACAGAAAATATGAGATTATGCAGACACTGTATACATATTTCAGGGTGAGGATACTATTATTAGGAAGACTTTGGATTTTTCATAGGCAGTCTCTTTATTTTCCCTTAAAATATTATATTTTCAGTGCTAAGTATGAGAAGGTTTTTGTCTGTTCCATGTAAACAACTCCCTATTGGATCCATTGTGTCAAGAGAGCTTACAGCATTTGTTTAGCAGTAATTTGTCATGACTGTAATTAATTGTAACAATCTTCTCTCACTGAGGGAGTTGCTGTATGTTAATGTATACAAATATATTTTATTTATGCTTGCTGGGATACATCTATAGTTTGTCCCTCTGGCTAAATTGTCAATCCCTGTCAGAAAACACAAAGTAGAATTCATCAAACCTAGGTCGTTTCAGAAAATAATATATTACCTGTATATACATTTAGGGAAAACAAGCTAAACAGTAGTATATATATATATATATATATATATATATATATATATATATATATATAGATATATATATATATAGATATATAGATATATATATATATATATCCATGTCACTTGGGATCTTTAGTATAACAGAGTTTTGTAAGATTTGGCCAGAAACAGGGCAAGTTCTTACCCACCTTACAGCAACTGATGGACGAAATTATAATGTAGTCTATACTTTAGTTTTTTTTGTCAGTGAATCTCCATGTCCAACAAAACCCATCACTTGGATAGTGCAATGAAAGCTCAAGGGTTATCTATGGCTTTGGAAAATTGTATTATTATAGTTATACCACATCTGTCAATTTTACACATAGACTGGTGGAACTTTGGCTTCTATTTAGTTAGATAAAAGTCCCTTCAATGTTCTTTATTGTCCCTTCACTCGAAATCGGTGAGAATAGTAGTATCCCAAGAACCAACCGAAAGAAGAATAAATAAATACAGCTCAACAGCACAGAAATAATGCACAGAAATAGACATTGATGAAATCCTGCTGTCTATATCTGACAGAAAACAAGGGGAATCCAGATAGCTGTTGTCAATATTACAGCAGTCTGTTTTCCACTTGCTTGGAGTTATTGGGCAGTCCCCAATGGGGTTATTGATGGTCAAAACAAAATCAAACAGGCCAGATGTCTTATATTAACCATTTTGTTATCAACTAGGTCCTAAATGCACTCTACACATATCCTGAACGTCTTCTGTAAAACTATAGGAAGATGTAATAATGGATCGAAGCTTACGTTCCTTGTCTCCTATATTTTCCACTTCATGATATCTATAGATGATAGACGTTTCCATTGACTTGAATGGAGATAAGAGTTTTTTTTATTTAACCCATTAACATACTTAACCCATCTCTAAATTCTAAAATATGACAACTTCTAATATTTAGAGTTTTCTCAGTTCAGTTTCATTTGACCTTACATTTACTCCTTTACTCATCTGTGATCCACACAATATTTTCCCAGTGTAAATGTTAATGATGGCATGGATTATTATGCTTGGAATGCAAACTGCATCGTAATAGAGATTTTACAGCATACCAAAAAAACTGTTACAAAATGATTTTATGAAATGCTCCTTCAGCACCCTCTGCTGGAAACCTGTGTTCTTCCAAGAAATCTAAACTGCAAAAGTAATGTAATCATAAAGAATCCCAAAATGCTACTGCTGTACGGATTGATATAGCTAAACTGCAAAAAAAAAAATTGCGATGCATCTACTAATAGATTAGCATTTCTTTGCCAATTGAACTAGTATATAAACTCACTATTTTAAATGTCTCTAGGCGTAAATGTGGATAAAATATACATTTAATGAGTATATCTCAAAGGATATAGTTATGCATAAAATAACCTTTGGCAGATCTCTAAAGCAATGGGAGAAACATAACCACAGTAATAAGAAATTGCTTCTATAGGAAAGGAGCCAACTCAAAAATCATAATAGCATTTTAGAGAGAATAAGAAAGGTTATTATGTATCATTAAACCGGTTTAATACGTGTACCATGCCAGGCAGTCAAAAGCTGCATAAATAGTACGCAAATTATCAACAATCATTTTGTGCTAAAATAAAACAAGATGGATAGGGGAAGAGACAGCGCACAAAGCCTAGTGCAGGTCACTTATGGTCATCAAAGTCGTGCCAATAAATATCAACGTGGACTCTCACCTCTCACAACCTCAAATAATTATAAGGTATGTAAAGCTCTCAAGAAAAGCGATTCCCAAACATTCTAATCCATCGGTGACTTCACATTTTCTTGGCTTGGCTTGGCTTGTAAAAGCGAGTATTGAAGATTGTGTGTGCTGGGTAAATACAACCAGGTGTATGTTGGTACGCACACCTTGGAACTATGCCTGCACACACACCAAGAATACCATGTATTCGTATATTAGGAGGAATATAAATATTTATTTATTTCTTGTGTGATTAAAACTCAGCAATAAGTAGAAAAACAGGCAGCAAAATGGTCCAAAAAAACAAGCAATAAAGCTGTACAAAACAAATACGCGTTTCGCTACTCTATACGTAGCTTGCTCAGTTTGAATTATCCTAAAATACATACAGATATATACACATATAATACACATGTTTATGTGAAATAAAAAGCAACAACAAAAAGACACCCCAAATAAGGGCTATTGCTACTTAAAATATATAATTTATACACAGTAAATAAATACTTGCAAGCTGGTACGCTGAGTATGTATGATATTACAATAGTGTACCAGTGTGACTATAGTGGCCAATAAATGATAGCCATATAATTCCATTTTATAGTCCATGGATACCATACTTGTGATGGACCTATTCTCCAATGTGCGGTGAAGCACATAATTTAGTGCCACCACCATATGGAGTTACAAGGGTATGTAAAGTGCACCCCAATATACATATAAATAGCTGGAGTGTATCATGGCTCTATTTATCATTAACCATAATTGGGCTCCATGTTGTCATAAATGAAACCAATAAAAACCATAGTAAATAAAATAAAATAAATAAATATAACAACCCTCACCGGAGGGTGTATGACACAATAGGGAAATAGAATAGTTCCTGAAATATTATAATGTAAGAATCCCATGAATAAGAATTTCCCATGATATTACAATATGAGTGACTTATGCATAACAAAAAACATAATGTATATAAAAGATGTATAAAAAAGTATCATGTGTGGCAAGAATCACACTATTGAAACAACCACATTAAATATAAGATATAAAACAACCCCTGGAGAACACAATTAGTATGATAAATAATGACTATAGTAATGGGATCATTGCAACGCGACGTGGCGTCAATATCGGCGCCAAACTGTGTCTAGCTAATGATTGATGTAAGGCGACGCCCTCTTGTGATGTAATAGGTTGCTATGGGCACTGTTACCATAACGATTGCCAGGAGAAGGGCAATGTGAGTAATTAATAAATAAAATATGGGGCCAAAATATCTTAACCAATTAAAGAACTACAATAAGCAGTTATTACTGAAATTATTGCAATTAAACTCAGTGCTAACATTGCACCTGCAGGAAGATAAGCCACTGTCAGCTTGATTTACTATTTTACAATAATATCATCCTGAGCCATGAAAACAAAAGCATCTGATAGTCCTGTCAGTTTCTATAGTGGTTACAGTGACAACATGCGGCTTGTAGAAGCCATACATTATCTCCACAGCAGAGCTAATTTCAGGCTCAGTTTTAAAAGTGATGGATGATGATATACCCCTTGGCTGTCTTCCAAAGCTATCCAAAATATTCATGTGCTGAGCGATATGCCTCAAACCTCATCACTTATTTTAAAAACTCATGTAATGTGCTGCAGGGATCTCAATCTATCACCTTTAGTTAATGCCATGTCACTTGCTCCAGTCATGGGGATGCTCTAGGTTTTTGGGGTCTTACAGCAAAATATTTTGAACGTCTTAGACCCATGGCTTGTTTATCCTGCTAGCATTCTCACACTGCTAGAAGGCAAATGCTGAAGGCTTCCATTTGACCCTTACACAGCTATCAGTGTCCCTGTAAGGAAAACATTTTTTTAAACATGTCACTTATGTATCTGCGGACATTGTTTACTTATTTCTCCCAAAAGCAACTTTCAGATCCTAGGCATTGACAGCTAGTTCTCCTTTTAGTTCCCTCTAAGAAAGTCTAGGTTCTGTGAATTCTCTCTCTGTGCTTGTAAATAGGGAACATTACTACCATGTTATTCTAAAACAATCAATTTGGAGTATTGATATCCCCAAGGACTGAAGAATACACATTTTTAGGTTATATAAAATAGTTCTAAAGGGTCACTGTAATAGTAGATTTTTCAGTATATAGTGATTTTAAAAAGTTGATCTTTTGGGTATAAACTTAATATTAAAAATAACTGGTGTCCTCGCCATCTTTAGACTGGAGCTCCTTCCATATTTTTCAAACTGAAGCAGACTGTGAAGCAGACTATTCTGAAGCTACTGCACAGCTTTAGTGGCAGTATGCAGAAATGTACTGCATACTCTGCCACAGTTTGAAAAGGATGGGAAGTGCTCCAGCCTAAAAATCAGGGTGGAATTGGCAATTTGTAATGTAAGGTTTTTCAAATAAGATTAACTTTTTAAATCACGATAAACAGAAAATGTTTAATATTTGGAAAGTATGGACAGTGGTCCTTACCAAGTGGACCTTCCTATACTTCAGTCAAGGACATCATGCCACTATTCCAAAGTAAGGCTTTCTGCTGTTTTATGACCATTCTGTGTTCTATGCCCTCACTCCTCAGTTAATATTTCCTTTCCCATGCTATATCAACCCCCTACAATATATACTGCATGTATACAGCTATACCTCGTTTAACGCTGTAGATAGGTCTCAAGCAATAGGAGTTAGGCAAAACAGCTCTAAACAGGGTTTAATTTTAACTTGTGGAAAATAGGGATAGGGGAACTCATGAAAAAAAATACACAATTGCAATTGAAATTTAAACTTTGTTTTCTATGAACTTCCAAGAAACAGCAAACATAACATTAACCCAAACTGAACATTTGCAGAAATATGAACGATAAATTAGTGATGTTGAAGCTTCTGGGTCATCCTCTACTACACTAGCTAGGGACCCACCCCATAGTGATGAAAGGCAGTAACCCTTGAAACAGCTGTTTGTGGGTAGGTGTCCTGGCTTGTGTATAATCCATCCTGAGCTTTGCTCAAAGCTGTGTAATACAGCAGGCATATGCTTAAAGGCATATGCTTAAAAGAAGCCATGTTTAAAATGGTAATGGAGTAGAAGAGTGAAGCCTTTTTGGGCACATTTGCATGTCACTGCCCAGGTTCCCAGAATGCAGTGCATTAACTGTATTTCGCAGAATTATGAGCAGGCAACAAGTGTTTTTATGTACTATAATATATATATATATATATATATATATATATATATATATACATATGTATATATATATATATATATATATATATAAATATATAAAAATATAAAAAATTGTATCTCACAAAAGTGAGTACACCCCTCACATTTTTGTAAATATTTTATTATTTCTTTTCATGTGACAACACTGAAGAAATGACACTCTGCTACAATGTAAAGTAGTAAGTGTACAGCCTGTATAACAGTGTAAATTTGCTGTCCCCTCAAAATAACTCAACACACAGCCATTAATGTCTAAACCGTTGGCAACAAAAGTGAGTACACCCCTAAGTGGAAATGTTCAAATTGGGTCTAATTAGCCACTTTCCTTCCCGGGTGTCATGTGACTCATTAGTGTTACAATGTCTCAGGTGTGAATGGGGAGCAGGTGTGTTAAATTTGATGTTATCGCTATCACTGTTTCCACATAGAACAGGCCTCGCCATAGTTGACCAAAGAAGTTGAGTGCACGTGCTCAGTGTCATATCCAGAGGTTGTTTTTGGGAAATATGTCCATACAATGAAGTCCATACAAGGAAGATTGGGAAAACGCTCATCTAGACATTGTAAAATAATGTTACAACTTATCCACTCAGTAATATTATAACTCCTCAATTCCCTTTACTTAATTGAATACACAATTGTTGCTGTTCTTGATTTCTAAAGAGGTATTTTACTGTATGTTCTCTATGAACCTTTTCTGGATTGCTCCAAACCAATATTATGTCCTGAGAGACTTCTGTTAATTCAAATAAATGCCATAAAACTCTTCTCAATAAGAATTTAAGCATAGTTTAATCAATAAACATATTATTATATGGTCACAACATATCTATCAGTCTTATATACTAATAGGAAGTGTTGGAGAACTCTTGGTGATATCAAATCCTAGTACATCTGTCCCACAGGCTAACAAAGGAAGGGAGTGATTCACCAAGAGTTCTCAACATGCCAGTCGTTAGCACATCTTCCCCATGTATTTCACTCTTTCATAAGGGCCATGGTAGTCCAGTATTTAAAATAATATATTTTGAAGTGCTATACTTGATATGTAATGGGCAAACAAAAAATAATACATACTTTAATTTATTACCTTTTATTTGCAATTATATTTCAGTAGTATCTGTCATGCTGATTTCTGATTATCTACATCCTCTAATGGGGGGACACTTTGAACATAGAGGAAGCTTCTATTTGCAGAATGTGGGCCCGATTCAATTCCAAGCCTGCAACTCGATTGTGTAGGCCATACGTAACGCGTACTGCGGGCTCCCATTCGTCTCTGAATCCGGAGCTATTCAGTTGCTCAAGGCTGCAAGTTACTGGCCCAAAGCCGAAACCATAAACCATGCACTGGCTCGTAGCAGTTCAGGGTGGGAACATAGTTACATGGAGGTTACATGTCCATCAATTAGGTTCGGGGGTCCGATATGCGATCAGAATTGCAAAACCGCAAAATATAGTTATAAAAATAAATGCCAATACTTTTCTAGTCCATGTGGCCTGACATGTATTAACTCATTGATACCCGAGATTGATAGCCTTGCGAAAGTGACATATCAAAGGCTTCTGGAGGCTGTAAGTTATGGATTTAACCATTGCAATAATTTCAAGGCCGTAACTCGTAACCTGTTTGGAGTGTGCAAAAAGAGGCCAATTGAATAGCAAATTAACTTGCAACCTCACATACGTGCTACAGTTCGGGGCAGTTACTTGATCAATTGAATCGGGCTCTGTGTCTGCTAAAACTTTCTACAGGACCATTTGACCATTACCTTACAAGGATACACCCTCCTGAAGGAACAATTGAATAATCTGGACAGTAAGGCAAATGGAATCCTGAATTAAAATATAACTGTTTATAACAATTTTCTAAAAAAAAATGTTTTGCTCATTGTTAAATCTAGTAATTCAAAAGACAATGTGCTCATGAGCACTGTATTTGTACCTTTCCTACCACTCTGCGGTCTCACTACACACCATTTTGTGTTATTTTCCAGAAGAGTCTGTCTTTACAAAGTAGAAATTATTTTTTTATATTGTGCAAACATATACCGTTTTACATTTTAGTAATATTCAGTGCCAGTTGCACTACATTCATTTTCTTTTTAACATGCTAACAAAATGTATCTTATAAATAGGTAATAGTTAATAACAGATTTATAACTACAAATTAAATAATATTTAGGTTGATTGGAGTTCATTTTATCAGTAATAAATGTAGACACAAATTACTATCTTTTAGTAAATTTTGCTGCTTGTTTGCATATTTTGGACATCATTTTCTGTGCTTTGTTATTATCTTATTTTCTTTTCATGTGACTTCTAGTTGTGTTCATGAGCCAGACAAGAAATCAATACCGTTGACAATACTGAGGCTGCAGTTATTCCCGTCTGCAGTGGAAACCATGGCATTGAATCTCTGAAAACATCCATCAAACAGTGCTCTGCAAATGGAGCTGGGGAGACATAAAACTCTGTGGATTTTATAAATTTCTTTAGAAAAAAATGGATTTCAATTATTTACACATCCAGATGACTTTCCATTTACAAAATAGCCACTCTGATGGATGTCAATGGTCATGGTAAATTGCCACTTAAAGAGTTATTCCATAATCACCCAAGCAGCTGGTTACAAGGAATACATAGCCCCATAAGGTCACAACCCTTAGATTTGTATACGTCTGAAGGGAAACATCTCCCTGAGCACACACAAAAGTACTGTAAATCTGCCATCTCAAATATAATTAGTGTGATGTCCTAAAAAGTGTATTCTGGTGATCAAAGCTGTAACAAATATGTTGCTACTGTGGCCTATACAGATTTGTAGGTAAACAATCTTGTTTTTGTGCTCTTCTAATATATATATTTTGGGGTTTATATAATACAATTACCTAAACCAGTATTCATTTAACAGTTCATTTCTCCAGGTAACACGTATGCCAAAACCATTGATGAAACCCCATGATCTAAACCTACTCACAAAGCACCCAACAAAACATTTTATCCGAACCTCACACCGACACAAAATATCTTCTAAGAACTCAACTTTCCTTCTTAGTGTGCCACAACCTCAGCAATCAATTCCCAGCTAATTTTTTCCATAGACAGCAAAGAGAAACATTTAGTGGAACCCATGTCCACTCCAACTGGAACCCTAGAATTCTAAAGAGCAACATTTGGAAAATACTGACCTAAAATATACACAAGGAGTGTGCTATATGATCTTGGTGTTTGAAGAAGCAATAGCGATATGGCGTTAGCGAGTTTAAATATATACAGTGTAGAAGTCGAACATTACCAGCACCAATAAAGATACCACTAGAGCACTATCTTCAGGAGTCTGTCTCCACTTGGTGGTTGGGAAAAATCAATGGAATTGCATCTACGTTTTATTAAACAGAAGGGGACATATTCTATTAGCTGCTTGCAAATTCCTTGAACTCATAAATTTGTCTTTAAGTGTTTTTTTTTATAAATGTTTATATGCATTCTATTGACTTAAGAATTCATTAGTGACAATAAGTAATATTTGCCAAGTATGTAGCAATATTAAGATTTTAAGCGTGTATACATTTACGAATTGGGCAACAGAATAGGGCCCAAGGTCTGGTGCTAAATAGTAGAAAATCTGGGAAAGGAGGTGATACAATCTTACAAAGTATGATAGATCAAGGAAAAATAAAAATATAATGAATGAAAATAATATTGATGTATTCATATATCAATAAATAATAAAATGAGCCTCAAAACTCTAAATGCCAGTGACAACACATTTTTTTAAAATAGTTAAACCAAGATAAAGTTAATAGTATTAGTAGGTAAACAAAGAGCCACAAATATTGAGTGCAAATAGTAAAATATGACACCAATATCAATAATATTAAGATTTATATATATATATATATATATATATATATATATATATATATATATATATATATATATATATATTTTAGTTATAGTCCAATGGTCTAGGCAGGAGAAACCAACATAAAAAGTCTATACTTGGGAGGTAGAAGTCAGAGAGAATCCAAATCCAAAACCAAGAGGTGGAGTATCAGAAGGTTTTGTTTTTGTTCAGTCATTCAGTCTTATCTGACGCTCTGTGACCCTACAGACCGCAGCATGTCAGGCACAGCTTGTGTTTGGGTGTGCTAATCCATAAGGTGTTCATGACAAATATAATGGAGTGGGTTGCCAGTTCCTTCTCCAGTGAAATTCCAATTAGTCTGACCTCTCTGCTGCCCATCTTGGGTGAAACTACACAGTATAGCTCACAGCTTCATTGAAGTACACAAGCCCCTTCGCCAAGACAGGGTAGCGATCCAGAAGGGGATCAGAAGGTAGACTAATCCAATACACAAGAATTATGGTGCCAGAGATTAGAGAGGTCAAAAAAGTCAAGGTCACAACAGGAATTAGAATCTTAAAAAATTACAAAACTAACAGTAAGATGCAGCAAATAGAGATGTACTAATTACACTCTATAAATCCATAGAATACTGTGTACAGTTTTGTAAACCAAGGGCCCTATTAAATTCTCCCTCGTAGTTCTCTCGGTGCTCGCAAAAGGCAGTTTTCCTGCTGTTTGCGAGAACCGAATCTCTCGCAGCCTGCTTTACGATATGACTGCGAGAAAATGGCCGAGAATAGGCTCCGAGAGAGCTACGTAGCCTTAAATCTATGCACGAGTCTCGCATATCGTAAGAATCCCTACGTGGACAAAAAGTCCACGCAAGGGATCCGAAAGCCTCTACGTGCTGCCTCGGAACAGCCCGAGACAGCAGTGTGAGGCTCCCCCCTGCACCCTATACACATCCCCATGCTGCAGGGGTCTCTATCAGGACCCCTGCAGCACCCCCACATTAACCCATTGCAGCGGGGGTCCCCGATCTGCATAGATCAGGCCCCCCGCTGCATTTAAAACTTTTAAATTCCCCGCCGCGGCTCCTTAAAGGGACCGCGGCACACTATTACCCAATCCCGGACGCGGCACTTAAAATTAACCCCCCTCTATGCTGGGGGTCCCCATCGGGACCCCCGAAGTGTCCCCACATAAACCCATTGCAGGGGGGGGGCCCGTTCTGCATAGATCAGGCCCCCCGCTGCATTTAAAACTTTTAAATTCCCCGCCGCGGCTCCTTAAAGGGGCCGCGGCACACTATTACCCAATCCCGGCCGCGGCACTTAAAATTAACCCCCCTCTATGCTGGGGGTCCCCATCGGGACCCCCGAAGTGTCCCCATATAAACCCCCTGCAGCGGGGGGCCCCGATCGGCACCGATCGTGACCCTGCTGCAATTCAATTTTAAATTTCCCGCCTCGCGGGTCCTCAAAGGACCGTAAAGGTCCTGAAAGGACTCACACTAAAAATATTAACCCCAGGCAACTATAATTACCCCATTAACTCATGATGGTCAATCCAGACCACCATAAGGCCTAAATTAACCCATTAACTCATGATGGTCAATCCAGACCACCATAAGGCCTAAATTAACCCATTAACTCATGATGGTCAATCCAGACCACCATAAGGCCTAAATTAACCAATTAACTCATGATGGTCAATCCAGACCACCATAAGGCCTAAATTAACCCATTAACTCATGATGGTCAATCCAGACCACCATAAGGCCTAAATTAACCAATTAACTCATGATGGTCAATCCAGACCACCATAAGGCCTAAATTAACCAATTAACTCATGATGGTCAATCCAGACCACCATAAGGCCTAAATTAACCCATTAACTCATGGTGGTCAATACAGACTACCATAAGGCTCTATTTAACCCCATCAGTCCCATAAGGGTATATTATTACCATTATGGGCCTGTTACAACCCAACATTAACCACATAAGTGCCATGATGGTCCTCAAGGACCATCATGACACTAACTACAAACACTACACTATAACCCCCAATAAACCATTTAATCTAAACTAACCCCCCTCTACACTAATCTATTAACACTTACACTACCTACCTACACTACCTACCCCCTAATAAACCTCCCCAACACTCTAATTACAAAAAACAAAAAACCTACAGCACAGAAAACAAAAAACCTACAGTACAAAAAACAAAAAAACCTACAGTACAGAAAAAAAAACAATTACAACCCCACCCCCCACTACAGAAAACAAAAAAATACATTACAACCCCACCCCCCACTACAGAAAATAAAAAAATTACACACCTGAAAAGGAAAGACAGATAAACACAATACAATACATACATATAATACATTACATACATTACATACAATACATGACATTACATATAATATCTTACATATAATATATTACATATAATATATTACATATAATACATTATATACATTACATACAATACATGACATTACATATAATATATTACATATAATATATTACATATAATACATTATATACATTACATACAATACATGACATTACATATAATATCTTACATATAATATATTACATATAATATATTACATATAATACATTATATACATTACATACAATACATGACATTACATATAATATATTACATATAATATATTACATATAATATATTACATATAGTCCTAATCAAATACCCCCTATCTATCTAACATACAATCTATTTAATTTAAAATAAATCCTAACTATATCAAATACATCCCCCTATCTATCTAATATACAAAAAATCCTAACTACATACACAGACCCTTATTCGAAAATAAAATAAAATAATTACAGTCCTAACTACATACACAGACCCTAATTCTAAGCTAAAATCAATAAATTAAGACCACTTACCTTTAAGATGTTGCTTCAGATCACTAACCTATGGGTCAAACAAAAAATAAAAATTAGTACAAAACATTAACATCAAATAAATAAACATTCTATACATTCTAAATATTCAACTCACCTTTACAGCATGTCCAGTCACTGTTTAGCTCTTCCGGCGCGGCCCTGTTAAAAAAAAAACACAATACATGAATACATGAATACAATATATAAACAATAAATAAAATACACAAATAAACATCTAAATATACATTTAACTTACCTCCCCGCGATGTCCCTGGCCTTCTCTCCTTCAGCCCCGGCTGGGCCGCGGAACCATCCGCGCTCTAAAAAAAAAAAAGAAAAAAAACTAACGGAGGTCTGCACTGGCAGACCTCCCCGACGCTACTGAACCTCCCGGAGTCGTTTCCGGGAGGAAATTGGCATTGTCGGCTTGTGATTGGCTGAAAAAGCTGTCTATCAATTTCAGCCAATCAAAAGTCGTCAATGTGTGAGCCAATCAGGATGGGATACACCCCAATATCCCACCCTGATTGGCTTAAACACTTGTCTATCTTTCTGGGAACCAATCACAACGCTCAGATGCCTTCAGCCAATCACTATGGGATACACCCCCACGGAGTGATTGGTAGAAGACATCTGCGCATCCTGATTGGCTCCTACATTGACGACTTTTGATTGGCTGACAGCTTTTTCAGCCAATCACAAGCCGACAATGCCAATTTCCTCCCGGAAACGACTCCGGGAGGTTCAGTAGCGTCGGGGAGGTCTGCCAGTGCAGACCTCCGTTAGTTTTTTTTCTTTTTTTTTTTTAGAGCGCGGATGGTTCCGTATTGACCACCATGAGTTAATGGGTTAATTAAGGCCTTATGGTGGTCTGTATTGACCACCATGAGTTAATGGGTTAATTAAGGCCTTATGGTGGTCTGTATTGACCACCATGAGTTAATGGGTTAATTAGAGCCTTATGGTGGTCTGTATTGACCACCATGAGTTAATGGGTTAATTAAGGCCTTATGGTGGTCTGTATTGACCACCATGAGTTAATGGGTTAATTAAGGCCTTATGGTGGTCTGTATTGACCACCATGAGTTAATGGGTTAATTAAGGCCTTATGGTGGTCTGTATTGACCATCATGAGTTAATCGGTTAATTTAGGCCTTATGGTGGTCTGGATTGACCATCATGACTTAATGGGGTAATTATAGTTGCCTGGGGTTAATATTTTTAGTGCAAGTCCTTTCAGGACCTTTACGGTCCTTTGAGGACCCGCGAGGCGGGAAATTTAAAAGTTTTAAATGCAGCGGGGGCCTGATCGGTGCAGATCGGGGACCCCCCCTGCAATGGGTTTATGTGGGGACACTTCAGGGGTCCCGATGGGGACCCCCAGCATAGAGGGGGGTTAATTTTAAGTGCCGCGGCCGGGATTGGGTAATAGTGTGCCGCGGCCCCTTTAAGGAGCCGCGGCGGGGAATTTAAAAGTTTTAAATGCAGCGGGGGCCTGATCAGTGCCGATCGGGGACCCCCGCTGCAAGGGGTTAATGTGTGGGGGCTGCGGGGGTTCCTATGGACCCCTGCAGCAAGGTGTTCATGTGAGGACACTTCGGGGGTCCCGACAGGGACCCCCGCATTGAGGGGGGGTTCATTTTAGGTGCCTGGGGGGGGTTTGGAGTACCCCCCACGGCAGGGCTTATGTGGGGGACTGCCGCGGAGGTCCCTTTTAGGACCCCCGCAGCACTTGATGAGGAGTGGGAGCCTGCGATATCATCTCGCAGGCTGTCACTCCTCATGTACATTTACGCAGTGTAGATACGTACGGCCCTGCTGCGTAGCTCACACGTTGCTCGCAGCAGGGCTAATTTAATAGCATTGTAAGTTAGAGAAACTTTGCAGTACGTAGGGCTTAAGTAGAAGCCTCTTATTTACGAGGCTGGAATTTAATGAGGCCCCAAATCTTTAAAACTATATCAACAAACTGGAAACAATTCAAAGAAGCCCAGCTAAAATAGTGCATGGTCTAAAAGACAAAGCTTACAATGAAAGACTTCATGACCTGAATATATATAGATTAGAGGACAGAAGAGAGAGGGGTGATGTGATAGAAATCTTCAAATATATATAAGGAATGTAATAAAGTTTAAAAGTGAAGTGTATTTGAGAAAGAGAGGAATAAAAGAACAAGAGGTCATGGTGGAATATTTAGAGGTGGTAGATTTAGTGCAAGTTGGAAGATTTAGAGGTAATGTGAGAAAGCACTACTTTTTCAGAAAGTGTAGTATATAAGTGGAATAGTTTTCCAGTTGAAGTGATAGAGTTGAATGCATTTAGAGAATTTAAGTATGCCTGGAATAAGGACAAGGGCTAAATTAAGACAATATTTAGGTAGATAAAATGGGCAGACTAGGGGCCCTATTAAATTCCAATCCCGCAGTCGCCGTCGTACAGCCCATATGTCTGTGAGCTTGAAATTTGCTGGAGTTACAGAGCTCTTAAATGAGAAAAGGCAGCAACGACATGGCCGGAATCCAAGTACAGAAAAAGTACAGAGAAGGGCTACAAAACTAATATGGGGAATGGAGGGGCTAAGTTATGAAGAAAGACTAACAAAATTAAACTTATTTTCGCTAGAAAAAAGGCGTCTAAGAGGAGATATGATTACGTTATTTAAATACATCCAGGGTCAATATAAGGCTTTGTCAAGTGAACTTTTTGTAGCAAGAGATTTTCAACTGACAAGAGGACATCCTTTGAGGTTAGAGGAAAAAAGATTTCACCTTAAACAAAGAAAAGGGTTCTTCACAGTTAGGGTGGTTAAACTGTGGAATTCTCTACCAAAGGAGGTGGTGACAGCGAATTCGATAGACAACTTCAAAAAGGGGTTAGATATATTTTTGAATAAAGAGGGCATTCAAGGCTATCCTAGATAACTAGCAAGGAATATTGATCCAGGGAGAAATTTGATCGCCAGTTTCTGGGGTCAGGAAGGAATTTTGCTTTTTTTCCCCTTATGAGACAATTGGCAAAGTTTCAATGTTTTTTTTTTTCTGTTTGCCTTCCTCTGGATCAAATAATAATAAATAGTCCACATTAAAAAGATCAATAGAGATCTTAGAAGGTTGAACTTGATGGACTAACTCTTTATTCATCCTCCAATACTATACTATTAATAATTATTTAATCAATAATTTAATTAATAACTAATCCTCATATTGCAGATCAGAGGAGATCTTAACAGGTTGAACTTGATGGACTGAAAGTCTTTTTTCAAACTTAATTACTATGTAACTATGTAACAAATCCGTAAACCATGCTGCGCCACATAGCATTTCCGGGGAGTAAACATGATAAATTATTCAAACCCGTGGTTACGGGTTTAGACTGAGCCAATAGTAAAGGAGACTGTCATCATTACGTCACTAAAACATGGAGGTTCCATTTCAATCACCTACTATTTTGTAGTCCGAGTTGTGATCGCACCCGCATTAGAGAAATAATGCAATATGAAAAAATCAATGAATATATTATTCTAGTCAATGCGAGTTCCATTATATGTACTAACACAATGATTGCCGGGATCGATATAACACAGAAATTAAACATAAATACAATTATTTTTTATTGCAGATTTGCAAGCTTGAGAATGTTGTGCTATTAATTTTAATACCTTTCATCCCCTGTAATTTCCTGTAATTTAAAATACAGTAGTGTGTTTATATTTGCTTTTACACGCTACAGACAGGAGTTTAACCCCCTTGAGGATCCTCTCTAGTACCCGTAGGCTTTTTGGCTACATTTGCCATTTACGGGTGTGAAAACAATTTCAGGCTTGAGGAGTTGTAGCAATTTAATAGCGATTTGCGTTTGTAACATTTACGGGATTGAAAGATCAAAAGCTTTGCTGGGTTGGAATTAAGATTTTGACAGCCCGTGGGGTTTTTCCGCCTGTAGCCCGCATATTGTTTGCGGGTAGCAAAAAGAGGCCAATTTATTAGCCATAACATTTACAGGCTCCTATACATGCTTCTGGAACTGCGATTTGGGGAATTAATAGTGCCCTAGATGTCCCTGTTCAGGTACACACTGTGTAGATGTTTGGTAAAACTGTGATGTTGTTAACCATAATGTAGAATATATATATATATATATATATATATATATATATATATATATATATATATATATACACATCATTATTAAAGCGTCATCATTATCCATAGCTCCATCTTAAAGCCTCCATATCCTAGAATAAGCTGTTAGATAAATGATATCCTTACTGTAGGTATTAACTTTTTTCAGTCATGGGTATGGTAATAATGAAAAGTTCTTCCCTGACATTTAAACAACCTTTATTTTTTAATAACTATCAACCTTATTAAATTGTGATTCAGCCAATTGAATTGGGCTCTATATAAGCACAGAGCATATTTTTTTACAGAAGTTTTTAGTTAGTGAACTTCTATCCAAAAGCAAGGTCTTCACTAACTAAAAACTTCTGTAAAAAAATATCCTCTGTGCTTATATAGAGCCCTATTCAATTGGCCGAATCGCAATTTAATAAGGCTGTATATTTGCTTTTGCTAAAAAAAAATGTTTTTTTATATATGCCCACAGTGGCCCTTAAAGCCCTGATGAAAAGAGATAACTAGCACCTTAACTGGCAGATTAATTAGCAACTCATTGCAATTTAGCTTGTTTCAGATTCCTCTGGCAGGGAAGTGCTGAAGTCATTCCTACATGAAATTGTCAATATTTCCCCCTCAATTTGTAGTCCTGGCAAGTTTTATACACTTTGCTGTGTTGAAACTTTACATCCCCTTTGAGCTGTAAGACATTGAAAAACACCTTATAAGATCTTACTGTATTGAGTGATAAAGAAGCTGCCAAATATCTTGTCAGATCTTGTGCAGCGCTTTAAGTACCAAATCAATATACGTAAACTTTGTTGGATATCACACCCTATCCTTCTAGAATACCAATATAATGACTTACACCTATTGACTCTGATGATATATTTTCTCATTTGTCAGTATTGTATTAGTAGTTTGTTATATTTCATACACAAATCTTATCTTAAGGCTGTGTTGTTGCTCAATGTGCAAATGTCAGTTTTCACTCTCTATCAATGTAATAACTAGAATGAAGTATGACTATATCTTAACACGTTCATTTTCCAGTTGGATTAGGTAAGTAGTTTGTGCTTTTAGTATAATTGTTCTCAATAGTTTAAAATAAAACAGTCTTGGCAATTTAAGAGCTTGAATGCAAATAATGTTTTTCTTGTGAATTATTATGGTTTTAGTAACATATGCAGATTATCTATTAACCCTGAAGAAGCACAAGGTATAAAATGTATTTAATTAATATGTACTATTTTCAGGAACCCAATCCTACCACTCAAAAAATCACTCCTGTAAAAGAGCAGAGATAGTATATGTTATAACAAATGACTATTCGGTACGCTGTAGGGTGACTACTGTGTCAGAAAAATATCTTCTTGTGTGCACTTTGGCCCAAATGCATGAAAGACAAATTAGTGTTGACCAAAATGTCTGTGATGTTCGCTGTTCTTCATTGCACAGAACATTGTTACACTAAAGGGACAATGAAAGCATTTCTTTCATCTTTGTATCTGACAGATGGAATTTCATACCACTCTGTGTTTCTTTTTCAATCAAAGCTCTCAAAGCAAAAAAAAAAAAAAACTGATTGAAATGTTAAACTGATTCGGGGGCTTTCCCCTATCAGCCAGTAAGCAGTTTTGTAGATATAGGAGTACTTGTCTGGTAACAAGATCTACAGAAGTATGCATGGGCTTAGGAGCCCCAAAAAATCTGGGGGGGAGAAAGTTTAAAGAGACAAAAAAACTGTGGCCCAAGGACAAGCACCAGAGCCCTGCTCTGGGGGAAGGGGGAAGTGCTGCAGTACCCTTCAAAAACTTTTTTATTTCCTTGTTTAAATTCTCCATCCACCCTCTCCCAAATATAATATACACTAGCGAATTGCCCATCAAAAAATGACGGCAATGAAATTGTAAGGTAGCTAATGCTGTTTTGTGTGTACTACTGAAATATATAATACATTAATAAATGAATATACTTGACCAATTTTGAAGCATTGTGTTGAAGAGCTGCAATCTGTTTTGAGGTTGCTGCAGCATTAGTGGTGTGGAGCTGCTGTGTAAGCATGATGAATGTGTGCAGTGTAATACTGTGCATGCGCAAGACCAAACCGTTAGCGTAGTTGTGTACTTTCGCATTGGCGTAAAATGGCGGGTAATGTGTGGTATGAGTCTTAACGGAATATCCGTAGGTCGTTTGTGGTGTTTTGCGAGTTTCTTGTGGTGTTTTGCGTGTTAAGAGTGCTGTAGCCTCGTTTTCGTTTTGTTCGGAGGCTATTTTTTCTCTCGCTTAGCGAATTTTTTAGTGTTCAAACTCTTTTATTTTTAGTTAAATGAAGGTGTAAATGTTTTTTTTGAGGTCCTGGATGGTTCCTCTTGCTGTAGGTAAGTTTTTTATGTATGTGGTGTGTGTATTTATTGTGTTTTGAATTTTGTAATGTTTGCGAGTTGCGTCCGATTGTTGCGAGGTCGTAATGTGTGGTAACGTGTCTCGTATGTTGTTTGCATTGCGAGGTAAAGTTTGCGAGGGTCGTAGTGGGTGTGTCGTGTTGTTTGCATTGCGACGTAAAGTTTGCGAGGGTCGCAGTTGCTGGCAAGCGTGAGCAACGGCTCTGGCTGGCTCGCCTGCTCACAACTATATATGTGAAATATATATATATATATATATATATATATATATATATATATATATTTATATATATATATATATATATATATATATAAATTATGGGTCAAAGCTTCTTTCATGGGAAAGACATACTGCTCTATGGTGCTGGCCAAATCTAGTAATGCCTGATTAAGTTTGATTTTGCTATTTTTTGTGTCCCCTGTTCATATAATTTGGAGGCCTTTAGTGTGCCCCCGACCACACCAGTGATCAGATAGTGAATACACACACCACATAGCTTAATACATGATGAGGCTCACCATGCCACCAGTTCTCTATGCCATCTGACATACCCATTACAAAGGTAGGCTTTCTTTTGCTTTTGTTTTATCCACCTATATAACAATAAAATGATTAGTTGTTGACAAATATTTGATTTACACAACACAACAAGAAAATCTTAATTACATCATAGGTAACTGATTTTAATGATTTTTCATATTGCATGTTATCAAAGTATATTTAACATTTAGATGTTTACATATGTATAACAGTTATTTAATGCTTTTGAAATGGTAAAAACAAGTATAAAATATATATTAATGTATTGATTCATCCAATTAGAAAAATAAATCCCAATAAATCCTTTGAATGGGTTAATCAAAAGTGGTTGATTTGTAGTAAAAATTAGCAAATTACTTATTCATGTGTTTAATTAATGAATAGATATTTTCTACTGAGAATGCTTACAGTAGTATGTGCCCTGTGTTACCCAAGATAAGATTGCATGCAATATTTGCATGTCATTAAGTGATATCAAGAATAGAAAATACCAATTGTATTTAATTACTAAGTTGTAATCCATGTATAAATGACAACATTGACATTTTTTTCAATTGTTGTCACATAAAATAGGCCCAGTGTTTAAATACTGAGGGCCTCATTCCATTCGGGGCAGTTACTTGCAAGTAAATTCCAGATTTGCTACTTTTGAGCTGCATGCTCGAGTAGCTCTACTTTTACTTTCCTATTCAATTGTCCAGGCCCGCAAGTTAGTCCCCCTTCCCGATAAACCCTGCCATCGGAAGTAGCCCGTAACGCCTACTATCGAAACAGCCAATGGAATCAGAGATCGTCATCAGGACAACCTCCAAGCCCATAGGAGTTGGGAAAAGCAGGGTCCCCACATCAACCCCATGATGCCCCATGATGCGGGGTCCCAATCGGGACCCCTGCAGGGTCCCCACATTAACCCCTTGCTGCAGGGGTCCCGAAAAGGGACCACCGCTGCATTTAATATTTACATTTTCCCGCCGCGGCACACTATTGCGCTAACCCGGCATCTGCATCATCTGATTGGCTGCAATCTGATTGACAGTTATAACAAACAATCAGAAGACACAGATGCTTGAAGCCATCGGCACACTAATGGTTAACCCCATGCAGAGGGGGTACAGTAAGTACCCCCAATGCAACTAACATCAATTCCCCCATGCTGCGAGGTTCCCATCGGGACCCCCAGAGGGTCCCCACATTAACCCTTGCAGCGGTGGTCCCGATCGGGACCCCTGCTGCATTTTAAATTTTAAATCTCCCGCCACAGGTCCTTAAATGGCCCGCAGCACACTATTGCGCTATCCTGGCATCTGCGCCATCTGATTGTTTGTTATAACTGTCAATCAGATTGCAGCCAATCAGAAGACACAGATGCTTGGAGCCAATCAGAATGGAATAAACTCAGTGGGATGTATCCCATTCTGATTGGCTGAAGGCAATAGCGTCTTCTGATTGGATTAGAAATTATTGACAGTTACATCGGCCACTCAGAATGGGATATAGGGGTGTATCCCATTCTGATTGGCTCACACCTTTGCGCATTCTGATTGGCTGAAATATGATTAATAGACGGCTGTAAATAGAATGGTATGGGCCCCCATGAGTGATGGGGTTAATTTTACAGGTTCATTTTTTATTTCAGGACCGGCGAGGCAGGATCTTTGAATTTTAAATGAAGCAGGGGACCCCTGCTGCAAGGGTCCATGTAGGGAGAGGTTAATTTTACAGTACACCCTCAGCCGGGAAAGCGCAATAGTATGCCGTGGGCCCTTTAGGGACCCGTGGTGGGTAATTTAAGATTTTAAATGCAGCGGCGGTCCCGATTGCAAGGGTTAATGTGGGGACCCTCCCGGGGTCCCGGTGGGGACACTGCAGCATGGAGGGGTTAATGTTAGTTGAGACAGAGGTACTTACTGTACCCCCCGCGACATGGGGTTAACGATGGGGTTAAGGACCCTCGCCGGGGAAATTGACATTTTTTATGCTGCAGGAGGTACCGATCATGACCCTGCAGCAAGGGGTTAATGTGGGGACCCTTGCGACACCTCCTTGGGTCAAATAATCTGTGGTCCGAGTTTAGCCATTTGGGGGCTTGACAGGAGGGATAATCAGATCAATTGAATAGCGAAGTTGCGATCTCAGTGTTCGGGACTCTTGCGGACGTGAAAGATCAAAGGCTTGAGGGAAGTGAGCTGCCATTTGAAGAATCGCAATGGGTAGTAGCGCACAGCAAGTAACCCGATCGGGGCTTGCAAGTAGGAGGCAACTGAATCTCCACTTGCAGGCCTGGATCTCTAAAAAGTAGGAATTAAATGAGGCCCTGAATGTGACTTACCATCCCTTGATTGCTTGCTTTTCTATTACAGAAAACGAAGGAAAGTAAGAGATAGAAACACTTACTCAAAATCAACAAGAAAATCTAATTGCTATTTTGCATGAAAATAATTCACTGTAACCATCTATTAAATATTTTTGGTATTCACTTGCAGATAATTTTTTCATGTTGTTTGAGTTAATACATTTCAATAGCTTTGTATACAGGGAAAATGCTTACTGCTTACATCAATATAGAGAGATTATGGAGTATCTCAGCTTTTTTTCATTGTAGTTTGAAAGAAAACATTTTTTGCGAGTGAATCCAAAGAAAGTCAAATCTATAACCCATTCCACAAACAAATATGCAACATTCAATATAGTTATTAGATGTGATTGTATTTATATGAGAGAAGAAGAGATACAGAGCTTAGCAGTTCAAACATATAATTTAAAATCAGAAAGTCAAAGGAAAGAAGCTGCAAAAAGGGTAGAAGATAAGTGGTAGTGATTAATGTGGTAAACTGTTTGTAGAGTAAATTAGCCTAATGGTTATTTCCTTTTAACATTTATGTTTCTGGACAATGACTAAATAAATGGCATGGGTGTGTGGGGGGTGGGGTCTTTCACGCAGTTCTGCAAATAATATTAATGGATATGTATCTCCAATAGTATTTTCTCTCTGGGGTCATGTGCTAAGATGTACAAATTCTGGCACATTATCTTTCCAGATGCCAGAAGAATGTGATACATACAGTATTTAGCCCTCTCTTTATAATGTTATTCCAGTCATTGCCAATGCATTAGTTATAATAATGTAACATAGCATAGCAATAATCCTGCACATTTGACATATTTAGAAAGTGATAGTAAGATGCCACATACAGCAGTCTGCTGCTCAAGTCTTTATTGACAAACCTGTTTGCACTTTACTGAAGCATAGATCCAAACCATCTAATTCATGGCTTAGCATAGTCATACAGAGCTATGGTTTAATCCTTGTGTTATATAGACACTGTGGCCCTCATTCAATTGCAATTTTGCCAATTGAATAGGGGTCTAAATAAGAACGTCACATATATTTTTTAAAGAAGTTTTTAGTTATTAAGCATCTATCCAAAAGCACGTTTTTCACTAACTAAAAACTTCTTTAAAAAATATATATTATGTGCTTATTTAGAGCCGTATTCAACTGGCAAAATCGCAATTGAATGAGGGCCTGTGTCAGCAGGTACACATAGGCCTTGTGCTCTAGGCCTTAATAGATTTGTCAAGATGCCCCTGACTACCAGCCTTTTGGACTTATTTTTGTGGTTGTGAGACTGGGCTCAGGATTTTACATTATTATTATTATTGTTTATTTGTAATGTTGCCAACATATTCCATAGCAGTATGTTTTTTAGTTATGTAATGTGTTTTGTTATGTTGATTACTGTATGTTTAATTGTGTCTAGTTGATTTAGAATGTTATAAGGTGATCTGTAACTGACAGTTGATATCAGTTAGTTATGTAATGTGTGTCTTGGAGAAAAAGGCAGTTTGAATACAGTCTGTGATGCTTCTGACAAGAGAAAAGTGAGGCAACCAAGCTATCAGTGACTCTGAGAAGATTAATATATATATATGGAATAAGATATCTGGAAGATATATATATATATATATATATATATATATATATATATGTGTGTGTGTCAGAATCCATACTGAAGACAGGGTTAATATATATAAGATATCTAGAAGATATACAGTAAAATCACGGTTATCCGGCACCTAACCAACCGGCACCGGCATCAATTCCCCATTTGAACAAAACTCCTGCTACAGCAGCATAACCGGCACTATCCGACAGGTCGAGACTGCAAAAAAGAATACTAACTTTTTTTCTTATAATTTTTTCTGGGCCTAAATGGCCCAGATTAAATGCTAATGCATTTTTAAAGGCATTTTGAGGGGTTTTGGGGGGGTTTAAGGGTTGTTTAGGCCCTTTTTTGGGGGGGCTCCCGATTAACCGGAAACCTATCCGGCAATAGGGAGTCTGCGTGGGTGCCGGATAACCAGGAGTTTACTGTATATGTGTCAGAGTCCAAAGTGAAGAAAATGGCTTCCCTGATCCTGTACGATTAATGAAGAGTGTATATTCTCCCAATAAAAGGGGAGGAAACCGAAGTATGTATATGCTCATAATAAAAGGGGAGGAAACCTATCTAGAAGATATATGAATAATGAAGTGGATGTTATGATACCTTGCAGATGAAACATTTTCAATGACTGTAATAACAATTTATACAAAATCCAGAAGACTCACAAACTGTTACAGAATGTTATCAGCTCAAGTTTAAATATATATCTGTTGAACCTGCTATTAATAACAACAACAATTAAAGCAGTTCCTAACTTTTATAATGCTGAGCCTGAGTTCATATTTTTAAATACTACATCTGAGTACGGGCAGTTTAGAGATATCAGCTGTCTTGGTGAAGGGATCAAAAGAACCCGAAAGGTCTGCTGGGTAGGTTGGCCACAACAGTCTTATCAAGCACAACTGAAGAAAGCAGATCTTCACAACGTTGTTCTGTGATCTGGAAATTATATGACCATAAAGCACCCATTCTTAGACAGGCATACTCTGCATGTGGATACTTGTTTGGTCAGCGGTTTGATTCTGCCACGGCCACAACTCCCAGGGCTAGGGCAACACATTTTCAGTGGGCAAAATGAAGAGATGTACGTTAAAATATGCTTCTATATGCACAGAATTGTATATATGCAGTGACATTGCTGTCTGTAAGTGTATTTGATACTTTCTGATATATCATTTAAATACATAAACTCGTAAGCCTATAATTTGAGATACAGAAAGGGAATAGGAAGAGCTGCACGTGGGGACTGATGAGCACACAAAACTGGCCACGACAGTATAAAAACAAAATATGCCCATATGTTTGGCTAATGAAGACCATTTACATTTTATCTGGAACATGGCAATGAAACAGGTATGTATAAAATTTAATACTACTAAAAACATGTTGTGATGGGAGCTACAGTAATATACTGAACAATCATTTAAAGATGAAACTATAGGTATAGGTGTCTTCTGTGCATTCACCTGCATACTGAGCATGCCCAGTCTCTTTTTATATAGGTTGCTGAATGTAAAACAATGCGCTAGAGGCTTATTAGGAATTGATGAAGACGATCTCTCATTAACAAAACATAATAATCAGTCAGTTCAAAATAGCAAACTTGAATGTTAGGTTACTACAGGAAAAAAAATAGTTTATAAAATTAACTAACATTCTCAAACTTGGCAATGCCATCTGGTTGATTACATACTCATTCTTACTGAGATACTCCTGTCTCATGAGGTTGGACAGGGTATTTTTTTTCAGACTGCTCAGTACAAGCAATGAGTTGAAGACTGTGTAGATCTCTACTTCCCTATAATATAGACTTGATAATCTTTTATTCAACTTTTCCAACACTTTATTCCACTAGCACAATAAATGAGATGATGTATTGTCTTTTTACATGGCATAGTTTTCAAGTATTTACAGCAAAAGAAAGAAGTGAGAAGTACACCAAAATACTTTGAAGGGCAGCACGACCATTTTATACTTTTGTTAATGCAAGACACATGTAAGTACTAAATGGGCATGATGTCTAAAGTGAAGTAGCATTGAAGTTTAAGCTCTCTGTTTGGTTTGGTGTGATTTTTAGCTCAACTGTAAGAACCTGAATCCAGTGATCAGTTTTATTACAGCTTTAATTGATTTGCCCATAAGAGTATGTACTTAAATTATCCAACCAAGGATGTTTTGTTTTCTGAATGTTACTATGAAAAAGATTTGTTTTGTTAAATTTAGTATTATTGCCCTTGCAACACATTTAATGAAAGAGAATGTTTGAATTTCATTATCTTTTTACTTTGTATAGTTGTGGTAAACTACTTCATCAAAACATCCACTACACAAGCCAAGGAACTGGCCCCACGCTGATGAGAGGCAGTAACCTTGAACAAGCTGTACGTGGGTGGGATTCCTAGCTTGCTCAAAGCTGTGTGACTCTAGGGGGACAACTACATTAATTCACCTTAAGAGATTACAAGCAGCCGGTCTCTGCCAAGGTGGGTGAGATCTGTAGCTTAGTGCTGGTTTCAGGAAGTAGGGACACGCCTGTCGCGGAGCCAGAACTGTTATAATGCAGGACGGTGTTATCACAGAGGCTGCTGCTCACTGTCAGTGTGATTGTGTAAGGTCACTTGTTGTCATATAGATTTGTATGTATGTATAATCATGAATGTATAATTATGTATGTATGTAAAATTACATATGTATGTGTGTATATATAATTGTGTATGTATGCATGTATGTATGTGTAATTATATCTGCACATATGTGTATGTATGTGTGTGTAATTATATATGTATGTATGGGTGTGTCATTATATATGCATGTATGTATACATATATATATATATATATATATATATATATATATATATATATATATATATATATATATATATACATATATATTTGTGGTCTGGTCCCTCTCCCAACGATCGAGTATGTCGAACCATTGCTCTCCAGAGATGGGAATGCCCTTGTAGACATTTGGAAATGGTCCCCCCCACAATCCCAGGGAAACAACCTGGACATAAGCTTTGCAATCGGGCCCCTCTCCTGGTGAAGCTGAGGTATGGCCTATTGCTACACCCTAACTGGCCTGCTAAGAGGGCCAATGGCCGAGTGATGGTGAGAAGGGAGGGAAGGGAGTTGATTTCTGGTGAAGGCTGATGTAGCATTAGGGGTGTGATTGAAGTGAGCCTGCGAAGGTTGGTTTTGGGACTTATAGAAAGCATGAACGAGGTAATGCCTGGGAAGGCTGATATGGGTCGTATGGAAAGTGAAAACGAGGTTCGTATGGAAAGCGTGAACAGGGTAAGCCTGCGAAGGCTGATTTGGATCATATGTAAAGTGTCAATAGGGTAAGCCTGCAGACGGCTGGCTTATTGAAAGCTGGATGAAGGCTGAAGGTTAGCAGGCTTGGGCCAAAATCTGCAAAAGGCCAAAGGCATAGCCTTGGACATGGACAAGGGACATAACTTAGCAGATTCAGGTCCAACCCCCCAAAGAAGGTATAGGAAAGTTGAGAAACTTGTTAGACTTGGCCAAAACTAAGCTTAAGAAAGCGAAAGCTGAAACCTGGACGTGGACCAAGGCTGAATAAGGCCCTTCCATGGGAAGAGGTGGAGCAAGAGAGGGCCCCTCCCACAAACCCGGGTATTGACATGGTCAATGTGCATGTATATATATATATATCACATATTATAATTGTCCTGCTACGAGTCGTCGTCACGCTGTTTGCGTGGTCCGTACGAATAGCGGGCTTAGCGATGAGCGCCGCAGGCGCTCATCGCCCGGCGAGCCTCGCGAAGCGAGGCGAGCCGTTAACCCGTAGAACTTTAGCGGGCTTAGCGATGAGCGCCGCAGGCGCTCATCGTCCGGCGAGCCTCGCGAAGCGAGGCGAGCCGTTAAACCGTTGCACTTTGGCAATTAACCCGTAGAACTTTAGCGGGCTTAGCGATGAGCGCCGCAGGCGCTCATCGTCCGGCGAGCCTCGCGTAGCGAGGCGAGCCGTTAAAACTTAGTAAAAAAATACGGCCGCAAACCGCCTATCATAAAAATTAAAATTAACAATAACTACACACACCACATACATAAAAACCTAACCGATAGCAAGAGGGAGCATCCACGACCTGCAGAAAGCGAGTTACACATTGATTTACCTTAAAATACAAAAATGTAAACACAAAAAAAAAAATAAGCGACAGAAAAAATGGAGGCCGAAAAAAATGAAAACGAGGCTACAGCACTCTGAGCACGAAAAAGACTTGCGTAGACACATTACGGATAATCCGTGACGGCGTATAAGACACATTACGACATCGCAAAAATCGGACGCAACCCGCGGACAAGAAAAAAGATAAAACACACTAAATACACAGAACACATAAATAAAAATGTTACCGACAGCAAGAGGAAGCATCCTGGACCTCAAAACAAAAACTATCGCCTTCATTTAAAGCAAAATAAAAGAGTTTAGACACTTTAAAAAAAATAAGCGAGAGAAAAAATGGCGGCCGAACAAAACGAAAACGAGGCTACAGCACTATAGCCACGGAAAACACTTACGGAAAATCCGATAAGACGCACACCACACATTTCCGGATTAACACGGAGTTCCCGCCTTTGTCTCGCGTAGACTCCGATTTCCCGCCTTTGCCTCGCGCCGACTACGATTTCCCGCCTTTGCCTCGCGCCGACTCCGATTTCCCGCCGAAAACAACACATTGGTCTCGAGCAACAGCGTATTTCCCGCCGAAAACAATGCATTTCGCTCGCGCACCCGTATTTCCCGCCGAAAACAATGCATTTGGATCGCGCAAAAACCTATATATAGGGCACAATTGACACATTACTGACACCTTTTACTGAGGTGATGACAGTGTGACTGGACATTTTCGGATGCTGGAAAATCGAACGAGATTGATAGCTCTTCAGGATACTGATTCAGGAACATTGAATTACAAAAGGTACATTTTAAGAAGTATCATTAATTAATTACTATATTATTAGTTACTTAATAAGGACAATTATGTACATTAAATTAATAATTGGTTATGTATTGTGCATTAATTATTAATGTACATTACATTGAATTATTAATTAATAATGTACATTAAATTAATAATTAATTGATTATATATTGTGCTTAAATGTGTGAAACATTGTAAATAATATTTATTATGTATTTTATTTAATTAAGAATTAATCATCAATAAAATATAACCAATTAACTATTAAATTAATGTACATTATTTCATTAACAGAAATATAATATTGAGCTTAACTGTGTGAAACAATTGACAATACTATTGATAATGTACATTAAATAATATATATATATATATATATATATATATATATATATATATATATATATATATATACACACACATACATATATACATACATACATATATATATATATATATATATATCTCTATATCACATATTATAATTGTGTAACTACGATTCGTCGTCATGCTGCGTTGCGTAGTGCGTACGACTTTGCGATGAACGCCGCAGGCGCTCATCGCCCGGCGAGCCTCGCGCAGCAAGGCGAGCTGTTAAATCGTAGCACTTTGGCAATGAGCGCCGCAGGCGCTCATTTCAGGCGAGCCTTGCATAGCGAGGCGAGCAGTTAAACCGTAGCACTTAGAAAAAAAATACGAGGTTAAAAAAATTACGAGATAAGCGGCGGAACAAAAAACAGTAAAAAAAAAAAACACTAAATACACACTAAAAAATAAAACAAAGGTCACTTACAGCATGGGGAACCAGGCAGGACGTCTGGAAGTGAGTTGGAACTGCAATTTAGATCGATTTAGCAGAGTTACAAAGATCGAAAATCGGCTAAGCGAGAAAAAAAATGGCCGCCGAAAAAAATGAAAACGAGGCTATACTACTACGAACTGCGTAAAACACAGCCACAGACGTATGTCTTTGAAAAACAATGAGATAAAGGATGCGGATTAACCGCGCAATGAGTAAAAAGACAGTAGTGAGTACGAAACATTTTACGAAACACAATTACAGATTTAACGACTTTGTCTCGCGCAACATCGGATTTCCCGCCTAAACCAACGCATTTGATGTGAAATCTAAGTTGCAAGTTACAAAAAAAAAAAAATTGTATTTATTTTAAGAAAAAAAAAAAAAAGGGACAAATGGAGCGTCATGTTGTGTGGCAAACACATTTCACTACATTTAATTTTTAGTGACCGTCATTTGACCGTTTGACCATATTTACTGTTAAACCGTAGTACTTTAGCGGGCTGAGCAATGAGCGCCGCAGGCGATCATTGCCGCGAGGCTCGCCGTTAAATCATAGTACTTTGGCAATGAGCGCCGCAGGGCTGAGCGATGAGCGCAGCTGCCGAACATTGCGCAGCGAGGCGAGCCGTTAAACCGTAGTACTTTGGCAATGAGCGCCGCAGAAAAAATGCTGCACGAACAAAACGAAAACCAGGCGACAGCACTATAACCACGGAAAACACGTACCGATAATCCGCTAAGACGCATACCACACATTATCCGCCATTTTAGGATAATGCGGAAGTACACATTTACGTTAACGGTTTGGTCTCGCGCACGCACACTATTAACACTGCACACGTTCATCACGCTTACACAGCACCTCCACACCACTAATGCTGCAGCAACATCAACACAGATTGCCAGCTCTTCATCACAATGCATAAAAATATGTACATTCATTTATTAATTTGATTTCTATATTTCAGTAGTACACACAAAACAACATTAGCTACCTTACTATTCCATATGTATATTAATAACTAAACAACTTTTAAAACATACACATCTGATTGCCGTCATTTTTTGACGGGCAATACGCTAGTATATATATATATATTGTGATAACGCTGCTGTCACACTCAGGGTTCGCGCCCTTGTATCCGGCACCACAATGGAGTACTCAGGAGCCCTTTTTAAAATATCAGCAGTATTTATTTGAGTGTAGCAAAACAACATAAATGGTGCAAAACAAAATCCTAGCTTCTAATAGAAGCACTGACTTTACTCTTGGCTGTGGTTCCCTCACTAAGCAAGATAAAGTCCACACAAAACAAAAGTCCAGACAAAAGCTTACTGGATATCAAGTCTCGCTTGTAGCAGGGGATTTCCACAGCAGGCTCTGGCGTCCTCTGTCCAGCTCAGACTGAGCTCTCTCTCTCAGCTGGGTTCTAATCAGACCTTTAAAGGTGGAACCCAGCTGGGCCTGCTTGATTAGCCTGCTGTGTTAACCCTTAGTGGACACAGGGCTCTGATCAGTCTCTCTTCCACGTACACTCCATCAATGATTCTGTTACAATATATACAGTATACAGTGGGGAGGAAAAGTATTTGATCCCCTGCTGATTTTGAATGTTTGTCCACTGACAAAGAAATGATCAGTCTATAATTTTAATGGTGGGTGTATTTTAACAGTAAGAGACAGAATAACAAAAAAAAAAAAACAAGAAAAACGCATGTCAAAAAAGTTATAAATTGATTTGCAGGTCAATGAGGGAAATAAGTATTTGACCCCTTCGTATTAGTACTTGTGGCAAAAACCCCTGTTGGCTCCGTCCATCGTCCCCTTGATGAAGTGCAGTTGTCCTGTCCCCTTAGCAGAAAAACACACCCAAAGCATAATGTTTCGACCTCCATGTTTGACGGTGGGGATGGTATTCTTGGGGTTATAGGCAGCATTCATCATGCTCCAAACACGATGCCAAAGAGCTCGATTTTGGTCTCATCTGACCACAACACTTTCACCCAGTTCTCCTCTAGATCATTCAGATGTTCATTGGTAGGCTTAAGACTGGCCTGTACATATGCTTTCTTGATCAATGGGACCTTGCGGGCGCTGCAGGATCTCAGTCCTTCGTGGCGTAGTGTGTTACCATTTGTTTTCTAGGTGACTATGGTCCCAGCTGCCTTGAGATCATTTACAAGATCCTCCCGTGTAGTTCTGGGCCGATTCCTCACAGTTCTCATGATCATTGAAACTTCATGAGGTGAGATCTTGGAGCACCAGACCAAGGGAGACTGGCAGTTATTTTGTGTTTCTTCTGTTTGCGAATAATCACACCAACTGTTGTCACCTTCTCACCAAGCAGCTTGGTGATGGTCTTGTAGCCCATTCCAGCCTTGTGTAGGTCTATAATCCTGTCCCTGACAACCTTGGACAGCTCTTTGGTCTTGGCCATGGTGGAGAGTTTGGAATATGATTGATTGCATTTGTGGACAGGTGTCTTTTATATAGGTAACGAGCTGAGATTAGGAGCTCTCCCTTTAAGAGAGTGCTTCTAATCTTAACTTGTTACCTGTGTAAAAGACACCTGGGAGCCAGAAATCTTGCTGATTGATAGGGGATCAAATACTTATTTCCCTCACAGACCTGCAAATCAATTTATAACATTTTTAAATGAGTTTTTCTTGTTTTTGTTACATTATTCTGTCTCTCACTGTTAAAAAAACACCTACCATTCAAATTATAGACTGATAATTTCTTTGTCAGTGGACAAACGTTCAAAATCAGCAGGGGATCAAATAGTTTTTCCCCCCCACTGTATATAATATATATATATATATATATATATATATATATATATATATGTATGTATATATACATAGATGAATAATCAGAGTATTGCAGCATATAGTGATACCTTTTAAATTGGACAAACGTATTCTTAATATAGCGACGAGCTCTCGAGAGATGATCCTCTCTTTATCAAGTCAAAAGCAATACTAATAAAAAATATGAGAGAAGTGGACAGAAAAAAAAAGGAAAAAAATAATTAATTGTGCAGTGAAACAGACCAGTATGGTAAATAATGTCCTGATAGGTCAGTGGTCTGTTTCTCTGCCCAATTTTTTTTTTCCAATTATTATGAATAAGTTTGTACAACAAAAAAGGTATCACTATATACTGCAATACTCTGATTATTCATCTAGATTACTGGACACTCACGGCTATCTCACTCTTCATAATGATATATACACATATATATATGTGAGTGTATATATAATATATATATATATATATATATATATATATGCGTTTATATATAATATATATGTATACATATCACATATATAGTTGTGAGCATGCGGGCTGTTGCTAACGTTTTCTGCCCTCGCAAAGGTGCTCCTTGCCAGCAACTGCCGATTTGCAAAATTTCCGTTATGACCCATTACGACCTGGCAAAAAACGTCCGAAACCCGCGCACATGAAAACATGAAAAACACAATAAATACACACAACAAATAAAAGAGTTTAGACACTCAAATACCCTAAGCGAGAGAAAAAATGGCAGCCGAAAAAAACGAAAACGAGGCTACAGCAGTCTAAAGACGCAAAACACCAGCAAACCCCTACGGATTTCTCGAAAAAGACATACAAGATCCGAAAACAAGGACGCAACCCGTGCGACCCCAAAAGCATTACAAACACAATAAATACATGCAACAAATACATAAAAAGCTTACCCACAGCAAAGGGGTGCACCCAGGACGTCTGCAAGTGAACTTTCACCTCGATTTAACTCCAAGTTTAGACACCTGAAAATCACCTGAGCGAGAGAAAAAATGGCCGCCGAACAAAACAAAAACGAGGCTAAAGGACCCTAAACACGCAAAACACCACCAAACACCTACGGATTTTCCGAAAAAGTCGGACGAGCTCCAAGATCAAGGACGCTAAATCACCAACAGCCGCGTACCACACATTAGGCGCCATTTTAGAACAATAACTTATACAATCCGGAAGTACACAGCTACCTTAACGGCTTTGCCTTGCGCACGCACACTTTTACACTGCACACATTCATCACGCTTACACAGCAGCTCCACAGCACTGATGATGCAGCAACATGAAAACAGATTGACAGCTCTTCAACACAATGCTTCCTGCATATATTACTTGAAAATAGGTAAAGTATATTACTTTATTAATGAATTATTTATTTGATTACCATACACCAAACAGCATTAGCTCACTTACAATTTCATTGCCGCAATTTTTTACGTTCTAGTATCACATATAATAGTTGTGAGGTGAGCCGTTGACGCATGCAGCACGCGGGGCAGGCAAAGCGAGGCAAAAAGTTGAGGCACGCAGGACTTAGGCTTGCAGCACTTAGCGAGGGACACAAAATTACTGCCTGTAGGACTTAGGACCAGAGGCACGTATATGGACTGTGGACCTCGCAAAAATACGACTTTTACTGCCGAATCACTGAACAGTAAAAAGCTGAAAAAAACAACAAATATGCTGCAAATTTGAGGCATATTAGTTTTTTCTCGATCGGAAATCGCATACACAATAAAAAAAATGGCGGACGAAAAACGCAAAAGGAAGAAAACGAGGTGGAAGCTCGCAAAAAACAGCCCCAAACCCGTAACACTTAAGGAAAACCAGTAACACTTCCTCCGCAACAGTAACATTTACACCAACGCAGTAGCACTTTAACCAAGCCAGTAACACTCAACCCAAGTCACTACTACTCATGGTGAGGCCCCTAAACTACACGGTGGGGGGGGGGGGGAGGCGCAATGAGGGCCAAAGGCGTTCAGAGGGCCCTTAGCCCTGCATTGTGTGGCAAACAGCATTGCTAGCCTTACATTTTTACTCCCTTCATTTTTGACGGGCAGTTTCCTTGTATATATACTAGGCACCGGAGGAGGGAGGCCCGGGGTGTGCCCACATTTTTTTTCCGCATTGTCGCCCTCCATTTACTTGCTCTGCCACTGCCTTTTAGCCTGATGATAAGGGAACACAAATGCTACTACTATATACCTTTGAAACTTGGCATGATACTGTCTCTGCCTACCATGAATTCTTAGTCATTCTCTATATTTTTGAATAATTTTACAAATCAGTGTTATCGATTATAATCTGATTAACACCTTTTGGCAATCACTTCCTCTATTTTTCCCACTTTCCCTATAATAAACTCCATGTGCACATTAGACAGGCTCCAAATCTGTCCACCTTCCACACAATTTCTTAGAGTCATTCTCTCACTCTGACAGAGCACTGTTTCTTATTATCTTTTCTCTCGTTCCCACTTTATGATCCTGACATCATTTTTCAATTTGTTTCCTTGTCTATGGCAAATATGCCAATTTAATGTATGGTCTGACTTTCACATATATTCTACAAATGCCATTTTGGAACTTTGTAATTGTACGGAAATAAAACTAAAGATTTTTATTGACATTTCGATAAAGCTCCTATCTCTCAGTGTCAGCTCTGTATTTGTCTCAGACTTGATCAAGATATAGACATGATTTCTGTGGTTAGCTGTGTCTTTATTAGAGAATATGCATGATACAATACCATGGGAATCCCATATATGCAGAGCGATAATGAAGATCTGTCAAATTTGTCACTTACAGCCTTATTAAATTGTGATTCGGCCAATTGAAAAGGGTTCTATATAAGCACAGAGCATATTCTTTTACAGAAGTTTTTAGTTAGTGAAGACCTTGTTTTTGGATAGAAGTTCACTAACTAAAAACTTCTGTAAATGTATATGCTATGTGCTTATATAGAGCCCTATTCAGTTGGCCGAATCACAATTTAATAAGGCTGTAAGCTTCCTGGTGCAGCAAATGAATTGTAAGCTATATAGATTTTTTTCTCAACAAGTAGTATTTATTTTAATGTGACCTTTAGTGGTGTCTATTGATTCTATACACTTTTCTATGTTATTTTAGCAATTATTCTGTAAACTTATATTCATCAGACAAATGTCCTTCAGAGATACTACAAATAGTTGCACTGTACAGATCACAAACAGTCCCTTCAATATGCAAACAAATGTGTCAACTTATTAAATGTTGTTTAACATAAGTGGCTCTCTGAGTAGAATAAAATTGTATTAATATAATAAACAGTCAATCATGAATTGAAGTTTAGAGAATACATTTGCATAAAGTACTCTGTATTATTAAATTGAACTGACAGGCTTATAAAACAACTCAAATTATAGTACCATCAAGCTGAACATTAAAATGTTATTTTCAGTGTTTTAAAACCAAGGTACCTAACTAAAGTAGCATATTAATTAGTTATAGCTGTGTATTATTATACATTAATTTTGAATATAACAAAGCTAAATGATATTATGACAGCATAGAGGAGCAAAGGAATTTTATTAATTACAGAAGATGCAGATTAAATAAATTAAGCATATAGTCCCATAGAAAGCAAACTCATTTTAGAAGAGGATGCCTTTTATTGGAATATACTGATATACAGACTTATTAAATTGTGATTTGGCCAATTGAATAGGGTTCTTTATAAGCACATTGTATAGTTTTTTTACAGAAGTATTTAGCTAGTGAAGAACTTGCTTTTGGATAGAAGGTCACTAACTAAAAACTTCTGTAAAAAAATATGCTGTGTGCTTATATAGAGCCCTATTCAATTGGCCGAATCGCAATTTAATAAGGCTGAGAATGTTTTGTTGTTGCTCAGTCCTTCAGTTGAATCCGACTCTAGGTGACCATATGGACCCCAGCACCAAGACACATCTGTCTGTGTCTGGTTGTGTTTATCCATATGGTTTTCTTCGCAAAAATACTGGAATGAGCTGCCAGTTCTTTCTGCAAATTGTCTGACCTCTCTGCTATGACCTGCCCATCTTGGGTGACCCTACATGGTATAGCTTACAGCTTCATAGAGGTACACCGGCCCCTTCAGCACAACAAGGTAGCGATCCAGAAGGAGGAGATTATATACAATTATACAATAACTTATAATTATGGAAATAGAAACTTCATCATGGTGGCGAAGTTGGATAGCTGCAGCGAGTTTAGAGAAGAAAAATCCTTAACGAACACTGTGATGGTGATCTTGTTTTTACATATTTTTCCATATATTTTGCCCCACTGGGGAAATCACACAGTGGGATGAATTGTTATTAGGATAAGTAGACTGCAATTAAATCACAATGCCTTTTTTTTTGTTGCCATATGTGGCCCTTAGAGAATTTAGCCCAATGTTTCATAGAATTATTTTGTTTGCTACCCTCTGGATCAATTTATGTAAATAATGGATCAGAGGTAGTTTAAAAGGCTGGATTTAAGGGACTGTTTTATTCAACTTCAGCTATTATGAAATATGTAACTATGAAACAAATTGTAATGATTAGCTTTGTGTTCCATATAATGCCTGAGTTATTCCGTATAAATGATTATTTAACTTTTACTGTAAATTGGATTGGCTCCAAAGTCTCTGAATGTATTCACTAAGCTTTTCTACTAATGAAGGGTAGACTGGACTGTTGGCGGTCCTCATGAAAGCCAGTGCACACCAACTTAAGTGGCCCAACTTACATTGTCCTGGACTCACTTGTTAGAAATCCCTTTATTTATTGAATGCACCTTATCAATATATTCATGTAGTTAAACGATCACTGATGATGCACATTTATAGTGGCACTTGATAATAAGAAAAATCTTTATAGAAACTAAAAAGTAAATACAGCAATTAATATACACAGAGCAAGCAGCCATTGTTTGATTGTTTTTTGTTAACCTGTTTTGTCCCCTGGGGGGTCTTTAATACAGGTAAGGGGGGAAATTACTAAGACATTGCCAATGCTAATGGACGTTTTAATTCTCAATCCAGCTTCTCAGCTCAGTGTGCGATTTAAATCATTGTGGCTCATTGTTAGTTATTGTGAATGGGTTGTGTAATGGGTGTGTTATGAGAGTGTGAAATCTAACTGTAATTAACTATAATAATTGTGGTAAGTGTGTACACACTTACTACTTCCTAAGTCCGTACAGAGCTAATATGAATCTTAGTATAACATTGTTTATGGCTGTGTTACATATCAGCTCTACTGAACTATGTTTTATTTGTTTAGTAATCAGGATATATTGACTGGGATATACAATATAGCAAGGCTTTGATTGATAGGAAAATCTGTATAAACAGCAGTCCAAAACTATTAGCCATTTTCACCAATAATAAACAACTCTTCTGGAACTGTAATAAAAATGGAGATTGACTTCCCACCTGCAGTTTTTTCACTAAAAACGCTTGGATGACTCTCTTTACAAGAACTGTAGATTCTGAAAAGCATCTGATGCAAATCATAAGAAATTTTCTGTGTTCCATTATTAACATTGCAACGCATGAGAAAAACAACAGCAAATATATTTTACTTCCTGAACAGCTAGAATACGTTTGATAGGTCATTGATGTCTTCTGAGGTTCTAAGCATTGAAAAATATAATTAAGTCTATATGCTAATGCCTATGCAGAAATTATGACTTATTATTTTCATGATATTTTACATGCATGCAATATAAACATTTTTGGTTTTGGTTTGTTGTTTCTTGCATACAGAATAGATTTGCCCATTATTTTGGAGCTCTTCTATCATTATGGTTGGTGTAAGCCTGATACACCATGGAAAATGTATCTCTAAGTAAGTGAGAGCTACATTGCCCAGTGTGGATAAAATCCCATAGATTTGAGTGTATCCTACTCTACTGACATATATGTACATATGTCTTGTATATAGCTCTGTAAATGCATATACATGGTTAGTATGTGCATGTTAATATGCTGAAGCATAAGTTCAAGCAAATAACCAATGCAAAGCTGTGTAGGTATGCATATAGGGCTATAAAGTGACTAATGTTTTTCTTCTTCCTCTCATTATTCACAAGAGCAGTCATTTTGACTTACAGTACATATAACTTATTTGTATTAGCCCTCAAATCACAAAGTTGTGTTGGTTATCAACTTTTTGAGGCAAGGGACCAGTAGGCTTCATTCCTAAATTAACATAGAGGTCTTTTGAATTCCAGACCATTGTGAACAAGGTGACGTTAACTGCAGTGATCATAATTTTTTATTTCTTTGACAATTTTGTGTAGGTTATATCTTAATTGCATGACAGTTCTTCGGTAAACTATATACAACTGTGAATAATGGTAATGGTATATTTAGAGAGAAACTCCACCTAAAAGGTTCTCCTGTATTAAAATCACTCGTACAGATGATTGACAAATTAGAAACCTTTCATAACATTTACTTAGATTGTTAATTACCTCTCCGTGTTAGTGGAGAGAATAAGAATACATGCTAAGTCTCATTTCTGTCATTGACTCAGAAAGCTGAGCTGATTGGGTCAAACCTTCAAGAAACAGTAAAACTACAACTGTGACACTTACATACATGGAGCCCTATTCAATTGCCCAAATCGCAATTGCTTTAACACGTAATGTTACTGATATTCAATTGGCTACATTCAGCAACTCACATTCCAATTAGAAATGTGAGTTGTAATGCAAGTTACAGGCTCAAAAGAACTACGGGCTTGTCAAAAACATAACTCTGTTCTATCTCCTCCATAGATCGATTTTTTAATTACAACATTTCAACAAACCCGCAATTGTCTTCAAACTGTAAATGAATACAATTGAATACATCTAAATGTTTAGAAAAAATGCGACCCGCAGCCAAAAGTTCAGTTTGGAGGCAATTTTGGGCTTGCAATTGAATGAGGCTCATGGTTTGTATTTTTCCACAGGTAACATTTTGTAGAAATAAAATGTAGGTGCTAAAACTTTTATACATATACTGTATTTTGAAAGTGTGCTCTTTTATAAAGGGGCAACTTTAAGGGAACAGTCCTACCTTGGAACAAAGTATACTAATTACCATAACAAGATAATTCCCACCACCCACTCCCCCTTACACACCCACACACATGCTTCTCACCCCTCCTTTTCCCTGCAGAACTGCAGATAATGTTCTGTAGGTGAGACCAAAGGACTACTGCTCCTCCCTTATACGCTTTGTAAGTAATGATTTTGCTCCCTGCCCCTCTCCCGTCCACCCCTTTTTTCTCTTAATGTTTAGACTCATTCAAATCAGCAACACCTGCTAATTAATCCTGATTAATTTTCTAAAAGACACACTGTTTCACAATGTTTCCTTCTTTCTAATCTCCTGTTTGTCTCTCAGATTCTCCTCCCCATTTTCCCCACATCATGTATCCAATGAAATAACCATTTCAACTTCTCTCATCTCCTCCCCTTTTCTTTGCTCCCACGAGCTCCTCTCCTTCCTCCAGTCACCATCTCCTACAGCTCACAAGCAAAAACGCTTCTGTAAGACCCACTCCCATCTCCTATCCCGTCCACTCCTCCTTCTGCTGGCAGCTGGAGATATAACTCCTAATCCAGACCCCTCAATCATTTCCACCTTCTGTCAGCCACGCACTGCCCCCAGGATTGCAAATAGCCAAAACTCTCCACAACTTAATACCTATCTCCTGCCACAAACCATCCTCTTTGCCCTTCTCCTGTGCACTCTGGAATTCAATAAGCTCACTTTAATCCATGACCTATTCACTTTGAACTCCCTCAATCTACTGGCTCTCACAGAAACCCGTCTCTCTCCTTCAGACACTGCTTCCCCTGCTGCACTCTCCCATGGTGGTTTTCACTTCAGTCACACTTCTCGACCTGGGAACTGACATGGTGGTGGTGTTGGCATATCACTTTCCTCTCGGTACACATTTCACTCCATACCCACTATTCCTTTCCTCCAATTTTCATCATTTGAAGTTCACACCATCCACCTTTTCTCACCTATCTCTTTACGTGTTGCTGTGATCGATCGCCCTCCAGGACCAACCTTTCAATTTCTTGATCACTTTGCTGCCTGGCTCCCTCACTTTCTCTCCTCCAACGTTCCTTCACTCGTTCTTGGCGACTTCAACATTGCCATTGACACTCCTAACTCCCCTACTGCTGCTAAACTACTTTCACTCACCTCATCCCTCGGCCTCTCACAATTGACAGATTCCCCAACTCACCATGATGGACACTTTCTAGACCTTATTTTCACCCATCTCTGCACAACCTCTAACCTCGCCATCTGCCCAATAACTCTATCTGAACACCACCTTCTATCCTGCAGCCTCACTACATCTTTCACCATTACCCTGAGAAACCTGCAATCACTTGACCCAAAACACCTTTCCACGGTGTTACAACCCCTTCTCAGTCCCATTACTGATCTCACTTGTCCTGACACTGCCACCTCACAGTACAACATGACTCTTACCTCCACCCTTGACACTCTGGCCCCCATAACAACACGCAGATGCCCATGCTCTTATCCACAACCATGGCACACCATACAAATACGATAAATCCAGAGGTGCTCCCGCAATGCTGAACGGCTATGGAGGAAATCACGTACTTCAGCAGATTTCCTCCAGTACAAATTTATGTTGTGCTCCTACTTCTCTGCCCTCAACCTCGTCAAACAGCACTAGTTTACATATTTAATATCTACATTGTCCTCTAACTCAAAACGTTTGTTTGCCACATTCAACACTCTCCTCTGCCCACCACCACATACTGTTCCTTCCTGTCTCACAGCTGAAGACTTTGCCAGCCATTTTAAGCATAACATTGAAAACATTTGTAACATACTCTATTCTCAACATGGACAACACACTCCCTCCTCTCAACTAACTGATAACACCCAGCCTTTACCCTTCCTTAAGCCCACAGCCATTATGCTTTCCTTTGACCTTGTAACAGAGGATGAAGTATCCAGCCTACTATCAACCACTCACCTTAGTATCTGTCCTCTAGATCCTAATCCATCACAGCTTATCCCTCCCACTACTTTCTACCACACTTACCCCTGTTTTTACACATCTCTTCAACCTTTCCTTAAACACTGGCATGTTTCCATTATATCTAAAACATGCCATTCTTAAAAAACCCTCACCTGACACTGATTCCGCAACTAACTACCACCCTTTCCCTCCACTCCCTCTGGCTTCCAAACTGCTTGAGCGGCTCGTCTACAATCACCTTACCCAATTTATCTTCTCCAACTCCCTTCTTGACACCTTCCAATCTGGCTTCCGACCCAACACTCCACTGAGACATATCTCACAAAAGTCACGAATGACGCTCACTGTCAAGTCAAATGGTCACTTTTCTATTCTACTTCTCCTAGATCTCTCTGCTGCCTTTGATACAGTTGATCACCCTCTACTAATCCAAATTCTCCACTCCCTTGGACCGAACATTTAGTGTCTCCTTCTCTGGCACCTCTTCTTCTCCTCACCCTCTGTCTGCTGGCATTCCCTAAGGTTCAGTCCTAGGCCCCCTCCTATTCTCCATCTATACATCCTCATTTGGCACCCTAAAAAAATATTTTGGACTTCAGTATCATCTCTATGCAGATTACACTCAAATCTACCTCTCAGCACCTGATTTATCCCCCTCTCTTCTAGCATGTGCTTCCAACTGCCTCTCAAGCATATCCTCCTGGATGTCCGCCCACCATCTCAAACTCAACTTGTCTAAGACCGAACTTTTAATCTTCCCTCCCTCTACTACAGCGTCAATTCCTCACATCTCTCTGTCAACAACGCCATCATCACTCCTACCTCCCAAGCCCGTTGTCTCTGGGTTCTACTGGATCCCGCCCTCTCTTTCATCCCTCACATACAGTCACTAACAAAATATCGTCTTTTCAATTTAAAAAAACATTTCCAAAATACATCACTACTTTACACAAGAAACAACTAAGATTATAATACACTCTCTTATCATACCTGTCTTGACCACTGCAACTCACTTCAGGCTGGCCTACCCACCACCCGTCTATCCCCCCTCCAATCCATATTGAATGCCTCCGCTAGACTCATCTACCATACTAAATGCTCAGTGTCTGCAGCATCTCTCTCGCAATCACTCCACTGGCTTCCCGAATAAAATGTAAAATCATGACCCTAAATTAATAAAGCTGTGGCCCGTGTTTCTCCCACTCAGTAGTTGTTTCCCCCTTAAGCCTTAATGGATCATGCTTGGGTCAGGAAAAAGCATTGGCCTAAATTTGATGATAAAAACAGCTTTCCCAGTATTTTAATTTATTTATTTATTTATTTATTTCTAGCTCTGCATTGTTTTCCACTTAGGGAATGATCATACAACATGCTTCTTGTTTAATAGTAATTCAAGCATGTAGTGTCATATGGGGATTTATATTTATTGAGCCGTTGGCTATACTACATATTGATGAAAAAATTGCACTGAGACATGCCAGAACAGTGCACTATATTTAGTATCATCTTATTTCTGCCTGTTGAAATCTGCATAATCAACTAAATTTCCTTGTTTATTTTAAGTTTTAGGAGCCTTGTTTAAGCAGAGTTGCTGGTGAAGGAGGAATTATTCCTCCCATTACTGTTGAATCGAATCTCACAAAATATGAAGCACTGTGTCACCACTTGGAAGGATCATACAATAAGTCATTAAGCCTAAGAAATCCTGGATACAGAGTGGGTATCATTGCTAGACATGCTCTGATCGCTAATCCTCTCGTGAGTGATGGTTTGCTAAGATTTGTTTATAATTTTATCATTTACCGGTGAAACTGTGTGATCAAGTTTTCCAGTACTTATAATTTCATGTCAGAAAACTAAGGAGACCTCTTATTTTAACAAAGAGTAGAATGAAATCTATACTGGCAGATATTTTCTAAATATATTAGATTTCAACTCTGATTGCTTCGATTAATTAACATCATTTAGGGTTTGTTAGTGATGCACTTTTTTAGAATTACATTTCTATTTTTAGAGAGATGTATTATAGTTCAGTACTTTGTTATGATATCTATCATACGGATTCATACTATCTGGTGTAAATGGAAAAACTGTATGTATAGGATTACTACTGCTTTTTCTAGTACTGCTACTTGTGCAGTCCAAACCTCTAATAATTGACATCTGATGAATGAGTGTGTCACTGATTCACAGACTGCAGTTGATTTTCTTTTGGATAGAGTCCAAGGTGAGCCACTGGGGGCGACTTTGTTAGTTCTTTTGACCTCTAAAATGCTCATAGAATTGTATTTTCATGTTACATCCTTTGAAGCTTATATCATGTTTTTTTGGAGAGTGCTATATTCTCTCAGTTTTCATTTCATACCAGGCGTGACACGATCTCAATGGTCTAGAAATCCTGTATTTTAATTTTTTTTCAGTCAGCCATTAAAGTTATTGAGGGGATTTTCCAAGCATCTCAAGTGGCTGAGATAAGGTGTGAAGGGTTGTGGTATCATTTTTATCCCACAGGTAATAATGCACATTATTACATGGATTTACTTCTCAGCCATTTGTGACGTTTACTAAATTCTCTCCACCACCCTTAGTAAATGAGTTATCTTCTAATACTGATCCCGTATCATATAGTCATTACTTTCTGTGTAAGTGTATGTATAGGGAAAGTGTAAGTCACTTAATTGTAGACTACAATAATAATCATCATTCAAACAATTATAATGTATTTATGAAATTGAAAATGAATTTAATAATTAATATTGGATACACTGTGTGGCTTAATAACTGCCTTCTGTGCATAGCATGAAAATTCACAGATGCTTACTACACTAATTAATGCATTAAATATGTGTATAAATAAATCTTTATTTCTAGATAAAATATGTTTTTATTATAATATAAGCTTAACAACACTCTTGAATGTAACCACTGATGTTATGTGATGTTGTTTTCAAAACTGGTCACAGAGATGTTAAAGTGATTTCAGGGTGCTCTAGATGTACAAAGCAGTCCCTGTAAACCTGCAAAAGCAAGAAGGTCTAGTTAGCTGACTGTCACAAACCAGCATGTGCCGGTCAGACTATGAGGTATATTGTCTTTGCTCTGGGCCTCTAGGCTAAGGGATTCCCTGTACTGGTGATACTATGTTCAGCTCCTAGTGTATTCATTCATAGAGGATGTTGTATTACTGTACAGCAATACTTGGTAGATATTAGGCAGCAGCTCTGAGTCATTTGTTTAATTTGGCCTTCCCATCTAGTGATCTTAATCTCAACTTCTGATTACGTTACCATGTAGTAATGTTTATTGGCACCGCTGTTTTGTTACTTTGTGATAATGGCTAACGTCTCTACTATATTTTAACTACTGATTACATTACCATGTCATAGTGCTTAATGACACTCCTGTTTACTTTGTGTTAATGTCTAATATCACCATTTTATATACCCTATAAATATGTTGAACCTTGTTCAATAAAGAGAGTATTCTAGTTAAGACATAAGCGGTATCACTAGGTTTTATTTCTGATACTGCGATTTCCTTACTGTACGTGGCTGTTTAATGTGATGAAAGGTTATCATAGTCGTCTATCTGCTCCAGCTGGTGTGGTGTTGAAAAGAACCCTGTGCAAAGAGAGTTGTCTTTGTTCCATCACACAGACACACAGCCTTATTAAATTGTGATTCGGCCAATTGAATAAGGCTCTATTTAAGCACAGAGCATATTTTTTTACAGATGTTTTTAGTTAGTGAAGACCTTGTTTTTGGATAGAAGTTCACTAACTAAAAAACTTCTGTAAAAAAAATATGCTCTGTGCTTATATAGAGCCCTATTCAATTGGCCGAATTGCCATTTAATAAGGCTGATAACCTTTCCACTGTGAAAGAGGCCTAAAACTTACTACATTGCAAGATATTACAATATTGTCAGTGAAGGGGTCACATTGTATTCTTTTCTTTAATTAGGAAATTAATTTTCTTTTTTTAACCTCTTGCCTTACTAATTTTGTTATATTAAATGGCTTAAAGAACAGAATTCAAGAAACAACTATGAATGAATAGCTCTTTTAATACTTTCATACCATTTCATATTAAAATATATTGTTATACTGAACTGTATTTATTTCACACAGTGCATAAAGGTTCTTATAAATATACACACAATTTCTTACACAACACTATAGTAGCATCTGAAATGCATTGTTGTTATCAAAGTGAATTGGTTAATAAATTGTGAGGCCCTGCTGTAAGATCCTGGGCTGATTCTGCCTGCAGCTACTGACTCCAGAGTATGGCTGCTGCAGCCACAACATATTCCTCACACGTGTCATTCTATCCTTCCCAGGTCTCCCAAGGCAGTTATCATTAACCAGTTCTGCCGCTCATCAATTATGCAAACTCATTCAGATAAGCAGACCTGGTGCCAAGATAGAAAACATCTCTAAAATGTAAACCCTTTGGGCAATTCTCACCAAGCTGTGTGCACACAATATGTGGACCATTAGAAGTCTTACAGCTTAAGAAATATGGTTATTAACACGTACACGTGAGACTGCATTCATGGTTTACACTATTCAGCTGTAGAAACAGATTTTCTTTCAATACATGAATTCAGTTCTAAGGTCTGATGGCTCAGGGTATCCTCCTATCTCAAAATGTATGCATGGTTTAGAATTAGAGGCTGCAAACCTTTATCCGGAAAAACAATCCATGTTATTTATAAATGTAGTAGTGTTGTTACTGTCTTTGTTAAAGGTGAATCCAGAAGATCAATTCAATGTCACCATTGCCAAAGCACTTTATCTTCTTCTGTTCTAAGCACAAAAATAGATTATAAGATTTTACACACAAGGGACCTGAACTTGTGGAACTCTATTTCCAGAGCATACTGACAGCGGCTCTTCCCAGAAGACTTTGTAAGTATTCCTCTACAATATATTGTCTTATGAGCATTCTCTCCCCTTTTGTAGTGAACTGTAGTATTAAAATCATTGCTGCCATTAACCTCCGGTACAGCAACCTCAGGCTGAACATTCATTTTGACCTCCCACACTTTTAATATTTCAACACATGAAGAGTTAAGAGAATTTTTTTTGAAAATGACAACTGATATTTAAAATGATAAAGTACAAAGAAATATAATATTTTTTGAGCCCAAGGGATGCACATTTTAATTGCTTATAAGTCCTGCATCGACTGTTAGCCATCCAAGTGAAGCTTGAGCTTTTTCTTTTTAATATAAGAAGTGATTACAATGCATTTTTCAAGACAAGAATGGAGGCAATGAGACTTTATTTTACTGGTAGTGAAGAGTGCTTACAATTTCTCTCCAAAAAAATCTTACATGAAAATCGTTAGTTGTTAAGTGCCATTTCGAACTGGAAATTTGATCCTCTTGGAAGCAAAGGGAAATGTTGATTTTTTTTTAAATTTCATTCAAATGACAAGAAATACAGAATGAAGCATACCAGCACTCAAAAACTAAAATAAATAACCTGCAGGTAAAAATTAGGCCTAGATTATTTTAGCATTAAAACTGTGGTGGGCATGTAGTAGTAATTTTTATAGTGAGGCAATGAAGAGATAAACCTTGCTGTATGAGCTGAGCTGTTTTCTTAATAGTCTTGCTAACATTTACAACCCTCTTGTGGTGCCACTAATGTTATATGCAATGGGGACGTATTGTAAACAAACCTCTATGTAAATCAGACCAGGAAAGATGTCACCTGTCTATACCAATTGTGATGCTGCATAGGAACATAACTCACAGCCTGATGTGACTCGCCTTTAAGTATTCAATAATAACTTGCTTAATATTTTCAGATTATCATTTTTAGTTGTATAATATTCTACACTGGCATTCATGCTGATGTTAAAATAAATACTTCCTAAAACACCTGGCATTTGTTATAGTGTAAATAACACTAATCAATAGGTTTTGACACACAACTTGGATAATAAGTAGTGTTGTGTCTGCAATATTTAACTCTAGAAAAAGTAGTTCAATACAGATTCACATGTTTTGTCTCCCATATATGAAAATAATGTATCTAGTTCACACAGCTGTAGGATCCAATATTGAGTATGATCAATAAGCTAAGCACTTGCAACCCCCCTCAGACTGTAGTCCTTCACATAAATGTCAGTATGCTTATTCTCTATCCCCAGCAACTCATATTATTTGCGTTCTCTAATTAGGCAAGTTGCATAACTTTTATTTAGAGTCTGAACTCAAAGTGTTTTTTTTTCCATAAAGGATTACAAATTGTTTAGGTACACAAGGACACTTTAAATCCTTAATCATAAAGTTATAAAGTGATATTTCTGTTTTCTAAAAAACCTATAAGACAAGGAACTTGTGTGTAATAGTTATCTTAATTGGACTACAACTTCTATGATTCTTAAAAAATAAGAGGCAGTGAATATCTCTGTATATTATCAGAAAAGTGAACTAAATCACATTTTGCCAGAGGAGAAACGTTTTTTAGTGTTTTTATATTGTTTGTATACTTCTTTTAACTCGTCATTGTTATTTTTTAAATAATACAATTTGTTTGCCAAATTGTAAATATTCCCACTTTACAATAAATTAGGATTTTTTTTTCAACAATATTGATTCTGGCTTTGGATTCATCCAGCCTGGCCTTACACATGATGTACTCCTTTTCTGATCTTGAACCATTCTGTTTTCCCATATTCGGTTCTGACTGTGGCTTCTTGGTCCACATACAGATTCTTCAGGAGGCAGATGACATGATCTGGTACTCACATCTCTTTAAGAACGTGCCACTTTTTGTTGTCAAATGCTTTATAATAGTCTATGAAGCAGAAGTAAATGTATTTCTGGAACTCTCTTACTTTCCCTATTATCCATCAGACATTGGCAATATGATTTCTTGTGTCTCTTCCTCTGCGGAACCCGACTTGCAAATCTTGTAGTTTCTGGTCCATATATTGTTGGAGTCGAGCTTGTAGGATCTTAAGCATTACCTTGCTGGCATGTGAAATGAGTGCAATTGTTTGATAATTGGAGCACTCTTTGGCATTGCCTTTTTTGGGGATTGGGATGTAGACTGACCTTTTCCAGTCTATTGGCCACTGTTACTTTCATTATGCCAACAAATTTCCAACACTTTCCCAGCATCATCTTGTAGGATTTTGAATAGTTCACTTGTGATTCCATCAACTCCTGCAGCCTTGTTATCAGCAAGGCATCTTAGGGCCTATCTCACTTCACGCTCCAAAAATGTCTGGCTCCAACTCATTGCTCAAACTATTGAGGTCATCGCTGTTGTATAGATCTTTAGTGTATTCCTGCCACCTCTTCTTTATCTGATCTTCTTCTGTTAAGTCCCTATTATTTTGGTCCTTTTTCATGCCCACTTTGGCATGAAAAGTGGCTTTGATATCGCCATTTTTCTTGAAGAGATCTCTTGATTTACCCATTCTGCTATCTTCTTCGATCTCTTTACATCGCTCATTGTAGAATGTCTCTTTGTCTCTTCTTGCTATCTGGAATTCTGCAATCAATTGGACAAATATTTTCCTATCTCAGCTACCTTTTGCTTTCCTTCTTTCCTGGGGTACTTTCAAAGCCTCATCAGACAGCCAGTTTGCCTTCTTAGTTTTTGTTCTTTTAGGGATATTCTTTGTTGCAGTTTTCTGGATAATGTTGCAAACTTCAGTCCAAAGTACTTCGGGCCTTCCATCTTTCATATCTAGTCTCTTAAATCTATTCTTTACATCTTTATCCACTGCATATTCACAACGAGTATTATTTATTTCATATCTACTGTCTGATGATTTTCCCTCTTTCTTCAGTTTAATTCTGAACTTTGCAACAAGAAATTCATGGTTTGAGCTGCAGTCAGCTCCAGGTCTTGTTTTTGCTGATTGCATAGAGCTCCTCCATCTTTTCTGCAAAGTATATAGTCAATCTGATTTCTATATTGTCAATCAGGTGATCTCCATGTGTAGAGACATCTTGGAGGCTGTTGGAAGAGGGTGTTTGCTATCACCAGAGATCTTGACAGAATTCTACTAATCTCTGACCTGCTTCATTTTGTACTCCAAGGCCAAACTTGCCAGTTATTCCAGGTGTCTTTGGTTCTCTACTTTAGCATTCCAATCTCCTATGATGAGAGTAAAATATTTTCTTGGGGTTATGAAGTGTTGAATATCTTGTAAAACTGGACAACTTCAGCCTCTTCAGCATCCATGGTTGGAGTATAGACTTGGATCACTGTGATGTTAAATGGCTTGCCTTAAATACAAATTGAAATCATTCTGTCATTTATTGGGTCATAACCGAGCACTGCTTTGGCCACTCATTGATTGATTATGAGGGCTATTCCATTTCTTCAGTGGGATTCTTGACCACAATAGAAGATCTGGTGTTTGTATGATATGAAATGTACCATTCCAGTCCATTTAAATTCACTAATTGCCATGATATCAATGTTTAACCTTGTCATCTCATTCTTGACCACGTCTAGTTTGCCTTGGTTTATAGTTCTAACATTCCAGGTTCCTATTCTGAATTGGTCTTTGCAGCAGTAGGCATTCCTTTTTCCTCCAGACACATCTGCAGCTGGGTGTCCTTTCAGCTTTGGCTCAAACACTTAATTAGATTTGGTGCTACTTATACTTGCCCTCTGCTCTTCCTCAGCAATATGGAGCACCTTCTGACCTTAGGGCTCATCTTCCGTTGCTATATCATTATGTCTTTGGTTGTGCCTGTCAATAAAGTTATCTTAGCAACATTACTGGAGTGGGTTGCCGATTGCTTCTCCAGTGGACTGCAATTTGTCTGACTTCTTTGCCCTGACCTTCCCATATATATATATATATATATATATATATATATATATATATATATATATATATATATATATATGTATATATATATATATATATATATATATATATATAATATATATATAATGTGACATAGTTTTGGTAAATTTAGTTTTCATTAGTTTTACTTTTTAATACTTTTTAATAAATTTTATGGACACACCGAATCGCATTTTAATAAGGCTGTACATCTCAAGGAAGACCACAGAGGAGTCTATCACTGCAAGCCAAGCAATGCGATGGAGCCTTACCATTATAGCAGTTGTGTCAGTGGTCCTCTATCTCTAGTGTATCAGTGCTTGAATTGTAATTTCTATAACAATATAATATAGAACAATGTTTAAAAATATAGGGTGCTATTTCTCTTTTTTCCATTATTTCTAAGAAGAAACATTCCTTTGCCTAAAATGTGTTGATAGAATGTTGATACTTAACAAACAGTGTTTTTTTAACCTGAGCTTCCCTTAATATGTAGTGTACTAGTTGTGTGTGATTATATATATATCAAAATAATTATAGTTATTGATGTTTCTATATTATTTCATATCATGCTTAACAGGGGTCATCGGCCACTGCAGCTAAGCCTTGAACTTTCAGCAAAATATATTTTTTGCATGGTCAGACATGATGAATAGAAACACACATTTCTAAAGTAGTTTCACTATGATGTGACTGCTTTCATAATGTACAAGTGTATTTAGCATGGTACATTTATTAAACAACAATGCATACTATATAGAGCATTATAGGAAATATAGAGCAGACGAAGCACTATAAAAATATTAGCTTATATTACAAATATTTGCAATTTTCACTGGTTTGTGTGTATAAAAAGGCAGAATAACATTTTTAGTACAGGCAACTTTCCATAAAAGATCTTCTATGGTCTTGATACATCAGGGTATGAGTTGTTTATTTAATAACTAAGCAGCAATAAAGCTAGAAGACAATAAGAAAAAAATAATGTAGCTTTAAAACTAACAATTGAAGTTTGGTATTTAAAGTTCAAACAGATCTGCTCCTCCTCACCCATGTTTGGTTATCAAGGGCTTGGAGAAGATCTACAGAGGAAGTTTTGCTAGTAGAAATATAATATATCAAAAGAAAACCAGGAGAACTAAAGGTCCCCAAAGACTTCTAAGTACTCTATTTACAGTCATAAGCAATGCATAGACATAAGCCTTAACATTTTATGCCCCTCTGGGAAAGCCTTATCAAGGTACCTATCAAGCTTGGACCTAACTATGTTAACTAGTGCCCTGCTCTGTAGGAATGAAATGGCTGGGTACACAGAAGCGATATAAAACCAGTCTGTCCGTTTGAATTTATGCAGAGTATCTGATTGAGACTGGTCCTGGTGTTAAAAAAACGCTCAACGTATGTTTCACCGCTTGGTGAAGCGGATTCTTCAGGGGGAAATTGAGCTAATGGTGGCGACAAGCCGATTTAAGTATCCTGGGCGCCACCATCTTGAATTATGACATTACGACGTAACATCATGACATATAGGCGTAACGTGATGACATCATCGCGTATGCTACACGGCCATAATAACAGAATAGTATCTGATGTAGTGTGGGCTTCAAATTCAAACAGCTTTATAGATACAAAAAATTAACAAATTGTACATAAAATAATAATGAATGGAACCAATCTATGTACAAATTACCTAAATAAATTGCAACCACTATCATTAGTGTTGTCCAGTAAACATAATAACTAATAATAAGTTAGATGCTTAACTGTTGTTTTTATTTTGTATGTGCGCCGCTGTCTACCATATGGTACAATAAAATGTATTTTTGTAAATATGTAAAATAATATTTTCCCCATATTTTTTGAGTGAATATTAATCAGTGTTAAGCACTTTTGTGGGAGTTATTAACTCATTTTAGTTTGACAATAACATTACAAATAAAGGATATTAATGAAATAATTAAAAAAATCATATTCAATTATTGAAAAAGCAACATTCAATATTATACTTATATGAAAAGATCAGCTTCAAGTACTTCTAGTCTCAGCTCCCTATAAGGCCAATAAGGGGAGGCGCAATGTTATATCAAGACAATGTTGGCCTGCTGTTTTAAAGGAGTTTCTTTTGAACTACTTCCATAGGCAGCTTATGAGATATTGTTGGCCTGTTATCAAATCAAATTGTTTTCAAACCCTTTACAGTTGTCTCTCAGCCATTCCTCCAATCTTCCCTTTATGTCAGTATAAGGGTGGAGTCAACCAGCTCAACTGGAGTCGGGTACTCTAATATCTGGTAACTCAAATATTTCAAAGTGAATTTATTATTGAATATTGCTATTATATTAACTGCATATTTAATATAACTAGCTGCTCTTGTTAGGGCAATACAGTGGACCTTTAAATGAATCCTGAGTTTCCATATTTAGCAATTATAGCTGTACAATAATCACAATAATTATTCTAAATAACTAGTTGAAGCATTTCCTCATATGTACAAAATCCTCTGTGTTTTTGTATTAAGGTGTATATTACTTTTGCTAAATATCAGCATTTATACTTTAGTTCTATTTGTTTGTATTTTATAAATGTTTAGTGAGATGCATTTGTTCTTTTTATATTATCAGCTCAGCAGAGTATCTGTTACTATTTATCCTAAGAGATATTTGGACATACTGTGACATATGTTTTTACAAACAAGTTATCTCTGGGTGTTGATGCTGATAGCAGACTGTCCTAACATATTACTGTGGGTGCAGGAGAGATCTGTCAACCAGAGAGTACGGTAAAGGCAATAGCTTTGTAATTGGTAATTGGAGGTGCTTTTATTGGAATACAAATAATACTTCTCAGATCAGGGAAATGTGTGGATGATAGCAGTATAATGTAGTTAAATCAAAGATACTTAAATGAAAATATGGCAGGGAGTTATGTTGTTGATAGAAATCAGTGATTCTTTCATGATCTTTGGATATGATTAAATACTTAATCATAATATTTTAAGGTTAATAATATTTAATAACTTTTATTATCAATTGATGTTATTTGATTTTATAAAAATGCAATGAATAAAATAACATAATGGCAATGATTTCTTTGAATTTATTTTTTTAAATGACTTTGCTTTTCATAGGGCATTATTTAAAAACCCACCTTTTCTAAGTATCCTATCACATATATAGTTGTCAGTGTTGGTGACATTTGTGATGTTGGTAATGCAGTTGCAACCTCGCACAGTGCAGTCGCAACTGTGAGCTCCTCTGCAAAGCCTCGAGAAGCAGGACTTAGTCTGGATAAGCGTCGAAGGCGCTTATCTGCGAAGCCTCGCGAAGCGTGGTGAGCCATGTAAGATGCAGGACTTAGGCTGGGTGAGCACCAAAGGCTCAACTGCGAAGCGAGCTGTGTATGGCGCAGGACTTAGGCGGTATGAGCACCGAAGGTACGCATCTGAGAAGCCTTGCAAAGCGAGCCATGTAGGGCGCAGGACTTAGGCTGGATGAGCGCCAAAGGCGCTCGTTGCAGCCAGTGGTGCAGTGAGGGTCGCAACTGCGAGCCAAGTGCGTAATTAAAAAAGAAACCTAAAAAAAAAAAAAAAAAATGACCAAATATAATAACAAACTCACAGACAGCACAGGGGGAGAGCCAGGAGGCCTGGAAATGAGGTTCCAAGCGATTTTGATACTCGGGGTATAATTTCTGAAAATGGATGAAAACATGGCTGAGCAAAGCCAGGCACGCAGGACTTTGAAAACAAAACCAACGGCTTTCAGTGTGTAACACACAGGGGAAACACATAGGGGAAGCACAGAAAGGAGATGCTGGAAAGAGACACATGGCATTCCCAAGCACACAACTTGCAGGTTAACGAAACCTGCAATGAGCGGCCCGTACAGTAGGCGGGAGGAAGGGGACGAAATGCGCATCAAAGGCACAGAAGGTGATCAGTTCAAAGCAGAAAAGTTGAAGAACACAGGTGAGAGGCTCGCAATGAGCGCCGAAGGTACTAAGAGGAGCAAAAGCCTCACATTGTGTGGCAAAGAGCATTGCCAGCCTTAAAATTTGAATCCCGTAATTTTTGACGTGCATGTAGCTAGTCACATATAACCCTCACTCCTACTGCTTACTGATACTAACTGACCTGCTGGTTCAGTACGACACACAACCACCTCCTAAAACTGAGTACTAGTTACTCATCTCCCACACTCCTTTTGTATAATTTGCCTTATCTCCCTAAGAATGTAAGCTCTCCTTTAGTATTAATATTTGTTATTGGATTATGTGTCACAAGCGCCCTATATATCATATATATTCCCATATGAATAAATGCATATTTCCATATGTATAAATCTTGCCTCTTCAAACAAGAGGTGCAGTGATGGCTTCTATAGGGATCAAAATTGTGTATATGTGGGGTCAAAACATGACAGGTGTCACATGGAATTAGGTGATCTAAAACAGAAATGTGTGTCTATATATGTAAATTATACATAAGCATAAATACCATCTGTGCTGGATGTAAAATATTTTTAATAGTGACACGCTAAAAGTAATAGAAAAAATAGAATTAGCTTGCCCAGTTGCCCTCAGCTATGAAAACAGCACTCAGTGTCAATGGAATTTACGGAGTGTATTCATACTAAGGCTACCAGTAACTATACCAACACAAGGCCAAAGATGTGGCCGCAAAACAAATGTATGCTGTGGAAATATAGATGGAATAACTACTGTAGAATATGCAAATAATCCAATATGACATACAGTCTAGTTGATTTCATGGATAAATCCTGTATGTTCAATAGCAATTTGCAATCTGCATTGTTATTAAAATTCAAAATACAACATTTTACAATGTTCTCTTAGATCAGCGGTTCTCAATCTTTCTAGTGCCGCGACCCTTTGATAAAATTTCCCAAGTTGTGGCAACCCCTAACAGTAAAATAATTTTGCTGCTCCTTCATCGCTGTATCTGATAGATCTGATATGCAGGATGTATTTTCATTCTAAAAAATTCAACATAATTAAAGCGTAGGGATTAATCACAAAAATAATATGTAATATATATTGTGAAAGTTAAAAATAGTAAAGTTAGAAGAATGGAAACGTTTGTAACATTAAGATTAAATTGTCTGCCAACATCTATGACAATTATAGTAAGAAAGTACTAACTACCAGTGAAAACATGTGTACAATTACAAGTTTTACAAATTAGAATCGACAAAAAAAAAATTTCTGATGGTGTTAGGCGACCCCTGGCAAATCGTCATTCGACCCCCAAAGGGGTCGCGACCCACATGTTGAGAACCACTGTCTTAGATGGAGAAAGATAAATTCCTTTCTAACACTATAAACTATCACTGCAGGAAACCATACAGTACATTTTTATTTATGTGATATGTGAGAGCTCAAAGTAACTGTCTGTCAATAAAAAGCTGTGGCTTAAAATGAAAATATTACATGACATTATGGTCAAATTCAATATGCAGGCAGACAAAGAAAATTGTACATATTACAAATTATTTTATTGTCTCCAGAGGGTAGGTATAACTCATAAATACATAGTTTGGATATTTCCATCAATTTATGCAAAAAATAAAATAGGATGGGTATGTGAGATGGCCTGTGGATACTGTTGTGACTTTTATGTGTATCTATTTACTCTGTGTAAACATTACGTGTACAATAAGGTGTAACATACATAATAAATACCTACTTTGCTGATTTCCTAATGCACAGAAAAAAAAACAGAGCTCCCTTACCCCATCACCACCCTCTGCCAGATACCCTAAGTTGGTGAAGTCAAATGAGAAAAATATGTACATAAAACTATTTTTTAGAAATAGAAAACAGAAAATTGGCATGTGCGTATGTATTCACAAACTTTGTTATGAAGCCCTTATAAAACTCTGGTGCAACCAATTACCTTCAGAAGTCACAAAATTAGTGAAATGATGTCCATCTGTGTGCAATCTAAGTGTCACATGATCTGTCATTACATATACACAACTTTTTCGAAAGGACCCTGAGGCTTCAACACCTAAGCAAGTGGCACCACTAACCAAACACTGCCATGAAGACCAAGGAACTCTCCAAACAAGTCAGGCTTAGGTTATAAAAAATATCCAAATATTTGATGATCCCCGGGAGCACCATCAAATCTATCACAACCAAATGGAAAGAACATGGCACAACAGCAAACCTGCCAAACGGCCGCCCACCAAAACTCACGGACCAGGCAAGGAGGGCATTAATCAGAGAGGCAGCACAGAGACCTAAGGAAACCCTGGAGGAGCTGCAGAGTTCCATGACAGAGACTGGAATATCTATACATAGGACGACAATAAGCCATATGCTCCCTAGAGTTGGGCTTTATGGCAGAGTGGCCAGAAGAAAGCCATTACTTTCAGCAAAAAAACAAAATGGCACGTTTTGAGATTGCGAAAAGGCATGTGAGAGACAGCCAAAATGTATAAAGGAAGGTTCTCTGGTCTGATGAAACAAAAATTTAACTTTTTGGCCATCAAATAAAACGCTATGTCTGGCGCAAACCCAACACATCACATCACCCAAAGAACACCATCCCCAAAGTGAAACATGGTGGTGGCAGCATCATGCTGTGGCAATGTTTTTCAACAGCCGGGACTGGGACATTGGTCAGAGTTGAGGGAAAGTTGGATGGTGCTAAATACAGGGATATTCTTGAGCAAAACCTGTACCAATCTGTGTGTGATTTGAGGCTAGGACGGAGGTTCACCTTCCAGCAGAACAATGACCCCAAACACACTGCTAAAGCAACACTTGAGTGGTTTAAGGGGAAACATGTAAATGTGTTGGAATGGCCAGACCTAAATCCAATAGAAAATCTGTGGTCAGACTTAAAGATTGCTGTTCACAAGTGCAAACCATCCTACTTGAAGGAGCTGGAGTAGTTTTGCAAGGAGGAATGGGCAAAAATCCCAGTGGTAAGATGGGGCAAGCTCATAGAGACTTATCTAAAGTGACTTGGAGCTGTGATTGCCGCAAAAGGTGGTTCTACAAAGTATTGACTTTAGGGGGGTGAATAGTTATGCACATTGTTTTTTTCTGTTATTTTGTCCAATTTGTTGTTTGCTTCACAATAAAAAAATAAAAAAAATCTTTAAAGTTGAGGGCATGTTCTGTAAATTAAATTATGCAAATCCTCAAACAACCCATGTTAATTCCAGGTTGTGAGGCAACAAAACACGAAAAATGCCAAGGGGGATGAATAATTTTGCAAGACGCTGTAAATGGTTAAGTTAGCATTAGTTGTGTGACTGTGTTTAATGGTGTAAGAAGGGGTGATCGAAACATGCTGTGTATTGGTGGAGATGAGCGGGCTAAACTTTTTAATGGCAATTTAAGGATTTGACATATGTGGGTCTAATATTACCGTGTGTATGATTCTTTAAATTGTTTTTCCAGTGTCTTTTTTTAGCTTTTAGTTGTTCTCTGCCTAAACACTTGCTTGCACTGTCAACATTTGAGCTGTAACTACTTGCTCATATAGACCCAAAGCTAGAACTTTTTCTGTGGTTCCTTATTGTGAGTGGTGTTGCTACAGGAGACTAAATATGGTTTTTGTTCTGACTTTCTGCATCAAATTTGAAGGCGTTTACCTTTACCCATTAAGAAAATTGTTGCCATTATGAAAAGTCAGCCATTTAGTATGTATGATCACTTGTAATTCAAATTGTGTTTAATAGCAATGATAACTGGTTAAAACACTATCCACATTAATTTTTTGTTTAGTTATTTGTAAAAACCTAGAATAGATAAAAAACTAAATAAATAAAAACTGGCATATTATAGTGTCCTAAAGACTGGAGCTGAGAAACAGTGCATTGATATTTTAAATACCAGTCAGCATACCTTTAAACTGCATGTGTTATAAATGTGCCCAGTTTTCTCTTTTTGTTTAAAACACAGTTGTAATCAAAGCACATTAATTAACTCCACTCTGTGAAAGAACTTATAGAGGACAAGAAGCAATGGCTTCCAGATTTATACTTCGTCAGAAAATCAGCCCACTATGTAAAATACATTATAATTAAGAAACGAGTAGAAAAAAAGCTAGATTTGCTAAAGGGTCACTGGAGTTCAACAAAAACTGCACTTGTTTGACAAAAATAAAAAAAAGCCTTTACATTATTATTTTTTATTATTGAGTACAGTATGCATCCAATTTTTTTATCAGTTGATGCTGTCAATTATTTTCTCAGGAGGGAGAAAGTGCTACTGAAAGTGCTGGCAGTTGGAGATGCCATGTTATCATTATATATATAAAAGTTAATCCATTAGAGCAGGGGTGCACAAGTTTGGTCATGGTGGGCCGCACACAGGCCTGGATTTGAGGATATTCCCGCTGTGCACAGGTGAGTCAATTGCTTCTTCAGTCATCCTGACTCCTCTGTGTACAGAAACAAAATCCTCAAATCCAGGCATTGTGTGGCCCGCCAGTACCGAACTTGTCTACCACTGCATTAGAGGCTGTATTACACCATCCAGTCACATTATTATGACCACAATCTAATATCCCGAATAACCTCCATGTGCAGAACGGACAGCAGCTAGACAGCATGGTGGTTGGTCAATAAGGTGTGTGTGTGTGTACAGAATTTTTCACTTGATTATTATTCACATAAACAAAAAACACAACAGTACCTCATACTGACATGCTTTAATACATAACCTAAAAAATATATGTCAGATTTTTAAAACAGCAAATAAATATCTGTCTGGGTGGAATCAAACTCAGGATGTTTAGCTTAACAAGCAGCTGCACTACTGACTGAGCTATTTCAACAACTATTACATATTTTGCTAGAATAAATCTAAGTAGTTACAATGAGTCAATCACTACCTGATTTAATCACTGAAAGTTTCTGCACCTGAATCTAATTAATTATTCATTTTTCCACCCAGTAGCTTCATAGTTAGAGCTTCATAGTTAACTCACTGAAACAGCCAGACTCCAATTGATCATAATCAATTCAGCATCAATTTTCAAAATTAAATCACTTTTTCATCCTCTATCTAATAGTGGATATAGGGGACTTTTGTGGTCCTTTAAATGGTCAGATACTTTCCATGCAGACTACAGCTTGTTCTCTATAGTAGGAGACCATGTCCCTCTTCAGCAATAGTCAATTTTATCTGTACACAACTTTGCACTCCGAAACACATATGCTCATTATCTATACCACTGATACCAATTAATACAACTCAACCTATCACCCACAGTAATTTAATAATTTTTGCTATGCATAAAACAAAAAGATGAAAATCATTGTGCTGCACCTTATACTAACTTGGGAGTCATATATGTGGCCCTTCTAGTGAAATATATTGCTGCCCACTGAATGTTCATATTTGTTTTGCTACAATAATAAATCCTACATTTTAAGGTCTAAAAAAACCAAATGAATAAGCATACATGTTTTGGTTATAGTAATAAGAGTTGTATTGCCATTTGCATGGAGCTTAAGATGTGTAATCCTTGTGGAACCTTACGTCACACACTGTGCAGAGGGGCAGATAGCTGAAGCAATGACAAGGTTGTATAAAAAAAAAACTATAAAACTGTAAAATATGTATCAATTTTAAAAATCCCAAAAATATATTGAGTGGTTTGTTTCACAATGTAAAGAAGTATTAATGAAGTCCACATCCATTTAAGCATCACAGGGGCTGCACAGTGCTTTGTGGAAGGCTGTAAGTATTTACAAACCTACACAGCACCTGTGATAGCTGTCTGACTTGAGAACTTCCTTATAGCTGAAGGAACAGTGGAGGGAGGTTAATGAAGGATAATGTCACAGAAATCACTGGTAAAATAAATGTCTTAGGGATCGAAAACTTGTGCCTTGAATGACTCTTCAAACTACATGCATATACAGTTATATGATAGTGGAACTATACATTAGCAAAATATACCTGTAGATTCCAAACATCCATGACAACAGCACAACTACATTTCTGTGTTTTCCTCTTCATTCATACATGTTGTTTATTTATAGATATATGTGTATAATAACAAGGGGAACATTGGGACATGTCTAGCAGCATAAACCCTTATATATGTATCTCTTGCTCCCTTCTCGCCCTCTTATCCCTACTATCTCTCTCCCCTTAGCCTCTCCCATTCTCCTGCTTGTTAGATATATATCTCTCCCCTTATCACTTACTCCATTCTCATCTCTTTATTCTCCTCCTTCTCTCTTCCTTGTCTTTTTCTGTTTCTTCCATTGTCTTCCTCCCTCTCCCTTCTCTCTTTCCCTTGTCTGTATATTTTGTTCTCTTTTGTCTTGCCTCCTACCTTAAACATTGATTCAATGACAGATATCTAAAAATGCCCATCTTGCTTGCCCAAACGTCTGGTTTATTAAGCCCTAAAATGGCCTTATGCTTATCCCAGGCATGCTTCACTTCCATAACTATGATTTACTCTACCACTTCCACTGGAAGGCTATTCCAGTTTTTATGACTCTTTCTGTAAAGTACTACTTTCTTAATTTGGGGTGTCCTACACCCATGGTTTGGATGTTGTTAGTAAAATACATTTTTATTCTTGTGAGCGTTCAAGTAAAGTGAGATAGTAAGGAATATACACTCCTCTCTCAGTTTTTCTAATTGCAAATAATACACATTCGTTCCCTCTTTCTCTCTTTTTTATTTTTCTCTTTTCAGATAAAAATAAATGAAAAAGAAAATTTGTCTTAATAAAACTACCAATAAAAGTTAAGTTTTATATGTATACTTGAGAGCCACGAGTGCAGAATAAGTTGTATTCTATTTTTCATTTGATCGAAAGAACATAATTAGCGGTAGGCAAATAAAACTTTTTTTTCTAGAAGAAAATAAAGTTTGATGTCTCTGCTGGGCACATGATCATTAGCAAAAGTGTGTGGGAGAGGGAGGGCATCTACATGTGTGGAGCACTGTGGTTGCATCTTAATGCAAATATTCTCGTTCTGGACATGTGACGGGGAAGTGGTGTAGTGTCAACTTAAATCTTATCCAATCATCTAACTAATACTATTTACTTCTCTCAATTCACTCCTCCTGTCCCTCTCTCCATATGAATATTCCATATAATGAGTTTATTACATACTTCACAAAGAAGTGCCTCTTGTCTTGAGCTACAGTGTTCCTTTATAAACTAGCTTTATCGCATGTATCCTGCCTATTTTTATTCTTAGTTAAATGTTTCCAATACATATTTTTTCCATTATACAATGGCAATTTAACCAAGTTCAATACTTAAGAATGTTGAAGAATAGTTTTTGCATCATAATATAACTAGGTAAACTTTTCTGTGCTTCCTACAAATAATAAAACTGTATATCTGCACTGTGTTCAAATTTTCATGTATGAAATTTGAATTAACTGTGACTAGGTATGAGTGCTAAAGAAGTTGAGTTTTGGTGTATGCTCCTCAAAACTAAGTGCTGGGCCCATTACTATAAGTATTATTCAAAACTTTATTATTTGCTTTATAAAAATGTTCTAGAAGCCTTCGAACCTCATGAGTTCCAAACAGCAAAAACTCTGTCATTAATATCAGAGCAAGACAGTATAACTCTCACAAGTCCCTACGGTGGAAATGTATACGCATAACAATGACACTGAATAACATATACCAAATGAATCAATAGCTTGTCAACTATGTTTCCAAAAGTACAGATGAGTTCAAAACCTAAAGGTCAACAGAAGCAAAAACTTTAAAGCATGAAATTAGGAAATATAATGACATCTTGCAGAAGTCTTACCATCTGAATGGCTCTGCTCCATCTTTCCTTTGCAGAACCACATGTAAAGACGGCATCTTCATTCCTAATGGGTAAAAAAAAAATTCATGACTCATCTAATTATCTTACCAAAACAAAAACATACTGTGTAGCCAATTAGAGATGAAAAAAAAAACTTATTTATAGACATTTATAGTATTGTCTTGTATAGCAAGCCCTTGAGCTGCTTCATGTAGCCCAACTATCAAGTAAATGGAGCTCGGCGGACTCAGCAACTAGGAGAGAGAAGAAGCTGCAGGATCCTATTTCTCATCAGCTACAATGTATAATCATGGCCTGATTTCTCACTAGGTTGACACAGTTACTGCTTAGGAATGTCAGCCTTAGAGGGGTGCCTCGTTTTTAACTCATAGTTCCTGCTTTCTTAAGCCAGGCACTGAGAACATGTTCTTTGTTTGACAATGGGTGTGAAGTGACAGGCTTGCAACTTGATGCAACAAACAGGGCATGGGAGTGCATGGGCAAGTTCACTGTGTCTGCACCACTCTGCTCCTCTATGGGCCAAGTAACTGCATTACTTGTCTAGGGTCAACTGTGCTGAAGAGATGTGATGTTCTGCAATGTCATACGAGTGGTAGAAATTTTCTCGGAAGGTGTGTAGCATGCAGATGGTGACTGTGAATTACAACGGACTTCAGAGCTTATACTAACCCTTACAGCAGCATAAAGTTGAGAGCAACCTCTTTGTACAAGGTAGGTGCCGGTAAGGTCAATAAAGAGCCAGAAATGTATGTATGTAGGTAGGTAGGAAGGTCATCTCTAGGATAATCACATCACCTTACTATAAAAATAATCACATGTCCTTCTCCTCTGATAACTACACAGTTTATTCCATTCTGCTTAAGGCAGCAGAAGATCCCTTCCTTGTTGAAAGGCCCCAGTGTGTTGCACCTGTTGCACCAGCTTCACCACAGAACCTCTCTGTCTCTCTCTCTCTCTACCCCTTCTTAGCATGGGTGGATTGGTTTCTCACCCAGTCATGCAGAGCAGATTTAAATGACTCTGTTGTCACAGTTTCCTTATATATATAATTACTTTAATGAAGAGTTTAAACACTCTGCAGCCCCAAAAATGCCTCTAAATACAAAAATGATGCAGTAGTTTCAAAATAGCAACTTATGAACTTCTGGTTACAGGGGTCAGTGATACAGATATGGTCTTAGTAAACTACGAAATTACAGTAAATATAAAGTTAAACAAATACTACTTTGTAGAAGAGAATTACTTTAAACACTTCTATATAGATATTATACAAACTGTTGACCAAACTCTACTTCATCTCTATGGTGAAATAAAATGTTTCAGTTGCATTAAGAAGTATTTTAAACATATAGTTGCTACAAAATGCTAGAACAGTTTCAGTATACAATATATTGCATGAATAAATTAGCATTACCCATATTGAGCTGTCTGAACATTTCATAAATAGGTTTCATAAGAACACCATGCTACATTTTCATTAAAAAAATATTAACACTTGAAATGAAGACATATGTCTTGCTGATGCAAAGTACATTTGGGGTACAATCTTCAAACAATGGGTATTGCATGCCATAAATATATCTATGAAAAGAAAAAACTGTCATGATGTTTTGTTTTACACTAAAAATGTTATATTAAATGCACTGTACATAACTTTTAGGAGTCCCTTATAATTCTTAATTGCTACTAATGAAAGGTTTAAATAAAATGTATAGTTGTATGATTATTAAAACAAGGGAGTACTGTATTGATAAACTTGAAGTGTTCCAGGTTATGTGTGCTTGAGATTCATAAAATAAAAGGAAATGGTCTGGTGGATAAAGCAATGAAGGGAATACAATTATTAAAAATGGAGGATTTTGAATGAATTGGAGTTAGTTAGACAACAGTGGGGTGGGGTGAAAGGAATTATAAGAAATTAAATAAGGAAAAATGTAGAGCGGATCAAATTGGAGGGATGTGAAATAAGATCAGCAATGAAATCAGAGGGGGAAGTGTAAGTAAGTGTATGTATTGGTTTAAAGTCATGTACACCCCTATAATAAGACCATACCTATAATAAATGCGACACTCAAAGCCAATTATTTTATATCATGGAACTGTGCTGGATTGCATAAAAGGTTGGGAACTGTTATTGAAGCACCACAAAGTACTCAGCACCACAAAGTTACCAATTCTTACAAGATCTCAAGGCACAAATTGCAATTAAAAAGTCCACCAATTAATTATGCCCATTCCAATGCAGTGTAACAAAAAAAAGGAAGAGATACCAATATTTTACAGTCTAGCTAGAAGACCCATTGTGCTTTCTCAAGGCTATCAGCTTAAGGGGGTTGCCAGCCAGAATAATTAATTTATTGGAGTTTATAGAGGTTGTTGTAAGCCTGTGTTGTTTCTGGACACCAAAATGTTTACCAAAAGTGGAAGCACTGTATACAAATCAATTTATGTTTTGCGAGAGTCCACAAGATCAGCAACAGAAAGTGCCTTTGGCATTTTATTTTACTTAGTAACATAGTTACATAGCATTTGAGACTGATAAAATATTTTTAGTCCATCATTTAATCTTTTTCGGTTTTCTCTAATCCTTGAGTATTCTGAATTGATCTGACGGAAGGCAAACAGAAAACCTCATTTAATCATTTCCAATGCTCCCTGATTAAAAAAAGTATGTATCAATCCCCAAAAATGGCAATTAGATCATTCCTATTTAATGAAATTAACGTTTTGTACAGCAGCAGTCCCAGCTTTAGTAAAAGGTCTGCTAACTTTTTGTAGGATCCAGAAAAAAACATATAAAGTGCCTTGCAAAAGTATTCATCCCCTTGGCTTTTTACCTATTTTGTTACATTACAGCCTTAAATTCAATGTTTTGTTAATCTGCATTTTATGTGATGGATCAGAACACAATAGTCTAAGTTGATGAAGTGAAATGAGAAAAATATATACATAAAACAATTTTTTTAAAAATAGAAAACAGAAAATTGGCATGTGTGTATGTATTCACCCCATTTGTTATGAAACCCATAAAAAGCTCAGGTGCAATCAATTACCTTCTGAAGTCACATAATTAGTGAAATGATGTCCACCTGTGTGCAATCTAAGTGTCACATGATCTGTCATTACATATACACACCTTTTTTGAAACATGTAAATGTGTTGGAATGGCCTAGTCAAAGCCCAGACCTCAATCCAATAGAAAATGTATGGTCAGACTTAAGGATTGCTGTTCACAAGCGCAAACCATCCAACTTGAAGGAGCTGGAGCAGTTTTGCAAGGAGGAATGGGCAATAATCCCAGTGGTAAGGTGTGGCAAGCTCATAGAGACTTATCCAAAGTGACCTGGAGCTGTGATTGCCGCAAAACGGTGGCTCTACAAAGTATTGACTTAAGTATAGTTATGCACATTTACTTTTTCTGTTATTTTGTCCTATTTGTTGTTTTGCTTCACAAAAAAAAAAAAAACATCTTCAAAGTTGTGGGCATGTTTTGTAAATTAAATGATGCAAATCCTCAAACAATCCATGTTAATTCCAGGTTGTGAGGTAAAAAAATACCAAAAATGCCAAGGGGGTTGATTACTTTTGCAAGGCACTGTAGAAGCCTTAGAGAAGATTACATCTTAAAAGCATATTTGGTAGACAGAAGTAGCATTTCCAGGGATTTTTGTATATCTGAGCAGAGAAGGTCTTACTATCTTGCATGCTACACAATTTAAAAGACGAAAAGAACCTATTTAGCTCATCTGCCTTTTCCTGGTCACTAATTATCAGATGGCCTGTGTCACATTGTAATGTTCCTATAGCTTCCTTCCTCACCTTCTTCCCATTAATATATTTAAAAAATATTTTAGGGTTAGTCTTACTTTCCTTTGCAACTGACTTCTCATTTTCTATTTTAGCCAGTCTAATAGCCCTTTTGCAAGCCTTGTTGATTTCCTTATAGTCACATAAAGCTGCCTCTGTTCCCTCCTTCTTGTATAATTTAAATGCATGTTTCTTTTTCCTCATCATGATCTTTAAGTCATTGTTAAGCCACATGGGATGTGATTTACTCCTATTCATTTTATTTCCACATTGTACATGCCGATGAGTATGTTTATTTACTAAGGATTTGAATGTTGTCCATTTATTTTCAGTATTTTTCCTTGTAAGTTCTTTGTCCCAGTCTATATGTAGTATTGCTGCCCTTAGCCCATTAAAGTTAGCCCTTTAAAAATGTAGAGTTTTTGTTGGCCCAATACAACTCAGTTTTTTGTATTCAATCTCAAATGATACTGTGTTGTGATCACTGTTCCACAAGGGTTCCCCTATTTTAACATTTGATATTATATCAATATTACTTGTGATGACTAAATCCAAGATGGCCCCATTTCTAGTAGGTTCTTGTATTACTTGGGCCAGATAATGATCCCTGAGTGTACTCAAGAACCTGCTCCCCTTAGGTTGAACTGCTGGTCTCATTTATCCAGTTTATTTCAGGGTAATTAAAGTCTCCCATTATTAGAACTTGCCCATGCTTAGCTGCATTTCCAATCTCTAACAATAATTGTATTTCCTCACTTTCAAATATATTTGGGGGTTTATAGCATACTCCTACCAATATGCGTTTATGCGTTTAGAATTAGCTTCTCCACTATTTAGCTCAACCCACAAAGATTCAATGTTGCAGCATAAATATCTTCTCTGACTATAGGCTTAAATTCACGCTTAACATACAGACAGATCCCACCTCCTCTTTTACCATTTCCCCTATCTTTCCTAAATAGATTATAACCATCCAGATTAACAGTCCAGTCATGAGATTCATCCCACCATGTTTCAGTAATGCCTATTAAGCCCCATTTTTCTTGTACGGCTAATAATTCTAGCTCGCCCATTTTCCCAGGCAAACTTTTTGCATTAGCAAGCTTACACTTTATGTTGCTATGACTCTGCCGTTGTGAAGGGCTTGCCACTGTATTTGAGGCCCCTATTAATACCTCCCTACTGTCTATTGTAACCCTCCCCCATCTCCTCCCATGGGTAACTAATTCATCCCTTTCCCTCTCTACCCTTTTTACCCCAATACTTCTATATAGTCCCTCCCCCCCACCTACAAGTTTAAAAACTCCCCCGGCCATTCTACCATCCTATCCCCTAGCACAAAAGCTCCCTCATCATTAAGGTGCAATCCATCCCTGAAATAGAGATTGTACCCACGTGAGAAGTCAGCCCAGTGCTCTATGTATTAGCATTTATTTAAAAATCTTTCTGTGTGTGATTGATGCCACTTAGCTGCTACCAATAATTACTTAACATTATGTTGAAACCATATATATTTCAGTAGTCCTGGCCATAGGGCCAGTGAATAGTCATGGTAGGTCCAGTGACGGTCCCTGAGACCGTATCCACAAGTACTCAAAGTTATAGATAGATAATTGATGAACACATTTGCAGTTAAAATGTACTCAATTTATTTCAGTGTAAAAGTACATGAAAATTTAGTGTGTATGTAGCATTTAGTATAAGCCCATTAAAAATGCTCTGGATTACCAAGGTAGTCTCCATGAGCATTGGAAGATTACTCAGATCAAAAATGTTGTAGGCCACTGTTCTAAATTAGTCATTCGAAAAATATTATTATGTAATATTATGTTTACACAAATAGAAAACTGGCTAAAAGATAGGAAACAAAGGCTATTATAAATAGAACATAGATTGGACTGATGTGGTAAACTGGCTTACTCAGGATTTAGTAATAGGTCCTCTTCTTTTTAATACATTTATTCATGATTTAGATGTAGGACTGAAGAGTAATGTCTCCCTGTTTACTGATGACACTAATTTGTGCAAGGTAATTTGTGCAAGGTAAATAGAAGAATATGCAGCTAAATTGTAGGTGACATTTAATACAAATAAATGTAAATATAAGCATTTAGGAAGGGACAAATAAGCATGCAAGTTATAACTAAATTGAACACATCAAGGAGTATCAGAGGTAGAAAAGGATTTAGATTTAAGTCAAACACCTACCTAGCAGTGCTCAACGCTCCATTTTATCACATGCCCTGTGTTGTGCTATGTGCATTTCCATACTGTTGTGCCACTCCCACCCACTACTAGATTTTCTGAATTATGGCAACTCATACAACTCATACTGCTCTATGGTGTGCAAAAGCCAGAATAATGTATGCTTAGATGCAAACATTTTTAAAGGCTGTTTTCTAAAGAAAACATATAACCATATGCTTTTAACCATGCTCATTGAGATTACAGATGATGGAAATGGTATTCTAGATAAGCTGAAGAAAGTCAATCTGAAATGTGTAAATTACTGTGTTGAATAATCAAGGGAATAGATTAAACCACAAGCTCTGGCAAGATCATGGAGAAAGTTACTTTTGGAGGAAGAACAAATTTGCAAATATAAAGACAGTAAATTAAAATAATATACAGGAATGGATCGAGAAAGATGAGCAACAAAAATTGACTGACTATGAAATAATAGCTCTGGTAAATCTGGATGACAATGAAGGACTTTAAGAATATGATGCTGGGAGTGGACTGGACTTGGCTAAAAAAAGAGCACGAGTCACAGTGAAGGGGTCAAAGCTCTGGAAGTAGCACTGACTTATGTTAAACAACAAGATGAGATGTCTGCTACTGGTAACTTATTACTGAAATGCTGCAAACAAGAGAAGTAAAGCTGGGAATCAAACTTCCAGCAGTCAGTTTTTAGGCACTAAACAGAGAGGTTTCACATATGGTATACTGTACATGTAGTTTAAAACTATTAGTACAAAAATTACAATCCACGTACAGTACTGGGTGTTAGAAATGCATTTCCTATAGTACAGTTTCTGATCACCCACTGAAATGGAGATCTTGTGTTTAGTCATTGCCATGAATTACTGAATATCATTTGCGGCATAGAGTCCACTGTTTGACACTAGTCAACTGCACATTGAGCATGCCCTGCATCTTTCAGCACAGTTGACTGCAGTCAAGAAAAAAGGATCAGATGGTCTTATCAGTAATTCATGACAGTGATCTCTCAGAAAGGATCACTAACAGATTAAAATGACAAGTCTCAGTGTCAGCTTACTGTAGCACAATGCATTTTAAAGTACAATTCAATTTAATTATCTTCCCACAGTAGAACTGCAGGGATAATATTCCTGCTCAAGTTTTTAAATACACCTGGGCAGCACTAATTTAAGACTGCTTCTGGAGTATGTAAGGGGCTGCTTATGTCCTGATTGCAGTTTGTCTGAGCTGGAGAAAGACACACACATTGAGACAGCTGCCTGCAACGTATGAACATTTGTTGCAGAGTGGAGACTGGGAAATCTGAAGAAATATACAGGCCAATTATTTTGTAAACTATTGGACTGTTTGTTTTACTTCACTCAGGCTTAGTGGTTAGTGAGAAGAACTGTTAAGGTAATGCTTCAGTGGAAGCTAGGCCTATATGTTTGTATCACTGGATATATGTTTAGTAATCTGTATCCCTCTGATGTGTTGCTTACCTTTTTTTTTTTTTTGCCTGCAATACTGTTTACATACAGTACTATGTTTACTAAGTGTTGCATTTACTCTGTGGTTAGGTTCCCTTTTTCAGTTTATTCACAGTAAACTGTGAAGATTATAATTTAATTGGAAATTACAGTATATCATGTTGTTAAATACACCTAATACAGTAGTATTCTTATGTTAAATAGTTGTACTTAACACCAGATTTTATACTGTGGTTATATGTGCACTATAGTATATACTGTAATAATGAACATGTCTTGCTCTACTTACAACATATTGTACAGCAAGACCAGCAGTTTTCACTGTGGGATATAATTATAGTACAGTACCAACAATAAAGCAGAAAACTAAATGTATCTTCTTCTGCTGTGCTTTTCTCACAATTACGTTGGGTTGATTTCCATCTGTCCACCAGTGTTTTTTCATCCCTGTAATACTAGTTTCCGTTTTATCTGACATTTTGATTATGCAACAGCATGGTTAACATGCATTAACATGGGCAATGTTAACTATAAATCTGTCACTGTATAAATCTCTGCCATGTCCTAATTTGAAATATGGAGTATAATTTTGAGTACAGTTACAAAAACGATATAGAGCTGGAAAAGATACAAAAAGTACAGCAAGCCATTCACAGAGCACAAGTTGTAAATCACATAGATCACAAGCGCTCGCAAGAAGCCTCTATAGACAAAACATGTAGACAGTGTTGTTGGAGTTTCATAATAGCTCTTTTTCTTGGACAATTAAGTGGGATTGATTTCCATCTGCCCACCAAAATCAAAGATTTATCAATTGGGGTTGAAGTAAGTCAGCACTTCTTTCTCAAGTAGAAGATATTTAGACCATATTGTGCCCTCAAATAATGTGCATACTGATGCACCAAAAATGTGAGTTTGATGTGAATAGCTTTTTGATAAATATGTAAAACTTTTTTAATCATATGACACTTAGAAGTATTTGTGTGTTATTTGTTATTCTCTGTTTTTTTATGGTCGCTCAACTAGAGGAAGTTGTTAAATCCACAACGCAAGGCCAAAGAGAAGAAACCATAATAACTGTTTACATTTTTTTTTTTGTAATAGGGGTTGGTTGTATGTTATATCAGAGTAGTGCTGTCAATCAATGATTTGATAGAAAAGGGAAAAGAAAAGGGCAACCAAATTAATAATGGGAATGGAGTAATTAAGCTATGATGACTAAAACAATTAATTTTATTTTTGCTAGAAACAAAGTTGCCTAAGAGGAGATATGAGTAACAAGAAAGAACCCCTTGAGATTAGGAAAAAAAAAATTCACCTTAAAGATTGAAAATGGTTCTTCACAGTAAGGACAGTCATACTAAATAACTCACTACCAAAGAAGGCTGTGGCAGCTGATTCAATAAATAACTTAAAAAATGGGTATGGATATATTTTAAATAAAAAGGACATACAGGATTATGTTAAATAACACTAAATAGTGTGAGTATTGATCCAGGGATTAATCGAGTTGCCAGTATTTGGGATCAGGACGAAATGTTTTTTTCCTTATGAGAAAACTGGCAATGTCTCAGTGGGGTTTTTTGTTTGCCTTACTACAGATCAATTATCAATTCACCTAACAGATCTAAAAGGTTGAATTTGAATAAAAGTATTTTTTTTTTTAATTTTTAAAAGACATAGGTCCTAAAAGCATGAGACATTTTAATAAAAATCTTAATTGCAGTAAAAATCTTGTGACATCAGTACTCTCTTGGCTTCTAACAACAGAATGTTATATTACCTGCTAGATAATTGCCAAAACCTTTTTGTAGAAGATATTAAATCTATCTCTAAAAGTGAGAACTGTAAATATTTTAGACTCTTCATAGGGACAATATCATATATAGATAAGGCAGAACTCACTTCATAGAAGAGGTTTTGCTGCTGTATTTAGATTGTATAGTTAAATTCCTTTCTGCTCTTGTCGAGTGTGATTTTCATTACAATTTCTAAATGTTTTCCAGCATAAACAGTTACATGCCAACTGCCTAATTTGTCCTGGGATAGTACAGTTCTATGTGCCATGGTTTAAAATATATATCCAAAACTATGTGGATAGATGTATCAATCCAATCACATAAGGGATTTGAAAAGTAAACTGACACCTCACACCTATCGGTCATCGTCTCTAAATCATTATGATTTGGTAATCTCTGCAGGCCAAGAGAGTTACACTTGGACAAAACATTGCAAATATATACCATGAACTAAAGAGTGTCTCTCAGAAAGCTGTATTGGTCCAGGGGGAATTGCTGGATCTCCAACAGGTTATGATTGATAGAGATTCAAGTTACAAGGCTAGCCAACTTGAAATGTAAAGAGTCAGCCTTCCTTTAACGAAGATAGGTAGGCTATGTGTGCTAAAGGAAATCCTCTCTAACCCTATGTTATCCAGTCATATGTATTAGGATTTAGCATTTATGATACTTCTGTATATATACGGCCAAAACTCATCTCTTGTTTTACTTTCCAATCTAATTTAAAACTCCATAAATGTTCATAAACTAATTGAAACCTACTAAATATAAAACATGATTCATTAATTCAGGTTGAATCTGGCAAGTACAGAATGTTTCATTAAATTCAGCTATGTATGTATTTCTATTGCCCAATAGTCTCATTAACACACTGTTTTCTTCTATCTCTGGCTCTAATTACTTTGTTGCATAATTATCTTTTTCCTAATTTCAAAGTGGCCATTTTATTTCAACGGATAATAATCATACATAAAATTGTTCCAGGAGCATTTTCCAGCTCATTTGCCCAGATGTTTTATATGGTTCTAGACACGTCTACTATTAAATTAGGTGTCAGTCTAAATTTCCATCTGCGGTAACTGATGTAGCACAAGATAAATGAACTGGGAGTTTAGCATATTCCTTGGTCTAATATCTTATACCTGTACTAGTTTTGCTTTGGAATGCCAGGCAAATGCTATTTTATCTGTAATAGGTGACAAAGACAATTTTTCTCTCATTTATTTTCCACAATTTTTCAAGAGACTTGAAAAAAATACCACATTTTCTGTGATCATTGAACTAGTTCTACAAATATTTCTTGCTTTATAATCGGGTTACCTTATTATTCATAACTTTTCACAAAGATTTAAGAGGTCACAGTATTGTCAAATTTACATTAATGCTTTTTTTATGGCTACACAGGAGAATGGGTAGCATGCTTTAAAAAGTAAAAAAAGTAAAAAATACAGTCTTAATTATATTATCTATTACATACTGCAGTGGGACCCATAATTTTGCTGTGTATTTGCTTCTGTGGGTGTGAGAACACCTTTAATGCGCAGTACCATTGGATATGTGACAATAGAAAGTGTCAGTGTTTTTCATATGAATAATGGGAATACCATTAATTTTTGAAGATTAGAGAAAGTAGCTCAAAGAGATAAAAACTGGTTGCCAATTATAGAGTTTAGTTTTCAAAAGAGCATAGTGTGAATATAGGACAAGCAAATGATAAACTGATCTCAAAACAGTAGCATCTTATAACACAAATACTGTACTTTTATTTCCAAAGATTGTACATTTGAAAGTGAACACTGAATATCTTACATTTTAGTTTAGTAACTTCATACCTTCAGCTGTCCATATAAAAATAGCAGAAAACTGGAGGGAAAAAAAGACATATTTTTGAATAGTAAATATCGTTTGAGCCAGATTAAAACACATCATCTTAGCACAGACATCTGTTTGCAGTCCCACGCATGGGAATTCTTCCCTAAATCACAATAGCTACACATGTTTGGCCTCTTGGCTGCTGATACCAATATCCATCTGTTAACATGGCATGGAGCCCACTAACAAGCTACTGCAATTCCTCCTAAAGAGCATAGGTGCCAAAGAGTGATGATTGCATGCTGGACATTGGAAAAGCTGACTTTTATGACAGTGTTAAGGCATTGAGACAACATCCTCCCCTAAAGCAATCAAGCAGACAGAAAACTAACAGCGAGAACAGAGGAAAACTGCAGACAAGGTTGCAGTTAGTGAATCGGAAATGTGTGAGGCCTATGAAAATTTATGAGAGTCACCTGAACTATCTGCAGGTATTGTATCTTTTTGAAGGGCAATTTCTATGCAACTAGATGCAATGTGACAACATTAGAATTCAGGCTGTCTAGTAGACTGTCACAATAACTCATATGCTGCTGTTCTAATGAGCCAGGCAGCATAACAGATTATTGTAAATCTGCTTGATAATGCAAATACAATTTGTATTGACAATATATACTTGTGACACAGCTCAGAGTGTAGGCAGTGTGATGAAGAGTAGAAACATACAGACACCTCATTCACACAAAAACACACAGACACATTATATATATATATATATATATATATATATATATATGTATATATATATATATACAGATATAAATAATATATATTTACACACATATAAATATATGCATACACACACACACACATGTATATATATATATATATATATATATATATATATATATATATAATGTGTGTGTGTGTGTAAAAAAAAACTTCTGGATCACTACTGGTGAAGGGGCTTGTGTACTTCAATGAAGCTGTGAGCTATATCATGTAGGGTCACTCAAGATGGACAGGCCATCGCAGGGAAGAGACCGACAAATCGCAGACCACAAGGATCCGTCAATCATTTTTACCAAACACATGCAAACTCTAATGCTGCCTTATAAGAGTTGATTTCACTTCCACTTCCTTAACTATCTGATATATTCAACTTATATGAGGAACACACCATGCCTATGGACAATGCCTAAATCCAATGCAGGAATCTAATATGAATACAAAGCAGGAATCAATATTGCGTGGAAAAATATCAACAGCCTCAGATAATAATATGATACTACTGATGGCTGAAACTGAGAAGGAAATAAAGGGCCTATTGATGAGGGTGAAAGAAGAGAGTGCAAAAGTTGGCCTGCTGCTCAATGTTAAAAAGATGAAGATCATGGCAAACAGCAATCTCAGTTCTTGGCAAATAAATGGGGAAGAAGATTAGACATCGACAGATTTTATTTTCCATATGATAATTGAAGAACAGATTCCCTTTAATGGAAGCACTCAAAACCCTGAATTGTCATAAATTATCATACATTTTATTGTAACATTATAAAAACTTCACAGCTCCGATTTAAAAATATATGTTTTCTAAAAGAGTTTTTTTTTATCCATATTCTAATAAACTGCTTCAGCAAATTTTATCTACTATTTATTTAACAACAGGGTGACAGTATCAGGGAGATGGCCGACTCAGGTATCAACCACCACCCTCTTCCCTACTCTCAACAACTGTTCCACTTAACCCATAAATCAGACCATTATGATAAATGGACCTACATTGAACATTTTTAAAATATAAAAAAAAAAATATTCAAATTTATTTCGGAGAAGGCATAATGGAGTAGATCAGCTGACATTTTAGGTTCATATGGCATTTCTCTATTTATAATTATTTTAAGACAAATAATTATGTTTGGAGCTGAGAGAATACTTTTTAGTTTTTGATGGTTGCTACAAAGTGAGAATGTGGGTAGATAGTTAATGAAGATTCTTGTAACATTCTAATAATTCAATCTTAGTGAATATTGTGATGTGCCCTGAACATTCTCAAAATATTATTGCTCTTCACTTTGAAGGTTAGTGAATATATCAGTACTAATTTATAAATGTTTAAGTTAATGAGTCTGAAATGCACATGTACTATTACATGACCTAAGCAAGGCCCAGTTGGTTTGTACATATACAGATTAGACGGAAATCACATATTGAATATAATGACACAGACCACTTATTGGAGGGAAAACCGGCCACATCGTTTATTGGTAAACAAAAATAACGTAATAACCATAACAAAAATAATACATTAAAAATGACCAAGTGAGGGGAGGAGCCTGGCCGGAGACAGTAAACCCTACTCCCTGAACCCTCGTCCAGGGCTTACCGCGCTGGAAGAGCCGTACCACCATAGAGTAGGATCCTACTTTACCACTGTCCCGGTGACTCCCCTCACCATCCACTGCTGTGACAACAACAAAAATACATTTTCTGTTTACATATTTTACAGACAATCTTTATACCCAGAACAAACGACTACTTAATACAATCAACTAGATAAATACCTCCCATAGTGTCGTTTTTGTTTTTTTAAATCACCATTTATTTAATTAATACATTTATTCATTTATTTTTATATAGCAGGGCTGTCGAAGTCCGGTCCTGGTGAGCCCCACACAGGTCTGTATTTTCGGATATCCTTTCTGTGCACAGGTGAGTCAATCAGGACGACTGAAGAAAAAATTCACTCACCTGTATGCAGCAGGGATATAATCAAATCCTGGCATGTGTGGGGCTCTGCAGGACCGAACTTGCCCACCCCGACTATATAGGAATGGATGGGTGGTTATCCTCACATGTGGCTAGCTGGGGGCATAATGGCACAGATGATGCTAAAGAGCCTATAAATGGCTCCACCCCACAGCTAGCCACCTCCAATCACATACCTCGGTCCTACCAGGTCAAGTGGCCCCTCCAACAAACCCCAGGAGGCCTGGGGTGATCTATAGGACCATTCATGACCTAAGCAGGGCCCAGTTGGTATGTACATATACAGATTAGACACAAATCACATATTGAATATAATGATTAGACACAGACCACTTATTGGAGGGAAAACCAGCCACAGGGTTAATTGGTAGACACAAATAACGTAATAACCATAACAATAATAATAAATTAACAATGACAAAGTGAGGGGAGGAGCCTGGCCAGAGACAGTACACCCTACGCCCTGGACCCTCGTCCAGGGTCTACCATGCTGGAAGAGCCATACCACTGTGGACTAACCTCACCATCCGCCACAGAGATGACTGCAGAATACCTTATGTGGCCTCGACCCCCCCAAAAACAACATGGCCTGCTGCATACCCTCCTAAACACCAGCACTATGAGCTTAATATCTGCTTATGAAGAGGGACCCATACATAAAAAAAAAACTATTAGCCTCCAAGCTCTTGAGCTCACATTGCTGCAGAGAAAACTAACTTCTAAGCAAGACTAAACACAAATGTGTACACTTCCTTCAGGCCTTAACCAGCTTATCCACATTGTACAGTCTTTTTTTTTTTTTTTTTTTAAAGAACTTTTAGACCAGATAACAGACAGATGAGGCAATTTGCATCTATGCCTGATATCTTTTGCATTCCATGAACCCGCTGCTTGACGGCTGCATTACCAGTATCCTTCTACCATCTGATTCAATACAAGGTAGGAAGTGGGAAGTACCACTCACTACCTGCTCCTTTGTCTGGTGTCATTACATATTCCTGGAACAAACTGAATGCACTTCCCGCCGAACCAAGGCCCTACCCCAGCTGTAAGCCATGATTGGTGCTGACTCGGAGTGCCCGTATGTATGATCAGATATACAAATGTCCAATGATCTATCACTGAAGTACATGAGCTTCCAATTCTCCAAACCACATCCTCCAGAAAGCCCATAGGGCTGCTTCAGTGGCTGTTTTTTTTTAAACAAGTGGGTACCAAGTTTGGATGCAGAACAAGCCCAAACACTGTCCACAAGTCACCCATGTTTGGAGAATTGTATGTATAAGAGAACCTATCCTATTTGAGTAAGGAAAGGTGCCAAATAAGCTTGGTGCTTAGTCCAAGAAAGCCATAATACCCTCAAGGGTACCCTCAAGCCAACTTCCTCCCTTTACCAACTTGGTCAATCTTGGACTGTCACGGCCACATCATCGCATGATCATCATGGATCCCAAAACGTACCTGAGGTCACCATACCTTGTCTGTTTACTCACTAATCTCTCCCTCCAAGCAGACCAGTGGGGAAGAGAGATGGCTGCATAGAACCACAAGGCTTCACACATATCACAGACCTTTTCCAGAACAGTAGTATCCAGGCCCCTTGGAAAAGGCTTCCCGTTGGCTGCCGTCCCGTTTTGCTGTACCTCCTGGAGCCACTTGTTTCACCAATCACTCCTTCGTCAGGTCCAATTAACCCGGCTAGTTTTAGAAAAGCCAAGACTGCAACCTGACGTCCCACCTTAGGGGGATAACTCTCCATGCCTTAGGTTACCGTATAACCTCAGCACAATCCCCATCCCCATGCCATTCGTATCTACTCCACCTTGTATGTAAGCCAAGTAGATGAAGCCCAGGAATGCCTAACCAACCATGCTAATTCTCAGCTCTAGATACCTACACTTTCCCAAGTGACCAGAACTGCCCATTGGAAGGACCAGTCAGCAATCTTGTGCATGGATCCTGGTACCTAATTCCCCTTACACTATACATTCCAATATCGGCAAGAGTTTCAGCCATCGTAGTACCGAGAGGGATGATGCTAACAGGGAGTTAACAGCCTGCACTATGGCCGTATTATCTGAAAGAAAATTATTTTCTTATCCTGCAACATGCCCCACCTACTGAAACTTTGAAAGATCTCCCAAGCAAAGTACCTAGAAACACTAGCCACCCATTTGAATTCCTCTACTTGTGAATTATCAACCACCAATGCAGAACCTGAAAACTTCCTTCAATACGGCTTACGATTCACCTTATAAGTCTATCGGGATGAAAGAGTGATCTGTCAAATGACAGAAAGCTAACCATCCCATCGAGTCACCTTCATATGAGTCTTACCCAATAGAGCAATGAAAGGAAAGGAAATATTGACCCCCCCCCCCCCCCCCCCCCCAATGTAGCATCGTAAAAATGAAATCCTATGGGGATCATATAACTGTACAAGAACCTGTGAGGGTCAGATAACGAGATACATATGACACAGAGGATTTGTAGAATCATAAATAAAAAATATTAAAATAAAATATTGTAGAATCATAAATAAAAAACATATGCACCATGCCCCACAAGAGGGGGCATCCAGAAAAAATAATAGGGGAGGCAGGATAAACAAACTCTGAAACCAATGGAACCCTTAATCATAAAATCGATAAATTTGCCACCACATACCTAATACATTAGGAAAAGCTTGAGAGAAGTACTGCATGGACCCAAGAGACTATAGGAAACAGACTGTAAAATGGTGGAGAATCCTGCTGATGAAACGTCACCTGTAAACAGGATTATTTCCAACAATCACGGCTGGCATGCAGCATAGACACACACATCCACCCATAAAAACACTCTGCCTTGGATGCAAAAAACGCATGAGGGGCGAAATATGAGCCAAATGACCTAGATGCCAAAACACACTACATAAGAGGACCCGCCAACACTGACAGGGAACAAAAACTACCTCAACCGTACTACATGATTAATTGAAACCATATCTAATATATAACCAGGGAAATAGTATACACAGGAAGAATAGCCAATGACCTGACAAAACATGGACAACAGGGTGTGTGTGGTGAGGGGAGGGGGGGGGGGGTTAGATGGAATAAATAACAACATCTCCTATCATCCAAAGACCCCAACTTTCACAAGTGAAAAGAAAAATTATACCAATACCTAACTCAAGGCACACACCATAAACTCACAGTCAAACGTTTTCCCTTAAGAGAAAAACCCACATAGGGTGTGGGTCCAAGAGTCCCATGTATGGGATTCCTCAATGAACCAATCACTGACCAAGATAGGTCAGAGGCCTCTCCGTCAGAAAACACTCCCATGGATGGATAATTCGCTACTACTCCACAAGAGATTATAATTCCAACTCCCTATACTGATGTTGTGTTGACGCCTCAAAGCCACTGAATGTATGAGTCCCCCACTGGCATTACTCTATTTCAGCTGGCCCCACTACACCCTATGCACCCAGACTGCAAACCCCATTAAGAGAGCAAAATATTGCTCACCTGTAACTGTAGCAACCTGTGGCATTCTAGGGAGTGTAGCAGAATCAAACATAAGTCAGTTGCAAGAAACCTTCTTGGCAGGACTCTGATGCCCCACCTGCCCTCCATTGAACACTATTGCCTATTGCAGCACCTGAATGCTCACGGCTGCAAAACATTTGGGCCTGGTACCACATCTTACTTTGCATCTTGGCGACCTGCTGAAGCAAGAGGAACAATTACTGTCCCACCCTTGCCAGTAGCTTCGCTCTTGTAATCTATTACCATTTTAAACATGGCTTCCTTTAAGCATCTGCCTGTATATTACACAGTTTGATCAAAGCTTAGGATGGATTATCCACACGATCGGAATCCTACCACATACAGCTGTTTTGAGGTTACTGCTAGCATGGGGAGGGGGGTGGGGATCCCCCAGTGTATCGGTGTCAAGACCTCACACTGTGTACACTCACTACTTGTAATCCAAAGTTAACTGACCCTCCTAACATTAGGCCTCGGCTCAAATTGCATCCATTGATCCATTAAACACAGCTGCCTACCAAATGCCAGCAGAAAAAAACTATGCTGGGCAAGGGTGCCTGTATTAATAGATCCTCTATCCCTGTTTACCTAGCCCCATCTAACGCCCATCCCCAGATGGAGCAGTATTGTGCTAAACCTGTGATGGGAATTATGGGCTTCTGCCCTAGCTGTGGAACTCTAACTGCAACTGAAGCAAAAGTAGGGACACTGGGTAAAATTTTAGACCCTTTCCAACCTTTTACATGGTTGGAAAGGGTAGGTAGGTATCTGTATGGGTCAACAAAATAGCTCAAACTACATGTATCTTTTTTTTTTTGTAAGCCCCCCAGTTGTTCCTAGGCGTTACCCCTTGTGGGTACTGTCCCTTTAAGAAATGGCTTAAAAAGGAGATTGCCTTCCTCTGGATCATATTGCGGATTAGAGGAGATCGAACTTGGTAGACTAAAGTCTTTTTTCAAGCTTAATTACTATGTAACTATGTAACTATTAGATTAAGATGTGCTCGGAGCAGTTGACCCTAATACCTTTATTATTATGATATATCACATATTATAATTATCGAACTATGAGACTTCGTCACGCTTTGCATGGTGCGTACGAAGCGAGGTGAGACGTTAAATTGGAGCACTTAGGCGTTGAGCGCCTTAGAGACTCACGAAGCGAGGCGAGCCGTTAAGGCACTAAAACTCGCAGCACATGGCCGATGAGCGCCTTTGGAGCTCATTGCCTGCGAGCCTCACATAGCGAGGCGAGCCGTTAACTCACAGCACTTAGGCGATGAGGGCGAAAGGCGCTTAACGCACGCAAGCCTCGCATAGGCACTAAAACTCATAGCACTTAGGTGATGAGGGCCGAAGGCGCTCATTGCCTGTGAGGCAGTGGAGGCAATGAAACACGCGGGACTTAGCCTCCAAACACTTAGGAAACACGGGATCTCCTTTGGCTGCAAGCACTTGACGAACGCGGGACTTAGAAAAAAAAAAAATACGAGATAGGAAAAATACAAAGTTAACAGCCGAATGGCACAAAGCAAAAAACCTAAAACACACACAAAAAAAAAAAAATACAACAAAATCATCACACACAGCACGGGGGAACAGACAGGATGTTTAGGATTGAGGTGGAACGCAAATTTAAGTTGATTTTGCCGAGTTTCGCTAAGCAAGAAAAAACATGTTGACCAAAACAAATGAAAACGAGGCTACAGAATCCTGGACCGCGCAAAACACAGCCAACCAGGTACCACTTTCACCCAGGAACGTACGAGGTACAAAATACACTATTACAATGGGCGGCAAATAGAGATGTCGCGGACAGTTCACCCACGGACTATTCGCGGCGATTTTGGCTCTTTCACGCTCGCATCGGACGGCGGACACATTCGCTTTTCGGTCCGCCCCCTATTCTTTATCATTGAGGAAACTTTGACCCTGCACCTCACAGTCAGCAGACACATTCCAGCCAATCAGCAGCATACACTCCCTTCCAGAGCCTTCCATCTGAAGGACAGCATACATTTTAGAATCATTCTGAAGCTGCATTCATTGTGAGAGGACAGATAGTGTCGCTGCTGGAGATTTAATAGGGAAATAGATAGCCAGGCTGTGTATTTAGCTTCCACTACAGACCTGAAGGACTCATCTGATATCTGCTGCAAGGACAGCAACCCGAAAAGCCCTTTTTAGGGCTAGAACATCATTTATTTTATTTTATAATTTTTTTCTGTGTAATCTAATTGCATATGCCTGCCTGCCAGCGTGTGTGTGTGACAGGCTAACTCCTAACAGCTTATATTGTGCTTATTTTCACTACTCATACCTGGTGGTGTACCATACATTGAAAACAACCATTTTTTTCCTGTAATTTAATTTCAGTTGCCTGCCTGTGTCAGGCTCACAGCTAATATTCTGCTCTGTTTCACCAGTCATAGTTGGTGTACCAAACATTGAAAAAAAAAAAACCTTTTTTCCTTTAATCTTATTTCAGTTGCCTGCCTGTGTCAGGCTCATAGCGTATATTGTGCTCAGTGAAATAAAACAACACTTTTTTGACTGTAATAGATTGAATAGCAATTGCCTGCCTACAGGCGTATGTGTGAAGCCTATTGCATCTACTCTGCCAACTTTTGCCAGTGCACAGTGATACGTCATATCTGGTGCAACCGTAGTGTACAGTGAAATAAAACAACACTTTTTTGACTGTAATAGATTGAATAGCAATTGCCTGCCTACAGGCGTGTGTGTGAAGCCTATTGCATCTACTCTGCCAACTTGTGATACGTCATATCTGGTGCAACCGTAGTGTACAGTGGCATAAAACAACACTTTTTTGACTGTAATCGATTGAATATCAGTTGCCTGCCTACAGGCGTGTGTGTGAGTCCTACAGCGCCTACTCTGCCAACTTTTGCCAGTGCACAGTGACACTCATATCTGGTGCAACCTAGTGTACAGTGAAATAAAAGAACACTTTTTTTACTGTAATCGATTGAATATCAGGCGTGTGTGTGAGGCCTACAGTGCCTACTCTGCCAACTTTTGCCAGTGCACAGTGGCAGAGAGAGGAGTCTGAAGAAGAGGAGTCAGAGGAGGAATGTGGCTTTGAGGAGGTGGAAGACCAAACACAGCAGGCGTCCCAGGGGGCTTGTTGTCACCTTTCGGGGACCCTTGGTGGCTGGGTGGAGGAAGAGACCTTCAATGACATCAGTGAGGACAAGGAACGGGACATGGCTAGCTTGGTATCCAACCTTGTGCAAATGGAGAGTTTGCGGTTGTGCAAAGGGACTGTTTGCTGTTGTTTGCGGTGCATTAAACGGGGAGATTGGTCTGTTACTGTGAAGCGGGTGTAACCCTTACACTACCTGATCGATACAACATCATACCTGATGTTTTAAAGCATGTTATTCCAAACAATTTAGGAATGTTAGGTGATTTATGCCCTTTATGGCTTAAAACCAGACTCTGCATCAACTATGTAATTTTCCGTGGGAGTTTTGCCATGGATCCCCCTCCGGCATGCCACAGTCTAGGTGTTAGTCCCCTTGAAACAACTTTCACATCACTATTGTGGCCAGAAAGAGTCCCTGTGGGTTTTTAAATTTGCCTGCCCATTGAAGTCTATGGCGGTTCGCACGGTTCGCCCGTTCGCGAACATTTGATGAAATTCGCGTCCGCGGTTCGAAAACCGAAAATTTTATGTTTGCGACATCACTAGCGGCAAATGCTCACAAACCGCGTAGCACATAGACAAACAACGCAATTTTACAATCCTAACTTGCCGCTAACAATATTACGCATCTAAATTAGCACAAATAAACCAACCGTTTGCCCTCACGCACGCAGCCTATTTCTAATGCACAGTTGGGACATTCATAAAACTTTCTCCTCAGGCCAGCAACAGTCCAACTGGACATTATATGCTGCAGGACAATAAAAAGAGATTGTTACCTCTTCAGGCTATTGATTGTTACATCTATTAATTAGAAAAAGGTTAACTATATTAATTTATTATTCAATTAATTAATTAATTAGTATTTTAAAAAAATATAGAGAGGAGCCAAAGGACACGCAAGGAGAGGCTCGCAATGAGCGCCGAAGGTCCTTAGAGTATAAAAAGCTTAACATTGTGTGCCAAACAGCATTACCATGGCTTCAAATTTTATCGACCATCATTTTTTGATGGGCAAGTCGCTAGTATATACATAATATATAATTCTTTATAATAGTATACTATAAAATACTTTATCATTTCAATTCTATATGTTATTAACAAGTGGCCCTGATGGCTAAATATCTATGTAAGGGGGTAAAGTGGAAGGAAATTAAGAAAAAACACATTCCATTTGGGGGGGGGGTGGCTGTCTGGGCATTAATCCCCTCACTGGCAGTCTAATTATGAGCTGTAAGCTCTCCATGCAGGCTGTCAGTGCTCTCCCGGCACTGCATAGCCTGTCTGCAGGGGGAACTACAACTCCCATGATCACCCAGGCTCATGGAGCCATCCAATGATGTCACACCATGCTCCAGAGCCCAGAGGACAGCCGAGGGACACCCCGGCCGACTCCTCATGCTGGTGCACCCCCCAGCAGCTTCCCATCTGCAACCAAAGGGTCCCTGAAAGAGGTAAGGGAGTAAGGGAGAAAACAAATGAAAAAAGGAAAGAAAAATAGAGAGAAGTACAGTGAGTCAGGAGGGAACTATCCTCACAGATGGCAAGCTGGGGGGCATAACATAATGGTGCATATGGCGCCAAAGAGCCTGTAAATGGCTCCATCCCCCAGCTAGCTACCTCTAATCCCATACCCTGTTCTTGCCAGGCCAAGTTGCCCCCCCCATCAACCCCAGTAGACCTGGGGTGCTCTACGGGCCATTTATTCTCCTCTGCATACCATGTGTGTGAGTTCCTATTAATCCTCACCTGCATTTGTAGTTTAAAAACTAAATAAGAAAGAAGTTGAACTAGGCTACCTTTAAGGGGCATAGAAAACATTTTCTTTGCTGCATCCAAAAGAGGGTATTTGTTATTGTGGCACAGTATGTTTTCTTTTTCGATCTGAAGCTAGTTAAATGCTTAACCGTCCTGGGGGCTTGCCTCTGGTGGCCAATAAGCAGTAATACAGCTATATGATTCATACTTGTCAGCTGGTGAGATCTTTGGTCTCACACAATCTCTTTTTACAGGAGCAAATTTCAAGTTAGTTTCAATGATGTTTAATTTAATACATTTTTTCTTGTTTAAAACATGCTCTTTTAAATTCCATGTAACTTTAATGTAATACAAATTAATAGTCATAAACATATTTGTCTTTGATAGTCATGCATACAGCAACAACATTATTTGTTAGTATTTATCACGCTATAATGCAACAGCTTGTTAATTTCTATTTATTAAATATCAATGTTTTGTTTTTAGGATTGCAAATTTAAGATTTTACATGTGGTTACATCATGACCCTTTAATATTGTGATATATCTAATGTAGCTATGTTGGTATTTTTAACTGATTTGATAGAAAAAAGAACACATTGATCTGTCTGCACATCACTACAGAAAAAAGCAAACAAACAGAAAAAATGCTAATCAAGCAGGGAGCTGTGTGACAGCAGAAGACAAGAGAGAAAGAAGAGCTAATGCAATGCAGATGAAAGTTTAAAGGGAAAAGACTAATGACTGGCGAATAGAGGGAGACAGGCAGCAGCAAGGAAAAGGGGGCAAGAGACTGGCACATACTGTGCTGTTGAGATGATAACACAGAAAGCTGAAAAAGAATAGAGATTTAGGAAGATTGAAGTAGATAGTGTCTACTGGGACAATTGGTTGATCTGATTGAGAAACACACTGACACAAATGGAAAGAGAGGAAATAAGAAGCGAAGGAGGAGAGCCACAAGAGAATAAAAAAAAGAACCATTTTATTCCCTTCTAAACACTCAGAGGAATATTAAAGTGAGTTCAGAAATGTATTGCTATTAAAATGTGTTTCTGACAATCTCATTCCCATTAGGAGGTAAGCTATTTCATCTGGTCCTAATTTTAATTACAATTTCCGATTGTAATTTAGGAAATGGGTAACATTTGTTCAACGGGAAGTATCCCCTGAACAACGTCTTCAAATGCTTCAAAAATTATTTTTGGTGCCATCTTCCCAATGGCAGTTAAAGGGACACAACCGGGGTAACAATATATACTTTAGGAAGAACATCATTAAAGTGGCATCTCAAATCAGGAAAAAACTATTCAAATGTTTAACTGAGCTGGGGGCTTGCCACCGTCTGCCAGTTAGCAATAATATAGGTGTCTCATACTTGTCTGCCAAAGGAATCTATAGACTTATGTATACCTTTAGTTTCAATGAAGTTTAAATAGGTTTTGCTGAATATTGTTTCCTGCAAAATACAACTTTGGTAATGTCAAAAAGCATGCTCTTTTAAATGCACGTAAAAAAAGAATTGTGTTCCATGTCACTATAAATTAACAATTGGCTGATTAATATTTAAACTATTTGTGTAGAGAGTAGTCACATGACCAATTCCTTGAGGTATCGCTGAGGCCTAGACATACAAAATGTTGAAATTGGATTGGTGAGGAGATACTTGAGCAATATTTACCTTGCCAAGTAGGCAGAATCTTGATCTCTTCACTTTACCCCAAATTCACATTAATAATATTACTGATATTTGCATATTTAAAGTGGCCATAGTGTTATCAAAATTAGTTTGGTGGGTTTTATGCTCCATACATTATGGTCCAATTTAGATAGAGAAAACTTTCACCCTTTGTCCATATACTTCATAAGGAATATACATAATACCATAAATTCACTTACAGCGTACATTCTGTATAATATTTCCAAATATGGCAGGTGGCTCTCATTGTTTGCAAAGGTTTTTACAAGGTAGGGAAGTAATATGGCACCATGCAAAACAACATGATCACTTTTAAGCCCAGCAACACTTACTTTAGTCTGTCGAAACATTACATTCAAAGCTTACTGCATCAGCCTTATAAATGCCTTTTATGATTGACAACAGATCAATCAATCAATCAAAGGAAACATTTGTATATTGAAATAGAATCTGGATACTGTTCAGGATACACAGAAGTAAAACTAAATAAATACATATATATATATATATATATATATATATATATATATATATATATATATATATATTCAATAGAGGAGTAATTGCTTCATTTTGAAATAAAAATACAATACCATCAATTAAACTATTAAAAGAAAAATAGAATTTATTTCAGAAATGGAATATTTAAGAAATAGCCTTCATAACTTATTAGGGAGTTACTAATTCTAATAATTATTTGTATGACTATGTACATCTATTTATTTATACATAAGTATTTATCTTCCATTATACCCATGCTACTTCTTATTAATATATATTTACAGTACATATACTGGATATAGTTTTGTTTCTGTCATCCTTTATTATTATGTTATATGTGTATTTTACTGCATGTAGAATTAAAATGTAATAAAATATAAGAATAAAAAATAAATAAAATAACCAAATGATACATATCAGTAATAAATCACAATTGAGTCTTGACCATATATTTTTGGTTATTGCATGCATTCTTAAGAAACCGCTGTCATCAAATGTTTTATATATATGCAAGGAAGAGAGCAAGAATCAAAAGGGTCTGTATTGCTAACAATTTTGTGTACATGAAGCCAGCGAGAGAGAGAGATAGAGAGAGAGAGAGAGAGAGATAGAGATAGAGAGAGAGAGAGAGAGAACGGCACAGAAGAGAGAAAAGCACAGGAAAGAGAGACATAGGAATAGAGAGAGAGAGTAAGAGTAAGAGGGAGAGTCAGGAAAGAGAGACTGGACAGAAAGAGACACAGGACAGAGAGAGATAGAATCCCAGGAGAGAGAGAGGCAGGACAGAGAGAGAGACAGAATAGAGAGATACAGTCAAGAGAGAGAGACAGGGGAGAGAGAGAGAGTGAGAGAAAGAGAAAGAAAGACAGGAGAAATAGATAGATATTAAAACTTAAGTGGTTTGACATCCTACAAATGGCGACTACAAAGAAAATAAAAAAACAAAGCAAACCTGGAAAAGTGGTAGACAGTTGCAACCTTATCAATACCAGCTAATATCACACTCCTCACCAAAGAGAAGACGTTCCAGCCATCACATTAGGGGTGATTTAATTAAATCTCTGACCAAATATAGCATGCTAATCTTTTAGTTAATAATTTTGTATGGTCTGCGAATTATGTTATAAATTTCCAAATGGACCTTGGCAGAAAAAAGGTTCCCCAACCATGCCCTAAAGGAAGCCCACAGTATTTGTCATCCAATCCCCCATCCAATATTGTAGTACGTAAATCTAGATGTGGCTGCATTCTCTCATCTGCAGGACACTGAAGCATTCAAACTTTACAGTAATGGAGAGCCTAAGTTATTTATAGAATTACAACTAGATGAAGTTATCCCACCCCAGAGTCTGAAGAGATATAAACGGGCACGTGTTAGCACCCTGCTGACTCTAATTCTTGAACACATGTGTTGTCATGTGTACAGGACCATCACATGCACATCTCACATAATTGCTTCTACAGAGGCTCATTTTGAAGTGTGGCATAATCACACTAAAGACTGTTGAATATATTTTGGTTAAATTTCAATATAATTACTCACACTTTTTAAAATAATTTATCTGGAATATTGTCAGCATCAATCTTGTCCTCTTTGCCCTACTCTTGCCCCATTGCCATTGCAGAGTCAATAGCTACTTGCATTGCTTATTTGAGAGAAATTACACTATCCAGCAGTACCATAGTGAGCAAGGTTTATAAGTAGAAACATAATTTTTCTTGTACAATGTTTACTTAAGACAAAGGGCACTTCAAAGAACAAGCAAACAGAGAGCAAAATGTTTCTATATATGAGCATAGCACATCTCAGGCAGTCTCAGCTTTTGAAATGTCTAAATTAAAAGGAAGAATAACATCTGAAAACAAATTGAATATATTTTTGAAGTTGACCTGGCTTATGAGTGATCTTGCATCTCTAGATCTTGGGGAACTCAAGTTTGTTAACCCAAAGCTTATTTAGCATTCTTATAGTAAAGAATGGGGTGGTCTATTAAACCTGCTAACGTGCTTCAATGCAAAATAAATGTATACAAATGTTTATGTTGTTTCTACATAAATGTGAGCTTCTTTTGAGTAAAGAGATGTTGACCATGGTCACTGGTCAGATCCTTGGGGCAGAGGACCACGGACCACACAGTAGTAGCCACAAAATGGTTAAATTGAGGTTATAGCTGATGCAGATTAGGCATAAAAGACACCATTAAATATAACACTTGACTTGACATAGAAATATTTGCCTAGGCAGTGTTATTGGAGTAGAAACCTATGAACCTCAGTGTTCCCCTCAGATCGGTGGGCACCAGCCATAGGTTTATTGTTTCCACCTTAGTTGTCTCTATAGAGGATCCTTCTTGAGTAATTAGAAACCCAAGAAATAGCACAGAGAGGACTTCAAAGAGTCACTTTCAAAGTTTGGTGTTTAGTTGATTCTTCCCGAGACATTGTAGAATCAGTTTGATTTGTCTGTGATGGGTGGCTAACTCTGGAAAGAAAATCAGAAGTAAACAACCACAAATGGGTATAGGGCATCATGAAAGATGTAATTTACATAACATTGGAACACGACTGGAGCATTACAGACGTCAATGAGCATAACCATATATTCATAGCGCCCATCTTGAGTATTGAAGGCTATCTTCAATTTGTTTCCTTCATAAATCTGAATTTATGGAGAAGTATATTCCAGGATAAATCCTCAAACCAAATTCTACAATATATAATCTGATATGGTTTTAGTCTCTGGCTCTGACAATGGATACATTTTTCCTCTTGAAAGCATGGTTCCAGGAAGAAGTTCTATAGGACCATCATATGCCCTGAGTGGCAGCCAAGTCTCAGCTTTCACTTTCAAAAAAGAATCTGCATAGTGTTCATGCAGAAGTAATATCCGGTTTCCCAGTAACATTTAGGGGACAAGGACAATAGGTGAAATTGGACACCAGAATATTAGTAGAAACCATGACTACAGCAGAACAATTCACTAATTTACTTTTTCTTAGCCAGAATTGGAACAGCAGTCTTGAGGCACTTTCCAGGGGAAACAGGAAATAATGCAATTCTGAATGCAATTCACAGAATTGGCTGGACAAGTAGGTAGCTTGAGAAGATTTTGGACAGGCTGGCAACTTGAGACAGGGAGGTACCTCTGGGTAGTGTCAGTCAGGCAGATAGATGGAGACAGGAAGGTAACTCTGGGTGGTGCCAGACAGGTAGGTAGTTCTGGGATGTGCCAGACAGCTGGTAGCTCTGAGAGGTGCCAAGCAGCAGGTAACTCTGGGAGGAGACAGGACAGAAGAGCTGAAGCTCGGGATCAAAAGCAAAGATATCAACCGGGATCAAGATTAAGTCAGATGGTCCAGCGGTAAGGTGCAGTCGGCAGACAAAAGGACAATTAAGAAATAAGCCTAAGGTCAAATTCCAGAAGAAACAAGTAAAGGAAATGGCTGAGTTCAGGAGCAAGATAAAATGACTGAGCACAGAGGCTCAGTCTGACTCCCTGTATATGGCTTCCAGGAATTCCACTGGTGGCCTGTTTTATGCTGATGACTAGCACTAAGCTCAGGAAACATTAGTGTCTGAGGTGACTCCTCAGCTACACATTCTCTGGTGGCTGATCGTGTGAGATCACTGGAAGTGAACACACTATCCCAAGTTCTCACTTCTCTCTGCCATGCTTTGCCATCTGGAGTTGGTCCTGCTACTCATAGGAGATCAGACCAGTATGGCATGGATAAGTAGTTGCTGCTTCTTGGCATTAACTGGCATCCTAAAGTGCAGAGCAATGCTTTTGTTATTTTTTTAATACGGTAAGGCAGAGCATTGCGGTACATGTACTGAATAGCTGCTTGATCCTAGATCTATTGAAAGATGTTGTCTTGTTGGAGGCATAGGATATCATAAGCAGAATAATTTTCCCCATCACGGTCAACAAAGGCTCTTATGAATTCATGAAGAAGCAGTTTCAAGTCTCTGATTATAGGAGACTCCTTTTTCCACAAAGGTGAAAACCAATCTAGGGCTTAGATAATCGAGGTCACATATGAAATCTTGGACTTAACAGTAGAGAACAGGTCAGAATACAGCATTCAATATACAGAACATTGTTGTGGAAACTCACAACAGGCTGTAGGTTCTCCACTTATGCTTCTTGGCAAGCCAAGAAGACCAGTCTTGAACCAATTATATGGAGATAAAGAAGTGGCTGTGGAGAGGACACTAGAGCTGCCCGAGCTGTAACAGTGGAGGCTTCCAAGCATGTGCAGAAGTTGAGAAAGCATCAGCTATCTGGAACAGATTGTTCTCAAAAGAAGTCAGCCGAGAATCTCTATTGCTTCTTGACAAACTTGGTCTAGACTCAGTGTCAATTTGTGTCAGCCGTATGCCATTTTTAGTAGTTTTCTGTTTTGGGCAACTTAAATTTGTTCAAATCTGTGGTCAATTTCCAGGAAACAGTTCTCATGAACTCATTGCTTCTGATTAGTTTTTGTCAATTGGTGACTCAAGCACCCAAGCTGAGATCTTTGATGTGACAGTGCCATTGAGTCTTCACCCGGATCCTTTTTAAGCCTGTTGTAAATTTCAGGCAGGACCAGGGTCACTGGGTGGATTCTAGGGGCAGAGTCCCAAGGACTAGAAAGTAGAAGCCAACAAAATGCTGACCTGGGTAATTACTAATGCAGACTAGGTAGAACAGACAATGCTATATATCAAGCTTAAATTAGAGTAGAAAGCTAGATAGAAGTACCAGATAGTTGACTGAACCAGACAGAAGTACAAATATGAAAAATACATGAAAGTCTGTGGCTGGGCTTAAGCAGCGAGACTCAGGATAGTGCATGGGGCCATGAAATGCATTCAGGAACAGGCTGAGATGTGGAAGCTATCCACGCCAAAGGCACTATGTCCTGCACCATGAGCTGTACAGCCAGAATATAAAGTCCTTTAGATGATTGGATTGGCTAAACCCATGCCCTGTAGTTGAAAAAAGCTTGAAGTTATTACACGTGGAGCAAAGAACCAGGAAGTGACGCTTGCACAGCACCAAAGAAACAAACAGTGGAAGCAGGTCTAACAGAACCCTCAAAAATTTAAGTATACTGTCCCACCACACCCCTTAATTCTAACAACACTACGAATGATGTCTATGGTCTATAGCACATGAAATTATTATTAAACAAAAGAAGAAGAGAAAAAAGACCATATTTTAATTGGACACTACCAAAGGCAGGGAAAGTATACAACTAATATAAAAACTAGCTTTTATTGACATTTTTAAAATACTAAATAAAGAATGAATCAGTTTATGATCAGTGTATCCCATTGTGTATGAAGTAACATATACTGTGTCGGTTTATTGGTCACTACTATAGATGTAAATGTGACATCTACTTGGTATGAGGTTCAAACAGAACCTTCTTAAATAGAGTTGTTAAATTATCATAGACTTAATAAATATATATATATATATATATATATATATAGTAGCGCTAACATTAGAACCCTCCACATCACAGGAACATGGAAGGACCTGAAAGTGGATCTCTTTGTACTGGGGCAGGAGCAGACGCACACCTCCTAGGCCTACCCAATAGCCTACGAAGTATGTCACTCTAGCAGCGGGATCCAAAAGCTTAGCACCAGGGTTTCTCCTTGGCCGACCCAGCGGAAAACCTGAGCAGGTACCCCCTCTGATGGCTTGAGTTCCATGTGCATTTTTATTGTTGTTTCAATTCATACCCCTTTAAAAGTATAAGGTGCATCCAACATAATGAAAGTTATATTAGACAAACTGTATAGAGATATCAAATATTGCTCTCCTTGAATTTCCCCCTGCTCCCTCGTGAAAGACTGCCATGTTGGCCTTTCTTCCTCCTCCTGTGTCTGTAGCCCAGCCCTCACAATGTGCAAGATGTAAATCTCCATATGACAGTGCTTAGTGCACACAGAGCAACTACTTTCAGATCACGTTGTTATGCTCCTGCACTAGAAGCTGCAATATGGAGTTTCACAACCAGATGTCCATCCTCACACATAATGATACTCTGAGGGAAGGAAAAGAGGGATGGAGACAAACATGGCTACCCACTAGAGGCAAACAGATTGAAATTTAAAACTGATTAATATTTCCTAAATATTTAATTAGGCTAATAAACTTTTACTAAACTCTTGTTGTGTGTCGTCCTGCAAAATTTCCCTTAATCTTCAAACACTGTACTCTCATTCTTTATCCACAATATTCTCTATAGCTTTTTTTCTCTCTTTTCCACTTCCATGTCACTCCTTGCAAACACTATTTGTCTTCTCTAAGATCTCACTCTCTCTCCAGCACCAACTTTGTTTCTGTTTCCCCACTATGCTAATACTCCATGTGTAACTTCTTTTTTAATGTGTAGAGTTAAATAAGTGCATTGCCATCCTTTGAAGCAATGATAAGAAGTTCTCACTATACATGGTCCCATGGCAGCATGTGTGCAATTAGCCACTATATATATATATCTCGGAACTCTGAGCTGGAAGCAGGTTTTTTAACTTGCTTTAGACATTCAGATGTGAACACAGATAGACTTTTTATTTACTGTACTACTGTACGGTGGAGGGCTTCTATCGCTCTTTTGCCCACCATATTATAAATGATTGTGAACTACCTACTCATAATTTCCACAACACAGGCTGAGATCCCGCTCCATGCTGATGATATCCAGTAAGCTTGAAACAGCTGTACATGGATTGGATACTCGGCCTGTGTTTATTCCAACCTTGGCTTTGCATTAAAGCTGTGTAATACAGCATGCATGAGCTTAAAGGAAGCCATGTTTTTATAATGGCTACGGAATGAAGAGCGAGGCATTTGTGGGCATATTTGTGTGTCCCAGCTCAACTTCCCAGAATGCAGCTGGAAGTAGGTTTTTTTACTTGCTTTAGACATTAAGGTGTGATCACAGATGTACTTTTTATTTACTATATATATATATGTTATCCAATAACATGCATGGTGATGTTTTTTCAAGTCCTAATGTTTTTAATTTGACTTAATCCTACTGTATTCTTATGTATTACTTAAAATACTTACTATTAACTACACTAAACAATGTTTTTTTTTTAAAAGAACGCTGATTAAAGACAAATCTCCTCATTAAAACTTGAAAAGAAAGATATACTCCATGTGGGCTATAGTTATCAGTGGACAGTGCTCCAAGGGACAATAAAGAAGATGCTTTCCTCCTCTTTGACCTCTGATTGCAATTAGCTTTTGACCCTAAATGACTTCTAAGATTCACCTTAAGAAAATCAATTAAGCAAGTATCATATCAGTCAAAGCTAGTATGCTATTAACCACAGGATTGATTTTGAGACATAACTAACAGAAGGATGCAGACCACAATCAAGTCAACATACATAAAACTTCACCACTGCCAAAAATATCTATTTGGAAAACACAAAGGAGAAAAATACATTTTACTAGTTTCTCTCAATATGTCTAATAGAATGCGGTTTAGTTTACAAGTACACTGACCTGATCAGACAGAAGGTACAGTATTGGTAAAGAAAATAAATCCTATAGGAAAGTAGAGATGCATATAAAATTGAAATATAATGTCTGTTCTTTTTCCTTTTAAACATATTTTGCTCCATTTTAAGTTTTGCGATTCAAATCACCATATAGAAAAAATTACCACAGTGGCCTTTTAAAATTAATTTTTGCACAGCGCATTAGACTGCTACATTCAAATAATCTCATTGCCTCATTACTGAGTCTTCACATGATTATAGCAGCCGCTGTGTCAGACAGCTACCCCACAGAAACTGAACCACTATAAGTCAGAACAGGTAACACAGCATGCAGCAATGTACTTATTATATGAGGAGCCTTAACGTGGGTGCATTGTTGCTGTAGCCAGACTGCAGCTTCTCACAAGACTATTTGATGAGGTTTTTGTGGAATGCTGATAGGAAGGATCACATGATGCTTCTTAAAGAAGCACACCGTTCTGAGTTGGCAAACACCAACAGATTTGCCAGATTGAGTGAAACTGTTTGGGATGTCCATCCAGGAATGGTAATGCCAGATAGAGCTGTTCCCTCTAACAGCCGGGAGAACAGCTCTACTGGAGGAGTGGGAGGGCAGCATAGGCAGAGCAACAGACAGGTTCTGGTGGTAGGGGACTCTATTATTAGGAATGTAGGAAGGGTGATATGTCACCCAGATCCCTGCAATCAAACAGTTTGCTGTTTCCCGGGTGCTCGGGTTCGGCATGTCGTGGATCGGGTAGTTAAATTATTGGGAGGGGCTGGAAATGAAACCGCAGTCTTGGTACATATGGGTACCAATGACAAAGTTAGCGGTAGATGGAGTGTCCTAAAGAATGATTTTAGAGAACTAGGCAATAAGCTTAAAGCAAGGACCTCCAAGACAGTATTTTCTTAGATACTACCTGTGCCACGTGCTAGCCCAGGGAGACAGAAGGAGCTTAGGGAGGTTAATGTGGGGCTAAAAATGTGGTGCACTAATGAGGGGTTTAGGTTTTTAGAGCACTGGGCTGACTTCTTACTTGGGTAAAATATCTATAGCAGGGATGGATTCCACCTTAATGATGAGGGAGCTTCTGTGCTAGTGGATAGGATGGTAGAAAGGCTGGAAGAGTTTTTAAACTAGTAGGTGGGGGGAGGGGGACGAGATGAATGTAATGGGGTTGGAAGTGTAGAGCGGACAAGGATGAATTAACTACTCATGGGGGAGGAGATGGGGGGAATGTTAGTATAGTCAATAGGGAGGTATTACTAAGTAACTCAAGTACAGAGGCAGGCACCTCAAAACTACAGACTCATAACATAAGGTGTATGCTTGCTAATGCCAGAAGCTTGTCAGGAAAAATGGGAGAGTTAGAATTATTGGCAATTAATGAAAAATGGGATTTAATAGGCATTACCGAAACATGGTGGGATAAATCTCATGACTGGACTGTTAATCTGGATCTTTATAACCTATTTAGGAAAGATAGGCACAATGGTAAAAGGATTGGTCTGTATGGATTGGTCTGTATGTTAAGCATGAATTTAAGCCTAGAGAAGATATTTATGCTTGAACTAGCAGTAATATTGAATGTTTGTGGGTAGAGTTAAATAGCAGAGCAGCAATTTCCAAAAGAATATTAGTTGGAGTATGCCATAAACCCACAAATATAATTGAAAGTGAGGAAATACAATTATTGTTACAGATTGGAAATGCAGCTAAGCATGGTCAAGTTCTAATAATGGGAAATTTTAATTACCCTGAAATAAACTGGATAAATGAGAGCAGCAGTTTAGCTAAGGGGAGCAGGTTCTTGAATACACTCAGGGATCATTATCTGGCCCAGGTTATACAAGAACCTACTAGAAATTAGGCTATCTTGGATTTTCGTTGTCACAAATAATATCGATATGGTATCAAATGTTGAAATAGGGCAACCTTTGGGAATCAGTGATTACAACACAGTCTCATTTGAGATTGAATTAAAAAAACATAACTGTAAGGGGCCAACAAAAACTCTCAAATTTAAAATTACAGATTATAACGTTCTAAGAGCAGCAATACAAAGTATAGACTGGGACAGATTACTGATGGTAAAAACACTGAACATAAATGGATAGCGTTCAAAGCCTTACTAAATATACATACTTATCGCCATATACCATGTGGGAATAAAAGTAAAAGGACAAAATCACATCCAATGTGGCTTAACAATGATTTAAAGATACAGAGTAAAAGCAGGCATTTAAATTATACAAACAACAGGGGACAGAGACTGCTTTACGGGAGTACAAGGAAACCAACAAGGCTTGCAAAAGGGATATTAGACTGGCTAAAATAGAAAATGAAAAGTTAGTTGCAAAGGAGAGTAAGACTAACCCTAAAATATATTTGTTTAATATATAAATGGAAAGAAGGCCAGGAAGGAAGCTATGTGGCACAGGCCGGCTGATAATTAGCGACCAGGAAAAGGCAGATGAGCTAAATAGGTTATTTTCTTCAGTATACACAAGGGAGGTATCAGTGGTTGGGACACTGCAACATAATGTGGCTACACTACCTTCGCCGAGTAATTGGTTAAAGCAAGAAGTAATCCAAAAGAGGTTGGAAAAAATACATCTTAATAAAGCCCTAGGTCCCGATGGAATACATCCAAGGGTACTGAGATAACTGGGTTCTGTAATAGCCAAACCACTAAATTAAATGTTTCAAGATTCACTCAACACTGGGTCGCTACCAGATGACTTGTGAAAAGCAGAGTTGATACCTATATTTAAGAAGGGAGCAAGAGCATATTCAGGAAATTACAGACCAGTAAGCCTCACTTCTGTAGTGAAAAAGATTTAGAAGGGGTAATAAGGGATAATATACAAGAATATGTATATTTGAACAGGATTAAAAGTAGGAGTCAACATGGATTTATGCGGGATAGGTCATTTCAAACAAATCTAATGAGTTTCTATGAGGAGGTTAGTAGGAACCTGGATCAAGGCAACTCAGTGGATGTAGTCTTTTTGGATTTTGCAAAGGCTTTTGACACAGTGCCACATGGGAGACAATTGTGCAAACTAAGGGATACAGGAATTGCAGAAAATATCTGCAAATGGATTGAGAGCTGGCTAAAAGACAGGAAGCAAAGGGTTGTGATAAATGGAACATACTTAGATTGGACTATTGTGGTAAGTGGGGTTCCTCAGGGTTCAGTATTAGATCTTCTCCTTTTTAACATATTTATTAATGACTTAGAAGTAGGATTGGAAAGTAGTGTCTCCATTTTTGCTGATGACACAAAGTTGTGCAAGGTAATTAAATCAGATAATGATGTACTTTTCCTCCAAAGGGATTTACATAAAATAAAGGAATGGGCATCTAAATGGCAGATGAGATTTAATATGAATAAATGTAAAGTTATGCACTTGTGAAGGAAAAATAGCCATGCAATGTATAATCTTAATGGAGCAAAAAAAAGGGGTTTCAGATATTGAGGGATTTTGGAGTACTTGACTGGCAGAAATCTTCTACTGAAGTGGCAGATTTGGGATTCTTATATTAAAGAGAATAAAAAGTGTTAACTTTTGTATTGTATCTACTGATGGGTGAATGTATTTGAGGGATGTAAGTGAATGTTGTGTGTTTTTTTTCTTTTTTCTGTTTTTACTCTGCGTATGTAATATGTCTTTTTCTATGTGATCAAAATAAAAATATTAAAAAAAAGTGAGAATCCCAAGGAAAGAGCCAAGCAGTATTTTAAGCCATGATGAACCTGTTAATTTTGGAAGAGTGCTAGTGCCCCAAAATGCTGATAGAGACAAATCCAAGGGTGAGGAGGAGGAATAAAAAACTAACATGATCACTAAGGTGGATGAGTCAAGCAGGGAGGTTTCAACTGCTAATAATGTAATTCCTGATGGAATTATTTTAAAAATAAATAAGAAAGCATTGGGTGAAAAAAGCTGGGGAAAAATAGTGGAGTACTCTGACCTCGATCAGTCAGATTCCTCAGCAGGAAGGGTCTGTTCGAGAAAAAACTTTGGATGTTGATTTGACTGAACCATCCAATAAAAGCATCTTACCATCAGAGAACTCTCGAAAAGGAAGAGAGAGAATAAATGCTGAACATTTATCACTATGTGTAGAACAAACACTATTTCTGAGTCCCCTATACCACTTTGTGTTATAGTAAATGCGAATATTATAAAGATCAAAGGAATAAGGACGGAGTCTTTTTCAGTTCTGCCATTTTATACGTGTGTATATCTATAGGACAGACTAGGTTTGGGCCCGTCCTTCTGGTCATTTGGAAATGATAAGTGTGATGAGGTTGGGATTATATAAAAAATACAGTATATCTATCATATCCAGGAAGATTGTTATTATAATGCCAAAGATGTGTCTTTTGTTAGATGCAAGTATTGGATTTATTAATTATAGATTAATTAACACGTATGGCCCCCAATTTAGAACTGAAAGAAAAGATGTATTTTCTCTGGTAAGGCCATACCTTCATACTGCAAAAAATGAAGTATTTGGAGGTAACTTCACCTGTGTTTCATATGTTCAAGACAGAGCTAGACAAAGTGATTGCATTTAGTATTATTCACATTTCTTGAATACTATGTGCAGTTAAACTGATTCAGTGGATGTTTTTAAGTCTCTAAAAGTTGAATAGACAAAACTAATTAAAAAAATAAACTACATTTAGTGATATTTGGTGAGCCCTGTAGAATTTTTAGATCATGCTCTTGTATGTGTCACCCTGAATCTTGGGTGTCAGTCATATTTGGGCCAGGATACTGGAAGTTTTTTTTTTTGATATTCTCAAATGTGATAGAGTGGTCTTCATGTTTAAAATGTCTGATAGAGGTAAGACTAACCATAAAGGAGATGCTGGTATACGATGAGAAGAAAACAAGAAATGTATTATTTATATAAGGAGGCAGCTAGATCTCATAGTGATAAATATAAAAAATATCTGTCCATGTATGGCTCAGTCATTCTCTTCACTTCAGAGATATGAGGATGTAACATTAGAATATATAAATAAAATTAAAAAGAGAATGAGAGAACTGCTGTATGACTGGCTCTCTTCTCTAATTCAAGAGGGAGAATGTGGGGTCTTTTTTTACCCCTAATGCTTTTGAGTATTTCAAGGAAAATAAGCTGCAGAGATTTATGACTAAATCATAAACAATCACCTTACGAAAATCATTAATTTGGTAAAGCCTTTTTTGCTTGATGAGAAAACATTAGTAAAAGTCATATCCAGAGAGTATAAAGCCAAATAAATAGAGACCCATAAACTGGATTCAGGTCATAGCTCCACCATTTTGGGGTCAATCACTTAATCTGAGCTAGAGGCAGCTATTAAGTCTCTTGGGAAACTCCAGGGTTTGATGGGTTAATATAAGAATTTCACCAGTTTGTTTTCACAGTTTGCTTGATAGTTCAATCCTAGGTAAGATATATAATATTATGATGAATGATACAGGGTTGTCATCTTCACAGTTCCACTCCTTACTGGGATAAAAAAAGTGATAGAAGATAAAATATAAAAGATTGCCTCCTTTACGTAACAATCTTAAACAAATCCTTGCTAAGATTATGTGTGTTCGGTTGGGTTCTGTAGCTGAATCATTAATACGTCCTGATCAGTTCTGCAATATACAGAGGATTGCAATCCCTCTTATTACAAAGTGGGACATATCTGAGCAAGCAAAAAGATGAGCATTTGTGGATATATGGTGAGTCTAGATTAGAAAAAAGTGTTTAATCATATTAATCAATTGTATCTTTTGTCTGTATTAGAAAAGTATTGAATAACAGAAGTTTGTCCCCTTTTCAGGGAAAACTCCAAACACTACTGAAGAGAGGTAAATTATAAATGGATGGATTAGACAAAGCTTTGTAATAAGATCATGGATACATCACTGGTATTTGCTTATTCATCTATAATATATTTTTTCTATTATAATTATTATTATTATTATTTAATATTACCCTTTATTTGTAATGCGCCAACATATTCTGCAGAGCTATACATGGACTAAGTAAGTTTTAACACATTTTAAATGAAGAGGTCCCTGTTTTTGAACTTAGAATCTAGCATACAAAATGCTTTCTCAAGCACCTTAAAATATTAAAAACTCACAAACTAAGTGAGGTCTTGAAGGTCTTAAGGCTGGAGAATAGTCTAATGGAGTGGGGCAAGGAGTTCCAAAGAATAGAGGCAGCACGAGAAAGGTTCTGGTGGCGGGAGTGAGATGAGGTGATAAGAGAGGAGGTCATTAGCAGAACTGAGATGTTGAGTGGGGAGTATTTTGAGACTAAATCAGGGATATACAGGGTGAATTGCTGTTGAGGGCATTGTAAATTAGAGTCATGATTTTAAATTTTATCCTGGAGTTTATGGAAAGTCAGTGTAGTGACTGACAGAAAGGTGCTGCAGATACTGAACGTTGAGTTTGGTAGATGAGACTAGCGGAGGAGTTAATTATGTATTTGAGTGGTGAAAAAGCGGGTGATGTAGAGTCAACAAGGAGAGAGTTGCAGTAGTCAAGCGTGATATGATGAGAGAATGTATTAGAAATCTAGTTGTATCTTGTACTAGTGACATATTTTAGAGATATTTTTTAGGTGAAAAAGACACAATTTTGTTAGTGAACTTATATGAGGAATGAAATAAGAGAGGGTAGGTCCAGTAGAACCTGATCCTTTTTTGAGGATGATTAAGATCTATATAAATATCCAACAGTTTACAGCTTAACAGACTCCAATAATCCATGTAATTTATGTTGCCTATGACGATGATTTTTTTTAAATCTTATTTTGGAGTATGGGAAATACTCAGAAAACTCAATTTCCCAAATGAATCACATTTAATTTGCCACTTTTTGGTTTGGTGAACCTGAAAATTTTTTGTTCTTCCTGAAAATGTTAATATCCTGGGAATTAAATTTAATAACTGAGAATCATAGGAGCTGAATTGGGAAGAAAAACTTAACGAAGGTCATGAGATGGAATCATTGGAAATAGTTTTTTGAAAATAGTAAGCATTTTTTTATATATATATTTATTAATATATATTGTATATATAAAAAAATATATATATACACACACGTTATACATATATTATATTATATATATATATATATATATATATATATATATATATATATACTGTATATATATATAAATATATCTGGAGGGGGGCCCAAGGGGGTCAAAAACATAAATTTTTATGCACTGGGGCTCTCCATTCACTAGCTCTGCCACTGGCATTGAGCCTAGGTATAGCATAGTTTTACAGCAGTTGAATGACCCAAAATTACCCCAAAATTTTTTAGGGCGTATTGTGGTTATTGTTCCACGGAAAATGTAGATCAGACAAAACTTAAAATATAGAAATGTTGACGACAGATTTTGTCCGAAAGGTACATGTAATGATATAGACACAACAGAGCATTTAATACTTTGGATAAGATTGCAGATCTTTTGAAAGTTTCAGTTTTTAAAAATGAATGTTAACCTCAAATAGTCTATGGATTATTTTGAGAAAATGTAAATGGTTTTCATAATTGAACTATGGTAAGTAAACATATTTTGTGTTTACCATGTTTGCAATACACAATGTGCCGTATTAAGTAAAAGACATAGAATGCCTGTAAATGTAACAACTGATCATTTTATAGAGGTCTTCAAGAGTATTCATCAGAGGGGATCTGAGCAGATGACCGGGAAGGGATTTAAGTCTCACTGGAAAGTTTTCTTTTGTTAAATAAGAATGTATCAGTTTTTGTATAAAGTTTGTCTTATAAAAATGTGTCAATTTTGTAGTTTGTGTTTCATATTTACATTTTTTTAAAGAAACTCAAGAGCAGTTAAAGTTTTGTGCTCTGAAACAGTGTGTCACATTATCAAATAAAGTTTTTCTGATAAAACAAAGAAAAACAGTATTTCATGTCCATTTAAGCAGAGCCTCATTCTGGTTTCTACCTGCAACTAATAAGAGATCTAGAGTCAAATTAGAAGTTTCATCCGTAGATCTTTGCATATTAATTAGCTTTAGGTCATAAAAAAAAAAAATGATCTGCTAATTTTATTAGTATACAATTATGCACATAAGCCCTGTGGAAATCACGGTGACAGTGTCCTTTAAAGGTTACAGATTTATTGCCATTAGAATAATTTTATCTTTATTTGCCTGGGGTAAAAATTGCTTTATGGTACCATATAAACTGCAAAGCAACAAAAACACATAATACCATCCATGCCTTGGGCCATATTAACTAATCTAGAGGAATCTACCTCTATTTTTATAGTCTCATTCTATGTCTAGGAAGGTAATTTATGCATTTTTTAAAATAACCCAGGTTAGATTGCTCAACCTGAATCTCACATAACAAATTACTTTTTAGGCACAATTAACATTTTTTTTGCACATTGCACATATAAAAAATGAATAGTCAAAAGTATAATGTTCATAAGACCAAGCTATATTTATTTGCACCAAGTAAATAAATGGATAACCTGATTGCCTATGTTTAAAGGAGAGATGATTGAGATATTCCAGAGACATTACTTATTTAATAATTACCGTATATACTCGATTATAAGCTGAGGCTCCCATATTACCACAAAATACTGGGAAAACTTAGTGACTCGAGTATAAGCCAAGGGTGGGAAATGAGCTGCCCCCTGTGTCCCTCTTGTGCCCTCTGTGTCCCCTCTGTGCCCCTTTCTTGTGTCCCCCTCTCTCTCCCCTGTGTCTCCCCCCCTCTCCCTCCCCTGTGTCTCTTCCCCTCCTCTCCCTCCCCTGTGTCTCTTCCCCCTCCCTCCCCTGTGTCTCTTCCCCCCTCTCCCTCCCCTGTGTCTCCTCCCTCTCCATCCCTCCCCCATGTCGCTTCCCCCATCTCCCTCCCTGTGTCTCTTTCCCCCAATTATCACCCTCCTCAACCCCCGTCCTCAACAGTCCTCCTCATCCGCCCTTCTCATCCTCATCCCCCTCCTCATCCTCCCTCCTCACCCTCTCTCCTCAATCCCCTCCTCATGTTCTCTCCTCAACCCCCTCCTCATCCTCTCTCCTCAACCCCCCTCCTCAACCCCCTCTCCCTCCTCAACCCACATCCTCAACCCCCCTCCTCAGCCTCCCTCCTCATCCACCCTCCTGAACCCCCCTCCTCAACCCCTCTCCTCAACCTCCCTCCTCAACCCCCCTCGTCAACCCCCCTCCTCAACCCCCTCCTCATGTGCACCATCAGTTAGAGGGTAACTTTTTTTTTTTAATCGATCAAGAATTGACTTAGATATTGTGATTTTAGTTTAGCCCTTGAAGCCGTTCCACAAGAACCTGCATAAATAATGAGCCTGGAGTCTGTAACTGTTAAACATTGTAATAGGGATTTAAACCATATTTGTAAGTGGAGTACGGTGACACAGTTGTAAGCATCCTGTTTTAAAGATTTTTTTGCATTGCTAGGTCATAGGTTTGAATCTCCTGGCTTCCACTTTTTTTTATCAAACAATGTATCAGTCATACGTGTGTTAATAGATACATTGGTTAAGAAAAAAAATGGAAGGCATTCATTTAGAACCAACGACTTACTAATGAAAGCATTTTGTGAAACTCACTTTCCACAACACCAACACACTCTGCTTTAAAATCTATGCGTAAAAGCTAAACTAAACTCATGTTCTTGAACTATATATATTTATAATGGATTATTAATTAACTGTAAGCTAATTATTATATATATATAAATATATATATATATATATACATATATATATATACATATATATATATATATATATATATATATATATAAAACACACAAGACAACAGTACCGCATACTGACATATGCTTTAATATAGAAAAGAATAAAGTTCAGGAATGCTACTTCCTATGGTATTTTCTACCAAGTTAATTCTTAATGTATAAACAACATAGGGATAATTGAGTAGGTCTATTAAAATCTTCTTTTATTAGGCTCAGGTAACAACGGCGAATTAAAATGTATAAAAAATCCAGGATTGGAACATAAAGTTTTAAAAGTAGGCTAGGTAGTATGAGATAAGGTAACCACTAAGGAATGGTATTGTATTCAACTCTTAATAGAGGGGTGTCCTTATCTCTCCTATTATTACTGTGTTCAGGTATGATGAAATAATATTTCAGACTGGTGTGTGTTCCTCCTATTGGAGTATTTTGCCAAAGGATTGGTATAGGGTACTTATGGCTGACAGTAATGAAAGGATAGGAAAAGGGTTACTGCCAGCAACAGGGAACTGCCAATGGCAATATTCCAAAAATTAAGAAAGTGCTATGTAACTGAGAAAAATGATCTTATCTATATTGAAGGTGTCCGCCGAAATGCGGTTTATAATCACCTAATATAGTTCAACTGCTATGTGGAAATTCCTTATCACTGTTTTGAGCCCTTCCAGGGGGATAGGGCTAACACTTTGTAATTTTGTGTTTATTCAGTTTTGTCACTCTCTCTCAATTGTTACTGCATAAGCCCATGCCAGTGAAATGAGACTGACACTTGAGCTCTTAGTATACACACTAACTGCTGGTAGTAACTTGTGTTCACTCAGTTACTACATGAGCCCCTGCAAGTAAAAAGAGACTGATGCTTGGGCTTTAAATATACAAACTACCTGCTGGTAGTACTTTGTGCTCTCTCAGTTGTTACTGCATAAGCCCCTGTCAGAGGGATGAGACTGGCACTTGAGCTCTTAATGTACAAACTACCTACTGGTAGTAATTAATGCACTCTCAGTTGTTTTGTACACTCAGTGGGCCCCTTCCAGGGAGAAAGGAGCTAACAATCTCGCTCTTAATAAACAGACTACCTGCTAGTAGTCATTTATGCATTCTCAGTTATGTTTGCACTTTATAAACTCCTTCCTGAGGAATGGAGCTAATATTTGAGCTCTAAATATATGCACTACCTGCTGGTAGTAATCTGTGCTCATTAAGCTGTAGCTGCATGAACCCCTGCTGGGGAATTGGAGCTGACTCTTAAGCTCCCAATATGTAAAAAACCCGTTCTCTGTACCTTATCAGTTGTCTTGAGGAAACCCACATCCTTAAATAAGTATTAAAGAGCTATCACCCCATCATATAAACGATCTTTCAGCCATTTGGATGAGGACAGGGAGGGTTATCACACACACCAAACTCATACACACAGTTAGTAGGAAAATGAACGCCAGCGTGCCCTGTGCATCTGGGCAGGCTGCGTCATCAACAGCCGGCGCGTTTCGACGTTATCAGACGTCTTTCTCAAGGATAGGCTTGCTAAGGCCGTCGGAGCCCTTTATAAACGTTGCCATCTCCATGGCAACCAATGCTCTACTCTGGGACATGCGCAGTAGTGTCACAGCGCCCTCTCTGATTGAAGGAGGGACAGTGTATTACTCACAGAGTTGCTGCGAGTGTAATGAATTAAAAATATATATATGAGACAAATAATTGAGACTATATTGTACTTGTAATCTCTTCAATAGCTTAGTAAAAGATATAAAGTGGCACTTGGTTGACAGGTGCATAAATGTAATATATGTTTAGGTTATAAGGTACATAGAGTGGTTGGTGACTCCAGTGAATTAACATGTGTTTGTATATAAGGGACTTAAAGCAGTCATCCGACTGTCTTAGCTGGGATGTGGACTGGAAATACAGTCTCAATGAGTGTATTAGGTGTGTGCCATACTAATGTGATGGGTATATGAAAATATCTCTAAATTGGTTTTGAAAATGGTCTAATTACCAAAAGTATGAAGATAAATTGGTGTCTTGATTGTGAAAAGAGAAGTGTTTCAAAAGGGGTAACAAAGACCCCAAAATAATTGTGTGTGTATATATCCTACTATTGTGTTAAGGTTATTACCTTGATACTATAGGTGTTCGTTGTTTGTGAGTGTATTGTGTATCCGCTGAATACATAAATAGTGCCGAGTAGAGTGGCAGCTCTGCAGTGAGTGTATCGTGAGCCAACTGATAGCATAAAGGTGAGAGGTGTCCCTGCAAATTGAGGGCCTTCTTAACGTAAAGGAATATGTAAATAAATATTATATAAAAGAAGAAAAAGTGAAACCCTCATTGAGACCTGTAGGGGTCAGTGCTTTTAGTTTGTAAATCCAACGAGCTTCATGTTGTAGCAATTTTTTGTCAAGGTCACCCTGTCTAGGGCCCATATGTACCCTTTCCAATATTGTAAACGTCAAGACTTCACTTCTACCCCTATGATAATATTTTACATGGCGTGCTAGGGGCGTATCCAGATCTTTTTGGATGGAATATATGTGCTCTCCTATGCATCTACGCAGCTGACGCCGTGTTTTCCCTACATAGATCTTGCTACATTCACATGTAGCTACATATATCACACTTGTGGTACAACAATTTGAAAAGTCCTTTAACCTAAAGGTTTCACCACTCTGTGGATGTTCATAGGTTTTTGTAGGTTTTATGTATTTACAAAATTTACATCTTCCACACCTATAACATCCAATTGGTGGATTTAGCCATGTATTTGTAGGTCTATTTTCTTTGAAAAAACTATGTACCAACATATCCTTTAGGTTTTTTCCCCTGCGATATGTTATTGATACTTTTGAGGGGAGATCTTTTTCTAAGTCTTCATCACTTTTCAAAATGTGCCAATGTTTTAATACAATCTCTTTTATTGCGGGTGAATCATACTCGAATGTCATTATACATCTGGGTTGTATCTTTGTTGAATCAGGGTTTTTTGTCTGTTGTCTATTCAGCATTTCTGTTCTGTCACAGGTCAGAGCATATTGAAATGCTTTTTTCAGACATTTATTTGAATAGCCCCTTTCCCGGAACCTCTCTCTAAGCTTGTCTGCTTCAATCTTGAACTCAGTGTCCGAACTACAATTCCTTCTTATCCTCAAATATTGCCCTTTCGGGATGTTTCTTTTGAGTGGTTCGAAGTGTTGGCTATCCCACATGAGCAAAGTGTTGGTAGCTGTATCCTACACGGCGTCAGCTGCGTAGACGCATAGGAGAGCACATATATTCCATCCAAAAAGATCTGGATACGCCCCTAGCACGCCATGTAAAATATTATCATAGGGGTAGAAGTGAAGTCTTGACGTTTACAATATTGGAAAGGGTACATATGGGCCCTAGACAGGGTGACCTTGACAAAAAATTGCTACAACATGAAGCTCGTTGGATTTACAAACTAAAAGCACTGACCCCTACAGGTCTCAATGAGGGTTTCACTTTTTCTTCTTTTATATAATATTTATTTACATATTCCTTTACGTTAAGAAGGCCCTCAATTTGCAGGGACACCTCTCACCTTTATGCTATCAGTTGGCTCACGATACACTCACTGCAGAGCTGCCACTCTACTCGCCACTATTTATGTATTCAGCGGATACACAATACACTCACAAACAACGAACACCTATAGTATCAAGGTAATAACCTTAACACAATAGTAGGATATATACACGCACAATTATTTTGCAGTCTTTGTTACCCCTTTTGAAACACTTCTCTTTTCACAATCAAGACACCAATTTATCTTCATACTTTTGGTAATTAGACCATTTTCAAAACCAATTTAGAGATATTTTCATATACCCATCACATTAGTATGGCACACACCTAATACACTCATTGAGACTGTATTTCTAGTCCACATCCCAGCTAAGACAGTCGGGTGACTGCTTTAAGTCCCTTATGTACAAACACATGTTAATTCACTGAAGTCACCAACCACTCTATGTACCTTATAACCTAAACATATATTACATTTATGCACCTGTCAACCAAGTGCCACTTTATATCTTTTACTAAGCTATTGAAGAGATTACAAGTACAATATAGTCTCAATTATTTGTCTCATATATATATTTTTAATTCATTACACTCGCAGCAACGCTGTGAGTAATACACTGTCCCTCCTTCAATCAGAGAGGGCGCTGTGACACTACTGCGCATGTCCCAGAGTAGAGCATTGGTTGCCATGGAGATGGCAACGTTTATAAAGGGCTCCGACGGCCTTAGCAAGCCTATCCTTGAGAAAGACGTCTGATGACGTCGAAACGCGTCGGCTGTTGATGACGCAGCCTGCCCAGATGCACAGGGCACGCTGGCGTTCATTTTCCTACTAACTGTGTGTATGAGTTTGGTGTGTGTGATAACCCTCCCTGTCCTCATCCAAATGGCTGAAAGATCGTTTATATGATGGGGTGATAGCTCTTTAATACTTATTTAAGGATGTGGGTTTCCTCAAGACAACTGATAAGGTACAGAGAACGGGTTTTTTACATATTGGGAGCTTAAGAGTCAGCTCCAATTCCCCAGCAGGGGTTCATGCAGCTACAGCTTAATGAGCACAGATTACTACCAGCAGGTAGTGCATATATTTAGAGCTCAAATATTAGCTCCATTCCTCAGGAAGGAGTTTATAAAGTGCAAACATAACTGAGAATGCATAAATGACTACTAGCAGGTAGTCTGTTTATTAAGAGCGAGATTGTTAGCTCCTTTCTCCCTGGAAGGGGCCCACTGAGTGTACAAAACAACTGAGAGTGCATTAATTACTACCAGTAGGTAGTTTGTACATTAAGAGCTCAAGTGCCAGTCTCATCCCTCTGACAGGGGCTTATGCAGTAACAACTGAGAGAGCACAAAGTACTACCAGCAGGTAGTTTGTATATTTAAAGCCCAAGCATCAGTCTCTTTTTACTTGCAGGGGCTCATGTAGTAACAACTGAGTGAACACAAGTTACTACCAGCAGTTAGTGTGTATACTAAGAGCTCAAGTGTCAGTCTCATTTCACTGGCATGGGCTTATGCAGTAACAATTGAGAGAGAGTGACAAAACTGAATAAACACAAAATTACTACCAGCAGGTAGTTTGTATATCAAAAAAACTCAAGTGTTAGCCCTATCCCCCTGGAAGGGCTCAAAACAGTGATAAGGAATTTCCACATAGCAGTTGAACTAAATTAGGTGATTATAAACCGCATTTCGGCGGACACCTTCAATATAGATAAGATCATTTTTCTCAGTTACATAGCACTTTCTTAATTTTTGGAATATTGCCATTGGCAGTTCCCTGTTGCTTGCAGTAACCCTTTTCCTATCCTTTCATTACTGTCAGCCATAAGTACCCTATACCAATCCTTTGGCAAAATACTCCAATAGGAGGAACACACACCAGTCTGAAATATTATTTCATCATACCTGAACACAGTAATAATAGGAGAGATAAGGACACCCCTCTATTAAGAGTTGAATACAATACCATTCCTTAGTGGTTACCTTATCTCATACTACCTAGCCTACTTTTAAAACTTTATGTTCCAATCCTGGATTTTTTATACATTTTAATTCGCCGTTGTTACCTGAGCCTAATAAAAGAAGATTTTAATAGACCTACTCAATTATCCCTATGTTGTTTATACATTATGCTTTAATATATAACCTAAAAAATATATGTCTGTTTTTTATAATCATAAATAAATATCTGGCTGTGGTAGGAATCAAACTCAGGACTTTTAGCTTCACAGGCAGCTGCACTGCTGACTGAACTATTTCACCAGCGATTGCCTGCTAGAATATTACTAAGAAGTCACAATGAGTCAATAACTGCCTGATTCAATCACTGAGAGCTATGCACCTGATTCTAATTAATTATGCATTGTTCTGCAAGGTACAGAGCTCATTACTCATTCAGGCATACTTAACTCACTGAAACAGCCAGACTTCAACTCATCATAACTCCCCCAATTCAGCATCAATTTTCAAAATTAAAACACTTTTTCCACTATGTGCAGGGCACATATAGGTGACTTTTGTTGTCCTTTAAAGTTAGACAAACAATGCAAAACACAGTAGGAAGCTTGGAAATAATATTAGCAGCACAAATAAAGAAATACTAATGGCACTCTATAGAGCCATAGTTTGACTACACATAATACAGTTGGTCCCCTATTCAATTGAGCAATTGTAAGTTACTGTAGCCTGTAATGGAGCCTGTAAACTAATTTGCTATTCAATTGGCGTCTATTAGCAAGCTGCAAACGATCTACGTGTTACAGGCTGAAAATCCCTGCAGTTGTCAAAATCGTAATTTACAACCCATTTAAGCCTTTGATCTTTCAAGCCCTCAAAAATTACTATTGCTAAAATTGCAAATCGCTATTCAATTGCTCAAGCCCGCAAATGTTTTCACACCCGTAAATGGAAAATGTAGAAGAAAATCCTATGGGTACCAGATAGGACTCGCTAGGGGGGTTAAACACCTTCATAGCACTGTACATGCAAATAAAAAAACAATACTGCACTTTAAAAGACGGGGAAAACAATGAAAGACATTAGCATTCATTTTCTTTCATGTTTCATTTTGGTGTCATATCAATCTCATGAATCAATAAGGTAATATATATGAGGCCACTCACATGGACTGAAACAGTATCGCCATTAATTTTTAATATTTTATACATTGACGAATTGCGAGTCTGATCGCATATGGGACCTCTAAATGCTAATTGATTGACATGTAACCTCCAAGTTTTACTGATGTAATGAGAACGGTCTCATTTACTATTGGCTTCACAGGCAGCTCCACTACTGACTGAACTATTTCATCAGCGATTGCCTGCTAGAATATTACTTAGAAGTTACAATGATTCAATCACTGAAAGCTACTGCACCTGAATCTAATTAATTATGCATTGTTCTGCAAGGTACAGAGCTCATTACTCATTCAGGCATACTTAACTCACTAAAACAGCTTCCAAACGATCAGCCGCGTTACAGGCTGAAAATCCCTGCAGTTGTCAAAATCGTAATTTACAACCCATCTAAGCCTTTGATCTTTCAAACCTGCAAAAGTTAGAATTGCTAAAATCGCAAATCACTATTCAATTGCTACAATTCCTCAAGCCCGCAAGTATTTTCACACCCGTAAACGGCAAATGTAGAAGAAAATCCTATGGGTACCAGATAGGACTCGCTAAGGGGTTAAACACCTTCATAGCACTGTACATGCAAATAAAAAATCAATATTGCACTTTAAAAGACAGGAAAAACTATGAAAGACATTAGAATTAATTGCACAACAGTCTCAAGCTCTCATATCTGCAATACATTTTTTTTATTTTTTATGTTTAATTTCGGTGTCATATCAATCTCATGAATCAATAAGGTAATACATATCAGGCCACCCACATGGACTGAAACAGTATAGTCATTCATTTTTAATTTTTTGTACATTGCCAAATTTCGAGTCTGATCGCATATGGAACCTCTAAATGCTAATTTATTGACGTGTAACCTCCGGTCTCATTTACTATTGGCTGTTTCTAAATTGGTAGTTACGGCCTTGGTTATTTGATCATGATCACACTCTGAAATGATACTTACAATTGCATGGTGTACGGTTTCGGCTTTCAGCCTGTAAATCGCGGGCTTGTTCAATTGAATCGCTCTGTAATTGTAGCAACTATCAAGCCCGCAGACATACAGCCTGTATATTGTAATCTGGGGGCTTGTAATTGAATAAGGTCCCATATCTCCAAAAGCATTTTTAGGATATTTATAAACTATAAAATAATTCAAAGGAAGGAGTTTAAAATGGTGTATGATCTAGAACACAAATGTTTTTGACTTTACTACTGTGTATATATAGCATAGAAGACAGGGGAGAGAGGGGTGATGTGAGAAAGTACACATTTACAGAAAGGGTTGTAGATAAGTGGAACAGACTTCTATTACAAGGGGTAATGTCAAACACAGTTAAGGAGATTAAGCATGAGTAGAATAAGCATAAGGTCAGCTGAGGGTTAATTAAGCCAAGCTTTTGGGTAGATAGAATGTGCAGCTATTTTGGTTCTTACATGTGAGAAATCTATGTTTCTGTTTTGACAGTGTTGTGAGTGAACTTGTAATTGAGTGTTGAAAAGAAAATCAGATTGTAGACTATGGACCCTATGCTAATCAGATATGTAGCTGCACAAAAGGCTCTTTCAAAACTGTGGGAGCTTTTTTGTGCAAGTTCCGTATTTATCCCAATTGTAACCCTACAAAGCTGTCAGTAAATGCTCTAAAACTTACCCAGGATTTTTTTACAGGGTCCCTAAAGCTGTCAGCTCAGTAGTCTCTGCAGCAGTGCTGCAGTAAAGTACACAGCCCCTCCCCCATCTATCTATTTAAACCCTGTTCCAAATATTTTAAAAATTAAAATAAATTGGTAGGGGGCTTAAGACACCAATGCCAATTCCCCACTATGAGCAAAGGCAACCTCAGGGATCCCCTCCTCCCCCAGTCCTGTTAGGACCACCATCTAATTAATATCCTAGCTATGGAGGTCCTGCAAAGACACTGTACCATGGAGGTCCATCTAATAGAAATGTATATGTCATGGAGACCATGGATGGACTGAATTGCATCTAAGTCTAACATATATGCCATTGAGGTCCTTACAGGACCACTGGGGCTCCTAATAATACTAATATGCCACTGAGGTCCATAAAGGATAAACATTCTGTAGTACTATATATGGCTTAAACACAATGCAAAACTATTTTAATACATTGCAAAAGAATGGAGGGCCCTGTCTTTGAGCTTAAAATCTGGAGTACATAGTGCTTTCCCTAAAGCACCCTGCACGATTGAAAACTCGCAAACTTGCAATATAAATGGTTTGGGTGTGGTACAGGAGGGTAACAGATGCATTGAAGGAGATAAGCTTCTTTAAACAGATGCCTTTTTAGTGAGATTTTAACGGTTTTGAGGTAGGAAGATAGTCTAGTGGAGCGAGCCAAAGAGTTCCAAAGAACAGAGGCAGCAAGAGAAAAGTCCTGAAAGCGGAAGTGAGAGGAGGTAATAAGAGAGGAGAAAAGAAAAAAGTAATTAGCAGAACAACAAGTGGGGATGGGCGGTATTTTAAGATGAGAGTTGAGATATAAGAGGGTGCACTGTTGTTGAGGGCTTTGTAAGTTAATGTCATAAATTTTAACTTTATTCTGGAGGCTGCTGGAAGCCAGTAGAGTGATTGACAGGGAGATGTTGCAGACACTGAGCTTTGAGTATGGTAGAGGAGTCTAGCGGAGGTGTTCATTATGTATTGGAATGGAGACAGACGGGTAATAGGGAGACCAGCAAGGAGCAAGCTGCAGTAGTCTAGGCAATATATGATGAGATGTATTAGAATCATAGTTCGTCTTGTGTAAGATAGTTATATATTTTGGAGATGTTTTTAGATGAAAAACACAAGATTGTGTTAGTGATTTTATATAAGAAATGAAAGAGAGGACGGGATCCCCAAGAACCACAAAAAAACAGGCCTGTGATGATGTCATTGCCAATAGTTAGAGATATTGGTTATACTGAAATCCAAGGTGAAGAAGTGGTGAAGGGAACACTAAATGTTTGATCTTGTAGGTATGATGTGAACCATAAGAGAGCAAAGTCTCTGATGCATGAATTTGGATAGATACTTTGGTAATTACATGTCAACCTGACATGCAACTTGCCAATGTATCTGATTAGCATAAGGCCCTATATAAGTAAAGAGTTGAAAGATGTTTGGCCAGTGATAGGCACAAATTTTAACTCGATGAACCAAATAAGGGCTTTAGGTTTTTTGAAAAGGGCAACACATTTTTATTCAACAGGTAGCAAAAATATGTACTAATAGATTAAACAGTTATAGCAAATGTTTTTAGGGCAGGAAAGAATAATGTTATATATTTTGATTTAGAAAATAAACTCTATGCTGTGAATGAGGGACATGCTTTCCCTCTCTAGAGTACATGATATGGGTGCAGGGAAAAGTTCTTAAAGGTATATGTAAGTGAGCTGGGTTATTAATGCAACTGATAGAGGAGAATTTATAGTGAGAGAAAAAAAAATTGCATGAAAAAAAATCCACAGTAAACAGTTAAACAGTTAGCCTGTAGTTTGCAGATTTTCTTGCTTTTGCAAACAGTTTTCTCTCAATGTTGACACCCCAGAAATTCCCAGGGAAAATTAGCATAGCTATTACAATGTTTCTTTTTTGCCTGGGGATTGTGCAGACATGCTCAGTTATCACATGAAGTCTGCCCTACTGTGGGAAGTCACATGATGTCAGACACTTTACTATCCTTTAGTGTAATTCCCTTCCTTTAGTGGATATGTAAAGCTGTGATATAATGTATTGAGCTCTGCATTGAGCACTGTCTAATGCTGTGTTATTTCTTGTGTTCTGTCTGTGAGTATTGGGTAATGCTGTGTTATTCCTTGTGTTCTGTCTGTGAGCTGTGTAATCCTATGATAACATTTCTATAGTTCTTTCTGAGTATTGTGTAATGCTGTGTTATAATTTCAAAAGCTGTGTGTGAGACTATTGTATAATTTATATTTTTAGAGTCTGTGACCATATCAGCTTATAAAAAGGTTTGTGATATACTTTGACTGTCACATCAAATCAAAATATATTTATTTGTGTTCAACATTTCTTGCTTTATCATTGTTTTGTCTAAGCATAAGCTTATTTAGAGATTAATGTGTGTTTATTCAGGTCAGACCTAACTACACTGCTTATCAACCCCTCCCCCAACTCTCTTTTGAAAAGCCAATCAGCATGCTCATTTGCTGCATAATGGATATCTCATTAAAAATGAGATATCCTTTATGCAAATCACAGTTGCTGGAGGTGTCTAAATCACCCCCAGCACATTTTTTATTATACTGCAAAAACGGTTTGCATGTTTTCATGCAAACTTTTTTTGCTAGGTGGGTTTATGATGCATTCTACAGGATGCATTTATAACCCACCTCACTTACATATACCTTTAAGGCCATGAGTAGGCTGCCAATTTCACACGTTGGCCTCTAAGTGTTAGTAGTTTTTAGAGTATGAAATTTTATTTATGAAGTTCATAATTAGTCTGACGGAAGAGATGTTACCACAGTATTGAAACTGCGGAAGGACAATGATCGGTGATTCAGAGTAATTGTTAACGTATTTACAAAACATTTTATGTATACAAATATATATTTTTATTGCATTATATTGTATTTTAGTGGCTTATTTATATTTTAATAGAAGTTGAAAAATGTTTTACCCTACAAATTCTATTACAATAGAAAGGACCTAGAGAATTGAGGATAGCATACTAGTTATAATTGTGGGAGTTGGCACTTCACCATGTCATTGAACAGCTGCTTTGCATTATGTTTAGAGGAGACGAATTCTGCGATGATAATTACGACTAGTGTTTTATAGAAATAACACCACTAACACGCCCCTAGATCAGGTGGAGAACCCTCACATTTGGATGAAATATTATTTGGATACAGAATTTAGCAAATGCTGAGGAGAGTGCAGTGTATGTTTTTACCTTGTTGTAGTCCTTCACAGCAGAAAATTTTGTGTATTTTGGCATATTTATATAAGGATAGTGATACTAACTTTGTCTAACTGAATACTATAAATTTGTAATATGGCATCTTCAAAATAATATAATTTTGAGGCTGATAACACATTACAGTATTGTGTATTACATAGCTCTTTGACAGGGAAGGGTTAAGTGGAAACATTCAGACACTGAAAAAATATCTGGTACCTTATCTCCATTAAAAATGTATAACATGAGGCTGGCCAGACAGGAGCAGCGGCGCATTGATCCCCAGTTCATCAGCTTGGCAAGGGGCTTGAAGAGCCATGAGACCCCAGAAGACCACCAGTGGGTAAGTTGGGCGTCAGCCCCGCACCTGAGGGCAGGGGAGCAGCAGGGGGATACTCAGGGCCCTCACACATCAAATATCTAGGGATTAATTTGACCAACTCATTAACTAATTTGTATAAAGCTAACTATCCACCTCTCTATAGGGCTCTGCGGCGAGACCTGGTAAATTGGACAAACCGACATATCTCATGGACGGGTAGAGTAGTCACGGTTAAAATGAATATTTTGCTGAGGCTGCTCTATCTTGCCAGGACGCTGCCAATCCAGATAAAAAATACAGAATTGGCCCGCTTCCAGACCCAAGTGTTTAAGTTCATATGGAGAAATAGACCCCCTAAGATAGCGAGAAAAACAATGTACGTACATAAATCCAAGGGGGGCCTATCTTGTCCTAATTTTCTGAGTTACTTCAGAGCAGCCCAGCTTGCCTCTATCCCACTAGCTCACTCCATTCCACTCCAACCTAACTGGGTCTTTGTAGAGGAGTTGCAGATGGCCCCGCTTACGTGGGGCATTATCCTGTGGGCTCCAGGTGCAAATGCTTTCTACTCTAGAATACAGAATCCCATAACTTAGTTTACACTGAGAGTTTGGATCTGGGCTAGGAGGAAATACAAACTGACTTACCCGGTATCTCCCCTCACATCGATCTTTACATCGCCCTCCTTAATAACCACCATCAATGCAGAGTCCAAGGAATATTGGACTTCTCATGGTCTGGATAAACTGGGGGCTTGGTTTGAGGGAGGGATTATGAGAACTTCAGAATCCATGATTAGGAACTTTGAGGTTCCACACCGGGAACTCTTTAATTACATTAAAATAAGGAGCTGGATTGATGAGATACAAAGAACCCATGGACCCCCGAGGGAATCTTGGATGTCGGTGGTGTGTAAGAGTGAGGCCCTGTCCAAAGGAATCTTGGGGTCAATATACAAAATCTTCAATAGTCCACCAAGCACTTGGAGGCCTTCCTTTGTATCGAAGTGGGAGTCGGACCTAGGGCAAATTTGGGATGGGAATAAATGGGCTGAATCCTTATCGAACCTATCTAAGGGTTCACTTAATTATAGTTTATTAGAAACCTCCCTTAAGATTTTACATCGGGCATATACAACTCCAGTTCGACTAAATAAGATATCCCAAACAATCCCAGATAGATGTTTTAGGGGGTGCCACGGAAGGGGAGACTTCATTCATACTTGGTGGAGCTGTCCTAAGGTATTTAAAATTTGGTCTGAGACGACCAATCTAATTTCGCTAATACTCAAAACCCCACTCCAACCATCAATAGCAGTCTGTCTCCTAGGAGCACGCTTCTCAAAATTGGGAAGGGAGGGGAATAAACTGGCCCAACTGATATTTCTAGCAGCTAAGAACACCATCGCAAGACGATGGAAGAGTAGGGATATTAATTTCCATGACGTAACAAACAAAATAAACTTTATTTGCATTAATGAGCGGATGACCCATATCATATCAGATACACATCACTGCTTCCTGGAGGTTTGGGAACCCTGGATTCTATTCACAGACAGTAATATATAATAACTAAGTTAAGGGAACACAATAAAGAAGCCATTCCTGATGTGCGGCTGGGGAGTGGAGTGTGGAGCGGACGGGGAGAAGTGGTGAGAGGACCCGGAGAGATATTTCTTCAGTACTCCAAAGGTACAGGGGGGGAGGATGGCTACCTTGAGATTGGCTGAGCGGGGAATTAATGGGGGATGACACCCCACCATAGGTGTTATATAATGTCACTTGTTTTCTTTCTATTTTATTTTCTTTTATCATATCTCCTGCTGCTCAGGTTCATCCATGGAAATGTGAATTACTGCAATTTGAGCAATGTGACTTTATAAGCTGTATATACTGCTGAGTATTAAGAAACTAGTGTGAATATATTTGGACAAAATCACTAAAAATAAGAAAAAGAGTTGGAATGGAGTTTTTATTTAAATGGCATGGTTTTAATATATTAGCAATATGATGTTAGTTATAAGACAACATGTGGACTATGTTTTTCATTATTCTTTTTGTTTTGTCATTGCAATTCCAGAACTTCTCAATAAAATTTATGTTATAAAAAAAAAAAATGTATAACATAAACTTTACAATAATTTTGGAGATTTATATAACATGACATTAAGGGGACAGATAAAAATATCATGTCATAGTACTTAATCATTGTAAAAGATTAACATATACTGTATAACAACATTATTCAAATGTGGCTTCCCCAAAAAATCTATAATGCGTGTACATATAAGCCACCAATTATACAAAGTCATATAGTGGCAGACTTATATCTGCTTCCCTTGGTCCTATACCCCTCTTAATGTTTGCTAATATATTACTTGCCTTAGCAGATGAGCACTGTTATGCAGGTGTTTGCCCACAAGCACTTCTAAATCTAATCTCTGATATTTCTGGTTTTGTTACATTTACATTATAAATTGTAGGCTTATTTGTTCTTCCCAAATGCATAACTTTATTCATTTATTTGTATTAAATCTTATCTGCCATTTAGCTGCCCATTCTTCTAACCTATGTTAAGTCCCTTTGCAGTGAAAATATATCATTATTATTATTTTGTTTCCTTGCACAATTTAGTGTCACCAGCAAATTACTCTCCAGTCCTGCTTCTAAATCACTAATAAATTTTTTTAAAAAAAGAAGGGGACCGAGTCTTGAGGAACCCCACCTATCACATTAGTGCAATCTGAGTATGTTTTTTAGCTAGTTTTCTACATATAGATATTATCCTTTTCTTTTGTACAGTAACCTCCCATGTTGCAATGGATAAAAAGCCTTTACAAAATCCAAATAGACTTAGGCCCCCATTTAATTCCAAGCACGTAATTACCTTTATACGGGCTGTAAGTCTGCGTTTTAGAAAATTGTTACAATTACGGCTGTATTTAATTGACTCAAGCACGCAATTACAGGGATAAAGCCTAAAACCGTAAACTGTACCTGCCGCTGCAAACTGTTTGTGGTCTGGAATACATGAGTTACAATCCAATCCCATAATTACAGTGTGTGCCACAGCCCTGTGGGCCAATAGAAAGTGGGCTAACGGATAATGATTGACAGGGAGAGATATTAAATGAGATCCTGACACCCCTGCGTTGCCTGTGTTGTATTTTCTCACAAAGAACCACGCAGGTCCACGGGTTGGTGTATGAAGCATTGAAAGAGAAAGTAGATGTTTTGACAGAGCAGGTTCCTACGATTTTATTGATTTCTAATTCTCAAATTCAAATTTTACACTTAATCTTTGATAACACATATTAACTGATAACACGTAATATAAATACACATAGAGTAAATATTGCACATAGATACACATATAGATAAGACACTATATCCACCACCCACCCTATACCCCGACAATAAAAAAATTACACATGAAACATAAAAAACAATTTCCCTCATAAATATATACACATATACTTTTGTTGATTTATCCTTCTATTATTTTGGGGATTATGATGGAGGGTGGAGAGAGGAGGGGAGAGGAAAGAGAGGTGGCCCTGGGGAGTGGAGAAGAGAGTAGTGGTGAGGAGAGGAGTGGTGGGGAGAGTAGTAGTGGGGGGAGTAGTAGTGGGGAGAGTAGTGGAGGAGAGGGAGGGGGGGTGTAGTTATGGGCACCTCAAGGTCAGGGTCAGAGGGGGAGGGTCTGATCCCAGGGAGGGGGGGTAGTGCTGAGGGCAAACCTCAGTGTCAGAGGAGGGAGAGCAGTATGACAGGTGAATATATGATACATCAACATGCCACCACATGTACATCACACACATAGAAAACACACAACGCATGTAACTGTTGACCAATAGTGATGTCGCGAACATAAAATTTTCGGTTTGCGTACCGCGAACACGAACCGCCGCAAATGTTCGCGAACCGGCGAACCCGGCGAACCGCCATAGACTTCAATGGGCAGGCGGGTTTTAAAACCCACAGGGACTCTTTCTGGCCACAATAGTGACGGAAAAGTTGTTTTAAGGGGACTAACACCTGGACTGTGGCATGCCAGAGGGGGATCCATGTCAAAACTCCCACGGAAAATTACATAGTTGATGCAGAGTCTGGTTTTAATCCATAAAGGGCATAAATAACCTAACATCCCCCTCCATCATCATCCTCCCCTGTATCTCTTTACCCCCTCCCTCATCCTCCTCCCCTGTGTCTCTTTCCCCCCTTCCTCATCACCCTCCCCTGTGTCTCATCCCCCCTCCCTCATCATCCTCCCACCTCCCTCATGATCCTCCCCTGTATCTCTTTACCCCCTCCCTCATCATCTTCCCCTGTGTCTCTTCCTACCTCCATCATCATCCTCCCCTGTGTCTCTTTCCCCCCTCCCTCATCATCCTCCCCTGTGTCTCTTTCCCCCCTCCCTCATCATCCTCCCCTGTGTCTCTTTTCCCCCTCCCTCATCATCTACCCCTGTGTCTCTCCCCCCCTCCCTCATCATCCTGCCCTGTGTCTCTTTCCCCCCTTCCTCATCACCCTCCCCTGTATCTCTTTACCCCTCCCTCACCATCCTCCCCTGTATCTCTTTACCCCCTCCCTCATCATCCTCCCCTGTGTCTGTTTCCCCCCTCCCTCATCATCCTCCCCTGTGTCTCTTCCCCCCTCTCTCATCATCCTCCCCCCTCCCTTGATGATAAGGGGGGGAAGAGACACAGGCATAAGTGTGAGGGGTGTTAGGGTAAGGGGTGTTAGGGATAAGGGTGAGGGCGTTAGGTGTTAGGGTGAGGGATGTTAGGGATAAGTGTGAGGGGTGTTAGGGTGAGGGGTGTTAGGGATAAGTGTAAGGGGTGTTAGGGTGAGGCATGTTAGGAATAAGTGTGAGGGGTGTTAGGGTTAGGGTGAGGGGTGTTAGGGATAAGTGTGAGGGGTGTTAGGGTTAGGGTGAGGGGTGTTAGGGATAAGTGTAAGGGGTGTTAGGGTTAAGTGTTGGGGTTAGGTGTTAGGGATAAGTGTGAGGGGTGTTAGGGTTAGGGTGAGGGGTGTTAGGGATAAGTGTGAGGGGTGTTAGGGTTAGGGTGAGGGGTGTTAGGGATAAGTGTGAGGGGTGTTAGGGTAAGGGGTGTTAGGGATAAGGGTGAGAGGGTTAGGTGTTACGGTGAGGGGTGTTAGGGATAAGTGTGAAGGGTGTTAGGGTTAGTGTGAGGGGTGTTAGGGATAAGTGTGAGGGGTGTTAGGGTTAGGGTAAGGAGTGTTAGGGATAAGTGTGAGGGGTGTTAGGGTTAGGGTGAGGGGTGTTAGGGATAAGTGTGAGGGGTGTTAGGGTGAGGGGTGCTAGGGATAAGTGTAAGGGGTGTTAGGGTTAGGTGTTAGGTGTAAGGGATAAGTGTGAGGGGTGTTATGGTTAGGGTGAGGGGTGTTAGGGATAGGTGTTAGGGTGAGGGGTGTTAGGGATAAGTGTGAGGGGGGTTAGGGTTAGGTGTTAGGGTTAGGTGTTATGGATAAGTGTGAGGGGTGTTAGGGTTAGGGTAAGGGGTGTTAGGGATAAGTGTGAGGGGTGTTAGGGTTAGGATGAGGGGTGTTAGGGATAAGTGTGAGGGGTGTTAGGGTTAGGGTGAGGGGTGTTAGGGATAAGTGTGAGGGGTGTTAGGGTTAGGTGTTAGGTTGATGGGTGTTATGGATAAGTGTGAGGGGTGTTAGGGTTGGGTGCTAAGGTGAGGGGAGGATGATGATAAGGGGGGGAAGAGACACAGGGGTGTCCTTGCAGCAGAGATCAAAAGAGTCCTTCAGGACTGTATTGCACACTGTGTACAGTAGCCTAGCTATGGTTTTCCCTATTGATGCAGTATCACCTCCTCTCAGTAAGACTGCAAGTTAGTTATGATTCCAAAATGGCTGCTGTCCATGAGTTATAAGGCTCTGGAAGGGAGTGTATGCTGCTGATTGGCTGGAATGTGTCTGCTGACTGTGACATGCAGGGTCAAAGTTTGCTCAATGATAAAGTATAGGGGGCGGGTCGAATATCGCATATGTTCGCAGTTCGCCGCGAACGCGAACATGCTATGTTCACCGGGAACAGTCCGCCGGCGAACTATTCAGGACATCTCTATTGACCAACAATGACACTGACATGTCAGTTCCCTGGAATTAACAAGGGATAGATGGTTCAGTTATGCATCATTAAATCCATGAAGCTGACAAATCACTGTCATTAGTGGACACAACAGGGAGTCAGTCCATCTATGTGTGTGCTCACTGCAGCATATGCAGATACAGGCCTCAGCCGGAATCAAGATAACGTCATGAGCCAATAACAATCAAGCTCATGATCCAAAGAATAGATCACAACAAGCAAATGATAGCTACTCATAGCTGAAAGTAAGTAAAACATTTAGGTTCAAGACAAGATATCAGATGAACAGAAATAAACAGAAACCAATGTATTATTCAACATAATTAACACATATTCCATTATTCTCTCTTTTTCAGCTGGCAGGAGGACTGAGTCCAGTGGTGAGCCAGAGGCGGGGGTGTCGGCCTATTCTGAGTCCTATTTCTTGCCCCGACGTGAGCCGGGGCAAGAGGAGGATGCAACATGAGGATCCAAGGGCCCGGGCTACGAGGACCCAATCACCTGGGCAGTGGGGTCACCAGCTGGACCATCAGCCCCACCTCTACTCCAACAACTTGGATCAACGCCCAGGCCCTTCTATTGGACGGATGCACAGGGTTATCCACGTCCTCCTCCATCCAGCAGTGCCACAACCTGGCTTCCACAACTACCACCAAGCCCACCACGAGAGAGCCAAGCTTCAGCTAGGCCACAGCCCTTCTCCACTGGGCCACCACTCCTTTCCCCTCCTCACCTTGAACCTCCATCCCAGGGTCCACCACCGGAGGCTGCCCAGGGCGAGATGCTGGCCCTCATGTGTCAGCTCATGTAGAGCAATCGGGGGATCCATGCCAGTATCACCTCCAACCACTCAGAGCTAGTGGGCATCTTGTGGAGGCAGTATAGGGTGGTGAGGAGACACCAACTCATGGTGGAGTCATACCTGGCCGGGCTGCTCCAGAACTCGGCGAACCAGAGTGCGCTATTCCAGGTGAACATTGATGCTCAGCAACAAGCTCTGGTTTCAAGCACCTCCTCCTCCACCCCAGAGGCCTCCCGCAATACCTCTGCTGCCTCCAGTGTCTCCTGGGGGGTTGCCTCCCCTGCAATCCCTCCTCTACTAGGGAGAAGGTGGGCACACCAAGGGGGGTTGGGCCTTGTGCCTAGGCAGAGGAGGATGTAGGGTCTGCACATATATAGTACCTTCCCAAACTTCACTCCTCAGTGACAATCTATTGGTCCAAATGTTAACACAATCTACCCTGGCTACAGAGTATTGGATCATGGCCTATGTGATGGTGAAATTTTTTATGATGATGGCTACATTGATGGCTACCTCCCATCACATGGCCCATGATCCTCTTCTCTGTGGACACGTAGAGTTCTGTTTCACATTTCACCAAGGGCTGGTCACTTAGGAATGCCTTTGAGAAGAGATGTTGCAGTCCTTTATTTTGATTTTAGGCACAATTCAGGTCCATAAAATATGAAGTAAATGTAATATATTCAGTGGCTCTCAGATAGGAATTCCTACAATGACAGCCCTTCCTAAACATGTTGCTCAGACTATATTAATTCAATCATATATCTCAATTTATCAGAAAAGATTGTTGTTAGCTAGACAAATACAGCTATGGCAGTGGACCTGCAAAGACTCACAATGACATGTTAATCAAAGCCAGCATTAATATATGCACTAGTGAAGCATGTGATCCTCTCTGCAATATCCGCTTGAGAACAGATCCTTGTGACTGATGTAAGTAACAATGGTTATGGCTGCTGCCCTTTGTGTCCTCTCCGTATTAATGGGTAGGTTTCCTGAACATATGATATCCTTTAAAATGTGTTAACACCTGTGTAGCTGATGAATGTGATATCAATGTTGCTTAACTATATCAGATGACACATCATTATTAATGATCATGGCTAGTGATATATAATGACAACTACCTAATGGTTAGTAATGCTTGCAGATGGAGATCAGGTAAGTTGGTATATTGTTGCAGTTACAGTATTTAGCACTGTACTGTACATATACAGTACTGTACATGCAATTTTTCCCCCATTTTTTATCCTGGATTGGATGACATAGTCCAGAGGTTTATGCATCTGTTTAATTGAACAGATGAATGCCAGTTGTAAGTGCTATACGCAATACTGGTTACTTTGATTAGATAGAGTGATTTATGATAATCCGTTTTTTTCATCAGATTCTGGTGTAGTGATCACAAGTGACCCTAGTAGATGCTATGCATCATCATTATCATGCAGTATTACATTACCCCCTTTAGGTATCCCCCTGTTCCCAAAAAGCCCACACCACATCCATGATATTAATGCATATACATTTCTGAGTTTGCTCTGTGGATCAAATAAAGTTTTGCTATACCGTTATCATTGTTTTTGTGTGTTTTCAAAAGTTGGGATTTTGGGACATCAACATACATCACATTTCTGTCAAGTTCATTTATGTGTAAACTAATAAGCCCTAGTTACTGTCCAATGGATTGTTATGTGAACATTCCAGTCCATTACGGTGACACAGGCGTGGTTTCAAAGTTGTCACATTTATTATTCATCACTACTTAAGGTTTGATTCTCAGCATTGGGATATCATGCTTGCATAACATTCTTGGTGAGGTCTGTGAGTTAATACACATGAGTATAAATTGTGATACTGATGAGTATCAACACTCCTCTGACGGGTTGATCACAAAATGACAGGTGATAATTAATACAAGAACACTTGATGTGGGTTCACAATTTGATAATAGGTATACATCTTGTCACATGGCCAACAGCAATGGCGTGGGACTTTACAAGATGGGCGTAGCCGAGATTGGCCCCAATGGAGGTAAGTTGGCTTTTGCTCCACATGCCTCGGCACAACCTCCATGTCTGTTTGCGGCCCTTCCTGATGGCCTTGGACTACATTAGTGTGGTGTATGTTCCCCTGGCATTTGATATATGTCATGTGGCTGTGTAATTTTGCCACTGGTTATTTTTGCATTATAGATCTGATGAGTGACATATATTAATGAATATATTATTATTTTTAGGGTCCCCATTTGAGCCTCTGTGAGTGTAAGGGATCATTTGTCAGGCAGTTTCATGTTTTTGTGTTGCAATTTAGTCATGTAGTGTGTCTTTAATTAGTTTATGCATCTTGCGGCAATACTTTTCATATTTCATATGCATGACCATCCAAAAATATTAAAACAAAGAAAAAAAATGTTGTGGCTTATTTGTTCCTTGGGGATTATTGTTCATTTAATTATAATGCCTTCCATTGCTTTCCCGTATTTTAAAGTACAATAGTGAGTTTTTATTTGCTTTTGCAGTGTTTCAAGCAGGTGTTTAACCCATCTGCAAGTGCTATTTGTGACCTGTAATATTTTTTACTACATTTACCATTTACGTGCTTGAAAGCAATTGCGAATTTGTGAAATTGTTGCAATTAAATTGCGATTTAGCGATTGTAACATTTGAGGGCTTGAAAGATCAAAGGCGGAGATGTGTCGGAGTTACGATTTTGACCACCGGCAGGAATTTTCAATCTGTAACGCGGGTATCTAGAAGAAGCCAATTAAATATCAGTAACTTTTACGGGCTACATTACGAGCTCCAGTATTTACAATTTGCTCAATTGAACAAAGGCATAAGTTCCTAGTTACCTCATCCTAGAAAAGAAGTAGACTTGTTTGACATGACCTAAGCCTCAGAAATCCGTATTGATTGCAACTTACATTGTTCACATGGATATATTCCTTAATCCCATAGCAATTCTTCTAAAAGCTAAGAGTTGGGGTTTACTGGTCTATAATTTTCTGCTTTACTTCAGTCAGCTGGTACTGAGCCTTTGTAAAGTGAATCTTCAAAAATAGAGTTAATGCTTTGGCTCTTTCAGAACCAAGTACCCTTGGGTTTATTCTATCAGGAAATGGTGCTCCATTAGTATTTATTTTTTTCAACTTTCTTTTGAATTGCTTCTTGCATAAATCAATTAATTTTAGCCAATAAACCAATCATCGTGTTGCCTGTCTCACTTTTAAGGTTCTAATATTTTCTTTTCTAGCCTTCTTTCCATTAATAAATATATTTTCAAAAGTTTTGGAGTTAGCCTTACTGTCTTTTGCAATTAACTTTTAATTTTCTATTGAATTTAATAGATTTTTACAATGCTTTTTATTGTTTTTGTCCACTTCAAGCTGCTTCTCTTCCCTCTTTCTTGTATAATTTACATGTCTGTTTTGAATTCCTTATCTAGATATTTCAATTATTATTAAGCCACGTGGTTTACTTTACTTATACTTTGCTTTCCACATAGTATGGATTATGTGGAAGCTTTAAATGTTGTTAATGTATTTTCTGTAGTTTAACATGCCAGCACTTTGTTCCGGTCTATACTCTGTATGATACCCTAAGACTATTATAATTTGCCCTTATACACAATTGAGTCACATTATTATGACCTGACTATGACTCTGAATAACTAGAATAACTGCTGTGTGCAGCATGGACATCAGCCAGACGGGGTAGTAGTGAGTCAAGAAGATGCTGGCAGATTGACAAGGGTTTCTGGAGCCATGCAGACTGTCGTGAATATGACAGCTGCTGAAGAGTGCTTGGTGGAGGATCCATATGGTGAACATGGTGATCAAAGTGGTCCCACAGTTACTCAATGGGGTTCAAGTCCAGGGAATTTGAAGGCCAGGGAAATACTTGGAAGTTTTCATCTCTCTTCTCCAACCACTCTTGGACAATTCTGCCCGTATGACATGTTGCATTGTCCTGCTGGAAGATCCCATCTGCTCCAGGGAAGACAGTCAACATGTATGGATGTACTTGATTTGCAAGGATGGATAGATAACCCAATCAGTTGAGAGTTACTTTCAGATGTATGAGTGGATCCAGACAATGCCAAGAAAACATTCCCCAGACCATAACGCTGCTGCCACCAGCTTATTTTCTTCCAACAATGGTTGCAGAGTGTTTGTTCCCTGGGTTTTTGCGCCTGACATGCCAACATCCGTCAAGTTGATGGAGTAGAATACATGACTCATCAGAGAAGATAACCCTTTGCCAATTGGATGAGGACTAATTTTATACTGTTGTGCAAATTGAAGCCATTTCTGCCTATGAAGCTTTGTCACCATTGGCACAAGTGACCAGCAGTTTGCTTTGGAGCCCCATACGCCACAGTGTTCATTTTACTCTCATTTTAGACACACATCTGGTAGTAACTGAATCGTTTGAATGCTGAGCTGCTTAACTGTAGAACATAAGTTGGCTCTCAAACACCTTTGTAGCTGATGTTCACCTCCGACATCAATGGCATGATCCACAGTTTAAACGCTGTTCATTCGCAATGATGCTGTCCAGTCACGGTACACTTTAACCACAGCAACACACAAACAGTTCACAAACTGCTCTGTTTCAGAAATAGTGCCACCCTTGGCCCGAAAGCCAATGATCATTACCTTTTCAAAGTCAGATAAATCACACATTTTACCCATTACAGAGATAGTAGATATGTTTGTAGAATGCTTACATGTCACATTATATACCCACCAAGCCAACTCATGACACGTCCTGCTGACGTCAAAAGCAGGAGGTGGTCATAATAATGTTACTCGAACATTTTAAAATAGGAGTCTTTCATGGTCCCTTATAACTCTGCTGTTGAAAAATAACTTTTATTTTATTTTACTGATCCCCAAGATTTCCCTTAATGCATCATTTGATGTTATAGTTAATTAATTAATACTTTCAAGACAGACTAATTTCCAGTAGGTTCTTGGGTCACATAATGATCTCCAAGTATTCACTGACTTGCTCCACTTAGCCGAACTGCTGGTCTCATTTATCCAGTTTATTTCTGGGTAGTTGAGATTAACTATTATTAGAACCTGACCATAATTTGATGCATTTCCACTCTGCAGCAGAAATTGCATTTCTTCACTTTCATTTATATTCAGGGGTTTATAGCACATTCCTAAGAATATTATTTTTGGGGGTGGGTGGGTGGGGGGGAGTAGTGGAGTTTTTTACCACCACAATTTTTTTCTAAAGACAAGGCTTAAACATTATAGGTAATTCCACAATAAATATGTTTTCAGACTGCAAGCTTTAAATCGGATTTAGCATAAACACAAACTTCTCACTTTTTCTACCAAGACACCTATCTAACCTTAATAGGTTATAGTCCTCCAAATTAACTGACCAGTCATGAGTCATCCCACCATATTTCATATCACATTTCTAATTAACCGCCAATAATTCTAGTTCACCCATTTTTTCCAGTTGAGGTTCTTGCATTAGCACACAACCACCTAGGTAACAGTGTTCAATGCCAAGCAGCATCTGCAAAGGCAAGTCGAATATTAGCATGTATTAAGAAGGGTATGTAACATTGGTTCCCAAATCTCTCCTCAGGGCTCTCAAGACAGTTCAGGATTTCAATTTAACAGTGTGTGAACACAGAAGAGGAAATCGCCTTTTGAATACCAATTTCCTTGCCTATGTTCACACACTGTTAAATTGAAATCCCAACCTGTCTGGGGAGCCCTGAGGAAAGTTTTGGGAACCACTGGTATAGAAGCAAGGGAAGCAGATATAATTATGCCACTATAAATCCCTAGTCCACCCTCATTTGGAATATGGAGTACAAATATGGGCACTATTTCATAAAAAGGACATTCTACAGAGAAGGGTAACAAAACTAATAAGTGGAATGGAGGGGTTAAGTTATAAAAAAGACTAACCAAATTAAACTTATTTTCTCTAGAAAAAAGGCGTCTAACAGGGGATATGATTACTTTATATAAATACTTCGAGGGTCAATATAAGACTTTGTCAAGTAAACTTTTTGTACCTAGAGGTTTTCAACTGACAAGAGAACATTCTTTGACGTTAGAAGTAAAAAGATTCCTCCTTAAAGAAAGAAAAGAGTTCTTCACAGTAAGTGTGGTTAATCTGTGGAATTCTCTACCAAAGGAGGTGGTGACAGTGGATTTGATAGTTAACTTTAAAAAGGCGTTGGATATACCTTTGAGTAAAAATCGCATTCACGGTTATCCTGGATAATTCGAGAGAGGGTTTTGATCCAAGGAGGAATCTGATCGCCAGTATCTGGTGTAAGGAAGGAATTTTATTTTTCCCCCTTTTGAGACATATGGCATATGTCTGCACATAAGAGGAGATCTAAAAAGGTTGAACTTGATAGACTAAAGTATTTTTTCAACCTTAATTACTATGTAACATACGTGTTATGTTGCTATGTCTTTGTAGTTTGAAGTACTTGATACTCTATTTCAGTTATTAAACAGGACCTCCCAATTGACTATACTAACCCTTCTCCTTCTCTTCACCCAAGAGTAGATAAAACCAGGGTGGAGGAATTCAGTTCAAGTAGATTAGAGTGCATACCCGTTATCCCTTAATGCCTGGAAACCAGTGTTTGGTTTTAGCTAATATGATAACTATTTTTAACTTTTTTTAACTCTTATGCTGTCTGTATTTTAAAACAGTGGTTTTATATGTCTCCAAAAAAAGTTTGATTTGATGTATTCCTCTTGAAAGATCACTGTTGTCAATGTTATTGATTATTGTATCAATTTGTGGATTTCTTAGCAGTAAAAGTGTGCTTTCCTTTTTTGAATACAAGTTATTGCACCTAACAAAATGACACTTGTCAACCAGACTTATTTACCACAATACCAGGGTAGAGGAATATGTATAGAGTTTGGTGCCTGGCAAAATATTAATGTAATAACTGTTGTTGGTGCTGTAGAGATGGGTGGTAACCTTGGTGTATCTTTTCATGTAAAAAGTATGTTGATAATATTAAAGTTAGGAGATGTTTCTTGATATTCGCTGGATGTTATGGTATTCCACCCACAGGGAGCAATCAGATAAAATAATTTTCAGTTGAAAAAGCAGTGGGAGGTGTGCAAAGAAAGCAATACTTCCTGTGCAAAAATGAAGCAGAGGCTTATAGCAAGAAATACTACACAAGATGTAGAGAGAAGTTAAAGACTAAAGATACTTAAAAGTGAGGATGACTTTATTGCTCACTCTACATATTTTTATATGGTGAACTTAACAGCATACATACCTTGATTCTTTTTTAATGGCACTTAAAATGTGTTTCTTGGATGAAATGTTATCATTTGAGTCCCAACAATCTTCACTTTCTTGGTTTACATTCTGATTTTCAATCACGCCATCTGTTGATACATTAGCAAACTCTTAACATGAGCATCTGATGAAAAGGTGATTATGATTCTAGCAGATAAGTGTCAGATATAATTTTGTGCAGATAACTGTACTTATGAAGCTGAACTTTAATGAGTTAGAATAATCACAGCTGTCTTACAGCACCAGTATACCATCACCAGAGACTTTATATCTCCCTTGTTGAAACAGAAAGTTTCCTAGCATTTTTTAATGTGAAACATATTTCCTAAAAATATTTTCACATGCGAAGTATTTAGCAAACACTAATCACACAGACAAGCTGGTACTCCTTCTGGTCACTTACTAAAATTAATTTTGATGTTGAAATTACAATATTTTTAATCTATTCTCTCATTGCTGCTCTTGAGATACAAATGTGCAAAAAAAAATGTTGAACCAACATAACTTTCCATATTGGTTAACTTACTGACAATTACAACTGCCTTGAACCACGTACGTACAACTGTGTACAAATATTTTAAGGGCTAACCCATTATATGGAACTGAGGTAACACTCTAGTAAAAATAAGTGGCATCACTAATCCTATTAATAAACCATGTTAAATATTACCCATATTCATAATTGGATCATATAGAAAAACATAGTAATCCAGTTATTCACTCAAGTTTCTTTTACCCTGTTTTTTTTTGTCTCGTTTAACCAATATGCTGTTTGCCATTTAGTTGTTCAGTTGTGTCCAACACTCTGTGACCCTATGGACTGCAGCACACCAGGTACATCTCTCACTCACTGCCCCTCTGAGCTCCATCAAGTTCATGTCTTTTGCTTCAGAGACCTTATCTATCCATCTCCGTCTCTATTGTCCCCTTCTTCTTGTGCCTTCAAACTTTCCCAGCATCAGAGTTTTCTCTAGGGAATCCTGCTGTCTCGTGATATGGCCAAAATATTTGAGCTTCAGCCTCATGATCCTACTTTGTAGTGAACAGTGTGCCTTGAATTTCTGAATTACTGATTTATTGGATAATCCTGAAGTCCAAGGGACTCTAAGCAGTCTTCTCCAACACTTCAATTCAAAGGAGTCAATTCTACGGCGCTCAGACTTCTTTATGGTCCAGCTCTCACATCTGTATGTTACTACTGGGAATACCATAGCTCTAACTATGCAGACCTTTGTTGATAGTTTAATATCCTTACTTTTTACTAGCTTGTCCAAGCTTGCCATAGTTTCTCTCTCCAGAAGCAAACCTCTTTTAATTTTTTTTTTTAAAATAGTTTTTATGAAGGAATGAGAGATGGCTAATTTCATGGCTACAGTAACCATCTGCAGAGATCTTGGATCCCAGTAAAATAAAATATGTCACTGCCTCCACTTCTTCCTATCTATTTTCCTGGAACTGAGAATGCAGTTTGCCATGATCTTTGTCGTTTTAACGTTGAGCAGCATGCCAGCTTTTGTACTCTCTTCTTTTACACTCATCAATAGGTACTTTAGTCCCTTCACACTTTCAGCCATCAGAGTAGTATCATCCACATATCTGAGGTTGCTGATATTTCTTCCAGCAATATTGATTCTGACTTTGGATTCATCCAGTCCAGCCTTACGGATGATGTACTCTGCGTATAAGTTAAATAAATAAGGTAACAATATACAAACTTGTCGCACATCTTTTCTGATCTTGAACCATTCTGATGTCCCATTGACTGTTCTGACCGTGGGTTCTTGGTCCACATACAGATTCTTCCATCTCTTTAAGAACATGCCAAATGTGAAGTAAATGCTTTTCTGGGACTCTCTTGCTTTCTCTATTATCTATCAGGCATTGGCAGTTTAAACTCCTGTGCCTCTGCCTCTGCGGAACCCGGCTTGCACATCTGGTAGTTCAAAGTCCCTACATTGTTGGAGTCGAGCTTGTAGAATCTTAAGCATTACCTTATTATCAGCAAGGTATCTTAGGGCCCATCTCACTTCACTCTCCAAGATGTCTGGACAAACTATTGAGATCATCATATATAGTTGTTGCATCAACAACTTGCAGCCTCTTTGCTATGATTAGTTCATTCTTATGACGTTTGTGGTGCTATAATTTATGTAGCTTAGCCATTATAATGATTATAATTGCCCATGAGCAGAGTGAATATGTAGATTAATGCACAAACATAACTTATTAAAATTGGGTTGAGAGAGGAAGATTATATTTATACTTTCCATACAAAAAAAAAACAAGGTTGATCAAATATTACCAGGGGAGTATTGTTCCTTAATAGTCTTAAGCAAAGGAGTAAGCACTTCATTTTATAACTATCTACTGGGTAATCAATACAACTTAACTTTTAATAGACAACTAAAAGCTTGATTTAAAATAAGGAATTCATATGATGTGTACTGAGTAGTAGCTCACTAGTAAAGAACAAAAAAAAATCCCAAAATTATTGGGAGTATAGAGTAATTGAATTACAGATGAATAGGATGTTTGAGTTGTCAGAACTTTTGATGAATAAAATCCAATCTTATATGGGTATAATAAGCTAATATAATAATCCTATTATATACACTTTCTTTTATATCCAATGTATTAATATTGTATATGCTCTTGTATATTGTGGAAAATATCTATGTAAAGATGTGTTTTTTTAATCTTTACTGAAAAGGGATTTTTTATTTTTCTTTGTTTACGAAATTATTCAAATAATAGGAAAGATAAGGTTTAAAATAAAAGAATACTCCCCAAATTCACATATGTAAGAATGTTTTAACTAGACATCTTGTATGTTTCCCAAGAACATTTTTTCTCCTTGATATACATAACTGTCACTTCTTATCATTAGAATGTTAACATGTCTTGTTTATTGTTTTATTAGCTAATTGAATTAAGATTTTGTTGTAAAAGTTCAAGAGCACCTTCTGGTGTTCTAAAAAAATAATTGACTCTTAAAATGATCTTTAAAAAATAATACATTCTATTAAGAAATAAATATTTTGTGACATCATTAGGATTTCTGATTGTTTGCCAAATACATAGCCTGATTTAAATTTCTGATAAGCAAATTAAGTTTTAGGTATATTTAGAGGGATCTCTCTGACCAAGAGAGATCTAAAATTGAAACAACAACTGAAGGACAGAGAGAGAGAGAGAGAGAGGAAACCAAATCCAGAGAAAGGCAAACACCCATAGAGACATACATAGCTTACTAAAATATACACATATACTATTAGGATTTTTCCCAAAAAACATAGATAATTAAAAAAAAAATCTACAAAGAAACTTCCATAGCTCACTAACAAAATAATTTGCTCACTTACATACCAAGAACTTCTGAAAAGATCTAGACCTCCATTGTGTTGGGTCATATGATGAAATCAAGTACAAAAAACAGGTATGATATTTGTATAATATTTCTTTAAATGTTATTTCTTTTTCAATACAATCACAGAAATATTTTATTAATTTAACATCAATAGATTGCTCAATATTTATTCTGATATATACATTATACCATATCATTTGTGAATTATAAATCGATGTATAATTTCCAAATTCATTTTTATGAATACTATAAAAATATCAGTTTTATAGCAATTTGATATATCTGATAATTGTAATGAAAAACATTTTCTCTTTTGAATTAGAGACAACATCTTAATTAGAGATAATACTATAATTTGACTATAACATCATGTGAAATAACAATGGTATGTTCTCTTAATAAATAGATATTTGTAAACATACCAAAATAATCAAAACCAACTTTGATGTCATAAATTACCATATTTAATTATAGTAAGCATATTGTGCATGCCTTATATATGATTATGTGGATAATGTAACACTTTTTATATTGATGTACCTTGATATATATCTGTTACAATAGTTTATACCAACTTGTTATATTCAAATATACTGAATCATTATTTGTATTGATTGATAATAAATATATTCTATCATAATACAGTTTTGTTTATTTCATGAGGCCAATACTCTTTATATATAGTTTAGTAAGAATTCGGAAATTAGTCAAAATTGGTAAATATGTGAAATATGTACATTTTTTATTAATATTCATAAAGGTTATTGATATTAATAATATCCCCATATTAATTGCCAAAACCCATGACAGAGTAGTACATCCCATTACATTTTAAATAATGGACACAATCTGAATAGTTTTATAAGTATATTATTTTATGAACAGCATTAGACAAATAAACCAAATCGAGAAGATTTTGTAATATAGCCAGTCCAAACTTGATAGCCCTCCTATAATTATATACTTCTGATAAAATGACCTCTAAACCTGTGTATTAGAGAACTGAACTTGTGTATTGGGTTGCCCTCAGTATGTCACCAAATTAATGAGCTCATGGATAAAAATTAAAATTAAATAAAAAAAAGTCTGGTGAATAAAATGATACACTGGCAGAACTACCTTCTTGCATTACAGAAAGTAAAGTACTCGCAGAGCAAGAACCCTAGCCAGATTGATGTAAACTGAAAAATGTCTAACTCATTTAGCCATTAGGCTCCTTCAGAAGATATGACCCTACAGGTAAGACTCATAGCTGAATTGAGAAAGTAATAGGAAACAAAGCTTAGTAAGGCATTATCTTCATACTTAGGTATAAAATACTATTTGTGTCATAATAACATCTTATTCCACAAATAAACACAAAAACACTAAACTGTCTAAGTGGCTATTGCCTACTGTCAGGTTCTGTATTTCTAGCTTAGTACTGCACTGCAAGGATATATCAAATCTTTTTTTGGCATGTAAAGGAAGTACTTATGGAGAATAAATATATTTATCCAGTATGTAATAGTATATTTTAATAATCAGCCATTGTTTACTGTAAGCCCTTAAAACTGTTCATTTTAAAGTTATACCTGTAATATACAAGCAAGGTTATGTGAGGAATTCTCAGTTCCCCAGGGTGTTTTCCACCCCAAATCCAATATAACAAAGTAGAGGGGATAAAGTGCAAATCTAGTTTATTATTTATTAATTATAAAAAACAGCGACGAATAAAATGACTAAAAACAAGGAAAAGGGGATGTTTAAAATAAGGGCAAGTGTATGGAGTACAGTAGTCCTATTTCTATACAGAAACTCTGTATTATAAGTATTCCCCAATTGGAGGGATACTGATACTACAACCTTCAGTCACACTATTTGCTATTGAGATGGAAAATCCATAAATAAAAGTGTGCTAGCTCACATAAAGATGTTGTCTCAAAGGCTATACTTGTAGGTAAATTGCCAAAGAACTATAGTGAAAAAAGTGGAGTGTGGCTTTCTAAATAATATGCTGTCCCAAGGTTCTGAGCTTTGATATCTCCTGATAAATGGCAATGACTATGGAGATATATATATGTGGCACAGTAAAAAATTGTGCAGTTAATAAAGGAAATCGTCCACTATGTAACAATCATCAATGGATATATGGGTCTAACAGGGACAACCTCATAGTTCTCCCAAGGGTAAATTCAGATAAGGTAGACTACCTATAAATATATCTAACAAATATAGTATGAGGTCTTCATAGGGATATTAGGGACATTAAACTAGGCCAGACACTCTCAGCGTTCACGAGCTGCACTTAGCGCGACTTCCGGGTTTGTAACGCGCATGCGCACGTCTAACGTGATGACGTGCGCTGCGTGGTTACTGAGGCCTGACGCGTTTCGACGTGTGCACGTCTTTCTCAAAGGTAAAATTATTAGGTATATTATAAGGTATTATTTAGAAAGCCACATTCCACTTTTTTCACTATAGTTCTTTGGCAATTTACCTACAAGTATAGCCTTTGAGACAACATCTTTATGTGAGCTAGCACACTTTTATTTATGGATTTTCCATCTCAATAGCAAATAGTGTGACTGAAGGTTGTAGTATCAGTATCCCTCCAATTGGTGAATACTTATAATACAGAGTTTCTGTATAGAAATAGGACTACTGTACTCCATACACTTGCCCTTGTTTTAAACATCCCCTTTTCCTTGTTTTTAGTCATTTTATTCGTCGCTGTTTTGTATAATTAATAAATAATAAACTAGATTTGCACTTTATCCCCTTATACCTGTAATAGTATATTATCAAGTCCATATAATTTTTGGTTCTCTGGGCACCACTTTAGAAATAGCATTATGTTAATGTAAAATGTAATAGTCACTAATGCAAATTAGAGCAGCTGGGCCTCCAATTCATGTAAAGCCAACTACAGTTTGCAAATATTAACAATATCCAGTATCTTATGATTATGGTCAAACTTGGAAGAACATAATAGGTGACATGCTGTGGCAGATTTCACAAGCTAAGTTATAATTATTCGCTCACTTTTTTGAAGTAGATATGAACCTCAGTGATTGAGCACAGCATGATCACAATAATTAAGACTACCCTGAAGTGTTGTCATAGACAGTAAGAAGTACCATGAATCTCACAAGTATGGGAGATTTAAAAAGCAAATTTGCGGAGCTATTCTATGCCTCCTGCAAAAATGAAACACTTATAAATGTTCTTTATTCGACCCACAGATGTCTTCAGCCAATCACCCAGTGGGGTGTATCCCATTGTGATTGGCTGAAGGCAATAAAGACTTCTGATTGATTTAAAAAAGATTGACAGATGCATAAGCCAATCAGAATGGGATATGTGGGGTGTATCCCATTCTGATTGGCTCACAACATGGCACCTTCTGATTGTCTGAAATTTGATTGACAGCATTTTCAGCCAATCAGAAGGCGCCATTGCCAATTTTCTTCCAGAAAACGCTCTAGGAGGCTCATTAGCATCTGGAACTGTGTAAGTATTTACTAATGCAATGTTTATTTTTAACAGGGGCCGCATCGAAGAAGAATATAAGAAGGACGGGGACATAATGGAAAGGTGAGTAGAATATTTATAATATTTAGAATGTTTATTTATTGTATTTAAATGTGTTGTACAATTTTTTTTTCCCTAGGGTGGCGATCTGAAGGGACATCTGCAAAGGCAAGTGGTCTTAATTATTCTATTTTAGGTTACATTTAGGGTTTGTGGATGTAGATAAGATTTATCGTATGTTAGATAGGGGGTATGTATGTATGTTAGATAGGATTTAATGCATTTTAGATAGAGGGGTATGTATTTATTTTAGATAGGATTTAATGTATTTTAGATAGAGGGGTATGTATGTATTTTAGAAAGGGGATATTGTATTTTATTGACTTGTATTGTATTGTATAGTAATGTACTTTATATATTTTGTATGTATTTCCTTTTCATGTGTGTATTTATTTTTATTTTCTGTAGTGGGGGGTTGTAATGTAGTTTTTTTTATTTTCTGTAATGTTGATTATTTTTTTGTGACAGGTTTTTTTATTTTCTGTAATTTTGATTTGTTTTTATTTTTTTTACTTAGGCTTTTTTATTTTCTGTGATTAAGGTTTTATTATTGTTTGTGATTTCGGTTTTATTATTTTCTGTAATTATTGGGGTGGGGGGTTTATTAGGGAATAGGTAGGTAGTTTAGGTAGGTAGTGTAGGTGTTAATAGGTTAGTGTAAAGGGGGGTTAGTTTAGATTTACTGGTTTATTGGGGGGTATAGTGCAGTGTAGTGTTTGTAGGGTCCTTGAGGACCGTCATGGCACTTATGTTGTTAATGTTAGGGTTGTAACTGCCTCAAAAGGGTCTTTATATACCCTTATGGGACTGATGAGGTTAAATAGAGGCTTATGAGGGTCTGTATAGACCCCCATAAGAGGCTGTGTTAAATAGGCTTTGATGTGATTAAATAGACCCAGTTAGGATTCAATATGCCCAGCTAGGATTACAAAGGTACTGTTAGGGTTAAATGTGCACTGTTAGGATTAAATAGGCCCAGAGTTGGGTTAATGGGGTATAGTTAGCGTTAATAGTGTAGTGCTTACATTTTTTGTCATGAGGGTCCTGGATGACCCTCATGGCACTTATAGTGTTATTACATGGGTTAATTAGTGTCCTATAGGGGACTATATAGATCCCTATTGGACTGATAGAGTTCATTATTGACTTATGGGGGTCTGTATTGACCCCCAGGAGTGACAGGGTTAATTAATGTATTATGGCGGTCTGTATTGACCCCCATGAGTGACAGGGTTAAATATTGGCTTATTGGGGCCTGTAGTGACCCCCATGAGTGACAGGGTTATTTAAGGGCTTATGGGGGTCTGTATTGACTGCCATGAGTGACAGGGTTGATTAAGGGCTTATGGGGGTCTGTATTGACTCCCATGAGTGACAGGGTTAATTAATGTATTATGAGGGTTTGTATTGACCCCCATGAATGACAGGGTTAATTATTGGCTTATTGGGGTCTGTAGTGACCCCCATGAGTGACAGGGTTAATTAAGGGCTTATGGAAGTCTGTATTGACTCCAATGAGTGACAGGGTTAATTAAGGGCTTATGGGGGTCTGTACTGATCCCCATGAGTGACAGGGTTAATTAAAGGATTAGGGGTGTCTGTATTGACCCCCATGAGTGACAGGGTTAATTATGGGATTATGGTGGTCTGTATTGATCCCACATGAGTGACAGGGTTAATTAAGGGTTTATGGGGGTCTTCATTGACCCCCATGAGTGACAGTGTTAATTAATGGCTGTATAGAGCCCCACGAGTGATAGGGTTAATTTTTTTTATCGCAGGTCCTTTAAAGACCTTTACGGTCCTTTAAGACGCCTCGCGGGCAAGGGCCTCAGTTGCTGGGAGGCTCCATCCCAGCAACTGATGCCCTTGCCCGCAGCCCTCGCTTTGCGAGGGCTGCGGTTCGCTACGCGAGCCCGCAAGCGTGAGCAAAGGCCCGTACGCTCACAACTATATATGTGATATATATATATACATAGAGAGAGAGAGAGAGAGAGAGAGAGAGAGAGATATTCCTAGATTTTGTATAATCCAACCCTAACTTTACTCAAAGCTGTTTTATACAGTGGGCATAAGCTTAAGGGAAGCCATGTTTGATATGGATTGCAAGAGCAAGGCCTTTGTGTCCACATTTGCATTTCCCTGCCAAGGTTGCCAGAATACAGTGTAATAACTGTATTCCTCTGTATTCTGGACATGAAACAAGTTTGTTTACTTGTTTTAGACATTCAAATGTGAACACAAATGTACTATATATATATATATATATATATATATATATATATATATATATATATCATGCTCTAACAGTTAAGGTTCTCTCGAACATTCCATTATAAACTAATTTTTCATGAGCTTATAACGTTCCTTTGGTGTGGCATATATGCTTGAACCTTTGTTTTTTAAGAAGGATCTGGGGTCTGAATATTTTTCCTATTTGAATGAGACTCTGTCCAGTCAAAAAAATTCATTTGTATTGAATTTTGGGGGGATGACATAGGAATTGTTGGTCACTTGTAGGAAAAATGGCAGAATGGATTGGTTTGATGGATTTGGCAATGTATTAGTGGTTTAAAAAGCCTTAAAAAGTATTTTTTTAAATCTTTAGATAGTTTAAGCTGTTTTTGAGATATAATTGTTTTACCTTTTAATGTAATGAGCATGCTCAGTAGAGACTTGTAGGGGCTACTGTCAGATTGAATGCATTTTGATTGGACAATTGTGATCAGGTGATGTTTTTAGTGGTTTTATAATTATTATAGTAATTATTATAGTTAAAATGCTAGCATAAAAAGCTTTTGTATTGATTCTCCTGCAATTCAGGCATTTACTGCAAGGGCGAACTAATGATTGCAGGCTTGGGGAATTATAGAAATTGAATTTGTGATTTTAGTGATCGTAACTCTTGAGGAAGTGAAAGGTCAAAGGCTTCAATGGGCTGTAAGTTCCGGATTGTAGCCCGCAAAAAGACGCCAATTTAATAGCAAAATAACTTACGCCCTCCATTACGGGCTACTATTGTAAGTTACAATTGCTCAATTGAATTGGGCTCAAAGACATTGATACAACTGATTCAAAGCAGGGTACTGAATGATGTGAGATACATACAATTAAACAGATATTACTTATAGTAAGATGTTGTTAGAATAGTACAACAAGGTCAGTCTTACATTGTTATATTAATAACAAATAAAGAAATCAATATAACTGAATAAACTAAAAAAGATGAGTAGCAGCTAGGGGATTCGAGTATCTATGATGAAAGCTTAAATATAACATTAACATGGAACTGACAGTTTAGAATGAAGATAAGTGGTTATTTAATAGGCTGGATCCACAGACAGGAGCTACAGTGAACAATACAATACATCTTTCTTATATGAGTCCTATAGGAAGGGCTGCAGAGAGAAAGGTCATGTTGTGTAGGTACCATTTTGGTTTTTGATATGATGGATAGTAGGAGTGGGTTCCTTCTAGAATTTAGAGATAAAACACCATGTGGCTAGGCATGTTTATGCAATTGTATTTATGGTATTATATGGTGGGGATGAGACCAACTTCAGGGTCCCTGGGGAGTCTGCAGCCTATGATATCAAAAATTAAATCATAGACGTTGTTCCATAAAACAGTCATGTTTGGGCAATCCCAAAGTGCGTGTTTAAAGGAGCCTACCTCATTACAGCCTCTAGCACAGGCATAGGAAAATGTGTGTTAATATATATGGATTAAATGTTTTGTAAATATTCTCGCTAGCTAAAATATTAAGTGACATGGTGGGGCAGTCTGAAATATATTTGCCATGTCCTGTCATGTGTTTTACCCAGGTCCGCTTCACATTTAGAAATGTACCAAATTTGCCTTTGATATTGCAGGCCAATCTATGCAGATATACAGATGATATGGTTGTATGCAATTTGGAGGATTATGTACATATTTATTCAAATATAGAAAAGGTATCTGATGGATTTAGATTAAATATGTGAGTCAAATTGTATATTATTTGTGAATGAAGCAGCCAATCTTTAATTGGGAATTGGTGTGTTACCATCAACTCATTAGTATCTTATTACAAATTAAAGATGTCAGTGTGGTAAGGCCTTTGGACATCCATCAAGAGTACTTGTCAGCTTTACTCTGTGGACTCACCAAATCCCCCTTGCAGATGTGTTTTCATGTTTTTTTTCATAAACTTAAATTTCACCTTTAAGTTCCTAACACCTCTAGGTGAAGCCAGCACAATTCAATCCAATGCCCATTCCCATAGCAAGAGCACTTCCTATAGTATTCCTCAGCAGAACAACAGGCATGTTTTCTGTTTGTACTAGGGCATTTGTAAAAGCTATCACAAAAAGAGGTTCTTATAAAGATAAACATGAGCAAGACACGTTTATTTTGAATGGTTTTGTTTATGAACCTTCGGTGCACCCCTTTGTATATTTTTGGAACTGTATGGGTTCATTTTATTTGTTAAAAGCTGAATTTCTGAAAATGACTGCTTGCAGACAGGCAGATAGTGTTTTTCCACCAACAGGTCTTTTTGAAGCCTTAAACAGAGCAACATGAATTTCTTTTATGAAAACGTGTTCCAAATTAATGTATGTGCTTGTCATGTTTAAAAGCTAAACCGTGTCCTTGTAACAATTTAATTGTAACAAATTGCAGTGTTATCATATAAAATCTCTGAAACACTCTGAAAAAGGAATTGTGTCAATATATGTATCAAGTAATATGCATTTTATATGTGACATGCAAATTAATTAAACTTGTTGAAAACAAATGCTTGTGCTTTTTTTGTTTTGTTTTTTCAAAATTGATTGGTGCCTAATGATTGTGTATATTTTGTTTTTATTTCACATAGAAAAAAAGATTTCAATGCAGTTAAGAAGCAAAATGGTGGTCTGGTTTGAACAGTTTGGATTACTTTAGCCTGAGGATAGCCTTCTAAAATGCAGCCTTTCCCTTATCGATCGCTAAATCACTCAAGATGTGAGCTATACTATGTAGGGCCACCCAAAATGGGCAGGTCATATCAGAGAGGTTAGACAAACTGCAATCCACTGAAGCAGGAACTGGCAACCCACTCCAATAGCTTTGCTAACATAACTTTATGAAAAACACAACCAGAGACCTAATGATATGACACCAGAAGATGAGCCCCTCAGGCCAGAAGCACTTACTACATGAAGAGCAGAAGGTGAATATGAGTAGCACTAGATCTAATAAAGTGGTTGGGCCAAAGCTGAGATGACACACAGCTGCAGATGTGTCTGGGGGGGGGGGGAGGAAACTCTGCTGTTTCAAAGGACTATTTAACAGAGGAACCTGGAATGTTAGAACTATGATCCAAGGCAAACTGGATGTGGCAAACAGGATGCCTTATGATTATTTATTATTATCTTGTATTTGTAACATGCCAGCATATTCTGTTATTGAGATTAAAATCAAACATACATAGGGCTTTTCCTAAAGCACAGTAACAATGTAAAACTTGAAAACTTACAGTCCTTAAATGGTTAGGAGAGGTTATAGGTTTCTGTAAACAGATGCGTTTTAGTGAGGTTTTGAAGGATTTGAGGCAGGAGGACAGACTGGTGAAGCGAGGCAAGGAGTTGCATAGACTTGGGGCAGCACAAGAAAAGGCGGGAGTGAGAGTAGGTGATAAGAGAGGAGGATAGTAGAAGGTTGTCAGCAGAGTGGAGAGGCGGTTGGGAGAGTATTTTGAAATGAGAGCAAAGATGTAAGAGGGTGCTTTGTTGTTGAGAACTTTACACTTTAGGGCCATGATTTTAAATGTAAATCTGGAGGCTATGGGAATCCAGTGGAATAAATGAGAGGTGCTGCAGAAACTGTGATTTTTGTGTGTGGTAGATGAGTCTAGTGGATGAGTTCGATATAGATTGGAGTGGGGATAGACAGTTGATGAGGATGCCAGCAAGAAGCGAGTTGCAGTAGTCGAGACGAGATATGATGAGAGAGAGTGAATTAGAATTTTAGCTGTGTCATGTGTAATGTAGTGACGTATTTTGGAGATTTTTTTTCGGTAAAAATCACAATATTTTGTGATTGATTGTATATGAAGGATGAAAGAGAAGGCAGGATCCAGTATAACCCTAAGACAACAGGCCTGAGAGGTGGGCATGATGATGACATTGCCAACAGTGAGTGATATATGAAGAGTAGAGGCTGTGGAAGAAGGTGGGCAGGTTAGGAGCTCAGTCTTTGACATGTTGAAATTGAGCTGACGGGCAGACATCTAGGAGGATATGCTAGAGAGGCATTTGCCAACTTGAGATAGAAAAGAGGGGGATAGTTCTGTGCTGCATATAGATGATACTGAAATCCCAAAAATATTTTATTAGGGTACAAAGGGAGGATATATATATTGAGAAAAGGAGGGGACCTAGGTCTGAACCTCAGGGGGTAAGGAAGGGGTGCCAGAGAAGGAGACATGAAATGCTCGATTTTCTAGATGAGGTGTAAACTATGTGAGAGCAGTGTCATAAATGCCAAGGAAGCATAGAATTTGGATAAGAGGTTGGTCAACTTTGTCAAAGGCAGCAGAGAGATCCAGTAGAATTAGAATGGAGAAATTACCCTTTGACTTGGCAGTGAGTAAGTCTTTTGTGAGAGCTGTCTCTGTGGAGTGTTGGGGCCAGAAGCCAGATTGGAAGGGGTCAAGGAGGGAGTTGGAGGACATAAATTGAGTAAGGCAATTGTAATCTACACGTTTAGAAACCAGGGGAAGTAGAGAGTTAGGCCGATAGTTAGATTGTAAAGCTGGATCAGAAGAAGGTTTCTTAAGAATGAGTGTAATACCTTAAATTCCATAAATGTTTTTAACCCGACCACATGCACTGGAAGGCTATGTCAGTTATGTATTACTGTGTTATACAATAGTAGTTTGCCACATAAGCACCCAATAAAGGTCTTCTATTGCTATACACCTCAGTGGATGATACTTCCCTGTTCTGCTTGAGAAAATGTTTGATATTTGAAGATAAAAGCTTTCACAATATGCACCTTTGCTCTCTATTTGCAAATTAATTTTAATTTATAGTGACAACATTTTAAAATGTCACATTGTTTAATACAATATTAATATCTGCTCGCCTGTAATGGCCAACAATTTTACATCCATAAATAATAAAAAAAATATAAAAGTGTTACAGTGTTTGCTTACCTGTAGTGGCAAACATTTGCATGTGGCCGAGAATAAATATTGTATAATAGCAGATAAACATTTTTAGTAGTATGTGTTTCCCTCACACTCTATGTCCAGCTCACAAACATAATTCATTGTAGCAATCAAATAGTATATGTGTGTCTCTTTCCCTCTACCCCCTGTCTTTTCCCCTCCCTCCCAGACTCCACCCATATACAGCTATTAACATTATATTCATGGTCATCAATTTGCTCACCCCCTCTGGTAAAATTCCGCCATTATAGGCAAGCAAATATATTTCCAATCTTTTTTACATTTCAAAATGCGAATTGCTCACCCTCTCTGGTGAACGTTCACCATTGCAGGCAAGATATCATTATAAAACCACTAAAAACAAAACACCATTCAATTAGTGTAGAGACAGACTGTTAGTTTATTCTTTCTTCCACAGATATTTAACAAACACCAAAAGATCTACCTCCATGCCTTCCTCCCCCGACATTCCTTCCTCTGAGATATGACTGCTGGTAGGTAGAGAGGGGCTCGATTTTTCTTGGACTGTTTTACAACCCCAGAGGGGCAATAAACTAACTTCTATTCCCTTATCAGCAATAGGCATACCATATGATTTACAGGATTATTCAAACACACAGATTGGATACCTCAAGACACCTTTGAACTAAACATTAGCACCAGAAGATTTTCTTCTCAATTTTAAATCCACATCTCCCCCTTTGTACAATCTCTGAATGAACAAACATACCAGGGGCAATAAACTTTGTCCTGTTGGCAATCTCTTGGTTCATATACACATTCAAATTCCTGCAGAGTTAACTATTTGTTGTCAACCTAACAAACATGGCAGCAAGTCTATCTCTGTTAGTTAAAGGGAAAATAACACTTCTATTGTGCATATAACACCATATAGTAACCCAAATATTAATTATTGTGGCCCACACTACACTACACACAAAAACAACACAACAAGTCTCATGTCCATTTTAATAGCCTTTCATTTTCGCAAACCCAGTGTGCCAGAGTCCCAAATAGCAGGGTTGTTGTGGGGATGACACTATATATCCGCATATCTTTTAAATGCCCCACCAAATTATGTTTTTTTGGGATCAAATCATTAAGCTCTATGTCTGTCCCAAGTATATGACAATGTTTTGGATAATATTTTTGATCTTATACGATTGGCTGTGAAATTTGATAAATAAAGCGAAGTGCTGGATCTGTGTTTTTAATTTGGGTCAGAGAAAACTTTACTGATTGGTATGCCTTATGTAAGTAGCTTTCCTTGTAACCCCTTTCAACGATTCTATTCTTAAGTTTACTTGCCTCGAGTTTGAACAAGGGAAAATCAGAACAATGTCTTTTGACCCGCAAGTTTTCTGGTGCTCATTGCAGGGGTGGAGATGAGCGTCACAGGCGCTTATTGCAAGGACGGCGGTTCTTAGCTGCAATGAGCCCCGCCTGCAATGAGCGCAAGCCTCGCAATGAGTGCCAAAGGTCCTGACAGTACAAAACGGTTTCAATAAGGTGTCAAACAGCATTCCCATAACTTGAAATGTTATTGCCCCATCATTTTTGAGGGGCAAGTCGCTAGTATTTTAATAGTCATAATAAAAGCTAAGTTTTAAATACCACATATTGCCCTCAAGATTGTGAGTGCATCACCAGTAGTCTTTTACAATATCAAATTATGATTTTTTGACTTGGAAATGTACCAGTGAATTTAGTATTCAGTATACATGTAAAGCCTGTTCTATAATGCTACCTTGTCGAGGTAAAGGGGCTTATGTACCTCAATGAAGCAGTGAGCTAAACCAGCAGCCTCATTACATTTGAAGCTCATAGCGGCATAGGCACACCTGCAAAGGCTGCGGGCTTGAAATTCGGCTGCGTTACAGAGCTATGAAATTGAACCATGCCGCGGGCCGTAGACGCAAGTGCGTAAACCCTATCCGGGTATGCAAGCTGTTAAGGGGCTGGCTGAGCCACGATCGTGGCCGTCACTATCCAATTGCGGTATAACGTAGTGTGACACAGAGGTATGTCGCTCATTGTGGCCCAGTCGATGAGCGCCGAAAGCGCTCATCGCGGGGCTCATGATGAGCACCGAAGGTGCTCAAGCGCGAGGCCTATAAAGTGCACAGGTGGAGAGACTTGGGAGACAGAGGGGAGCAAGGGAGACAGATGGAGGCAAGTGGGAGCAGAAGGGGCCAGGGGGGGCAAAGGAGCCAGAAGGAACCAGAGGGGAGTGAGGGGGGGCAATAGGGGCCAGAGTGAGGTGAGGGGGGCAGAAGAGTCCAGAGGGGGACAAAGGGGGAGCAGGTGAGACATAAGGGGCCAGAGGAGGACAGAAGGGACCAGAGGGAGGCGAAAGGGAGCAGAAGGGGCTAGAGGGAGGAGAGAGGGGAACAGAGAGGGCAAGGGGTTCATAAGGGTTTGGAGGAAGGCAAGGTGGGGCAGAAGGGGGCCAGAGGAGTGCAAGTGGGCAAGTGTATATATATATATATATATATATATATAGAGAGAGAGAGAGAGATGTATATTTATATACTGTGTATTTTTATATATATATATATATATATATATATATATATATATATGCACACAACTAATATATTTACATATTTGTATATAAATATTTGAAGTGTGTGAACTGGTACGGGGGCAGTGCAAAAAAATGTTTTAAACCTCCCTCTTCCACGGGAAGGGGGGGCTCCATTCACTAGCTCCGCCACTGAAAGAAATTCTTTCTTAATTAATTAATTCACGTATTCAAAAAATACATTCAATGAATAATTAATTAAGTAAATTATTACCAAAAAAACATGTTTATTATTTTTCGTGTTTAGTGGCTTTTCCAATATTCTTTTTACATGTTTTATGCATATAAGGAATTGAGGAGATTTTATATGAGTTATTTAGTTGCCACAAACTAATCCCTGAGTGCTAACATGTACAGTTTAAAAATTATCTTTAAAAGCTGCATATTCAGAACTCCTAATCCTATTAACTCCTTAAAAACTAGGATGGTATATCAGCAAACATTGCATATTTATATACTAACTAGTGACTTGCCTGCCAAAAAATGACGGTCAAAAATATTTGAAGGCATGGCAATGCTGTTTGGCACACAATGTTAAGTTTTTTATACTCTAAGGACGCACATAGCGTGGCTCATACTGAGCACCTTTGTCGCTCATTGCGAGCCTATCCTCATGTGTTCTTTGGCTCCTCTCTCTATTTTTTTATATACTAATTAATAAAGTAATTAAATAATAAATGAATATAGTTTACCTTTTTCTAATTAATATATGTAACAATAAATAGCCTGAGGAGGTAACAATCTCTTTTTATTGTCTTGCAGCTTATAATGTCCAGTGGGACTGTTGCTGGCCTGAGGAGATAGTTTTCTGAATGTCCCAACTCTGCATTAGAAATAGGCTGCGCGCGCGAAGGCAAACCGTTGGTTTATTTGTGTAAAGCTCTACTTTAGATGCGTAATCTTCTCTATGTGCGTAGTTTGTCTATGTGCTATGCGGTTTGCGGTTTGTGATAGTGTATTTTGTACCTCGTAAGTTCCTGAATGAAAGAGCACGGGGTTGGCGGTGTTTTGCGCGGTCCAGGATCGTGTAGTCCTGTTTTCATTTTTTGGGGCTGCCATTTTTTTTCTTCCTTAGACGATTTTCGAGTGCCGAAATTCAGCAAAATTGACTTAAATTTGCGTTCCACCTCACTCGCAGGCCTTAGCCTATCTCGTATTTTTTATTTCTAAGTCCCGCGTCTCGTAATTTTTTTCCCTATGTCCTGCATTCATCAACTGATTGCAGCCTAAGGCGATCCCGCATTTCCTAAGTGTTTGGAGGCTAAGTACTGAGGTGTTTAATTGCCTGCACTGCTAGCCTTCGCAAGGCTCGCAGGCAATGAGCGCCTTTGCCGCTCATCGGCCAAGTGCTGGGAGTTTTAGTGCCTTAACGGCTCACCTCGCTACACAAGGTTCACAGGCGATGAGCACGTTTGGCGCTCATCACCAAAGTGCTGCAAGTTTTATGGCCTTAAAGGCTCGCCTCACTATGCGAGGATCGCAGGAGATGAGCGCCTTTGGCGCTTATCACCCAAGTACTGCGAGTAACTTAAGTGTGCCTAAGTGCTACGAGATAATGGCTTCAGCGCTCATCGCCTAAGTGCTCCATGTTAACGGCTCACCTCGCTTCACGAGGCTCGCAAGCGATGAGCGCTTTTGGTACTCATCGCCTAAGCCGTACGCACCACGCAAAGCATGACGACGTCTCGTAGTTCGAGAATTGTTATATGTGACTATATTTCACTGAGTCTTGCAAAGTTGGACATGCTGTATCCCATTGTCACTAATTAATTTAAATGCTAATTAATTTCAGAGCGAGCTGTTCCCTCTAAAACTAAAAACATATTGTTAAATTATTTAAACAAACAAAACTGTGTGGCGATAAATTACTTATGAAGAAATAAAATGTAAATGCTGTTGCTGTAAAAACATCTACATACAGATTAGCATCATTTTAATTGCTATCATTGCTTTCATAATTAATCTATCTGCTTAAGGATTGTAATTATATATAATATTGCACACACATATTAGTATAGAGGCTGGGATGTATTTATCATGATTTGTATTAGGTGCTAAAAATGTATTAAAATGAGTATAGTGTGCACAATTGAGTGCTTGCAAAGGTACATTTAAATAAGCATGCAAAAAACATAAATTATCTGATTACAATAGAATTGTGTATTCATATTATAATACACATTGTCCTTAAATACATGTAGCTCAGTCATCCTTGCCACACAGTTCAATTCTCATAAAAGCCTGAAGCTATTTTTTATCTGTAAGCTTCTATTATTATACAAAGCATGGGCATGTATAATTAATTAACAGGTATGTGCAGTGATTGTTATTATAGTATGTATGAATGTGTTGCTGTTAGAACTATTATTAAACTAAATTACTCATGTATTTACTTAACACTTCAAATTTCACAGAGTGGTCTCTGTTCTCCAGAAAGAGGTGTACATTCCCCCATAAAAATTAAGCAGTTTTGCTGAAGCAGTAAGTGGTAATCAGTTTTGAAAATTTAAATGAACATAGTCTTCCTTCATGTAGAAAGGATTGTGTTTGATATCATTCAGGCTACAAATGCCACTATTGTCTCATGGATGAGGAAGCATAATCTATACCTACACAGAAAATTAAGCCATACCTCTTAGTGATTCACTTTCTCTGCATCATTCTGTTAACAAGTAGTTTTTTTGTATTGATCAGAAGGTCTTGCTTTCCCTAGCTCTACTGCATGTATCCAGATGTGGTCAGCAATAACCCAACCAATATGTGCAGCCCCTTTTCTGAGAGGGCATTGTACCAAAGGCAATAAGGCAATACGTTACAAAATCAACCTTTATTAGAGGTTTATTTGAAAGTCCTAACATCCTGCAGGTTGGACTTGTGATACTTCCATTCATTCCGACATATTCTAATATTTGTAAGAAATCTATCTGATGCCTACAAACTTATTGGGATCTGACAAGAGGGACATGGATGGATGGTAGAGGTCAACACATTCAGTAGTCACTATAAATACATTGGATACAAAAATATCTAAATTTGCCCTGTTTTCTAAACATTTTGGGGAATCCACTATCCTTGTGTTTTCGATTAGTACAGCACTCCAGTAATGGGAGTACTCCAGCATCTAATATAAATTGACATTGTCATCCCAATACCCCTCTCTAAGTCGCAAAAGATACTATTTGTGTGTACCATTGCTGTCTAGATTGCTAGAGCTTGACAATTATTATTTTACACAGAAAGAGTAAACTATTTTGGAGCACTCCAGCCTCTTCAAAGGGATATTTTCTTTTTTAAACTTTCACCTTACATACCATACTTCTGGCTGACAATCTTTTTTGCTTTATGGCAGCTTACTTTTTGTTAGTATGTGTGTGAAATAAAAATGTAAATGAATATTATGAAAAGATTTGACTGCAACTTTTCAAATACATAAGTATAATACATATTCACTAAACAGATTTCTGGAAATAACACTCTGCTGCATGCTAACATTGAGGGACTCGAGTATGTAATATAATAGTAATAATAATAATCTATTTATAGAACATTGTTCTTGCGTAAGTGACTCAAAGCGTGTGAGCAAGGAGAGATTTATAGCCTTATTAAATTGCGATTCGGCCAACTTAATTGGTGCTCTATTTAAGCACAGAGCATAATTTTTTACAGAAGTTTTTAGTTAGTGAACTTCTATCCCAAAGCAAGGTCTTCACTAACTAAACACTTCTGTAAAGAATATGCTCTGTGCTTATATAGAGCCCTATTCAATTGGCCAAATCGCAATTTAATAAGGCTGTTAATTCTGTGGAATCCCTGTTGTGCCAGGTAGCCAAATATTAGCCAGAATGACATAAGATTAGCATATTATGCTACTATTGCGTGGGATGAGGACATTTCCATTGCCCACATAACAGAATTTAATAGAATATGATAATGTGTCCAAAGTATATCTCTCTTCTAAAAAAAACAGATGATATAAAAGTATTATCTACAAATAAATTGATTGTCTTAATTTTTGCTCAAATGTTAAAATGTTTTATGTTCTAAAAATATTATTGATATTAAACCTAGCTGGCTTGAAAATTTTACATAATTCTCCAAACTGAAGTTTTTAAAGTACACCTTTCAAGACACATATAAGGATGTATTTCAAGCCTTTCATGCCCACAAAAACTGACTTTTTAATAAGACATACTTATCAGTTTTTCATCTAGCTTAAGGCTGTATTGATTTACAACAGCTGTAAATTGTTTGAAGAATAAAAACTTAATTTAGGTCCTTTTCAGGTGGGCTTTATATCAGTATTACAGCTCCTTTACTCAATATATTGATCATGAATACAAAAGAGCTTATTATTTGGAAGGCACATTTTTCAGAAGGAGAGATTGATTTATGCCTGCCCATACCTTGAAGGTGCAATGCACTAATCACAAGCAAGATATCTGCAGCATGTCTAATCTGTACTGTGTCTTGCACATAAATTCAGCGTGAATGCGAAATATCTTGTGTTGCATTTACATACTAACTAGATCCCAAGCAAGCAATCATAATTATTCTGTATATGCATATGGATGGCATTAAACAGTTCCAAACTAAAATTATAGTGCACATTTCAGGCGGAACACATCTGAGGATTGGAAAGCTCAGTGTGTCTAAATTAATATATGACTATTGTATGTGCATAGTTTTGTTAATTAAAGTATAGCAAATTTAACATTAGGGCCAAATTCTATAAATCTCAGAAGAATCTGCATTTAACTCAGCAAGATTTTTGCCATGGACCTAAATAAAATGCATACAATTATGTTTTTATTGCTCCAGGCAAAAACTAAAATGGAAATGCCCAAAATAATTTAAAAATCTCAAGACAAAGCATATATTTTTTTATATATGTAAAAAATATCCCTCTTACTGCCACAACTCCTTTAACTGCTAGGATGTCGTGCTCAAAAGAGCATGAGGGATAGGGAGTTATACTCTGACTGGCATGGATGCTACTATAAAATACAATATAATAGGTTAAAACTTAGATTAAAGTTGCTACTTTCTACCTATGAATTAGCATTAATGATCCATTCCCCTTTCACTGCATATTATATATTGTTCATTAGCAGTATAACTTCATAGGAGGTGGCATGGTCAGCACATGCTTCCAGTGATTTAAGCATTTGGAGAACAAAGTTGAATACAGATACATAAATCATTACAAACATTAACATTATAAGAAATGTGTGGTTTTAAATGTAGATCACAATACCCTGACATTTTAATTCTGATTTTAAAAGTGTACAGAAGTCAGTCATTTTTATTGGGCATTAAAAAGAGCTTTTCTTAAATGTAACAATTTTTTTTGTCTGCATGAAAATGTAACTATATTTCTAATGTTTCTCTCTGATAAATTGTACACTGTTGTAAGGAAGTCAGGTCTGTGCTTTCTTTGGTCTCCACTCCGTGTCTCCCTTAAGAACTTGCAGCTGCCGGAAGTTGGAACTTCCATATTGATTGAAGAATCCATCCTCTTCTTTCTTAATTGAAGTCCTTGGTCCTCATCTTTGGATCCTGGCATATTTCAGCCAAACAGAACCATGTATTTGTATCCCCCCCCCACCCAATTTCTGATTGGTTTAAGGCCCATCCAATCAGAATGCATAAATTCAAATGCCACTTTAGGTGAAGCATATTTTTGTATAGAGTGGCAGATTTTTTTAGGAGTCCATTTTCACAGGCGGAAGATGGGGAACAATGGATTCAATCAAGAATGAAGAGGAGAGATTCTTCAATCCGCATGGATCTGCCTGCCTATCCAGAAGAGTGAGCACTAAGGCGCAGATGATAATCGCTGGAGGCCGTCAAAAGGATGGGTAATGTATATTGTCCACCTTACAGGAGTAACTTTTTTTTTATGTAGTTTTTTTGTATGTATTTAGTGTAAGTGACTATGTGGGCTTCTTATGGATCCCCATGAAGGGGTTAGGGTCCAATATAGACCTCAGTGGTGGTAGGAATGGTGCCATGGCGGATCCTTGAGGACTCTTATGGTAAAGAGGTTAACATTGTGTGCCACAAAATCCATAAGGGACATCATTGGTCATAGTTTAGAATACCATAATGGTCCATAAGGATCTCCATGATATAGGGACCACCAAGCATATACTTTAACTGGGGGAATCTCAAAAGATTCCTTGGCTTATAGAGGATATAGGTATTCTGTTTCAACCTTTCTATATTTGATTGACTGAGCAAATGCATCATTGGTTGCATCCTCAAGCCACTATGCAACCATTGTTTTGAGAGATCAAGTGCTATACAAATAATACATTAATTATTGACTATTTTGAAAAATGTAAAGATTTTCAAGCATTTCTATGAAAACAGTTGTAGTGAATGTGTTTTTAATCTTTAGTGTAAAACCATAAAATAAATTGTTCCTGTTGAGTAACTCTTGCAATTACTAGTTTCCTTTCCTCCTCACTGTCTTGAAATCTGTGATCCTAACATAATTTTTTTTTGCTTAATTCAAATAGGTTACTAGTTTTTCTCTATCATACAAGGATATTAAGTGACTCACAGGTTAAACCTATATATTTAGGTACATTTGTAACCCTATTCGGGTTACTTAAAAAGTGATGGTTGAGTACTGGAACATCCCTCTTAAGTATCCAGCAGTAGTCAGCAAGAATATTAGGACTCCAATTGTCCTGGTAACTCTTTTGCATGCAAAAGATGCCTTGGTAAAACTGCTCTCCATAATTTGCATTGACAGCACCAAGATTCACAGGAAAGAAATCCATTTTAAAATTAATTTCAAAAGACATATTACACCCCATAACCCCATGCTGTTTTTTTGGTTTTAACAAATCTTTGAATTTTCCATCTCAAATCTCTTATTTGAGGGCCCACAATTTTTATTTTTTTATTTTTGCATCATCTTTTTTTGGGAACAAATCCTTCAAATAAGCAAACCCAGCATCCTTTTTATCAATGGCCTTAACAATGTTTTTAAAAATCCCAAATTTTATTTGGAGTGTAACTAAAAATGTTTTCAAGGTTAGCGGGGTGTGTGCAACATTTTTCTTTCATATTAGCAGATAAGCACAAAATACATTTGTTTCCATTGTGTAAAAAGACACATTTCAAACTTGTTTTAGAGGAGTCAATGAAGAGTCACCCTTATGTTGTTTTATGTTCATGACCAAAAGTATCCATTACAGAGCAAATGTTGTTACAGTAAACAAAATCATTTTCTTGCAAATAAAAGTCTTTAATCACCAATCTTAGTGGTTTTGAAAAACACACTTCAGTGCCTAGCTGAAGTCGATTCTAGTCCTTAAATCAGAACCTCAAACGTTTGATCTGTTTTTTGGACAAGGTAGATGGGCTATGAAGAAGATGTACTTGCTTCAGAAGTAGAGTTATGTTGCTCCTCATGTTGAACTTGGTTAGCATTATCATTTTCCAAGTCTTCATTGGCTAGAGTTACATTTACACTGTGAAGAACTGCCATCATAGCAGATGGCAAAATTGGGTACCGGTAATTCACTGTGCGTTTGGACTTAATCCTTTGATGTTTATTTGGCAAAGGTGACAATCTGATGAATGGTTTTTGAGTTCATTTCGAACCATTGGAACTGCAAAGGGCATATGGCAGGAACTATTGAACTATTTAGCCATCTTGTCAGCAAATATGGAGGGACCAGTTCTTACCCTATTTGCCTACAACCAAAATATAGTTCAAATTTCTTCACTGTGCTTTAAATAATTATTCCCCACACACATAATAGGAGGTATCTGGAGGACTTAAACAAGTACTTGGTATAACAACACAATATCAACCATTACAAAGTTGCACAGTAATCTAATAACTATACAAAAAAGTACCCAAGCTAGTGACATGTGTACACTGTGAATGTAAGTAGTAACATTAAAGTCAAGGGTTTCTGTTAGGGATAGTTTGTTTAAACATTCATAATAACTATAAGATAGCACTATTATATCCTAGGATTTATGTGAGCACTTATGTTCTTATTAATATGTATGTTTAGGGTTTCAATGTATACTCTTATCCAGTAAAGTATTACAAAGGATTAATAGCTATAAGCTATAGTTGACACGTTTTGTTGTGGTTCAGTTGTTCAGTCATGTCCAACCCTCTGTGACCCCACGGACTGCAGCACTCCAGGCACATCTGTCAGCCACTACCCCCTGAGCTCCATCAAGCTCATGTTCATCGCATTAATTACCTCATCTATCCATCTTCGCCTCTGTCGTACCCTTCAAGACTGTGCCTTCAATCTTTCCCAGAATCAGAGTATTTTCGTAAAAATGGTCAAAGTATTTGAGCTTCAATCTCATCATCATACCGTCCAGTGAACAGTTTGTCTTGATTTCCTGTATTATTGATTTATTGACTGAGAATAGTGTAATTTCTTGGATGTTTACTTGCTTGTCCCAGCTTGCCATAGCTTTCTTTGCCAAAAGCAACCGTATTTTAATTTCATGGCAGTAGTCACCATCTAAAGAGATATTGGATCCCAGGAAAATAAAATCTCTCACTGCCTCCATTTTCCCCATCTATTTGCAAGGAACTTTTTAATGTTGCACACCAGGCCAGCTTTTGCACTCCATGTTCGGTTCTGACCGCGGCTTCTTGGCCTACATACAGATTCCTCAGGAGGCGGATGAGATGATCTGGTACTACTATCTCTTTAAGTACTTGCCACATTGACACTTAGGGGAAGTGAAATCTTTTTGGGGATTTTAAGTACTATTGATGGTTTCTACCTGCTCTACTCTTCCATGATTTCATTTGGTACTGGTCTTTACAGCTATACTCCAAAATATGAGAGTCATTGGCACAATTCCATTTATCTGGAGAATCCACATTATTATTAACTAGCGAATTGCCCGTCAAAAAATGACGGCAATGAAATAGTAAGGTAGCTAAATTAGTAAATGAATATATTGTACCTATTTTGAAGCATTGTGATGAAGAGCTGGCAATCTGTGTTGATGCTGCTGCAGCATTAGTGGTGTGGAGCTGCTGTATAAGCATGCTGAATGTGTGCAGTGTAACACTGTGCGTGCGCGAGACCAAACCGTTAGCGTAGTCGTGTACTTCCGCATTGGTGTAAAATGGCGAGTAATGTGTGGTATAGGTCTGTATCGGAATATCCGTAGGTGTTTTGTGGTGTTTTGCGAGTTTCTTGTGGTGTTTTGCGAGTTTAGAGTGCTGTAGCCTCGTTTTCGTTTTGTTCGGCGGCCATTTTTTCTCTCGCTTCGTTTTTTTTTTAGTCTCTAAACTGTTTTATTTCGAGTAAAATCGAGGTGTAAGTTGCATTTTTGAGGTCCTGGGTGCTCCCTCTTGGTGTAGGTAAGTTTTTTATGTATGTGCTGTGTGTATGTATTGTGTTTTAAATGTTTGTATGTCGGCGTGTTGCGTCCGATGTTTGCGAGGTCGTAATGTGTGGTAACGTGTTTCGTACGTTGTTTGCGTGCCTCGTAAAATTTAGCGAGTGTCGTAATTTGTGTGTCGTGTTTTTTGAGTAGCGACGTGAATTTTGCGAGGGTTTGAGGCCCTTGGCCAGTGACCTCGCCAGCAACTGAGTCCCTCGCTTCGCGAGGGGCCTCAGTTGCTGGCATGGAGCGCCTTCGGCGCTCCATGCCAGCAACTGAGGCCCTTGCCCAGTGACCTCGCCAGCAACTGAGTCCCTCGCTTCGCGAGGGGCCTCAGTTGCTGGCATGGAGCGCCTTCGGCGCTCCATGCCAGCAACTGAGACCCGTGCCCAGTGACCTCGCCAGCAACTGAGGCCCTCGCTTCGCGAGGGGCCTCAGTTGCTGGCATGGAGCGCCTTCGGCGCTCCATGCCAGCAACTGAGGCCCTTGCCCAGTGACCTCGCTACGCGAGGGCCGCGGCTCGCTGCGCGAGCCGCGGCCCTCGCTTCGCGAGGCCCGCGGCTCGCTACGCGAGGGCCGCGGCTCGCTTCGCGAGCCACGGCCCTCGCTTCGCGAGGGCCGCGGGCTCGCTACGCGAGCCCGCAAGCGTGAGCAACGACTCGTACGCTCACAACTATATATGTGATTAGATTTACTTTCTGAATAAGTGCGAACTTATTGGAAGTTTCTGTCTACATACAGGAATATGTTAACATTACATTGCAACACAGTGATTGAAGGTACCCAGGGGTTATCCTTAAATTTAAGTGAAGTGATGTGGAAGGTGTCAGAAGGCACATTATCTCCTCTATCCAAATTTTCTTAGCTCCACAAATTGTGCTCCAGGGAAACATAACTATCATCAGCAAAATTTTGATTTGTGGATTTAGTCATAGCTGCTCTAGTCAAACAATTAAACAGCTTTATTTTGGCAGAGAAAGACATTTTTTTGTATTAAAATATAATATTTCTGCATAATCATCAAACATACTCATCTAACCTAGCAGCCAGCTCTTAAAATTTATGAGCCAGGATCAAGATATATATCAATGCAGTTTGAAATAAACAGTTATAGGTGGAATTGGGATGTAGTATTTGTCAGATAGAATGAAAGGGCATTTGATTAGTCAAAACTTTAGAGGCAGGGGAACAGAGGAGCACTTACTTCCTTCTACACACTGCAAGGGTTGGTCAATGATCTTAATCAATCTGTGGTTTAATTATTTTTATTTGCTCACCTAGGCTGAAACACAGATATTCTGAAAGGGTAAAGTGAATCCACAGGGATAACTTTGAGCCAGTCTAATTAAACATGATATCCATGTATGAAAAAAATAATCTTTGAATATAACATGTCATATTCATTTTCACCTCTTCACCATTTTTACACAAAGTTGGATCATGGGGACAAAGTTCTATTTTTTAGGTAAATTCAGAGGGAGGACAAATTGGCAACAGAATGATTACAGGATCTCGGCTGAGTCCATTGAATACAACATATAAAAACTTTTTCTTTCTTCTTTCTTTTTTATTGATTATCTTAAATGGTTAGAATATTTTGAAATGGCAAATTTCTTTTTTAAAAACATAGAAATGAGACTTCTAATCATTTTAGTTTTGTTTAATTATGAAATCTGCATTTGAAAGATATTGTATACTTATCTATGCTGTAACATATGTTAAATATTCATTTTACTTGTTTAGAATATATGTAAGAAAATTAGCAAGGGTAGGAGAGAATAAAAGCAAAGGCTGAAGAACATACTGTAATAATCAGGAGGGAGCAAGTTAACTAAAGGTAAGGGGAAGGCACATTGAATTTGGCCTAGGACAGCATAAACCTTAAATATATCTTTATTCCAGGGGGATGAATCAATTGCTTGGTGATTTAGCAAAATTAGACTAATGGACAAGAGTGCATCAATTGCAATTTAATCTTAATAAGTGCAAAAAAATGCACGAGGGGCACAACATTTTAAAAGCAAAATATAGGATTAATGACACTGCACTACCAGCTTGTACAATAGGTCTGAAAGGTTTTTAACCCTTACACGTTCCATACTTTTTTGTTTTGAATATGCTTACATACAAACTGCTTTTTGAGTGTTGTAAGTGCCTATATAATTTGTACTTATACATTTATACAAATTATACTTATATTTTCAGCAGATACGTAATTTGCAAAGTATATAACTAATTGATAAATATCCTTCCAACAAAGAAAATCTACAGAAAAATACTAAAATTACAATCAAATTAACAACATTCCAAACCCTTCACGATTCTGTTTTTGGTGCAAATTTACAATTTCTAAACATCAGTAAATAGCAGCAATGATTACAATATGCTATTTTGAAAAACTTTACTTGATAATGCCCTAAAGTAAAACAGATAAATAAAAAATAAAGACTGCTTTTGATTTTTAATTATGATCAGTGTTGCTTTACTCGAAGGCATACATTGTTTTTCCCATAACCTGCTAAGTCACATGGGAGGGATTTCTGATGCAAATAACATCTCTGTTCAGTTCTATTCTGCTCTCCAGTATGTGCATGTATAGAAATAGACATAGCGGAAAAAAGTGGAAAAGAAATGTGGAAAAAAGTGGAAGTATAAAAGGCTCTGCATGTCTATCAGCCTCGTTAAACGTAGCCGATAAAGTAGAAAGTAGGACTTACGGCTATTAAATTAGCTTAGTAAACACCCCCACAGACAACTTGCGGGGTAAGCCGCAAGACAGCCCGTAACTGTAACTAACCATAACTGTAAATATTGCAATTGCAAGTCACTCACAAGCTAGCCTGTAAAACGCAAATGGAGCCCAAAGTCCTACGAGTGCTGGAGAGGACTCGCAGGGGGGTAAAGACCAATACGTAGCCCTGTAAATGCAAATAAAAACACACTACTGTACTTTTATTAAAAGGGAAAGTGATGTTAGGTCTTAGAATTAATAGCACAACCTTATTATAATTATCCTGTATTTGTAACGCGCTTACATATTCTGTAGAGCTATACAGGGGTTAGGTACAAGTATAAACAATTTCCCCACAATGAAAATAATGGAATACCCTGTTATTGAGCTTTCAATGAGATATACGCTGTGCTTTCCCTAAAGCACCTCATAAGATTGAAAACTCACAAACGTACACAACATTCTCAAGCTCGCAAATCGGCCCCAAAAAATATTTTATTTGATGTTTAATTTACGTGTTATATCAATCACGGCAATCAATGTATTAATACATATACTATGCAAATAGAGTAGAGGTTCTCATCTGAGAACGAAAAATACCTCAGTGGGTTTTTCTATAGGTCTGGTTACCTACTCAGAATGCAGCCTCTTTTAGCTCACTTGTGCCCTTCACATGGAGAAATATCCTGTAGTATATCAGTCTGGTCCCACTCACTAGAGTGGTCCAGTCCCAAAATACCAGGCAATTCTACTGTGAACAAGAGAAACAGCAAACCCCAGACATACGTTTTGGCCTTCATTGGGCCTCGTCAGTGAGGTGTAGCTGATAACACCCTAAGGCACAGTGAGCAAGGGGAAATGCAACCATATATCTCCAGAAAAAAACCCTCTCACACACAATTTCCACCTATGTGTCATTAATTAGCTTAGCAAAAGCATAAAAAAATATTTTTTCCAATTAAAAACTAGTTGTATGACTTTTTCCTGCTTAATTGTGTTCTTAGTTTTCAAAGATATAATTTTTACCAAAGTATAATGCATCTCTATGAGAGGATTTCTTCTGTTCTGTTAGAAACATATCTGTCTGGCACTTAAGTTTTAGATTTTATTTGTCTACCTTTCCATATAGTAACAAATGACAAAAGAGATACATAGGAGATTAGTATGCTTTGGACAAAATAATGAGAATAGGAATATACATTTTGCATTTAGTTTACTAATACAAACAATGTCATAACAGTGCCCTGTTGAAGTCTCTGAATAGATTCAGAGCCTTTTATCAGTTGCATGCTTTGTGTATCTTTGTACAGCATGTCCTTATCAGAGAGACTAGTACCAACAGGAGATTGATATAGAGGAGTAGTCACTGAAGTTAATAAAGAACATTTGATTTATATGTTTATATATTTATTTTTATTATAGAAACTAAGCTTGTGTTGAGGCTCTGTATGCTTTTGGTTACAGGGATGTATGTCTTTCTTAGAGGAATGGTATTAGATGTGCAGGGATAGAGATAGTTGTTATGACTGATGGTGTTTGGTGTTTAGAGCTGATTAAAAGTGATGGCTTACAAAATCTCAGAAAAGCATGTTTTATGGGATTTCTTTACACATAACTTTTCCAAGTGTTACCCGATTAGTAAACCCAGAAACAGTGTTACATTATCTGTGTAATCTTTCAAATCAGTTGTCACAAATTGTGAAAGTTATTATTTGTTACATCTCAAAAATATCAGCCACTTATAAATCTTCTACACGATGCTATGCATATTCTGTGTGAGAATGGATAAATACAGTATCTTATTGATAGCTTTTTTTGGTTTATATTCAGAATAGCATTTTGTCCATATTAGCACAGCATGGTACTAGAGTGACTCCTTGAGGCACTTTGACAAATTACATCTTATCCATTGCAAAAGCTTGTGCACTTCATATGCGTCTTTGCATCTACAGTGCCTTGCAAAAGTATTCACCCCCTTCACTTTTTACCTATTTGTTACATTATAGCCTTAAGTTCAATGTTTTGTTTAATCTGAATTTTATGTGATGGATCAGAACACAATAGTCTAAGTTGGTGAAGCGAAATGAGAAAAATATATCCATAAAACAATTTTTTTTTAGAAAACAGAAAATTGGCATGTGCGTATGTATTCACCGCCTTTGTTATGAAGCCCATAAAAAGCTCTGGTGCAACCAATTACCTTCAGAAGTCACATAATTAGTGAAATGATGTCCACCTGTGTGCATTCTAAGTGTCACATGATCTGTCATTGCATATACACACTTTTTTTGAAAGGCCACAGAGACTGCAACACCTAAGCTAGAGGCACCACTAACCAAACACTATCATGAAGACCAAGGAACTCTCCAAACAAGTAAGGGACAATGTTGTTGAGAAGTACAAGTCAGGGTTAGGTTACAAACAAATATCCAAATCTTTGATGAACCCCAGGAGCACCATCAAATCTATCATAACCAAATGGAAAGAGCATGGCACAACAGCAAACCTGACAAGAGACGACCGCCCACCCAAAACTCATGGACCGGGCAAAGAGGGCATTATTCAGAGAGGCAGTACAGAAACCTAAGGTAACCCTGAAGGAGCTGCAGAGTTCCACAGCAGAGACTGGAGTATCTGTACATAGGACGACAATAAGCCATACGCTCCATAGAGTTGGGCTTTATGGCAAGAAGAAAGCCATTACTTACAGCAAAAAACAAAATGGCATGTTTTGAGTTTGCGAAAAGGCATGTGGGTGGCTCCCAAAATGTATGGAGGAAAGGGGCTCTGGTCTGATAAGACTAAAACTGAACTTTTCGGCCATCAAAGAAAACGCTATGTCTGGCGCAAACCCAACACATCACATCACCCAAAGAACACCATTCAGCAGCCGGGACTGGGAAACTGGTCAGATTTGAGGGAAAGATGGATGGTGCTAAATACAGATATATTCTTGAGCAAAACCTGTACCACTCTGTGCGTGATTTGAGGATAGGACGGAGGTTCACCTTCCAGCAGGACAATGACCCCAAACACACTGCTAAAGCAACACTTGAGTGGTTTAAGGGTAAACATGTAAATGTGTTGGAATGACCTAGTCATAGCCCAGACCTCAATCCAATAGAAAACCTGTGGTCAGACTTAAAGATTGCTTTTCACAAGTGCAAATCATCCAACTTGAGCGAGCTGTAGCAGTTTTGCAAGGAGGAATGGGCAAAAATCCCAGTGGTAAGATGTGGCAAGCTCACATATCCAAAGTGACTTGGAGCTGTGATTTCTGCAAAAGGTAACTCTACAAAGTATTGATTTTAGGGGGGTGAATAGTTATGCACATTGACTATTTCTGTTATTTTGTCCTATTTGTTGTTTGCTTCACAATAAAAAAAAAACATCTTCAAAGTTGTGGGCATGTTCTGTAAATTAAATGATGCAAATCGTCAAACAATCCATGTTAATTCCAGGTTGTGATGCAACAAAACACGAAAAATGCCAAGGGGGGTGAATACTTTTGCAAGGCACTGTATATATGTGTATTAGCAGATAAATCTGTACCTGTTTTTTGGAGATGCCGAAAATACCTCATTCCCACCATGACACATTATTTATTGGATTCCTTTTCCTGTTTATTGTTTTTTTTTTTAGTGTGTCTGTTTCGTAATAAATGTATATAAAAAAGCTCAGGAGTGCAGCTGTAGAGAAGTAAATATGGGTATAGAGAGAGAGGTCAGGAGTGTTTCTACTCCCCAATATGTGCATGTATAGAAATAGACATAGATACAGTACATGTTCACATGAAGTATATGCGCATGTATACCTCTAAAAAGAAGAGGGAAAATTATCAGACCTAGTAGAAACAAAGTAAATAATATCCCCTGTAAATATGCAATGGAGTTAAATAATATATTTAAGGGACTAGACATGGTAAATAAAGTGCCCGAAGAACAGAGGTTTGTGACATTGTCCAGAAAACAGCAGCACAGAATATCCCCCAAAGAAAGCTAAGGAAACTAAGAAGAAAAAGATAGAGAAAGATCCCTAAGACATTTGACTGGTTTTCTAGAAAACGCCGGGTTTTCTATTTCTGTTATGGGGGAAAAGTAAGTTTCCTCACCAGTGTTTGGTGCTGTTTGTTTATCTGGAAGAGAAAGGGGTTCATATTGCACATATGGTGGCATGGCGTGGTGGATATACAACAAAAACTTTTCAGACACCTATGCTCCAGTTGAGGCGGGGAACACACAGTGCTCAGATGTAGCAAGGCAAAATATGGAGAAAAAAACTGTGACAATGTTACACCAGTGGTTCTGAATGCAATGCTGCTGTGGCTCGAATGCTACGGTAGAGTGTGCGGGAAAGCCAAAGTGGCAACGTTACTGATGTAAGGATTTTGCGATGGTTTCATCAGTCCCTCAGAGGTGGAGCACGATGCCCAATTACAGCCTGCAAATCTCAAATCAGTGACTAAGTTCCTGGGGGTGGCAGAGGAAAACATTTGGAAGGAAGTCGAATTGCTGTTTATATGTTTATGTCGTTAAACATAGGTCATAACTGTTGCATTCAATGATCCTAATAAGAGGTATAAATGAATTGCACAAATATTGAATACAATAATTAATTACATTGAACTAATCAAATGTAAAATACACAAAATCAATGTGAAGTAAACAAATTTTTTTAGCTCAGAATTATACAAAGAAATGCATCCAAAATCATGTGAACATAATTATATTCCAGTTTATCTATACAATGCATAATCATCTCTTTTAACAATAAAGTGTAGAATATTAACCAAAAAATTAATTCATAAGTGATCATCAAAGTGATCTATATATCTTGAATATGCTGAAAAAAAGTGCACTTAGAATTACATACGTAAATAATAACTAGAGATGTCGCAAACAGTTCGCCCGCGGACTATTCACGCCGATTTTGGCATGTTCGAGTTTGCAGCGGACGACGAACACATGCGCTTTTCGGTTCGCCCCCTATACTTTATCATTGAGGAAACTTTGACCCTGCACCTCACAGTCAGCAGACACATTCCAGCCAATCAGCAGCATACACTCCCTTCCAGAGCCTTCCATCTGAAGGACAGTCTAATATTCTGCTCTGTTTCACCAGTCATAGTTGGTGTACCATACATTGAAAAAAACAACCCTTTTTTCCTTTAATCTAATTTCAGTTGCCTGCCTGTGTCAGGCTCACAGCTTATATTGTGCTCAGTGAAATAAAACAACACTTTTTTGACTGTAATAGATTGAATAGCAATTGCCTGCCTACAGGCGTGTGTGAAGCCTATTGCATCTACTCTTCCAACTTTTGCCAGTGCACAGTGATACGTCATATCTGGTGCAACCGTAGTGTACAGTGACATAAAACAACACTTTTTTGACTGTAATCGATTGAATATCAGTTGCCTGCCTACAGGCGTGTGTGTGAGGCCTACAGCGCCTACTCTGCCAACTTTTGCCAGTGCACAGTGACACTCATATCTGGTGGCACCTTAGATTGCACGTGCAGTGCCCCAAATTTGAAGTAGGAGGTCCGACCAAGCATCTTTTTTCATCTCCCTGTTCCAAAAATCAATGCCATATACACGTCCCCTAATAGTGGACGTAACAGGGATTAAACCGATAGGAATAGTACTACTTAACAGTACACACCTTATAATAACACAGACAGAGGCAACGTAGAGAGAGGAGTCTAGGAGTCTGAAGAAGAGGAGTCAGAGGAGGAAGGTGGCTTTGAGGAGGTGGAAGACCAAACACAGCAGGCGTCCCAGGGGGCTTGTTGTCACATTTCGGGGACCCTTGGTGGCTGGGTGGAGGAAGAGACCTTCAATGACATCAGTGAGGACAAGGAACGGGACATGGCTAGATTGGTATCCAACCTTGTGCAAATGGGGAGTTTGCGGTTGTGCAAAGGGACTGTTTGCGGTTGTTTGCGATGCATTAAACGGGGAGATTGGTCTGTTACTGTGAAGCGGGTGTAACCCTTACACTACCTGATCGATACAACATCATACCTGATGTTTTAAAGTATGTTATTCCAAACAATTTAGGAATGTTAGGTGATTTATGCCCTTTATGGCTTAAAACCAGACTCTGCATCAACAATGTAATTTTCCGTGGGAGTTTTGCCATGGATCCCCCTCCGGCATGCCACAGTCCAGGTGTTAGTCCCCTTGAAACAACTTTCCCATCACTATTGTGGCCAGAAAGAGTCCTTGTTGGTTTTGGAATTCGCCTGCCCATTGAAGTCTATGGCGGTTCACCGGGTTCGCCCGTTCGCGAACATTTGCTGGAAGTTCACGTCCGCTGTTCGCGAACCCGAAAATTTGATGTTCGCGACATCACTAATAAAAACCCAACATATAAAGTGACAGTATTCATTCCCCAACAAAAGTATACTGTAAGTGAATATTGCAATATAGTAGTGACAAACACCTACCACTACAAACCCTACAAACACTTATTTGCACTTATGGCACTAGGAGTCCACAACTTACTCTCTAGAAATCAATAGACTCACCTAAATCAAAAAACAATATCACTAGTGTATTTAACAATAGTATTAATATAGGTCTATCTAGCACCAATCCTCCAATGTCCTTCTCAGATAATATAAATGTAAATAAAGGAAGGAATGAGGGCACTCTGCTCTCCGTTCACCATTGCCTACACCCACTTGTTATTGAGTGCCTATGTCCACTATATTAAAAATATTATAATTCAATATTATTCAAGAATTTATTGCTGATTACTTGATATTGATATTTTCTTGAACCTGTCTCCTGGAAGGAAATTACATAAGACTTTTTAATATATGAACCTTTCCTCTATTATTTTGCTATTTTGTTCTCCTTTCAGGGTTCCTCCGGCCTCTTCAATACTTTTTTTTTTTTTAAACTAAATTACCTTCTCATTCTAAGACACAACTATCTATCTACTTTTCTCTCTTTCTGGTATTTGCAAGTATGTCCTCAGAGGAAGTTCACCTTTACATCTCATATTAGTTTGAATGTATTCTATTTCTTTCTTTATTTTGCCACCACTACTCTCTATATCACAGGTTTGGCATACATCACTCCATGGAAGAAATTAATTCACATTTTAACAGCCTGTTCACCAATTGTACACTTTCTACCTCAACGCATTATTCTCTACCTTAACTCATACAACTCCTTATATACATCAATACATACATGAGTGTGTTCTTGCTTTCACTATTTATAGGGAGTTTATTCACAGCTCATAAGGGAAGATGAAAAGTTGTCACTAGCTCATCATCTTTATTTGATGGTAGATCCGAGTTTAAGATATGGCAACTTCATCTTTTATGATTGTCACAAAAGCTTTTCTAAAGATTATTTTCTTGCTTCAAAATCTTATTAATATTTCTGATATTTCAAACGTGTTCATCCTCTCCAGAACAGGAATACCACATTCTCTACAAGGACTTGTTAAACCATGGAACCTAATAGGCCTCAGTTAAACAGACTAGGTTCAGAATTAATTATACGTGGAGTCTACTACTGTTAATTTCTAGAGTTGACTTCTCCACTATTTGCTCCAAAATTTCCAACAAATGATAGTCATTAACAATAAAATTATATTATATGCCATCTTATTTCTTTTCCACTTGGAATCAGAGTCCAACATATCCTTACAGAGCAACCTGGAGTGCCCGCACTCTATGTGAAAAATAAACTAAATTGGCCTAATCTTTATGAAGTTCCAAGCAAACAAAGATACTCCTTATAATTCATGTCAACAGTTCCTGCTAATGAATATTTATTGCACAACTTTAGGGTGGATAACACTATGTCAATAATCCAGACTTGGGGAAAGACACATGGATGGCAAAACAGACATTTGTCATGCCTTAATATTTTTACCAATTGATCCCTTGGCATGATGTTGAAAACAGTAGCTATTTCACTACTTGGCTCACAGTTACCAGTAGATCTGCACGTTGCTGATCAATCTCTTAACATAATTAATAGAATGGATTTTGATCAACATTAAGCAATGTCAACACAAATTCACCAGTTGTGTGACTTTCTGCTTAATGAAGCTCTTTTCTTTCAGACCTCAGATTATAGTCTATAAATTACATTAGAACTGAAGAAAGAGAATCAAGAATTAATTAACATAATTACAATAGTCTATGTATTCCTTTAGCTAAGACTAGTCAGACAGGAGAATTAGTTTTTTATTGTCTTGTTATAACTTGAATTCATCTGATTAACCCAATGCATTGCTTTTTTTTACTCATAAGTGCCCAAAAAGTATTTGGTCATTCAAAAAGAATAGATTAAAAGTAATTACTATTTTGATACATACAGCTTTATTAAATTGTGATTCAGTAAATTTAAAAGGGCTCTATTTAAGCACACAGCATATTTTTTTACAGAAGTTTTTAGTTAGTGAACTTCTATGCAAAAGCAAGGTCTTCACTAACTAAAAACTTCTGTAAATAAAATATGCTGTGTGCTAAAATAGAGCCCTTTTAAATTCACAGAATCACAATTTAATAAGGCTGATAATCTTTATTGTACACTTACTTTAAAAACTCTTAAAACCAAATGGCAAGTGTATACCACCTAAGTTATTATATTCAACAGGTTGGATTTACCATATTTATTTTCAAGTTCAAGCTTATTTAACAAAATAATTCCTCTAAGTCACCTTTTGATACTTGTGTTGTAGCACAGCATAGATCACAATAGCTCTTTTAGCTACTTATTTTACTGGGCTTATCATTGATCTCTCTTATTTAGCACTGCTACCTCATGAGCAGCTAATCTTTACTCAATGGTAGTTTGATCTTTATTTATCTTACTTTCAATGGAAATGTGATTATTCATGCATTTAGTATATTTAATAAATTTACCCAGACCAGCTTATATTTACAGTGCTCTGGTAGAGGATGTTATTGTTAAGCTATCATAGCTAACAGTTACTAATTACACTTATATATCTTTTTTACCTCACAACCAGTTAGTTTGGTCGCTACATTATACAGTGTCAATGAAATATAACAAATGTAAATCTGCTGAGACCTATTTCTGTTCACAGTGTTGCGACTTTATTTCATGATTCGCATTACTATTGCATCACTGCACGTTCACGGATGTCGCTTATATACCATTTTTATCTTGCAAAGAGCAAGGTCTGGACGCTATATTACACAGTAGTGATTTTGATCTATATTTATCACAAATTAAGCAGATTTGATCTCTGCAGATACATTGACTTGAACCAATTTGTATTTATAGTGTCTTTGCTGGTAATATTCTTCTCAAGCTTACATTGCATTCTATTGTTATTGCACAGTTAATAGGATCTCTTATATGGTGCTGTTATCTTGCATGCTACATTACATAGTATCCACTGGATTGCTACATATACCTGCGCTGAGGACAACTTCTGTTATATGGGGCTTACATTTTAAGCTCTCATTGCTATCAATTTGCTTTGTATATGCTGGTATCTCCTATGATTCGCTTTTACCTAGCGGCCAGCCAAGTCTGGACGCTACATTACACGCTTGCAACTTCTACTTGCCTCTGATCTAGTCACAATGTTTTTGCAGGTAATATTATTATCAAGCTCTCATAGCTATCTATTAATAATGCACAATCACTAAGATCTCTTATAAGCTGCTTTTACCTTGCGGCCAGCTATTCTGAGCACTACATTAAACAGTATCCATTTGATTACTACATATTCCCGTGCAAAGAACAACTTCTGTTATATTGGGTTTGTATTTTGAGCACTCATAACTGTCAATATACTATAGATATGCCAGTGTCTCTTTGAATTTGCTTTTACCTCGCGACCAGCCTAATCTGGATGCTACATTACACACAAGCAACTTAGTCTTTGCTTGCCTCACATACAGTGTATTTGATCGTTGCAGATATAACTTGTGACACTATGTTTGTAATATTGTTGTAGTTAGAGTTGCTATTTAAACTCTTATTAGTATTAGTTTTGCTGTGCAAACGCTGGAATTGATCTTCACATAAACTTAGGCTCGAACTTGAAAGGGGGTATGTATCATCAGGTAAGGACCCAACGCGCTTTTCATTTAGGTATAAAACCTCATCATGCAAACCATGAAATAAAGTACCAACACTGTCAACAGAAATAGGTCTCAGCATATTTACAGTTGTTACATCTAATGGAGACTGTATAATGTAGCGGCCAAATTAATTGATATATAAGTGACAATAGTAACTGTGCAAACAAACTGTTAGCTATGGAAGCTTGACAATAATATCCTCTATCAGAGGACTGTAAATATAAGCTGGTCTCGGTAAATTTATAAAATTTTCTAAATGCAAGAATAATAAAGATCAAACTACCATTGAGTAAAGATTAGCTTGTCATGAAGTATAAGTGCTAAATAAGAGAGTTCAGTGATAGCTAAAAGAGCTACTGTGATCTATGCTGTGCTACAACACATAGTATCAAAAGGTGACTTAGAGGATTTATTTTGATGAATAAGCTCAAACTTGAAAATAAATATGGTAAATCTAACCTGTGGAATATAATAACTTAGGTGGTATCGACATGTTATTTGGTTCTAAGCGATTTAATCAGTAATTTTTTAAGTGTACAATAAACATCTCTACAGCTAAGCTAAGACTGCTCTCTGGTCTTTCTCTCTGACTCCTGACTCCTAAACATTTCCAAGACTAAGCTAAAGCTGCTCTCTGGTCTTTCTCTCTGACTCCTGACTCCTAAACATTTCCAAGACTAAGCTAAAGCTGCTCTCTGGTCTCTCTCTCTGACTCCTGACTCCTAAACATTTCCAAGACTAAGCTAAAGCTGCTCTCTGGTCTCTCTCTCTGACTCCTGGCTCCTAAACATCTCCACAGCTAAGCTAAGACTGCTCTCTGGTCTCTCTCTCTCTGACTCCTGGCTCCTAAACATCTCCACAGCTAAGCTAATGCTGCTCTCTGGTCTCTCTCTCTCTGACTCCTGGCTTCTAAACATTTCCACAGCTAAGCTAAGGTACCTGGCCAGCTGAAGATTCTCTGGCACTTATTGATTACTGATTATTAATTATTGTGATTATATATCTGGTATTATAACTACTGATATAGTCACTCAATCACATATATAGTTGTGAGCGTACAGGCCGTTGCTCACGCTTGCGGGCTCGCGTAGCGAGCCCGCGGCCCTCGCCTGCTCACAACTATATATGTGATGTCTTCATGCCAGCAATTGAGGGCCTAGGTTGCTGGCATGGAGCGCGAGCCGCGGACCTCGCGTAGCGAGGGCTGCGGGCCTCAGTTGCTGGGATGGAGCGCCCCATGCCAGCAACTGAGGCCATCGTGAAGCGAGGGCCTCGGTTGCTGGCATGAGTGGCCCACATATATCAGTTGTCCGGGGGGACAATGCGCTGCGGGTTGACGCTCTTAACTCCTCCCCCGTCGTATTCGACTCCTCCCCCGGCTGCTCTCGACTCCTCCCCTGGCTGCTCTCGACTCCTCCCCCGGCTGCTCTCGACTCCTCCCCCGGCTGCTCTCAACTCCTCCCTGGGGACGGACCGGTGGACATGCTGGGGACTGAGGTGAGAGAGACAGCCTGGAGGGAAAGAGAGACAAGAGGGACAGATAGACAGGAGGGACACAGATAGAGAGACACAGGAGGGACACAGATAGAGAGAGACAGGAGGGAGAGAGACATGAGGGACACAGAGAGAGAGAGAGAGATGAGGGACACAGACAGAGAGAGAGAGACATGAGGGACACAGACAGAGAGAGAGATACAGGAGGGACACAGACAGAGAGAGAGAGACATGAGGGACACAGAGAGAGAGAGACGTGGGGGACACAGAGAGAGACATGAGGGACACAGAGAGAGAGAGACAGGAGGGACACAGAGAGAGAGAGAGACAGGAGGGACACAGAGAGAGAGAGAGACAGGAGGGACACAGAGAGAGAGAGAGAGAGAGACAGGAGGGACACAGAGAGAGAGAGAGAGAGACAGGAGGGACACACAGAGAGAGAGAGGAGGGACACAGAGAGAGAGAGAGAGACAGGAGGGACACACACAGAGAGAGAGAGAGAGAGAGAGAGAGAAAGACAGGAGGGACACAGAGAGAGAGAGAGATACAGGAGGGACACAGAGAGAGAGAGAGAGAGACAGGAGGGACACAGAGAGAGAGAGAGAGAGAGACAGGAGGGACACAGAGAGAGAGAGACAGGAGGGACACAGAGAGAGAGACAGGAGGGACAGAGACAGGAGGGACAGAGACAGAGAGAGACAGGAGGGACACACAGAGAGAGACAGGGAGCACAGAGAGAGACAGGAGGGACAGAGAGAGAGAGACAGCAGGGACAGAGCAAGGGACAGAGAAAGAGATGAGGGACAGAGCAAGGGACAGAGAGAGAGATGAGGGACAGAGAGAGAGACAGGAGGGACAGAGGGACAGAAAGAGAGAGACAGGAGGGATAGAGAGAGAGACAGGAGGGACAGAGAGAGACAGGTGGGACACAGAGAGAGAGAGAGAGAGAGAGAGGAGGGATAGAGAGAGAGAGAGGGACAGAGAGACAGGAGGGATTGAAACAGAGAGAGAGACAGGGAGGAGGGACAGAGAGACAGACAGGAATGAGGGACAGACAGAGAGAGAGACAGACAGGAAGGAGGGACAGAGAACAGGAGGGAGGGACAGAGAGATAGTCAGGAAGGATGGACAGGGCGAAAGATACACAGGAAGGAGCAACAGAGAGAGAGACTGACAGGAGGAAGGGACAGAGAGACAGACAGGAAGGAGTGACAGACAGAGATGTGAAGTGGAAGAGACTGGAGGGAAAGCGGGGTGGAAGAGAAGGGAATGGAGAGCAGGGTGGAAGAGACAAGGGAAGGAAGAGGGGGGAAGAGAAACAGGGGAGGGAGAGGGGGAAGAGAAACGGGAGGGAGAGGGGTGGAAGAGACACAGGAAAGGGAGATGGGGGAAGAGGAGGGAAAAGAAACTGGAGGGAGGGAAAAGAAACTGGAAGGAGTGGGAGGGAAATGAAACGGGAGGGAGAGGGAGGGAAAAGAAACAGGAGGGAAAAGAAACGGGAGGGAGAGGGAGGGAAAAGAAACGGGAGGGAAGAGACACCGGGGAGGGAGAGAGGGGAAAGGGGACACAGTGGAGTGAGATACATGGGAGGGAAAGGGGGGAAGAGACATAGGGGAGGGAGAGAGGGGATGAGACACAGGGGAGGGAGAGAGGGGATGAGACACAGGGGAGGGATAGAGGGGATGAGACACAGGGGAGGGAGAGAGGGGATGAGACACAGAGGAGGGAGAGGGGGGAAGAGACACATGGGGGGAAGATGCTCGCAATAAGCACCTTTGCCGCTCATTCCGAGGCCCATGATGATCGTCAAAGGTGCTTAACACAAGGACAGTAAAGTAGAGGGGGGAGAGGCTCTCATTGAGAGCCTACCGTCAAGTAGATGGGTAAGAGGTAAAGGGAGGAGAGGCTTGCAATGAGTGCCAAAGGCGCTCATCGCAAGGCCAGTTAAGTAGAGGGGGAGAGGCTTGCAATGTGTGGCAAACACCATTGCCAGACTTCAAATTTTATTGCCGTCATTTTTGACGGGCAAGTCGCTAGTCTAGATATATTTGTGTACCTGATTTTCTCTGTATCCTCCCCCACTGTCTGCATAGTCTCCTAACAGCCCTGTGTTAATTGTTGTAACTCTATCATATCCTGAAGCTATACCCATTTTCTTTCAGACTGCTCTCTGGTCTCTCTCTCTCTGACTCCAAACCTCTCCCTCCCTGCCCCTCAGCCACCCACCCCTGTTTAGTCTTAATTTATTGAGTCACACACATCTTTTATACCTGCATCTGCTCATCCCCAGGTTTCTGTCTCTTCCATTCTCTGTAGATTGTAAGTAGCGAGTTTCCGATTTTGTTGTGCCTTGGAAAAATGCGCTTTTTATAAGACTTGAAGCTCAAAACAGGGCCCTCCATTTTCGGCAGTTGTCAATATTGTATATTATATATTTCATTGTACAGAGCTATGGAATATGTTGCTGCATTACAAATAAAAGTTAATTATAATAAAGGTTAAATATTAAGAGTAATTACTTATAATCCTAAAAGGTATTATTTTTGAATGACCAAACACTTTTTGGCCATTTGAGAGTAAATTACACCATTTTACCTTTGGATTAGTATCACAATAAGACAAATTACATCAGAAGAATCCATTCATTGCTTTAGTGAAGTTAATCTCATATTATCTTTTAATTCTGACCCTCTGTCCAATACTTTTAAATTTATATATTCAAACCCTATTTTTGGTTTAGGTCACACCTCTCACTCACTCACACTCTGGGTATTCCTTTATGAATGTGGCCACAACCTTGACATCCAACATGTAGTGATTGAAATAATGTTGAACAGGGATAGTCCTAAAGCACTTTGTTATTTTTTTTTTATTTATTTTTTTTGTGAAAGTAATCATGTTTCCTACATGACTATGAAGGCCATTAATTATGGTAGCTGAAATAACAATTCACCATGCAAAATACAGTATAGATCAATATCTCAACCATATACTATGTGCAAGCACCATTTACCTTTCCAGATTATAGGTTTATCACACAGACCTAATAAATACTTAACTGCGATTCTCTAGCATGCGTGACAGCTCTAGAATCTCTGGACTTAAGCTCTCTCATAAATCCGAATTGCCTCTGAAATATTTTATGAATAAATACAATTTTAGAATTAATAATAGTGTAGAACCATCAAAAAGAACAAATTAAATACCCCTGGTTATTCTATTCACCAATCACTGCATCATTGCAAGAGAGCAATCTCATGAAGACTACAGCAAGCCAGAAACTCAAAATACAGCAAATTTTCCCATTGATTTACTCACATCAGGAGTTGCATGAGCTCCAAAAAATTAATAAATTCAAATTAACTTTAAGCAACTTGTCACTCACAACTCTTAAAATCCTTGATTTAAAAAAATATATATATATTATTATGAGTACTCAGAAGCAGTTGCAAAGGCAAAACAAAAATTATTTCCCCCTCCCAGTTCACTTTCGAGTGCCCCCTTCCCGGCTCAAAAACTATCCCCCTTTTATTATTATTATCCTTTATTTATAACGAGCCAACATATTCCGCAGCGTAAACCCCAATCACCCCCATCTACATAACCATGGGGGTCCATAGAGACACACATGGCACCTAAAATGTTAACCTGTTGCATCTATAAGTTAACCCTTTCCACCGGGGTCCAGATAGCACCCCAGTGGCACCAACGTGGATCCCCACGGCATCTAAATAATTAATTCTTGATTTGTGGGTCCTAAAGGGACCCCCACACCACCTATTCAATTGACCCCATACCATGGAGGTCTATACAGATCCCCATGGTAACCTAAATTAACATATGAAGTGCCATTGGGGTCCATCAGGACCCCCATGACACTCTAAGTAAACACTACATTACAATATTAAAATTAACCCTCCCCTCAATCAACTTCTAAAATAAAAAAATTATAAACCCCAGCTTACTTACCCCCTAAATCACAAACAATAATAAAGTACCTAAATTTCCAAAAATAAAAAAGACATAAATTACAAAAGAATAATAAACCACCTAAATTACCAAAAATAAAAAACAAAATTTACCAAAAATAGAAAAATTACACAAAATAAAAAATAATTACGGTTAAATAAAAAAAATGACAATAAAAAAAACACAAAAAAAACTATAATACAATAAAAAAGGACATAAACTTGTAAAATAAAATAAATTAAGAATACTTACCTAGGCCAAATTCAGCGATGATCAGCAATGTCCAGGTCTTCATTCTTCCTTGAAGCCCATGGTCCTCATTTTCTGGGCTTGAAAATTGCCCCCCCCCCCAATACAAAAAATCCATCCTTTAAAAAAATAAAAAAAAATTAACTAAAACTAACAGAGCTCCCCACCGCAAATGGCTGTTAGAATGTGTGTAGTATGGCTGTGTACAATATGATAGATGTCCATCATATTGCAGCCAATCAGAATGGGTTTCCAGTTGTTAACTTGCTCAATATGATTTTTGAATTATATTGCTCAAATTGAGCAAAATAATTGAATTAGATTGCCCAGAATGAGAGACCGGAAATTGTTATGTAGATTGGGTGATGTGTGCAGGGGATTCTCAGAATCCACATTAGTTTCACGCAAAATCTGAGCCTTGGAACTTTACTTCAAGGCTTTGGTTTATGAAATGTGGCTGTGCACAGTAATATTACTGGTGAGGAGCATTGATTAATTGTTTAACATTGCAATACCTGGTCTGGATTGTTGACATCATCAGTAAATTACAGTCACTAGTACAATGTCCTTCCTCTTAAAACTCTTCATAAAAATGTTCTATGGAACATTGTGTTAAGACTATAGAAGTTAATTTAAATACTCCTTATGAAGCTCACCAACCTAAGGCTCTGAATTGCCTAAGGGAAGTGTTCAATTAAGCCCTGGGGAAGTCTTGTGTTTGTGATTAAAAAAACAGGGTTTCAGGAACATAATTTTAGCATTGGTAAGCTACCTTGGTAGTCAAAAAAATCTATTGACATTGCCCAGCAAAAACAGCTCAGGAAGCATGTCCTCTGGGGATAGATTGTTCACATCTAACTTCAATTAAAAACTGTTGGAAGTGTAATGTGAATAAAACAGATGACAATCACAATTCAGCATATTACATTACACAGGGGTTATGTACAAATAAAAAAATACAATACTAAACAGTAAACACATGGCATTTTTTGCTTTTAAAATCTTATATACATGTTGCTTTTTTCAAAGCACCATACAAGATTGAAAATTCACAAATTTACAATCTAAAAAGATTAATGAAACAAAATAGGAGCACTAGTGGATAACTACCCACGCAACAGTGCTCAATGTCAAGCAACATCTACAAAGAAAGATAAAATATCATAGCATGCGTTAAGAGGGGTATAGTAGCAGGGAAGCAAATATAATTCTGCCACTATACAAATCCCTAGTACGCCCTCATTTGGAATTTGGAGTACAATTATGTGCACCACTTCATGAAAACAATATTTTCGAGCTGGGAAAGGTACATAGAAGGGCAACAAAACTAATAAGGGAATAGATTTGATAAGTTAAAATTATTTTTTATCCTAAGTTGGGATATGATAACCTTATATAAATACACCCAGTCAATATAAAGCTTTGTCAAGTGAACTTTTTGTGCCAAGATGTTTTTCAATTGACAAGAGGACATCCCTTGAGGCTAGAAGATAAAAGTACTCATTAAAGAAACAAAGAGTTCTTTACAGTAAAGGCAGTTAACTGTGGAATTCTCTACTAAAGGAGGTTGTGACAGTAGATTTGATAGAAAACATTAAAAAGGGTTTGGATATATTTTTGAATAAAAGGAGCATTGAGTGTTAGAGGAATAGTATCGATTGTCAGTATTTGGGATCAGGGATTTTTTTTTCTCTCACCATAATAGACAATTGGCAGTGTTTTTTTCTGTTTGCCCTCCTCTGGATCAATTAACAATTAATCCACATGTTACAAGGGTCAGAGGAGATCTAAAAAGGTTGAACTTGATGGAATAAAAGTATTTTTTCAACTTCAATATCTATGTATCTAGACTGCTGCAGTTAGTGGCAAGGAGCGCCGAAGGTGCTCCCTGCACTGGTGGAGATGAGCGCTGTAGGTGTTCATCCCTACAACCCTGTACGACTTAGGCAATGAGCGCCTGTCCCTTGCATGTGTGTTTCTCCTCTATGCGTCTGCTGAATTTTTGTGCGGCGCTCGCTCACTGACGTTTTATTTTTTTCTTCAAAGTCCCGCGTGCCTGGCATTTTGGCGGTGTAAGTGTTACTGTCTTTGCCGTTGTGTATTTTCTAAGTCCTGCGTGCCTGGCTTTGCTCAGCCTCGTTTTCATTCAGTCTCACGGCAAATAAGACTCAAAATTGCTTGCAACCCCACTCCCAGGCTTCCTGGCTCTCCGCTTGTGCTTTGTGTGAGTGTGCTTTAATTTATTTTTTATTATTTTTCTTGTTTTTTGCCTTTTTCGATTTCCACGGTTTGGTTGTTAACTTTTTATTTTCCGAGTTCAGATTTTGTTGAACCCGAGATTCCCAGGTTGGATTTTCTTTTCCAAGTCCCGAATTCCTCAACTGCTTGCAGCCTAAGTCCTGCGTGCCTCAACTGCTCGCCTCACTCCGCAAGGCTTGCAGGAGCGCCTTTGTAGCTCAATTCAGTCTAAGTCCTGCGTGCTTCAATGCCTCCACTGCTCGCATCGCTTCACGAGGCTCGCAGTAGAGCCTTCGGCGCTCATTTCAGCCTAAGTCCCAAGTGCTTCAATGCCTCAACTGCTTGCCTTGCTTTACGAGGCTCACAGGGCAATGAGAGCCTTTGGCTTCAATGCCTTCAGAAGGCTTCAATGCCTCAATGGCTCGCTTTGCGAAGCTCGCAAGCGTGACGACTAATCGCAGTTTAACAACTATTATATGTGATTAATGGGCCCTATACTAATCAGGTGGAGTAAACTGTGGTATAGCCCTAAACTTTAGCTCCCCCACATTACAGCACTCAGCCCACATCCGTAAATCCTTCCTTGTAACCAAGTGATTTTAGTATGCAAAGGGAGGCGAGCAGTGGAAGCAATGAAACACACGGGACTTAGGCAGAAAGGAGCACTGAAGGCGCTCCTGCGAGCCTTGCGAGGCGAGCTGATCACACATTGAAACACGCGGAACTTAGCCTCCAAACACTTTGGAAACGCAGGATCGCCTTAGGCTGCAAGCTGTTGACAAACGTGGGACTTAAAATAAATGACGAGACACAAAAAAAAATAAAACAAAAACATCACACACAGCACGGTGGAACAGCCAGGATGTCTGGGAGTGAGGTGGAATGCGAATTTAAGTTGATTTTCCTGAGTTTCGGCACTCTAAAATTGGCTTAAAAAAAAAGGCAGCCAAACAAAATGAAAACGAGGCTACAGGACCCTGGACCGCGCAAAACACTGCCAGCTGCGTAGCACTCTCACCCAGGAACGTACGAGGTAAAAAATACACTATTACAAAGGACGGCAAATACTCGCCAAACTTGCCACTAACAACATTACGCATCTAAACTAGCGCTTTCCACAAATAACCCAACGGTTTGCCCTCGCACACGCATCCCATTTCTAATGCACAGTTTGGACATTCATAAAACTATCTCCTCAGGCCAGGAACAGACCAACTGGACATTCTATGCTGCAGGACAATAAAAAGAGATTGTTACCTCTTCAGGCTATTGATTGTTACATATATTAATAAGAAAAAAGTAAACTATATTAATTTATTATTCAATTAATTCATTAATTAAGGCCTCATTCAAATGCTATTTGGCCAATTGAATAGTGCTCTATATAAGCACAGAGCATATTTTTTTACTGAAGTTTTTAGTTAGTGAAGACCTTGGTTTTGGATAGAAGTTCACTAACTAAAAACTTCTGTAAAAAATATGCTTTGTGCTTATTTAGAGCTCTATTCAATTGGCCAAATCGCAATTGAATGTGGCCCTTAGTATTTAAAAAAAATATAGAGAGGAGCCAAAGAACACGCGAGGAGAGGCTCGCAATGAGTGCCGAAGGTCCTCAGAGTAAAAAAAAGCTTAACATTGTGTGCCAAACAGCATTGCCATGGCTTTAAATTTTATTGACCATCATTTTTTATCGGGCATGTAGCTAGTATATATTTATATATATATGTACAGTATCTCACAAAAGTGAGTAAACCCCTCACATTTTTGTAAATATTATATCTTTTCATGTGACAACACTGCAGAAATGACACTCTGCTACAATGTAAAGTAGTAAGTGTACAGCCTGTATAACAGTGTAAATTTGCTGTCCCCTCAAAATAACAACCCACAGCCATTAATGTCTAAACCGTTGGCCACAAAAATGAGTACAGCCCTAAGTGGAAATGTCCAAATTGGGCCCAAAGTGTCAATATTTTAAGTGGCCACCATTATTTTCCAGCACTGACTTAACCCTCATGGGCATGGAGTTCACCAGAGTTTCACAGGTTGCCACTGGATTCCTCTTCCACTCCTCCATAATAACATCACAGAGCTGGTGGATGTTAGAGACCTTGCACTCCCCCACCTTCCATTTGAGGATGCCCCACAGATGCTCAATAGGTTTAGGTCTGAAGACATGACTAGCCAGTCCATCACCTTTACCTTTAGCTTATTTAGTAAGGCAGTGGTCATCTTGGAGGTGTGTTTGGGGTCTTTATCATGTTGGAATACTGCCCTGAGGCCCAGTCTCCAAAGGGAGGGGATCATGCTCTGCTTCAGTATCTCACAGTACATGTTGGCATTCATGGTGCCCTCAATGAACTGTAGCTCCCCAGTGCCAGAAGGGAGCTAGGACTTAGCCGATGAGCGCAAAGCGAGGCGAGCCGTTAAACTGTAGCACTTAGCCGATGCGAGCCTCGCAAAGTGAGTCGTTAAAATATGTGGGACTTAGAAAAAAAAAGATCCGAGAAGCAAAAATTTACGAGATTAGCGGCCGAAAAAAACCCCTGAAAAAAAACACTAAAAACACCCAACAAAATTATAAAATCTCCTAAGCGAGGCCGCCCCCCAAAAAATGAAAATGAGGCTACACGTCCGCGGACCGCGCAAAACACTGCAAAACGCATAGCACTTTACAAATCACACTACGACCTACAAGATACACTATTACAAAAACTGAAAAACGCTCACGAGACGCGTAACACATTAATAACATTACGACTATACAATGCCAATTTACACAATAAACCAACGGCTTTACCTTTCGCACGCAGCCTATTTAGAATGCACAGTTCAAACATTCATTACACTTTATAAGCAGGGCACTAACACTCACAATGTATATTCTATGCAGATGCAAAATACAAACAGATTGTTAGCTCTTCAGCCTATTGCTCACTGCATATATCAACTATAAATAATTAAAGTATATTAATTGATTTAAGAAATCATTAATTATTACTTAACTAAATATACATAGAAATATATATCTCTCTTAGAGGACCAAAAGTACACGACAGGAGAGGCTGGCAATGAGCGCCAAAGGACCTCACAGTACAAAACGGTTTCCATTATGTCTCAAACAGCATTCCCATGGCGGGCAAGTCGCTAGTAATAAAATATTTACAATAATGTGAGAGGTGTACTCACTTTTGTGAGATACTATATACATATATATATATATATATATATATATATATTATCTTTGTATTATTTATATCTTATTTAATTAAATAGATGTGACAAATGTATTATATATATAAAGTAAATAAATAGTACATCTGTGTTTACACTTGAATGTCTATAACAAGTTAAAAAACCTGCTTCCAGCTCAGAATTGTGAGAAAAACAGTTATTACACTGCATTCTGGGGAGACATGCAAATGTGCCCACAAATTCCTCGCTCTTGAATCCATAGCCATTATCAAGCATGGCTTCCTTTAAGCTTATGCCTGCTGTATTACACAGCTTTAATGCAAAGCCAGGTTGGATTTTACACAAGCCAAGAATCCTATCCATGTACAGCTGTTTCAAGCTTGCTATCATCAGCATGGAGCAGGATCTCAGCTTGTGTTGTGGACTGAGTAAGTAGTTCACCACAACAATCATTTACAGTAGTACAGTAAATAAATAGTACATCTGTGTTCACATTTGAATGTTTAAAACAAGCTAAAAAACCTGCTTCCAGCTCAGAATTTTGAGAAAAACAGTTATTACACGGCATTCTGGGAAGTTGAGCCGGTATATGCAAATGTGCCCAAAAATGCTTTGCTCTTCAATCCATAGCCATCATCAAACATGGCTTTCTTTAAGCTTATGCCTGAATAAGACAATGCAGAAGAGCATTTGTTCCTAGGCAATGTGGTTTCCTGATATTTATTAACCCCTTGAATACTGGGTTGTGTGGTACCCGAGATGTTGTCTAATGAAATGGCCATAATAATACATAATTAGAAATTATAATATTGTACTGTTAATTGCCAAATAATGTTGACATATAATCATTTTTTGGTGTTTCTAGGTATTATACTGTCACTTTACCTGCTGCTGCGGTACTCAGCAAACGTTTTAAAAGCCTTTGGTACATATAATATTTCATTCAGCTTTTTGCAGTTATGGCACTGCCCTGATTTGCGAGTGATGCATAATATCATATTAGCATATGGTTTTGGTGTAAAAGTCTAACGGAGTAACTCATAATCTATTGTCAATGCAATAATCAATGGAAAGGTTATGCTTGTTGCATTTACTCATAGCATCTCTATCTCAATGTTTTCAGGATGGGTGATTAACATAGCTAGCGGGAAATACATTGGCCTAAAACATGGTGGAATCTGCAATGGAGGGGATTAGCATATCTGCTGATTGAGTGTGGATGTAACAGTAAGTATTTCAATATTGCATGATTAATATAGAGGACCATATGCCGCAGAGATCTATGCAAGTAAATCTATTGTAAAAAAAAAGGGTTAAGAAGGGAACAACACACTAGAGCACATATGTATGCGTGCCAAGGTCAGCTTTGTTTTGTACATTACATAATTAAGTATGCCATAAAATATAAGCCAGAAGCAAAGAAAAAAATAGGTAAATGTTTGTTAAAGAAAACAGAAATGAAACTCAAGTCTTTATTTTGCACTACACAAGATAATCTTTTATGGGAAACAAAGCGAGTACGTAAATTCACTGGCTTTTCCGGGTGAATGCAAGAAATACGCTGAACTTGTGAACGGATTAATCAAACCACAACAAATAGTGTCAATTACAAATTCTTTTATGTCCATTCAACAAAAGCTCATGATCCATACAGGAAGTCAGCTAAAATAGTAGTATGAAGAATAACTAAAACTTTGCTGTGACAATTCTACCAGTCTTTTATTTAAAGGAACATAGCTTGGTAAAGTAAACACATTTTTTTCCAATAATTAATTATATGATCCATCATATAGTGCATGTGTGAATGTGTACATATCTGTCTAATAAAGGAGAAACATATTTATAAGTAATAGCTGCCTACATATTGACTCCTTCGACCTCTCTCATATCCACCAGCTAGCGTGAGAGTTTTAACAATTTTCTGCTTTTTAAGAGCTAATGGATGTGTCACAAATCAGTTTTCCCATTCTCTAAAAAATATTCAACATTGTCTAGGAATAATTAGGTTGATTATTAAGTTATAGGTATAGAAAAAGCTTGGGCATCATTGGATTTTTTTAGATTTACCATTACATAAAGAGTGCACACTATCAATATTGCTTATACATTGCTTAGTGTAGAAATACTAAGCTTGCTTATGGCCCTCACTGAAGAAAAATACCAAATATAGAAAAAGTAACCAGCATGTTAAATTGTGTCCCACAGATGAAATATATAAAAGTAGACTAAACAAAGGAATAGATAAATGTTTTTATATATGGAATACCTGGATCCTAAAAGTGGAAGTTCCAAATATGATTTAAAAATGCATTTTTCTACAGTAAACTAACACAGACTTTGCAATAATTAGCTGTCAGTGAGCCTTTCATATTCACCCACATACCAAAACTATAATTCCAGCTTTTTGGTGTGTTTTTGTATTCTTTAGAGAATTTGTAGGTTTCTAATTAGTTAAAATATGTGTCAATGATATTTTAGTCAATCAGAATTGAGTATTTGAATTGACTAATTCTGATTGGCTACCACCCGAAGCTTACTTTCAGTGATTGGTTCTTTCAAAAGCAGATAAGGGAAACACTACAATTAAACCCTATTCTGGTTGGATGATATGTTAACTAATCAGATTATTGAAAAATCGTGCACTCTGATTGGCAAAAAGCATAAGCAATCAAATTGCACAGAGTTTAATCACTGTATTCTGATTAGTTAAACTTTTAAACAATCACGAATGGGGTGGTACTGAGTAGCCAGTTAGAGGGGCAATTCAAATACTGATTGGCTGAAATATGATTGACATGTACCTTAGCCAATCAGAAATCTACAAAAACCATATATAATACAACAATTATTATTATTATTATCATTTTATTTTTGACGCACCAGCAGATTCCCTAAAGCTAGGATTAAAATAAACAACATATTTCATACATTAGAAGGCAGATAAAAAAAGACAGCAAATAACAGTCACTATTATCAAGAACAAAGAATTAAGTATCATCAAGATGTTGGGGCTTCATTTTAATATAAATAGGGCCCGATTCAATTGCAAGCCCATAACTCGATCGTAGTAGGCCGTGTGTCTGCGGGCTCCCATTCGTCTCCGAATCCGGAGCTATTCAATTGCTCAAGGCCGCATGTTACTGGCCCAAAGCCGAAACTGTAAACCATGCACTGGCTCGTAGCAGTTCAGGGCGGGAACATGATCAATTAAGCAAAACCCTAACCCCCATTTCGAATTAGCCAATAGAAAATGTCGTTATTACGGCAGTAAAACATGGAGGTTACATGCCAATCAATTAGGTTAAAGGATCCGATATGCGATTAGACTCGCAAATCCGCAAAATAAAGAATTATGAAAATGAATGGCAATACTGTTCTAGTCTATATGGGTGGCCTGGTATGTATTAACTCATTGATACCCGAGATCGATTTAACCCCGTAATGAAACATAAAAATAAATGTTATATACTGACAATATGCGGACTTGAGACTGTTGTGCAATTAATTCTAATGTCTATAATCGCTTTCCCCGTTATTTACAGTTCAGTAGTGATTTTTTATTTTCATTTACAGTGCTACGAATAGGTGTTTAAACCACTTGCAGGGCCTCTCCAGTACTCATAGGATTTTATTCTTCTTTTACCATTAACGGGTGTGAAAACATTTGCGGGCTTGGGGAAATTGAGCAATTGAATAGCTATCTGAGATTTTAGCCATTGTAACTCTTGTGAAAGTGAAAGATCAAAGGCTTCGGGAAGCTGTAAGATACGAATTTAACCATCGCAATTGTTTCAAGGCCGTAACTCTTAACAAATTTGGAGCCCACAAAAAGACAAGACCAATTGAATATCAAATTAACTTGCAACCTCAGTTACTGGCTACAGTAACATGCGAAAGCTCAATTGAATCGCGCTCAATGTTAGTACACAATTAACTGATTGTATTAAATTTAATTTTGTCTATAATTCTAAAATAGTTTTAAATGGAAATCTTTGCTTTCATTATAATTTGTATCTGTAATAGTAAACTTAGTAGTGAATATATTGTTTAAGATCAGCCCACCCATCTCATCTCACTCATCTTTATTTCTCCAGTTTCATTTCATGTCTTCCTGGCATAATATTTTAAACAAGGAAATAGAACTATACATATGTGTGTGTATTTGCAGACATTGGAGTCTCGCCAATTTTCTTCAGCTGTTGTGCAATGTTTTCCCTGGAATGCTGTTTTATACAGGAAAAAGGAAGTAGTAGTTCAAGAGAAAAAAGCACCTTACTAAAAATTTTTTAGATGGCTATCACTTACCGAATGGTACTGCAAAGTATAGGTCCAACAGAATCTCATGCAGAGTCTGGAATCTGATATCATTGATATCATGATTATTTGCGATTGTTCCAGAGCACAATGGCCACCACTTTCCAGATCCTTCCTAATGTATCATAAAAAATGATCATATTAATCACAAATAATTTTATATTGTAGCACTATTATCTTAACACTAGTAAATTATTCTCATTTGTATTATTCCCATAATATGCAGTACGCTGTACTCCACAGCAAGATAAACACATTTTTGAAATATTTCTTGGGGAATATTGTAGGCTAAGGTGCTTTGTATCTGCTTAGAAGCTCATACTGCTGGTGGTATAAGGTTAAAAAATATATAGGGGTATATTAACCAAGGCTAAATTAACATGTTATCAATTATTTTAACATTACCTGAAAATACTGTATTAAAATGTTATTATTACTGCTACATGATAAGGAAGCCTAACATTAGCCATAGAGTATTAATAGCACCCTGAGAAATATATGTCACAGGTCACCAGTAGTGAACTCTGAGACAGAAATGCAATGAGAAGTCAAAACTAGGATACTATAATTCTTAAGTTTAAGCCATGTCCCTCTGTCCTGCACAAACACATTTACGCACACTAAAACATACAGATCTTAATCATTTCAAATAGTTTTATTCTTTGATTCATTGTTCCAAAAACAAGCACAAATTGAAATTCTGTTGATTCAGAGAAATGTATAAACTTTTATTAATAAAGTGGCTTGCATCATGTTTGGTTCCCTATACGCCATAGATAAATGTAATTTGGTCAGCAACAATTTTGAACAATAGTTGGTTTTAAACCACTTTAAAACCAGTTCTTCCTTTTTTATTCTTTTCAAACCCAAGGCTGTATTTCATTACTGATTGCAAAATTGGTGTGTTACATAAAAGCAACAATTACTATGTATGAGTAAATTAGAAAGTTGGGTAGGTGTGAGATCCTATTACAGTAGACTCTCCCCATGGGGATTGGTAGATGCCGGATAAATGTAGTTTCTGGTTGCTTGAGAGTTACACATAAATGAGGCCTAGATTAGCTGCACATAGGATGTTCTGCTAAGTATATTTGTCAGTGTGCGCTGTTCTAGCAGCAGCAGCTTTCATTCCTCCTACACAGGTATGTTGGGCTTGAGGGTGCGGTGCTGACCCAGGGGAATGTAACGCCAACCTTGCACTGGCTCAGTCACTCATGCCTGTCTGCTTCCAGGTAAATTTGAATTGCAGATATTTAGAGTGGATGCTCCAAGGTGCCTGTAAGCATTTTGTGGCATGATAACCTGGCTACTGGCATTTGTTGAGCCCTGTAATTTTTTATTTTAATTTAAAAGAACATTATTTATTTTTTTATGGTTGCTTAAGTTCTGGTTAACTGAAAGTCTACTGTAATAGTTATTTTAAAGGACCACTGCACAACCAAAAAAATATATACTTGTTTGAAAACGTTGAGCGCATAATTAAGCAGGAAAGTCATACAGCTAGTTTTACTTAAGAAGATTTGATGCCTTGCAGGACCCCGGGAGGTTTGTAGGCTTATAATTAGCTAAAACACATTATTATTAGTTTGGTACATACTCGACAAACAACTATTTTCTTTCGTGAATTGACGTACCATTGGTAAACTGTTGTATTATAATGTGTCTGCATTTATTCCAGGTCATATACAGGCGTATAAAAAGTTATGCTATAATGGTTTATATCTTTTATTTTACGTACATCTGTGGCATGAGGTACATTTTGGAGTGGAATCCACACACTTCCTAAAACAGAATCTCGCAGCCACCCTGACTTCCACACTTCTACAAGGAGATCTGTTTCAATCTCGTTGATGTCACTGAAAGAAAACATATCAAGTAAATTAGAAGAAAAAAATATATTTTTATCTTTGACTGGTTATACAACAGAATGTATTTCTAGCCAACGCTTTAGTAGAAGTTAATATTTTGTGCTAATCATAAAGCTCTTTACCCTTAACTGAAAGCAGCACTGATTTCTCATACTTACAGTATGCCCTTTATTAATGTGTATATCACCTCAGTTACATGGCTCATGCTAATTTTATATGTAGTTATTAAATGATGCTAGTAAAGAATCCCAACGTGTAACTTTGCTCAATGCCTATAGCTGTCTCCCTGAAGTATGTGTGGTTTTATCCAAAGTGTGATTATATGGACCCCCTGAATGTGTGTTTTCTCAGATCTGTAAACAATTGCAACAGCCTAAATAATAGTGTGCATTATGAAAAAGACGCTAAAGGTCCTAACTATTGCTATATTTGCACTATTAGTTGCCACAATTGCTGTACAAAAGGTATTCAATTCCATAAAAATGAATTACGACCCCCTTCACCTATGCCCCTTCGCCTCTAATAAATAATATAACATTTGAGGTCTACTGCCCCTAATCTGGTTGTTCCTGTTTCTGATTGGCTCATCCATTAGCAAATCAGAGAAAGACAATGTGGCAATGAGTATACTGATATCTGATAAGTTGTTCAGATTAGGGGCAGAAGTCTTTTGATTGGTTATAAATTAACCAATCACACTGTGAGAATTTCAATTAATTCACGGTTATTGTCTAATATGTGATTGACATCTATTTTAGCCAATCAGAGTAATACAAAAATGTGAGGCTAAAATATATATCTTGGTGCTGGAGCTCCTCTGAGGAGGCACTTTGTTAGATTTAAGTTTTCTTCATTTTTTTGGAGAACAGCATTTTTTGGGATGAGATTTTTTATGTCCTGAAAATGAGGATCCTGATCTTCAAGCAAGACAGAAGTTGTAACTCAAAGGAGGCCCGAAGATGAGACCTGATGGCTTCAAGCAAGATACATTTATTCATTAGTTTTGCCTGGACTGAAGAGTAAGGACCAGGGCATTATTTCACAGCTCTTTGTATAAGGAGGATAATGTATCAATTAACCACTTCCTTTTGTTACAAGTTTAATTGATTTTTTATTTTAGGGAATTATTTTATTTGTACCTTTTTTATTTTGTTAAAATTATTTGTGATTTTAAGTATTTTTTTATTTTTTTAATTTAATGTATTTTTAGATTAGGCTTTGGGGATGAGTGTTAGGGACTATGGTGGGTACCATGGATCCCCATGGAGTGATATGACTAGCTTGTAAAGCTCAATAAGTTCCATGTGTGAGCCCATAAAAATGATGTGACAACCTCAAGGCAAAAGCAGCCTATAACATTCTTCAAAAGAAGATATAGTAAATATGGCACTTCAGTGATCTTGTAAAGGTGTAGATTCATAGGCCAACTAGGATGTGTCACATATCAATATATATATACAATTTTCTATCATACTATTTGAAAATCTATGGTGTCTACTTACAATATGTAGTCCTGTTCCCAGCAAGGCTCATTTCCTGCTCTAGATACCGTAGTGCTTTTTAGATTCTGAACTTTAATAATTACGTATGTGTTAATATTGCCTATAAAACAAAAAAGAAAACTGTCAGAAAGATAATAATAGAAATCAATACAAGTATTTAATCAATGAACTCCCACAGAATATATTTATATATATAATATATACTTTAGGATGAGCAAAGTCTCAAATACAAAGAGCAGGTATATTGAGTTCTATGTTCCTGACATCCAGAAATAAACATTTAGGTTAATCAGATTTTTTTAGTGCTGCTTCAGAATATCCAGACTTGTGTTAAAGGAACATGGAAAGATTTTATTTTTGTTACATCTGAAGTGTAGTATTTGTTATTGTGCCTCAGTGTGCATTCTTTTTTGAGAGAATAATAAATTGATTCAAATATTTATTCTGGTGTGGCTTGCCAATGTCAGCCAATGAGCAGTAATAGAAGGTTATGAGTCATACTTGTCTGTCAATAAAACCTGCATACTACTAAATGTTTTACTTAATATTTTTCAATGCAGAAATATTCTTATAATGTTGTAAACATGCTGTTTTAAATGCATGGAAATTTATTATTTTCCATGTCCCTTTAATTAATGTTAGAATTAGATTGGTTCTGGCACAAGAATATTATTAAGGAACTGCTGCAAATCTGGACAATAATTTGTTGTTATCAACTGTTACTTTCTTTTCTTAAGGTATTTAAACATTTTAGAGCCAAATATAGATCAAATAAATATTATATTAAATTAAAAAGCTAATATTTACCTGGTAATCCACTTAAATGTCCTCTTTTGACTTGACATGGAAACAAAAGAGAAACATTTTTGTCACAGTATTATAAAGATGCACAGAATACCAAACATTAAAGCTGTCAAATAATATACAGTATTATATATTGTTACCCCTTGAACATTGTCACAAATCATTAAAATCACAGGTTACCAAAATCATGCCCATTAAAAGAAGGGAGTAGAATGGGAATTCCAGGGAGACCTGTCCCTTTATAACAATTTGGTAACACGTTAATATCTTATATATGTCACAAAATATATATATCAAGTGAGATCTTGTAGATAGGAAGGTTCCAGGCCTCAGTGGTGGTCTACTCCCAGTTTGTACTCCTGAAAATGCTCAAAAGGGTCACGAGGTACCTGGGGCTGCATTTCATGTAGTGCATGTGTGTAGATCATAATATTTTACAATATTTGATATTTGAAGAAGAATATGGGTGTGGGCAGTATTTAGGAAGCAATAGTTTAATGTCCATATAATGCATGCCAATTTAATGTCAGCGCTCAGACCCTGTTTAGTTTGTACACTAGAGTTTTGTAATTAAACATTTTCAAGCTCTTTTACTTATATTTTTTTCAAGTTCTTGAAATACAAACAGCGGGACAATGTAATTTTGGAGATCAAACAGATGTCAGAGTTGGAGCTATGCCATTAATTAACCAAATGTCACACCCTGAACAGAATGGACAAAATACTAGTATTGTATGTTATTATTATTATTAGCATATAATCAAATGTACATAGTGCTTGTTTCCAAGACACACTATTGAAAACTCGCAAACTTACAATATAAGGGTTTAGGTGTCATACAACAGGGTGACAAATGCAAAATGGCAACGTGAATGCAATTTGTTTAGTCAAGTGGAGGTGTCTGTGTGTTGTACTGTAGATTGTGGGTGTGAGTGTTATTAAGCTGTGGAGTGTACAGTTGTAATTATAAAGGCTGAAGGTGATAAGATTTCTTAAACAGGTGTGTTTTTAGTCATTTTTTTAAGGTTTTGAGGCAGGAAGATAATCTAATGGAGCGAGGCAAGGAATTCCAAATAGTAGGGGCAGCACGAGAAAAGTCTTGAAGACGGGAGTGAGAGGAGGTGATGAGAGAGGAGGAAAGAAGAAGGTTGTTAGCAGAACGAAGGGGGCGGTTGGGAGAGTATTTTGAAACAAGAGCAGAGATATAAGGGGGTGCATTGTTGTTGAGGGCTTTATATGTTAGGGTCATTATTTTAAATGTGATTTGGGAAGCTATGGGAAGCCAGTGGAGTGATTGACAGAGAGGAGCTGCAGACACTGAGCATTTGATATTGAAGATGAGTCTAGCGGAGGCAACGGTATTATTGTATCTTTCATCAAGGCGAGAAATACCTATAAACCATGCACATCCTTTTCTTCCAAAACTCTATGGTAAATAATAGGTGAATTTCTCTAAACCAGTTTGTCACATGTCTTTTTATCCTTTTTATATAGACATGTTGTTGAATGTGTTATTTTTTCTGTTGACATATATTTAATATGCTGTTCTTGTAAGTACCACAAAAATAGTTTTAATAGTAGGGATCTATATAAAAAAAGTTGTACTTATGTTGAAATAAATGTATCACTAACCTAAAAATTTTAGAACAAAAATGTGGTAAAATGCAGTCAAAGTTAATAGTGGTGCCGGCAAGACCACTCCCCAATTCAGGACACAAACATAATAACAGTCTCTCACAGTGGATATGTGAAACTAGAACTGAACATTTATTGAACCATAGAACCAACATATGTATACTCTATCTCCCATACCACACCCTTGTGTACCTTTGTGTATGTGTGTGATGTCAGAACTAAGTTCCATCTGCCTTGCATCTTTGATTGCTATAGAAGCTCTTGAGAAACCTCACCAACTATCTAAGCTACATGACAGGTGTCTATAGCTGGCTAGTGCAGCAACCTTGATGTTAATCTCCAGGGTTTACCTAGGACTCCTGAAGTGCAGGCTTTTATCTTGGTTGCTCTTTATCAAGGCCTGTATGTGTGAGGATGCAATGTTCTGCAGTTAAGCTTATGTGCAGAGCATTTTTACCTTTTCCTCATGTATTCTCCTGTTCTATATCACATTTTCCCTCTATAACATATTATAACTAGTATATATGATAACAATGTACAGGCAACATAAAACCAAACAACAATAGTACGTAATCACAATGCAACAATGTCATGTGCCTTTGGCCATATCCATAAATAATGGTAATATTACAGTCACTAAACAATGTAGTCATGATATTATTTAATATGCATTCTTGCACAGTTAAAGTATGAAGACAGAATCATATGAGAATACAACTTTAGTCACAGGTCATATCCCAGGATGTTTGTCACCATGAACCCACATAAATTTAATGAGAAATCAAAACTAGGATACTCATTGAAAGGAAGAACTGACAAAGGGAGGATGAATGATGTGGACATAACATCCTTGTGGAAAAGCTTTAGGATGAGCTTACAACATTAAAATCTAGTTTTTCAAAAAACATATTGTAGATATGAAGTTAAAACGTCCCTTTAAATATGTGCCATCACACTCACCAGGTACACCACAGCGCTGTGCCTTTAAAAACAATGTACTTAACATTTAGAAAACACATTATGGTAACCTGTTAGATTTACTAATTTATGTATTCAGCTTTTTGAGAAAATTAAAAGAAAAATGTTGGCACATATGGGAAGTTGCATTAAAATTTGATATTGAAGAGTACATTTTTAATCAAAAGACAAAGTTGTAACACCATGGCACTTTACAGTCAAATCACCATATGCTCTAAGAATTATATATTCACTATGTAAATTACAAGAAAAATCTAATTTGCATATTGTCATAAATTATAAATAACAGTGACTAGAGTGAACACAGAGACAGCTATGCCTATAAACTACTAACATAAAACGGATAATATTTCTCAGACAAAAAGTAGTACTATGGTGACAGGTCTTGAAGACCTGTTGGAGATGTCCCATCTTAGCAAATATTTTTCATAGGATAACATAAATACTTATCACCATCCTTAAGAATTAATAACTAGATTACTAACACAGATAGGGGCATAAATGCACATTTGATAACACTTGCTCCAAATTTTGCTCGCTTCACTGGTCAGGATATGTCAGACACATTTCTTTTAACTTTTTCTCTGTTTTCTTAACCTATTTATTTTTCATGCACATGGAATGTTTCCAATTTTATGTTATGTGATAAGTATTTCAGAACATATTAGACAGTATGAAAAGTCACAAGAGAGTAGGTAGAACAGGACATTTAATACAAGCTAAGGGCCATAATAAATTACAGCCTTGTAAATCCAACGTGTAGCACATAAGGGCTGCATGCTTCAAATCTGGCAGACTTACGTTGCTCTTAAATTAGAAACACACTATCTCGTAAACCAGTTCCCGGCCGTCGGACTTGCGTGTGCGAGAGCAAACAATTAATCAATCTCGTAGTTACGGGTTTGGATGGAGCCAATAGAAAAAGAGATCTTAAGGAGAGGGCAGATTTCTAAGTCCTACGTGCTCCACATCCAGTTTGCGATCGGACCCACAGGCCAGATATAATGCAATATTAAGAAAGCAGTAAATATGATATTCTATTACATGCGAATTACAGTATATTTCGTAACACATTGATTGCAGGGATCGATATAACACAAAATATAATCATAAAATAAAGTATTTCTGTGGGCCGATTTGCGGGCTTGAGAATGTTGTGCTATTAATTCTGAGCCCTAACATCACTTTCCCTTATAATACATGTACAGTAGAGTGATTTTATTTACATTACGAGTGCTACATATTGTACCTTTGCCGGTGCTCTCGAGCACACATTGGCCTCTGGGCTCCATTTGCGTGTTACGTGCTTGCACTTTTAATAGCTGAATTAAACAATTAGCGGTTACGGGCATGACAGAGCAAAGGATTTACGTGCGCAAAGTTCAACGTAGCTGTCCACGTAGCCTATTCTAGGCCATGTTAACACGCAAAGCCAGCTGCGAGCAACGTTACGAGGCATTTAAGCACACAAATAGTCCTAAGATGACAGTTACGAGCTAAGTGTTAACACGTAGCTCCAATTTAATGAGGCTGTGATGTTACGAAGTGTGTTCAGAACCTTTACTTTTCAAATGCCTGACAAAAGGGCCTGGTGCTACAAATGTCTGGTCAAGTCAATTCCTAGTACTTCTGCCCTAAAGTATAATATATTAATGTAGAGGTTATCCAAGGTATCTAACACTTCATATTTTAGTACATATTCCCCTAAGAGTTTTTATACAGATTTTGGATTACTGACCTATGTATAAGAATGTATCTTTGTACTGCCCTCAGCATCACTGCTTTCTGTATCAATATTTTTCTCACATTAGTCTGCAATGTAGCAATAATCAAAGTAGTAGTGGACCAAAACAAGATATTTAAAGGATCACTGTACAATGAAAAAAATACTTGTTTGAAAATGTCAAATTTAAATAAAAGCATCATTAGGCAATAAAAAAGTCATAAAGTAAGTTTTTAGTTAGAAGAAAAATACATTTTGAACCCTGGTGGACCTTGAAAGCAACTATGACACTTTGATGAGTTTGTGTGGATGAAAGAAAGGAGTTTAAATTTGTAGAGCAGTACTTCCATCTATTGCCATAAGCTTGCCTGCATTTCAGTGTGTGAACGGCAAGTGTGTTTGTGTCAAATTCAATGGGATCCAATTATCTAACACATCATTCTTACCTCTCTGTCTTCCCACATTTCCCATTTGCCTGTATTGATAGATAGATCACTACACTTGTCATGATACAAATCTCAGAAAGTTATGAAACAAAGATAAGATGAATTCTTCTATCCATAAATATGGTCTTCAAAAATCCAGATTGTATCTAAAAAGGTTTTAATGTTCATGGCTTACACGGCCGCTGTTATTTACATACAAGCTTAATTTTTCTTGATATACAGTGGTCCTTTTAACTTTGAAGGAATGTATTATGTGAGATTTCTTTAGATATATATAGGTGTTAGGGTACCGGCAGATAATAAGCTTTACACTACCAATAAATTCACTGCAATCTGGTGTGAGCCACCTAGCGGACGATGGTTGCCACTGCTTGCAGCCAGTGAACACGAAAGATGCTAAAAGGATGTCTAAATATGCAAATAAGCACGTAGGTAGTTTATTGTAATATTTAAATCGGGAACCGTCAAAGTCTCCTTAAATCTGTCACTTTAAAATCACTTTTCTTTGTACTGGGGAAAGGCCATGCCCTCCTGATCACATTAAGTATAATGCTTGGTACCAAAGTGTAAGTGAAGCTGCACGACAATCCACCAGATAAATTCTACACATTCTGCATAACCGAGGTATCTGCAATAGGAGAAGAGGCAGACAGACATTGTAGGGCTCTTGTCAGATTATTTATTTACCTTTAGAGCTAATTTCCATTTAACCAAGAAGTCAAAATGTTTAATGTCATTTATCAACACTTATCTTCCTCAGATACTTTATCGCTAATGCTCATTCAAACTAAAACTAGTAAAATAAATAACAAAAAATATGTGAAAACTAAAAGCAGAGATATAGTCTCCCACTTGACTATATATTTCAATAGGAAATTATAAAATAATAACTAAAATATCGACAATATTGATTAAAAATGATCATTTGTTTATGGTCTATCAATACCAATATTAATAATGGGATAGATAGATAGATAGATAGATTCCACGTTGATACAGTACCTTTCACACACAGCAGCACCATTTCAATGGTTCCAGTTATATAGTCAGTCAAAAGCAGTTAGTGTAACAGTTCCTCTGCCTGATGTCTATCCCTTCCCTATCCAGCTTGTCTTTACTGACAGCGAGGTCTGACCTGCACTACCAGCAATGCAACAAGCAAATCCTCTCATTGAAGTGTACCTCCCACAGTACTATGTGTGTGCAGAGTGCAGGTGTTACATAGTATATTTACAGTTTTTAGCTCTGTTCCTAATATGTCGGAGACACAAGCTGCAAAGTATCACAGGGCTCAGGCACACCCAGTGTGAGGAAATGATCTCTTAAAGGCGTACTGCACATACTGAACAAGGAGCTGAGAAGCTAATATCAGAACTTACTTTATATAATTTAACTCTAGTGCTTTCTCTCAAGATTACATGGATTATGGGCCCCATTCATTTGAGGTTTTCGGGAGATGCGGAATCCTGTAAGTGAGACCGCAAGCTAATTTGCTATTCAATTGCTCGGAACGCCATTCAATGGCTCGGAACGGCATCCGAGTTACGGGCTTAAAAAAATGACGATGGTTAACCTTGCAACTTACAGCCTCCAGAAGCCTTTGATCCTTCACTTTCGCAAGGCAAAAATCGCAAATTGCTATTCAATTGCTCAATTTCCCCAAGCCCGCAAATGTTTTCATACCCATAAATGGCAAATGAAGGAATACTATGAGTGCTAGTGAGGACCCACAAGGGGGTTAAACACCTATTCGTAGCACTGTAAATGCAAATAAAAAAAATCAATACTGCACTGTAAATAACGTGATAATATACATTAGAATTAATTGCACAACAGTCTCAAACCCTTAAATCGTCAGGAAATACAAAAAAAATCATGTTTCATTTCAGGGTTAATTCGATCTTGGGTATCAATGAGTTACTACATATCAGGCCACCCATATGGACTTAAACTGTATTGGCATTCATTTTCTTAATCTTTATTTTTGGGATTTGAAAGTCTGATTGCATATTGTACCCCCGAACCTAATTAATTGACATGTAACCTCTATGTTTTACTGCCATAATAATGACAGCCTCATTTTCTATTGGTTAATTCGAAATGGGTGGTTACAGGTTTGCTGAATTGATCATGTTCCCGCCCTGAAGTGCTCGGAACCAGTGCATGGTTTATGATTTTGGTTTGGGGCCCGTAACTTGCGGGCTTGAGCAATTGAATAGCATCGCAATCAGAGACCAACGGCAGTCCACAACACACCCGCTGACATTCAGCTGTCTACGATCAAGTTGCGAGCTTCGAATTGAACGTGGCTCTACATTTTTACGATAGTACAATAATAATATAGTACAATCAAATATATTGTATATAATACTGTAGTATAATGATATATTTTGTATGTAATAGTAAAATAATATAATAGTATAGGCCTTTCCATACTCCCAAGATTTATATTGTAGGTAGGAGAACTGGAAAAAAACAGCCACTATAACCACATAATCCCCCAAAGTAACTACATAATTCCCCAAAGTAACCAATTCCCATGCTACAAGAAAATCTATCTATGTTGATTAAAGCTGTATGTATTGGAGTAAACTAATATAATTTAAAGGGTCACTGTATGATGAATTATTATATGCCTGAAAATGTTGAATCTGATAGATATTAATTGGAAAAAAGATGTCTCTGCTGGAAGTTTGGAGACATCCATGATACTTTGGTGATGGATGTATGTGTGAGAGGGGCATTCATATTTCTGCAGGACAGAGCTTCCACTTGTTTGAGCTGTCTTCTTCTGATCATCTGCTAGGAAGGGGGAGGTGTCAAAGTCCAAAAGCTTAAATAACTTAACAAGTCTCTAATACATTTCTCTCTTCCCCTATCTCTCCTTCCGCTGTTCAGTAGACTAGTACACATCAGCAAGCACAAATCTCAAGTCAAACAAGAGATACATTTCTATATAATTATAAACACAGTCTTAAAATGTTAACTTTTTTCAAAAACGAGTTTACTCTTCATGATTTGCATAGTTACTAATGATACAGACTTTACAAGCATGTAAGATTTGTTCCTAAAATACAGGGGTCCTTTAATTATAGAACAGTATAGAAACCAAAATTAAACCACAGACTATTAGTGGTGATGTAAGACCTCAATGAACATTTATATTTTTATACATTTTTTATTTCTTAATCTTTGGTAAATGTTGTTTTGTTAACCATTGAAAAACGAATGATGATAAGTTTGAAAAAACAACATTAATGCACCACAAATGTACCTTAAACATCTATCGGATATTTTAATTAAACATATTTCTGAGGAAGACTTTTTAAGCAATTGTTAGGATCTTTGCTTATGTTTACTTAGATGTATTTAAGGATACTGCTTAGTTTGCCAGGACTTCCTAGCATCATATGAAGGAGACTCTACAGGTGTACTCTTATAATGGGTGTATGGGCAAAAGTGTTAACCAAAAACAGCTTATCAAAGCTAGCAGTCTCCTACAGTAACTGTAAAACCTCTTGATGTTCACATACACCCCAAAATCAATAATATGCTACCACCTGGCCAGTTTACAATTTAATAATCTATTGGTGCATTTGGTTATCCAGTTCTATAAAAGTTATATCCCAACTTGATCTCAAGCAAAAACGTAATCACACACAATAAACACCTCTGTGATAATGTGAGGTTTGTAAAAGAGTAAAGAGACAGACCTTAATGAATGATTATTTGTATTATATACGTAGTACACAGTATACATGACAGTATATATAAACAAAATAATTATGAATTGAAATGTGACGATAGTACAATCAATTATTATTAAAATGAAACACATAGAAAATCCTACATTTCAGTCATAATTAACAAGCAGTATGGGTATTAGATGGATGCTCATGTCTAATATCAGTCATGCAGTCAGCACTCTTGTATCCTTCACTGATCGCCCAGGAAAGACAAAAAAAGATCATCTTTTTGTAAGGTTTGAAAATGGTTTGGGTATAGTCTCACTCTCTTTCATGTACTGGAGCTGTTGCTTAGCCATAAATTGTAAAGAAGAGTTCCTGATATGACAGTGTACCAAGTACCCGATGGCAAGCCTAGCATTTCTTATTCAAAAAGAACAGAAAGTTAATAGGAATGTGTGACCCCAGCAGCAGTAAGTTTTTTACCTCTTTGCAGATTTACTCATGACATTTTATCATATGACAGGACAAAAGTAGGCAAAGCAACTACCTAAGAGCAATCTTTAATGTGTGATTATTTAAGCTCGAGCACAATCATCCATCATGGGGAAAACATTTTTAAATGTATAATGCATGGTTTTAAATGTGGGATTTCATTATCCTTTTAATGAATACAGATAGGGTCACCCTCTATAAAAACATACATCCCTACCCCTTCACCAACACTTGATGCATTAGTCTATCTACACTTCTCTTTCTTTGGCTGCTTCTATCTACTTGTACAGTAGGTGAAATCTCTCCATTGAGATTTCTGTGTATTGGATTTACAAAGTGATTATACTCTTCAGTGTGTGGTATCACATCAATAACAAATTCTCCTGATAGTCGAGAATGATTACTTTGCAGCTGGTGAACAATGGTCCTTCACCTCAGGTCAAGAACCCAAGCTCTAACCATTATACCATACCCCACACATCTAATATACAAGCTCCACCTCCTTGCCATATTTATCTTACATCCAAAACCCAATTTCTGTCTGCTTGCGACATCCTACCCCTGGGTCACATATAACAGCAAGGTCATGCCCCTGTCACATTTACATCTAAACACATGGCTGTCTGCCTTTCTTATACCCCAGCCTCCATCTAGGGTTACTTTTGTCCCATTGAGCCTTTACTCTAATTACAACTTTGTTCTTCACAAAATTACTGATTATACACAAAAGCCATGCCCCACTCATATCTCAAGCAGTGTACACATATAGGCAACATTGTACACACTAACAGCATTACATACAAATACGTTGAACACTATTATTATTATTATGTTATATTTATAATGCACCAACATATTTTGCAGCGCCATACATAGGACGAGCACAAAGTTTAAACAATCCCAATACAAATCTCTGAGCTTAGAATCTTGCATATAGAGGGCTTTCTCAAGTATCCTATCCAATTTAAAAAACGTGCAAACTTATAATGTAAAGGATTTGGTTGTGAAACAGGAGGGTGATAGATACATTGGGCATATTAAGGATTATGGTGACAAGCTTCATTAAATAGGTGTGTTTTAATGTTGTTTTGAAGGACTTGAGACAGGAGGAATGAGAGGTGGTGATAGGAGAGGAGGAACAAAGAAGGTCATTAGCAGGACGGAGGGGGGAAGTGTGGGAGTATATTGAGACAAGAGCAGAGATATAAGGGGTGCATTATTGTTGAGGGCTTTATAGGTTAGGGCAGTAGCGGCCCGACCACAGGGGCGTCGGGGCAAGCGCCCCCCCCAAAAGTTTTCAGTGACCCAGCAATAAAAAAAGACAAATAATAATTAGAAATAATCATAAAACAATAAAATACCATCTTTAAATTAGCATTTAAGTGTTCTTTCTTAAGTATGCTTTCATTCAAAATATTCCCTGGGACACTGTCACTTTAAGATAACCCCTTGTATGCCTTAACTGCTGTGTGCTATCCATTGTAACTAGCTTCCCTGCACTGTGTGATCATATTACACTAACCTGACACTGTGAGAGCGAGTCATGAACGTTAATGAATGCCGCCCACCCACCAGGGAGAAGCTATGCATGGGCAGTGAAAATGTATCAATTTCAATGACTGACAGCCTTTCAGCATCATCCAATCAATGCTGAGAGGCTGTCTAGTTTCCATGATCCCCACATAAGCCCACCCAGACCGCTAGCCCAGGGCGCCCACTAACAAATAGAGACCCGAGTTAGTGTTTGACTGACAGGTGCCCTGGCAGCCCTGCTATAAAAATCTGACCCCTTAAGCCAGCCCCCTCTGTTTCCCGCTCCTGGTGCTAAAGAACCCATCTACAAGTAAATAGAAACACTGCCCTCAGTGCCCTGCCTTGCCCAGCCAAAGCCCCTAGTCCCCCTAATAAAAAAAGGGTCCCCCAGTTAACCCACTATGCCTACCTGTCATCCACCCACCCACCTAGGCCAACAATGCCTGTGCCACCCCCCCGATCACCCCCATGGGGCCTGTGCCACCCCCCGATCACCCCCACCTTGGCACCTTAACATACCTAACTAGTACCAAGCCAACTACCTACCACCCTGACCCAGTGACCCTACCCTGACCCAACTTGGTAGTTGGGTCAGGGTGGAATCACTGGGTCAGGGTGGTAGGTAGGTGGCTTGATAGTACCAAGCAAAGCCACCTACCTACCACCCTGACCCAGTGACCCCACCCTGACCCAACTACCAAGCAACCTACCTACCACCATGACTAAGTGACCCTACCCTGACCCAACTAACAATTTGGTAGTTGGGTCAGGGTGGAATCACTGGGTCAGGGTGGTAGGTAGGTGGCTTGGTACTACCAAGCCACCTACCTACCACCCTGACCCAGTGACCCCACCCTGACCCAACTACCAAGCAACCTACCTACCACCCTGACTAAGTGACCCAACTACCAAGCCACCTACAAATCAATTAAAAACACAACACAACCACCCCCCCCCCCCTATTTTTATTCCATTTTTCAACGTAACAGGCAATGTGTCTTTAACATTGCAGTTAAAAAAAAAAGGATACATTGCCTGTCACTTTTACAGATAAAATAAAAATAAGGGAAGGGAAAAAAAAAAACAATAATAAAGTAAACAACTTGCCTGTCAAATTGTCCCCTCCAGCGGTGGCCTTCTGCCCTGGATAGTTGGGCATTGCAATCAATTTTGATTGAAGCCCATGTCCTTCAATCTTGATAGAAGCCCTTGTCCTCATCTTGATTGAAGCCATTGTCCATCCATTCTGGCCCATTGCAAGAGGCCTCCACCTAAAAAACCCGACGCATTAAAAAAACAAAACAACAATCTAATGAAGCTCCTCCTACAAGGAGCTCCCCTGGCGACTAATTGATTTTTTCCCACGCTCCTCCTTTTATTCTATTTTTTGAAGGACTCTGATTGGCTGAAATTTTGATTGACATTGATTTCAACCAATCAGAGTCTTTAAAAAATTTGCAAAGCAGGTATGGAAGCCTGTAAGGGCAAAAAAGGTTAGTGTGACCCTGTATGTATTATACATATTACAGGGCTATTTATGTGATATCCATGTTACCGGATAATATCCTGTAACATGTATAGCAAATAAATAGCACTGTAATATGTATAATAAATAATGTCTAATAAAAATACATGAGCAATATTTATATATTTATATATTATTTTTTTTAGTATTTTTTTTTTTTTTGTAATGTACAGTTTGGGCCTATATGGTTTTGATTGGTTATTTAAGGTTTTTAAGGTGCGGTTGGGGCCTATATGGTCACACTTTGTTATTTAAGGTTTTTAAGGTGCGGTTGGGGCCTATTTGGTCACACTTAGTTATTTAAGGTTTTTAAGGTGCGGTTGGGGCCTATATGGTCACACTTGGTTATTTAAGGTTTTAAGGTGCGGTTGGGGCCTATATGGTCACACTTGGTCTTTTAAGGTTTTTAAGGTGCGGTTGGGGCCTATATGGTCACACTTGGTCTTTTAAGGTTTTTAAGGTGCGGTTGGGGCCTATATGGTCACACTTGGTTATTTAAGGTTTTTAAGGTGCGGTTGGGGCCTATTTGGTCACACTTGGTTATTTAAGGTTTTTAAGGTGCGGTTGGGGTCTATATGGTCACACTTGGTCTTTTAAGGTTTTAAAAGTTATGGTTTGGGTCTTGGACGTTCTAATTTTTTTTTTTTGTTGTTTTCTATCACCCCCAGGTGCAAATCCTCTGTGGAAGCAGATTTGTTTGGACTCGGTTGACTTACTGAACGTGAATACCCTGAGAAGAAGAGCCGACTAATGGTAAGTGTCACTGCTTTATTTTTTCTGTTAATGCGTATAGGTGCAATTATGATATTGCTGGAGCCTTGTCACATGAGTTTTTTCAATCTATATTGTATACCAATGAATTTAACACATTTTTACTTTACTTCTTGACATTGCTGCATTGCTGATCATGTATTTCAATAGGCGTTGCAAGTATCAGGTCATTGGGCGGGGCTTATAAAGGTCATTATGATGTCAGGAGTTATAAAAGGGGTGTGGTTTGAAAAAGGGGAGAGGCTACGTTTCGCCCTGGCGCCCCTCCAACTTGAAAGTTCACCAGCCACCACTGCGTTAGGGACATGAAGGTTATGGGAAGCCAGAGGATGTGATTGACAGAGAGGTGATGCTGACATTGAGTGTTGTGTATGCTAGATGGGTCATGCGGAGGCATTCATTACAGAGTGGAATGGTGAATAGTGGGTGATGGGGAGGCCAGCAAGGAGTGAACTGCAGCAGTCGAGGTGAGAGAGTGTATTAGAATTTTAGTTGTATCTTGTGTTAGATAGTGACGTATTTTAGAGATATTTTTTAGGTGAACCAACCAGCAATTCCCATTTCAGCCATTTGTACAACAAAAGGTTAAAAATGCATTGTGCATCCAATTTGATGGCTCATAGCTTTGCATGTGCATCCATGCATGTAATAGATGTGATGTAAGTCCATAGATGTGTCATGATACCCAATGTTATGAAAATAAGTGTACAGGGCTTTTATTATGTTCAGTGCAGTGCACATTTTATATACTTTTGCCAGCATGTTTATAAGCATACACACATATACATTGTATCCTATAAGCACAAGAAAATACATATGCACAGCACTGTATGAAATGTTAGCACTACATACTAAAAATATAAGGGGTGTAAGAACTGGGGGGGGGGGGGGCATAATTTCCCCCCCACACACACACTTTATATGACACACAAAATAGCAAAATTAATCTTAATCATGCATTACCAGAGGCTACCACTAGAGGGATGTATGTCTCTCCCAAGAAACATTTGACGCAGGAAAGCTTTTGACTCTCACCCTTTTTAACAACCCTGGAGGATGCAATGGGCAGCCAAGTAGCAACAGAAAGAGTATTTGCGCAACGGTACACATAACATTGTAATTACAAATGGTTAGTACACTTTTTTTGTACACTATTATATTGTATATTATAACAAGGGGAATAATGGGACATGTCTCGCAGCATAAACCCTTATGTATGTATATCTAGCTCCCTTCTTTCCCTCTTATCCCTACTATATCCCTCCCTCTAGCCCCTCCTCTATTTATGTGAGTCTCTGTGTAGGTTTCAGTGACTGTATTTGCATTTCAATGTACTCTTTTGAGTTTCTGTTTGGCACTGAGTGTATTTGTCAATGGAAATGTATCAATGTAATATGATGTATGACTGGAAGTCTGTGTGAGCGCCCTAACTATAAATGTGAGTCTACAAAACCATTTTGAAACTCTAAGAACCTATGTGCATACATGGATTAATTAGGCAGAGTTATGTGCAACAAAAGCCTTGCAAATCCTTGTTAAATATCACTACCAGTCATTTTATATACAATTGTAGAAAACATGGTCTCAGGATTCCAGTTTTCTATTGGTTTATTCAAAACAGCAAAAATTATATATTAAACAACCTTTCCCCTTTTATAATAGCCCCTACCTCAGGATGCCTATCTCAAGATAGCATGGAGGCCATGAATGACAGATGAGTAGGTAAGGGCACTGTGTTCTTTATTTAATTACAGCTACTATAGGTTGTAATGTCGGATGTGGAATAAAGAACCAAGAGTTTTCAAAATCATTGACCTGGTTTATTGAAACATCACAGCCAAGAATTGCAGCATTTTTGTTGACAAGGGATTGATCCATGGGTATCCAATTACCTAGATGACATCCCCTGAGACTGAGTCTAGAACTGGAGCATTTTACAGTAGGATCCACCAACTCATGGGTAGAGAACATATTATCTGAGATTCAACAGAGATGTTTTACCATGTTACACAATATTAACTTTGATTCAAATATTCCATTAAAATGAAATAAAGCAGTGATTCCCAAAGGTTATGCCATTGACAACTAGTGTGCCTCCAGTTCTGCTAGATATGCCTCAAAAGTTTGAATGTTATGTTACTAAAGATAACTTCGATTTACTTACCTAACATATGCATTATGAGTTAAGTAGATCTTGAACTCTCACAGAACAAAAAAAAACAGTTGCACACGAGCAAAAACATGCACAAGAGCAAGTCTCTTGACTTTCAGGTGGTGACAATGCTCATTGTGCCTAAGTTCTTTGCCATGAGCAAAAAAGCTTGAGAAACACTGAGAGCTTAGTTGTCATGTTGAATATCTATGTTAATCTATTCACTTTAACCACACAGCGCTGAAGGAAATACCATTACAGGTTACTAGTTATTTTTTAGACATTTGTAGAACTGTATTCTGTTAGGTGGGTTAATTTACAATGCACGCTCTATGGATTTGTATCATTAGAGTCTGACTTAGTGCAGAGTAGCTTAGTTGAAATAATGTAGGCTTTACAGATGTCTAATTAAATCTCTTATATGTCTCTTCCTATATTCAATGAGGCATGTAAACAAAGCTAGATAAATTGTCCTCTGGTACCAATGTCGTTATGCCTCCAAGAATAATAAGCACACAGCCTTGAACAAATCATACAAAAGTAAATGTTTTTCCACCCTCAAAACAAACTTGCACAGTTTAGAGTAATCAGGCAATAACTGATTATGAGGTCACCTTTTCCAGACTTAGTAAACTGTTTTAATATGCTCCTATGGGTAATACATTTTATTGCACTGTATACATACTAATCGGAAATAAACTCTGCTTATATACTAGTAGTACTTGTTCATTATATTATAAATGTTACCAATATTTATCTATATTTCATCTTTTGCTCTCCAAGCTTTACTGCCAAATTGTCTGGTAAAATAACATTTTATATATATCAAAAGTAGATTTATTTGCATCAAAATAATCTGAATTTTCGAAAACTAACTCTAATAAACCCAAAACAGCTACATAAGAAACTTTTTGTTCTCTTGTTCTCTACCCTGACCTCTATATTGTTAATTACATTTATTTATAAAACACCAGCATTTTCCATACTTCAATTTACAAAGGTACAATAAAGTATAGTGGGTACAACAGGCATATTGAAAAGGTAGAAAAAAAAAAAAAAATCAATAAGGAAATAGAAAATTTGGTGCAAAAAAGATGAGTTTCTTACTCCAAAAAACTTACAATCTATAAACCCTCTTAACCCTCTTAAAGGTATTGAGCTCTTTTTAATTTGCTAAAAACATTACAGTTTTAAAGCTCAAATATTAAAATATGTTTAGCAATTTAAAAATCATTCACTTTTTTATTGTCTTTCAGCAAAATAAAACTGTTGACATTTAATTTGCAACTGCAAAGCAACTTTTTTGAAATGGTATTTGCCACTTAAATTAAATAAAACTAAGCCTGGTCAAGTGATCATAAACTAAACAGCAGTCTTTACTTAGCCAGTTGTGCAATTAAACACATATCACACCGTTAAAAGCTGAATCATTGTGTGACACAAAATGCAAATGTGATAATCTCTAACTGAAAAAAATACTTGCACATTACAATAAAGATTTGACAGTGCTTTCCAAACAATGGTCTTTTCCTCTACATAGAAACATGGATGTGATGGCCGATCTAGTCCGACAAATCTGTCTGCTTAAAAAGCTTTGATTATAAAGAAATTCAAGAGGGCCTTACTCTCATTAGGCTTTTTAGCTAGACAGAATTGGCCATCTGATTCTTATCTGTCAAATCTACGCTTCTTATGTTGTTTTACTTTTTCCTTTATTATATTTGTCCATATAACTTCCTCTCAAAGTCTTTTTGCTCCAGTATTGCGATTCTTCTGAAAGATGCTTTCTACCTTAACTTTATTAAATGCTTTGTTTGAAGGTTTCTATTATTCAACCTCTATCCCTTCCATCGTCTCATCCTCTTGGGCAATGCATTTCAACTGGCAGCCCCCTTTCCTGTGGCCCACTGCCTGCCAGGGAGAGTGCCCAGACAAACCTAATATTATTAAAATTAACACTAAGAACAGTTTAAGCACTTGGTATATTAAAGTTATATATATATATATATATATATATATATATATATATATATATATATATATATATATATATATATATATACATTATTATCTTAAATCTGGCATACCAGATCACTAGCTAATATAAATCTGGACCCACAGCTCAATGGCCACAATATTTGGTACACCACACTGAAGAAGATGTAGAGCACTGCTCTAATATGGTAATATACATTTTGGTAATCAAGCACTTTCTGATAGATATTGTTTTTTGGACCACATACCATTTTATCCCTGAAATGAAGATGGCATTCACTTGAATTCTCTTTATTCATTCAAGGAATTACCTCAAATTTCCTATCCATCTAAGGTCAGTAGAATTTAATACATTAAATGTATACAAAAATGTTTTTCTGCGTATTAGCAAATTACAATACCAGGGGTGTATTTAGGTTTTATATTGCCTCACACCAATTCAGATTTGTGTGCCGCCCAAGACGCAGTTACTTCTCCTCCTTTCTTCTTGCTATATTCCAATCATAAGTTTACCACAAACCTATATGGAAAGTCATAACTGTATATGTTCTCTATGTAAGTATACAGTAAGTTAGAAAGTACAAGGTAAAATTGCAGACAGAATATTCTCTTTATATAGACATTTCAGTGCATATTCCATGGCATTGCATCGGCAACTTTTGCCAGCCTACTGCATCTTGAAAATTTGCTATCCAAGGCCTAGGTCTCAAGGGCCTGGGCTGAAACACACAATGAGCAATACTCATAATTACAAATATTAGTAATATGAGGCTGTAAATTCCATTAAAATAAATCGCAGTTAAAGCCAGAAATGACGATCTTGCTCTTAATAGTGGAAATATATTTATATGTATATATATATATATATATATATTTGTATTGATGTGTCTCTCACCCATAGTATTGCTGATACATGTAAGAAACTGCAGTAGCAATAATTAGGTCAGGTACTATGAATCTAATAGATATCATCAAACTAGTTATACTATTTTATCACGCATTAGAATGCAACTATTTTTCAAATTGAAGTAATTACCCTAACTTGCTGAATTACATTCTTGCTTTCTATCCTTACACTAAATAGTTAGTACCTCTTCATACTGGGTATTATTTTAAAGTGATACTTCATGAATAAGAGCAAATAGTTGGAAGCATGAGACAATAAAACACAGTCAACCTTTGATCTTGTGCAGATATCAGTAACAAATATTATAAACCTAGATAAACTTAGAAGAAGAAATATTTTATTATTGTCAAACATATTGGAAAACATGAAACAGATGCTGGAAGTTATTATTTATAAATACAGTGGATATAAAAAGTCTACACACCCCTGTTAAAATGTCAGGTTTCTATGCTGTAAAAAAATGAGACAAAGATAAATAATTTCAGAACTTTTTCCACCTTTAATGTGACCTATAAACTGTACAACTCAATTGAAAAACAAACTGAAATCTTTTAGGTGGAGGGAAGAAAAAATATAAAAATAAAATAATATGGTTGCATAAGTATGCACACCCTTAAACTAATACTTTGTTGAAGCACCTTTTGATTTTATTACAGCACTCAGTCTTTTTGGGTATGAGTCTATCAGCCTGGCATTGACTTGGCAAGATTTGCCCACTCTTCTTTGCAAAAACACTCCAAATCTGTCAGATTGCGAGGGCATCTCCTGTGCACAGCCCTCTTCAGATCACCCCACAGATTTTCAATCGGATTCAGGTCTGGGCTCTGGCTGGGCCATTCCAAAACTTTAATCTTCTTCTGGTGAAGCCATTCCTTTGTTGATTTGGATGTATGCTTTGCGTTGTTGTCATGCTGAAAGATGAAGTTCCTCTTCATGTTCAGCTTTCTAGCAGAAGCCTGAAGGTTTTGTGCCAATATTGACTGGTATTTGGAACTGTTCATAATTCCCTCTATCTTAACTAAGGCCCCAGTTCCAGCTGAAGAAAAACAGGTCAAAATATGCCATGCTGATAGACTCATACCCAAAAAGACTTTGTAATAAAATCAAAAGGTACTTCAACAAAGTATTAGTTTAAGGGTGTGCATACTTATGCAACCATATTATTTTATTTTTATATTTTTTCTTCCCTTTACCTAAAAGATTTCAGTTTGTTTTTCAATTGAGTTGTACAGTTTATAGGAAACATTAAAGGTGGAAAAAGTTCTGAAATTATTTATCTTTGTCTCATTTTTTTACAGCACAATAACCTGACATTTTAAAAGGGTGTGTAGACTTTTTATATCCACTGTATATCCCTTCTTAGAATGTAAGTTTTAATAAACAGGATCTTCAACTCCTTTTTTCAGTAAGTATCCTGTATTCACTGCTAGTGGAACAAGTATTATTAACTAGTAATAATATAATTATTGTAAAAATGTCATAACATCAGAATATGTCTTGTAGGAACATCAGTGGTTTACATGAAATATCTCACTCATATTTATGTTCACATTAGCCGCCATATTTTGTGCACCTTGCATTGTTAAGTAGATTTACAGACTGACTCAAAAAGTGGATGTTGGAGTGATTGAGTGCTGATACTTGGATTTCTAAAAGAATGCGTAGACTTTTAAGTAAATGGGAAGACTAGTCTTTCCACCTGCAGTCGAGATCGGGAAACTTTTTTATGTTTACGTATTAGCACTATTCTATTTTAAAAACAACTGATGAAGCAGTAAATCCTATACAACTATGAACCTATAGTGTATTTGTTTCTTGTGGTTTACATGCTGGACACAGATGTTCAGAGAGTACTGAAAGTAGCTGCTATAAAATATTTTCATTGGCATGCCTTGCAACTGCCTACCAACAACAAGTCCCTTGGCTCAAAATCTATAAGAGTCTGAGAAGTTCTGTCCTGCAAGAAATCTTGCTGCTCTTGACTTGAGATGAACTAACTTATATGAGAGAGTGAAAGCAACCAGGTAAAACTACAGACAGTAGTGAGGTCATAAAAATCTGACTGGTCTGGCATTGCTGCGTCTTGCAGTTAAAATTCACTATAAGGAAGGTATGAAAGATTCTACACATCTATCAGGGTCCATGCCCAGGTGTGTTCTCATGGCAGATCTCATGGCTTAGCACAAGTACAACATGTACTAAATTATTGTGCCACAGCAGATACCACTATGTGGTCTAGAGACAGTTCAGTCAGAAATACCTCTCCTAGCTTTTGATGCTGTTTCTTCTGATTGGTTATTGCTTAGCCCCGGTCTTTCTACCAAACAATCATACCTCAACGCTGACTATTTATTTCTCTCCTCTTAGTGCTTGTTGTAGGTTTCTGTTCCCCTTTGGACTGATTTTTGCTGCTAACCTGGACTGTTGGATTTCTGCCAGCCCCAGATCATTGACTTGCCTTACTCTCACTATTCCTTTGCCTGTGCCTTTGGACTTGTTGCTTGGCAGTTGACATCTCTGGTACTTCGCCCCCAGAGGGGATTCACCCAGACAGCCCTGACATCATTTTAGGTTGTTGATTTCCATTGCCTTGAAACATACATTATTCCTTTAAATTTGTAAAGTGTTGGCAAGATGTAATCCAGTCAAAAATCACTTTATTTTTCTCAATTATTTCATTATTATTTACAAAAATGTTAAGAAATATTTATTTTAGTCAAAGAATTGAATAAAAATCTATGCACATCCATCAAACATTACCCCTATGCTAATCCATGAAAAATCAACTACGAGTGCTGTAGCAGGACAGTAAATCCCACATACTGTAGCTATGTTAATCACCCAAAACATTGTGAGAAAACTGCTACAGGTCCCTGCTACCAGTAAACATCACGACAAAGCTAGTATTAAGCCAGTTTTATGATATAAAATACAGGGTGGCACACAACCCAGTACTCAAGGGGTTAATAAATGTCATCAAACCAGGTTGCCTAGAAACAAATGCTCTGATACATTGTCCAAACTATATCATATTTTAACACAAAATAAAATATTTTTACTGATTGAAGCTATAAATACAATTGTCACATCTTTTTAATCAAAATATATTTTTAATTAAAAAACAATTCCTTTATATATATATATATATATATATATATATATATATATATATATATATATATATATATATATATATATAATTATATATGTTCCCTAGCTGTAGCTAGTTATGGGCCACTCATTATAAGATTTATGACGTTCACATTTCCTACTGGCTCCTAGGGCCCTGTCTCATAAAGCTTGGTTTGGCTGCTCCCTGCACAGAAATCTGCTGCATCTAAAGCAAGATTTACAGCTGTGCACGAATTGCTCTAACTGTGGGCCCTGAATGAGATTTGACCCATCCCCTGGCAGTCCCCCAGGTGCAGTCTCTCATGGCTGGCGGTCTGGGTGATTTTGGGGACCCATGCTCCTCTGCCAATGCAGTGTGCACCCAGTGGTGGCAGCTTGGCAGAGGAGGGTTTCACACCACATGCCTTTCATACAGGTGAGGGTTTGACCTTGCAGCAACCTTCACCTAAGACAAAAGGAGGACTGGGCATGCAGGTATAACGGGCGCAGGTCTAAAGAACAGCCTACGCCTTCTAATACACCTTTAAGCCAGCGCATATTCTCCTACATGCCTACACTGGCTATTCAACACCCTTGCCCAATGGGAGGTAAGGATCCAGCTAGGGCTAGGAACATGGCAAAATCCCCAGCATAGTGACTTAGGGTATATGCTAACTCGGGCTTGGAACCATGGGGGGTCATCAGGTAGGCCTCAAGACAGTGTAGGGGTAGTGGGTGGCCTCCCCCTTACAACAGTGGTAGAATCTGCCAGTGGCTCTTCTTTTTTGGTAGGAGTGGGTCTTCGGGAGTCTGTTTGGGTATCAGACAGATTGCTTAGAGCTACGGCGGTAGGCACACTTGCCGCTGGAATTGAAAGAACACATATAGAGAAGGGAGTTTGTGGAGATTTTGTCAATCCTTCTCCTATCGCGTTTTGCTGACTCATCAAAAGTCAGAGCATGGTGTGAGGATGGGGACAAATGCTGGTTCTTCCTGTGGATTCCTTGTACTTTTGAAAACTGTTTTCAGGCATTTTCAATCATGGCTTGTGTAATCGTGGAAAAGTTCCCTGATCAGTGCTCCTCCCTCTTCGTGTATTTGGAAGAGATCAGGAGTGCTTACCGCACATATGGTGGCATTGCATGGTGGAAATACAACAAGGATTTCCGACAGTGGACGGCCATGGCATGGAGAGAGAAAGCTATTGCCTACTGGCTGAATGTCATGGCCCCGATGCATGCTGTACCGCCATTTCGGCATGAATAGATCTCCTGCCCCCGCGCCAGGTGCTGAGAGGAGGATCTGCTATGCTTACAATGAGGAGATTTGCAAATGGTCCCCTAATTGTTGCTTCCAAAACGCCTGTTCCAACTGTGGTGGTGAGCATCCAGTTGCCAGATGTAGCAAGCAGAAGGACGGTAACAGGTCAGGTGAGCAACCTGCCAAGGGGCAGGACGCCGGTCTTGCTAGCCACAATGCTCCCATGGCTAGAGCGCTACGGTCGGGTGAGAGGCAAGGCAGCAGCCGCCAAGCGGCTGGCTGGGGGGTTTCCTGATGGGTTTGTTATCCTGTGTGAGACCGGGTATACCTGCAGTCATCCGGAACTTAAAATTTGTGAGGGAATACCCCGACATGGTAAGAGACAAATAGCTAAAGAGGTTTAGCTGGGTAGGATGGCGGGCCCTTTCTTTCCCCCCTCAATCGGGAATGTGAGAGTTTCCCCATTGGGGTGGTCCCTAAGAAGGAGCAGGGTAAGTTCCGGTTGATTCACCATCTCTCTTACCCAAAGGGAACTTCAGTGAATGACGGGATTGGTAAGGGGTTATCATTGGTGTTGTACACTTCCTTTGACGCTGCCACAAACATTGTAAGGTCGACTGGTCTGGGTGAATGGATGGCGAAGGTTGATGTTGAATCGGCCTTTCACCTTATGCGGTCAACCCTAACAGTCACACTTTGTTGGGTTGTCGCTTCAATGGCAAGTACTACGTGGACCTCTGTTTACCGATGGGGTTCTCCATATCTTGAAACAATGTCTTTTATTTTTTTGTGACTCTGTATTTTCTGTAATTAGAGTGGTGAGGGCGGGGGGTTATTAAGGGGTAGGTAGTGTAGGTAGGTAGTGTAGGTGTTAATAGGTTGGTGTAGAGGGGTGTTAGTTTAGATTTAATGGTTTATTGGGGTGGGTTTAGTGCAGTGTAGTGTTTGTACTTAGTGTCATGAGGATACCGGTGAACCCTCATAGCACTTACGGGGTAATGTTAGGCTTCTAACTGTCCCATGAGGGTCTTTAAATACCCTTATGGGACTAATCGGGTTAAATAGAGGCTTATGAGGGTCTGTATAGACCCCCATAAGAGACCGAGTTAAAATGGTGTAGTGCTAACACTTTGTGTCATGAGGGTCCTGGATGACCTTCATGACACTTATAGTGTTATTACATACATTAGTGTGTTATAGGGGTCTAAATAGTTGAGGCACACGGTACACTCACATTGTGTGACAAACAGCATTTCAACACTTTTTTATTGCCCCGTCATTTTTGACAGGCATGTCGCATGTATTTATATATTCATGTATTGAAGTAAAATAGGCTTGTAAAGTCTTACAAAATCGAATGAGCCAAATACACTTAATCTGTCACTAAGGTAGAGAATGCATCAAGTGAAAGGAATGTTGATAAACTGAAACTGGAACAATAGATTGTGGAACAATAGATTTCAATAGCATCTCCTGACCCTATTCAATGGGGGATTAACACTTTCCTATGGAACATTTAGGCTCAATACCTTTGAATCATTGGAATGGAACTGTATATTCAAAAAGGGACCCTGATTAGATGGTTGCGTGTAAAGCACCACTGTAGAATGAAAACTATATATATATATATATATATATATATATATATATATATATATATATATATGTTTGAAAAGACTGAGTCAAAGGAAATTGTCATACAACTAATTATAATAATTAAAAAAATGTAATGCCTCTGCTGGTCCCTGAGGGTATCAATGAAACTTTGGTGGAGATTGTGGTTGTGAGAGGGGTGCCTACATTTCTGTAGAGGGGATGAGAGTTATGTCAGTTTCAATCAGATCTAAATAACTAGCAAATACTTTTGTTATTTCCTTCTACACCCCTTCCTTCATTGATAGATAAAAAGTACACCCCCATGACCAAACTCTCAAGAAGTGATGCAACAAACATGGAAACCGCTTTTCATAAACTAAAATGTTTTAGTTCCTGACTTCCTTTACAAACAACTGTCTCCCTAGCCTCTTATATGTGAAAAATCTTGACTATTAATAAAGTGGGATCCTGCCAGGGATCATTTAGTAATTTATCTAAAATGATAAAAAAGGTAAAAAACAAGTATAAAAGTTCATGTATCACCTATAATAGTTATCAGATGTGAGTAACGCCTGCAAAATGCGCAGGTGTTACTCACATGCTGATTGATGGGCACTGTGGAGAATCATGCAACTTTGCATGTGCCGCATTGTTTGTGAGCATTCATGGCACAGCCGTGCCAATGCGAATGAGCAGCACTATACAGCACAGCAGGGGGGGAGAAAGGAAGTGAGAGAATAACAATTAAATTCAGTGCAAGATTTATTCCTTTCTATGCATTAAATATTTACTAAAGTGAGAGCTTCTGATTGCAGGGGTTGTGAAATGCATCTCTACATTCAATATGCTCCATTTCTTATGGGAAAATTTGCTGTAGTAGGCGTCTGTACCCCGGTAGGAGACTTTGGAATAGCTTGGTAAATGTCTTACTAAATCATGTTAATCGAAGGAGCCTATTCATTAACAAGTAAAGTGATCTCTACACTAAAATAACACTAAAATGAAAACTGTCATTGTAAAAATGGCTAGCATAGTCAATATAAAATTTTATTTTTTGTGATTTCGAGACATAAAGAAATAATTTTTTACTTAAAATGCATCAGCAATCATTTAAAGATTTGATTTGCTTTAGGACATTTTATACTTTCTTATGATGATGCCTTTTTATTGTTTGGAGCTTTCTGGTCAGCTGGAGGTATGTAGCAAAGGATGTACACCATTGGTGGGCAATAGACAGCCCAGGGCTGCATGCAGCCTTCATATCCTTCAAATGTGTCCCCAGCCCATTCTTTGAAGTATCTGAGCAAGGCCTCTTCAACAATGGCCAGCCTATTTTATCTCTTTAAAACTAGTAACTAACACCCAGGTCTACTCCTAAATACTTATCCTCATTATCTAAACTGCTATTGCCAATGAATTCCTTTCTTACAGCAATTTTACTATTTTGCTTTAGTTAAAATATAAAGGTTTAAAGTATATTTACTGACTCAGGAGCCATTTATGTGGCCCTTCAAATGAAATAGTTTGTTTGACACATATAGTTTTATACTGAATTAGCCAGCTTCCTCCGGATCATTTGATAATTATTAAAGGCATTACAATTTAGCAGTTCTCATTTGTCTATAGGTGAATAACTTACTGAGTATTAAGTAATTACAACAGCAGATAATGATCCTTACAATAATTGATTTCCAAGTTTTTTTTTGTAATGTAACCATTTTCATAAGTTTGTATAACATTTTGCTAACCAGAGATTATCTTTTGATCATATTCTGAATATATGTAGCCGGTTGTCCTGTTTCGGCTTGCCTTGAACGTGCTTTGTTTTCATTGGGAAGCTGTGTATGTGTGTGTTACAGGATAAAGTGAGATAAAATATATCTACCGCATATTTCATGACTGCATGTGGAAGGTAACCTTTTGTCTCTCAAACAACCAGTGCAGGAAATAGGATAAGAAAAGAATGCAGTAATATAATTAGTCAGCTATAAAGACAGTTTTGTGCTTATTGTATTACAGGACATTTCTGTAGTTATATTCAAATATATATTTCTGCCTACACCAACAAAATTATGGTTTGTGGTTTTCTTTAAATGGCCACTGTTTTTATCTAAATTAAATAGTATATATTAGTATAAACAACTTTTTATTGAGTTATTTTGTATTGGTTTCATCAGCATTTACTAGGGTATTTACTATATGCAAATTACTATCTCTTTGACTGTCTCTCTTTCTGTTTTCTGTTTCTCTCAGTCTTTCTTTCCCCATTCAACTGTTTCTCCCCGTTCAATTTTCTATGCTCATCATTATGTTTCTGTATATAGAGTGTTTATTTTTCACCCTCTCTCTTTCTCGCACATTTATATGTCTGTCTCTCTTATCAATATCCAATATCATCATGAACATTAACAGAATGTGGTCAGACAACAGCCATCTGCTTCCTTGTGCATATATTTAGCAATGTAAACAGAAGCAGACACAGGTCCTTACAGGAACACTTACATTAGGATCCCAGTACGAGAAAAAACAAAAAGAAAGAAGCATTTTTCAGGATAATAATAAAATAAAAAATAGAGCTAAAGCTAAACATCCTAAAGATGCGTTTTCAATGGTTAACCCAGCACTGTACAACAATAAATATTAATGTATAATAACATAAATGATAATGTCAATTATAAATACCAATACCAAATACCAATACCTGCTCATACAATTAAACACTGAAACTAATGCCTAAACACCTTAATGCAGAGCCCCAGTGATTAACATCTACACACCTGCCCCACAAATATATTAACAAACACCTCAACAATAATGTTTATTCCTAGATGTTAAATGCCATGTAATATATGTGTAAATAATATATGACGTTATGTATCTAAACTACATTGTTCATGTGCAGTGATAAATCTCATCAATGTGTTGGCAATCAGAATGTGATTCCTAACACCTGAAGATAAACACTTAAAACATTGTTGTTAAAGTCAGTACAATGAGAGCCGCCAGTCCATCATTCTGCATATGTATTCAGGTCCTCTCAGGTTGAGCCCAGTTGCATGACTATATGTCATTATCATAGAGTTACGCACCTCAAAGAGAACCAAATACACAAGCAGAAGCATACTGCAATCCTGGATTGTAGTTGGGGGTATGTGTGATGTGTATGTAATAAATAGTATATAATTGGGGTGAATTGGATGAAGTAGGGGTATGTTGTAAGGTAGCATGATTGAGGGGTATATGTTGGTATGTGGGTGGCATGTGTTGGAATGTGGGAGGCATGTGGAGTGTGGGGTATGTGTTAGGGTAGGGTTGGTATGGGGTATAGGGTAAATTGGATTGGGGTCAGGTAAGGCCTATGAAATGTGTAATAAAGGCTATGTGGATTATGTCAGTTATTTAATAGTGAATGCACATGTAATAAAATAATGTTGCAACAATAAACCAACCTCCTACTCTCTCTAATACAAGTTCCTACTCTTTCAAACACAAAAGATCTATCCTCCCCTCCTGAGATCTTTGGCTTACCTTACTTAACACCGCACAGTCAACTTTTGAGCAGAAAAAACATAGCTTTATAGACTACCTCTTGCAATATTTGCAATTATCTAAAAAAAACAAAAAACTGTTGCAGGTGATGTCTACATCGCCAGGATTGAGCTAGGCTCCTGAGAGGGTTCATTTTTGTAAAAGTGAACATTGTCCATGTGAGCATGCCCAGCTTTTGCAGCCAATCAGCAATGCTGTATGCAGCCAGCTAGATGTGGCTTCTACACTGGATCCTTAAAGGACCATAAATCGACATTCAAGTAAAAATGCTTGTGCAGTTACACGGTGGTTCTTTAGACATACACCCTTCTGTCAAATTATTATTGTACTGAAACCAAACATTTCAGCTTCTTCTTCCTATTCTAATTTGTTTTTTAGGCAAATGAACATTGATGCTTGATTTATGGTCCTGCAATGACCTGCAACATGTTCTGTTCATGTGTCTCTGTGTGAGTGCATGTGTCTCTGTGTGAGTGAGTGCATGCAATTCACTGGTGCTCGGAGAGATCTCAGGAGCAATTCACTGGGGCTGAGGAAGGTAATTGGGCAATTCACTGGGGCTGGGAGAGATCACAGGGGGAATTCACTGGGGGTGGGTGAGGTAATGGGGTAAATCACTGGGGCTGCGGGGTTACAGGGGCAAATCACTGGGGCTGGGGGAAGTATCACCTGGGATGTACAGTGGATATAAAAAGTTAACACACCCCTGTTAAAATATCAGGTTTCTGTGCTGTAAAAAATTTAGACAAAGATATATAATTTCAGAACTTTTTCCACCTTTAATGTGACCTATAAACTGTACAACTCAATTGAAAAACAAACTGAAATATTTTAGGTAGAGGGAAGAAAAAATATAAAAATAAAATAATATGGTTGCATAAGTATGCACACCCTTAAACTAATACTTTGTTGAAGCACCTTTTTATTTTATTACAGCACTCAGTCTTTTTGGGTATGAGTCTGTCAGCATGGCACATTTTGACTTGGTAAGATTTGCCCACTCTTTTTTGCAAAAACACTCCAAATCGGTCAGATTGCGAAGGCATCTCCTGTGCACAGCCCTCTTCAGATCACCCCACAGATGTTCAATCGGATTCAGGTCTGGGATCTGGCTGGGCCATTCCAAAACTTTAATCTTCTTCTGGTGAAGCCTTTCCTTTGTTGATTTGGATGTATGCTTTGGGTCGTTGCCATGCTGAAAGTTCCTCTTCATGTTCAGCTTTCTAGCAGAAGCCTGAAGGTTTTGTGCCAATATTGACTGGTATTTGGAACTGTTCATAATTCCCTCTATCTTAACTAAGGCCCCAGTTCCAGCTGAAGAAAAACAGCCCCAAAGCATGATGTTCTTTTGGTGATGTGCAATGTTGTTTTTTGCGCCAAACATATCTTTTGGAATTATGGCCAAAAAGTTCAACCCACGTGCTTTTGGGAGACTTCAGATGTGTTTTTGCAAAATGTAGCCTGGCTTGGATGTTTTTCTTCGTAAGAAAAGGCTTTTGTCTTGCCACTCTACCCCATAGCCCAGACATATGACGAATACGGGAGATTGTTGTCACATGTACCACACAGCCAGTACTTGCCAAATATTCATGCAGCTCATTTAGTGTTGCTGTAGGCCTCTTGGTAGCCTCCCAGACCAGTTTTCTTCTCGTCTTTTCATCAATTTTGGAGGGAGCTCTAGTTCTTGTTAATGTCACTGTTGTGCCATATTTTCTTCACTGTGTTCCATGGTATATCTAATGCCTTGGAAATTCTTTTGTACCCTTCTCCTGACTGATACCTTTTAACAATGAGATCCCTCTGATGCTTTGGAAGCTCTCTGTGGACCATGGCTTTTGCTGCGGGATGCGACTAAGAAAATGTCAGGAAAGACCAACTTGAGCAGCTGAACATTATTTGGGGTTAATCAGAGGCACTTTAAATGATGGCAGGTGTATGCTGACTCCTATTTAACATGATTTGGAATGTGATTGCTTAATTCTGAACACAGCTACATCCCCAGTTATAAGAGGGTGTGCAGATTTATGCAACCATATTATTTTTTTTTATTTTTTTTTCTTCTTCCCTCGACCTAAAAGATTTCAGTTTGTTTTTCAATTGAGTTGTACAGTTTATAGGTTACATTAAAGGTGGAAAAAGTTCTGAAATGATTTATTTTTGTCTAATTTTTTTACAGCACAGAAACCTGACATTTTAGCAGGAGTGTGTAGACTTTTTATATCCACTGTAGATAAAAAAAACAGTGAATGAATGGACACAGACCTTGTTCTGGGTATTACATAAATCTAAAGGAAAGCAGCAGCTCAATTCACAGACCAAAAACATACAATGTAATGTGTATGCTAATTTTCCCTGGGATTTTTAGAGGGTGTCAAGATTGATAGAAGACAGTTTGCAAATGCAAGAAATTCAGCAAACTTTAGCTGTAACTGTTTAAATGTTTATTTTGGTATTTTTTCATGAAAACTATTGTTTTCATACACTACTAATTCTCCTCTATCAGATAAATTCATAATCCAGCTCACTTGCATATACCTTTAAGGATAAATCATATTCATTCAATCTCTGTGCTAACTGGTGTTGTTTTGTCATGGGCTACAGGCATTTTTGAATGCCAAGTCACTACATTTGCTACTGTTGGTTTATATGGTTCTTCCATGCAATTTTGTTTCTAGCTACAAATGGTGTGGTCTGACAGAAAACCAATAGCACACACCCTCTTCTTCAACAGTACAAGCCAAACAGTGTGACAAAGATTCATTGTTTTGCAGACTGATAAATGAATCTGTTATACAATGTTTATTTTTCTTAATTCTGACTTATTATGATTTTCATTTTGAATTCCCTTTAAAAAAAAAATCAAATGTGTAAAATACATTACTGATGTCTACACCCATGTATACTGTTCCTTTCTTCTTTCTTTCTTTCTTTGGAGTTATTATATCAGGTGATCTCTAATTAAACAAATAATGCTGCAAGAAACGTCGAAAAGAAGCTTGATTGTATGGTTATTAGCAGCGGAATAAGAGGTACTAATGCTACATTATAGAGCCCTAGTTTGACTTCACCTATAATATTGTCAACAAACTATAAACTATTCAAAGGAAAGTGGTGCATGGTCTAAAAGACAAAACTTATAAGAAAAGACAGCATGACCTTAATAGCTACAACTTAGAAGACAGAAGAGAAGGCGATATTGTGGAAACATTCATGTATATCAAAGGATTTAATAAAGTTCCTAAAGGTAGTATCTTTCAGAAGACGAGGAGTGCAAGAACAAGGAATTATGATTTGAAGTTTTAAGAGTTAGGAGTATTGTGATAACATACTACTTTATAGAAAGGATAGTAGGAAACTGGAACAGATAAAGCTAACATGAAGATTAACTGAACCAAGCATTTTTTTAGGTAGATATAATGAGCATAAACAAAAGAACAAAATAGAGGTGCTCAACCAGAGAACGAACTAACCTTAATGCGTTAGTTCTGTGGACATGATAACCCACTCTGAAAGCAACCTCTTTTAGCTCACTTGTGCCCTTCACAGGGAGAAATATACTGTAGTATATCAGGCTGGTCCCACTCACTAGAGTGGTCCAGCCCCGAAATACCAGGCAATTCTACCCTGAACAGGAGAAACAGCAGACCCCAGATGTACGTTTCAGCCTTCATTGGGCCTCGTCAGTGAGGTGTAGCTGATAGCTCCCTAAGGCACAGTGAGTAAGGGGTCCATGTCTGGATTCCCCTATCCCCCTTAGGGAGACTAATCCCTAAGGGTAATTTGCACAAACAAAGAACTGAAATAGAGGTGCTCAATCAGAGAACGAACTAACCTTAATAGGTTAGTTCTGTGGACATGATAACTCACTCTGAGAGCAACCTCTTTTAGCTCACTTGTGACCTTCACAGGGAGAAATATCCTGTAATATAGTGGGGGAAAAGGTATTTGATCACCTGCTGATTTTTTTTTTTTTTTTTTTATAATTAACTTTTTTATTGAAAGAATAAACAAATAGAACATCGTAAGTTCAGCAAATCATATAACAAATCTCTCAAGTATCAACAAGATATATCAAAAAGTTTCTTTCAAAGTTTTTCTTTTTTGGTTAGAATAACACATGAACATGTAAAACATATATATAAAGTCACATAAGGTCTTGAACATATATACATTCCTCAAAGCAGACATGTGTCTAGGAGGTACAGTAAGGTGAAACCATAGATCAAACATCAGGTCAACCCATAAAAGTAGTTCACACGAACCGTATTGTGGACCTCGTAGAGTCCATAAGTCCCAGCAGGAGGCCCATCGACGGTATCTTTCATCAATTTCAGCTGAAAGTGAGCTCATAGCCCGAATGAACCTGATTTTGTGAAGTACTTCAATGTGAGTAGGGGAGGTAAGTTTCCAGTGTTTAGCTATGATGCATCTCGTGGCCAAAAATATCTGTGTTGTTAAACATTGTTCTGATTTGAATAGCCCCGTAATTGGAAGGCCTAGCAAAGCTTCCTCAGGCTTTTGTGTTACTGTTGTCCCCAAAAGTGTTTCTAATAGGTCGTATGTTGCTGTCCATTTGGGTCTTATTTTCGGACACTCCCACAGCATGTGAATCAGTGTACCAGTGTCTGTGCAGCCCCTAAAACATGTGTCAGGGTGTGTTTTGTTCAGAAGATGGAGTCTTGCTGGTGTAAGGTACCACCTCATTATTGTCTTAAAAGAGTTTTCTTTTAGTGTCACGTTTAGTGAAGAGGTATTGGCTTGTTTTAGGATCTTATTCCATTGGCTGTCGTCTAGAGTTACCTGCAAGTCAGCCTCCCATGCAGTTTGGTAATGTGGTTTAACCCTGTTGGTGAGAGACACCATCTGATTGTAAATGATGGCTATATTGGCCTTACCTCCGGGATTGTTGATACAGCATTTCTCAAAGGGAGATTTGGTGTGATATTTGTTGATTTTCGTAGAGTGTGTTAGTGTCTCATTAATTGCCATCAGATTAAGCCACTCTCTATGTGGCACCTGAATTATGTCAGTGATAATTGACGATGTGTTGCTTTGTGAGGTCACCCAGGTATCTGCCACAATTGTTATTTTGTTCTTTATCCACCATTTCATCTGGGTAAATTTATTGAGGTGCTGACCTTTGTGTGATTGCCATAGTGGAATCAAGCCAGAACCCACGCTCAGGAGGTCCACCCTTCTGTTCAGGTCTTTCCATAATTTCAAAGAGTGGCTAATACAAATTGGTAACTCTCCTGTTCGTAGGTCCCGACCTAAGCTAAGCCATAAAACCTGCGATAGTACCCAATGCTTGTCTTCTAGAAGTTGCCTCTCTATGTCTGCCCACACCGGTATGGCCTCTTTTTTAAACCAGGTAGTGGTTTGAGCTAATCTAGTGGCCTTATAATACTTGATTAGATCAGGGAAGGCTAGCCCCCCTTTCTGTTTAGGCGCACACATTGTGGTTCTATTAATTCTTGGTTTCTTGTTATTCCATGCGAACTTAAAAAGTGTTTTTTGCAACACTCTAAGGTCGGGTAACCTGATCGGGGTTGGGATTGTCCTAAATAGGTATAATAATTTGGGAATCACATTCATCTTGATGGAATTTATTCTGCCCAACCATGAGATGTTAAGGAAGGACCACTTGGAGATATCTGCCTTGATTCTGTTAAAGACAGGAGGAAAATTTGCCTCGTATACCAACGCTATAGACCGCGGAATATGAATACCCAAATAAGTTATCTGTTTGGGTGCCCATTTTATGGGAAAGCTGTTTTCTAAGTTCTGTTTCACCGTTTGGGGTAGTGTAATGTTGAGGGCTATGCTCTTGTTAGTGTTGATTTTGAACCCTGACACTCTGCCAAAGTCTGTGAGCAATTGGAATAAATTAGGCAGGCTTGGTATTGGATCTGTAAGTGACAGCATGATATCGTCTGCAAAAAGGTTGAGCTTATGCTCATTAGGGCCAATCTGCACTCCTTTAATGTTTGGACAATTTCTAACTGCCGCTGCCAATGGTTCAAGACTAAGGGCGAAGAGCAAGGGGGAGAGTGGGCAGCCCTGTCTAGTTCCCCTAGTAATATTAAATTGTTTGGACACAAATCCCTGATATATAATACATGCTCTGGGATCGCTGTATAAAGGCATAATGCCCTTCAAAAAGCCGTCCCCCAGACCAAACTTCGCCAATGTTTTCCACATAAAAGTCCAGTCTATCCTATCAAATGCCTTTTCGGCGTCTAAAGATAGGAGCATTAGCGGGATATCCTCTCTGGTAGCCAAGTCTATCAGGTTAAAGATTCTCCTGGTGTTGTCGGGTGCTTCTCTACCTGAGATGAAGCCTACCTGGTCCGGATGGATCACGTCCGGCAACAATGGGGCCAATCTGTTTGCCATTATTTTGGAATATAGTTTGAGGTCCGTGTTGATCAATGAGATCGGTCTATAACTACCGCACTGTGCTGGGTCTTTCCCCTCTTTGGGTATTACGATAATTTTAGCCTCTAGAAATTCTGGTCTGAATGAAGAACCAGAAAGGAAACTGTTAAATAATTCTTGGAGGTGCGGTAGCAAGAGATCGATGTATTGTTTATAATAAAAATTTGTGAATCCATCCGGACCAGGTGCTGCATGTGATCTCGTGGCCTTAATAGCCTGTTTAATTTCCTCAGCAGTTATGGGGTCTGCTAGGGTCTCTGCCTGTGATTCCTCAATTTGTGGCAGCTGAATCCCAGAAAGAAATTCATCAATTTGTGATTTGTGAGAGTAGGATCCTGAGTGAGAGGGGGCGGAATACAGTTCTGTATAAAATTGTCGAAAGACATCAGCAATCTGGTCTGGTTTAGAGACCGGGCCTTTCCCTTTAGTAAATATCTTTGGGATGAATGAGTCCGCCCTCTGTGCTTTAAGCTTTCTGGCCAACATACTGTCAGGTTTATTGGTGCTCATAAAGAAGCTGGCCTGCGTACGTTGTAGCATGGAGACCACCTTCTTCCCGAGCACTGTGTTTAAGGTGTGTTTGTATTTCAGAATTTCATTGTAGATCTTAGGATCATGATTCCTGGCAAATAGTGATTGTAACTCTGTGATCTTGCTATTGAGGTCCCTAATTTGCACTCTATCTGCTTTTTTCGCTGCTGCTCCTAGCTGAATACAAACTCCTCTAATCACTGCCTTATGGGCTGCCCACACTCCTCCCCCGTCTACCTCACCCCCACTATTGATCCCGAAGTATTCCACAATTGCACTGCTGATTTTTTCCCTTAGGACTAGATCGTTTAATAGACAGGGATTTAGTGCCCACAAGGGGGACCGTCCCGCTGGTAGAAGTCCAGACAGGGAGATCAGAACCAGGTCATGATCTGACCATGAAATGGGTCGAATGGAAGCTGCTTCTAAGTTTAGTGATAGGTGTTGTTGAATGAACAGGTAATCAATTCTGGAGTGTGACAGATGTCTGGGGGAGTAAAAAGTATACTCTCGATCAGTGGGGTTCATTATCCTCCAACTGTCTATCAGGCAATTAGATCTGAGAATATGTTTAAGAGCTCGGGTAGCCGTGGGAGGTGTGAGTTTAGTGGTAGCAGTTGATTTGTCTGTAGATGGATCTAGGACTGTGTTCATGTCCCCCCCTATGATCAGGAGGGAGTGCTCCCAGCCCATAATCAGATCTGAAATCTTAGTGAAGAATTGCTTCTGATCAGTGTTTGGCGCATATATGTTAAGGAAGGTAATTTTCTGGTCATGAATGGTGCCATGTACTGCCACATATCTACCCTCTGGGTCTGTCTGAGTGCGGGTGTGGCGAAATGTAAGCCTATTATGAATAAGGAGAGTCACCCCTCTTTTCTTTTCTGTTGCGGTGGAGTGGAAAGTTTGTTTATATGCTTTCCCCCAGTATTTGGGGACCGCTAGTTTCTTAAAATGTGTTTCTTGCACAAATATTACATCTCCCCCTAGTCTCTGATACTCTTTTATGGCAACCCCTCTCTTAATCGGCTCATTCAGGCCCTGAGCATTATGTGAAATGATATTAATATTCATGACTCACCGTTTGTCTGGGGCTCAAGGCCAAGCTTAGTAGAGCACTAAGGGTTATAGCCGCCTTCGAGTATCTAGTCTGATGAGCCTCCCGCTGGGACTCCGTCCAGAAACCACCTGCGTCACTTCACTGTGCAAATTGATGTAAACGTAAAGTAAAAAGTTAGGGTAGAACGGATGAGGAGAACACAACGATATACAGTGGTTGAAACTGCTTGTCAAGTAATCCGGCGTCAAATTTGTTGACACAAATTTATCAAAAAAAAAAAAAAAAAAAAAAACTTCTTTTTTTTTTAATTCTAAAAATAAAATTATACTAATAGAATATAACAAAACTAGGAACGTAGTATAACACTACTTCAAGGAGAGCGAGCGCTGTCCTTTTAATTAAATTGGTGAGTCCAGTAGTATAGACTCCAATACTGACTGGATTCGCCGGGGGGGGGGGGGGTGTATATGGTGAAGCCCTTAAGGGACACTATGAATATCTATATAAAAAAAAAAAGAAGAAATATTCTTCTAAAGTGACAGATAGTTATGCAAGAGTTTAACTAGTCATGTCTGTTCATATTTTTGGTCGCACGTTTTAGAAGATCAAAATAAGAGGTAGAACCTAACTATAACATATCATATAACAATACATCACAGTGTTATTGGATCTATGGCACATCTGGCTGGTCAGGGGCCCTGTTTTGATGTCTTCTGGAGGGGAGGTTGGAACCTCTACCATGAGAATTAAGACCAACTGTTCTTCCTCGGGGACCCTCTGTCAACTCCCTGACGGGTTGACTGTCGCCAGAAACTCCAGGAGCATCTGTTAAAGTAATGCCCCAGGTAGCTAGAAGGGCCATCCCCTCCTCTAGGGTTCTGATGGTAAATAACTTGCCGTCCCTGGCAATCAGTAGGCGAAATGGAAAGCCCCAAGAGTATTTCCAGCCATGGGCCAGGATGTTGTCCAGGAGTGGTTTCATCATTTTCCTCTTGAATAACGTTTGTTGAGCGAGGTCCGCAAAGACACTTGGTCTGTGCCCTTCGATGTCAGGGATACCCCCCCTGGATGCTCTCATGAACATTTCCTTAGTTGTATAGTAATGGAAGCGGGCGATGATATCTCTGGGGTGTTCAGACATGGTGGAACGACCTCCCAGAGCTCTATGGATCCGGTCCAGTCTGTATTGCTCAGAGCCCAGATTTGGTAGCAGAAACTCACAGAGCTCTGACATGTATAGATGGAGGTCAGTTACTGATTCAGGTACGTTTCTCAGTCTGATATTCTGTCTCCGAGATCTATTTTCTAGGTCTTCCTGAAATGTTAAGTGGCGGGCTTGCTCCTCCTTAAGCATGGAGATTTCTTCCTCAATCTTGACATGAGATTGTTTTAGTTTGTTATATTTCTCTTCAAGCGAGTCAGTTTTAGCGTCCACTCTTTTTATCTCGGACGTCAAGTCTGCTGAGACTTTTTGGATGTCCGCTCTGATGTCCTCCCTGAATGTGAGGATCAGGTCTTTGAGGTCTTGGATATCACCCTTAGTGCTTGGCGCTGTATGCTCCATCGTTGTTGCTGCCGTGGTTTTTGAGTTAGGCTGTTGTTTTTGAGATGCAGGGGGTGACGCTCTAGGCAAGTAATAAGATTGTATATTCTTGCTACTTTTTCTCGTAGCTACTCCAGCCATGACATAAGAAAAGGTATTTTGTCACTTTTGCGTTTGTAAGTGTCCCCATGTAACGGGCATATGGGAATAGGAAGTTACATCCTGGAGAATATCAAGTCTCTCATGTGAAACATATGCCCCATAAGCTTTGTGCTATCAGGAAGTCCCTTTGTGGTTTACTACTTTCCTCCACTAGATGGCAGTGGCAGACCAGGGAAGTATCAGATGTAATTGATAGTCTTAATTTCTTGTAGTAGTAAGTTAATGTAGTTTAAAGATCACTGATGTTATATTCCTGAAATTTCTCTGGGTAGTAGTGCTGTATATCTTTATTGCAGTACACTGAATATATGTGCACCCCATTAGACCCCAAGATATAGTAAGTTACCAGAGTGCTTCAGGAATTGTCACTTTGACCATCGGGCGGCTGAATTGTAGTGTGCTCTGCTCAGCACCAGCCACATTGTAGCTTGATCCGCCAAAGAAGGAATAAAATACTTTTATTGTGCACATGAGAATCTGTGAACTTCCAATGTAGGGTAGATGGTGCCCCTTTTCTACTTTGACAGATAACAATTGTATCCACCTGCCTTTGGTGTCAGGCAGCTGCATGCACTTAGTGAAATCAGAATGGCAGTCAGTTACTGGGCCTAGCCCTGCCCTAGTTAGAGCATAGAGACCACAAGTCACAAAATGCCCCCTATCACAGGGGAGTGAGGCATAAGAACTTGCAGAGTTGTGTGTCACAGTTCCAAGGCAATGATAGTTGGATTCTTTGCCACAGCTGTAAATATTGACAACAAAAAATCAGGGCTTGGCTGTCGTTTGAAATAGGACTAGAACATAAGAATGCAAATCAGGCTCTAGTCACACACTTAACAAACTTCAGTAGACAATAGCAACAAAATCAAAGGACACTGGGTTGTAAAGGCCTAAGTAGGCTTGTCAGTTGTAGTGGATTTCAGAGGCACTGATAGGCATGTCAGTTGTAGTGGATTTTCAGAAGCACAGATATATATATATTGCATTCCTGATTTGCATTTTTAAGCCTGAGCATGTAATTTTCGTAAGCTGCCACTTGGTGGTAGTGTTGAGCTGTCTTTTATACAGGGAGTAGTCATCAGCAAGCTTATACAACCAGTGTAGCCGATCCCTTTATCTCATATAACATAAACAAGTTAAGATGATAAGGGATTGAGGGGAAAAAAAAGTAAATTCCTTGTCTTAAACAGTTCATTACATTTGGCTGTGGCAGTTTTGCTTCAATTGCTTTGCTGATTAGAGTCCAGCACCAATTAGGATTTAATAAACAGAGCTTTTAATGATGGTTGCAAACATATGTGTCCCAGCAATGAGATGTTGTAAAGGTACAGTCCCTGGGGTGTGGGGGTACAACTCCACTTGCTCCTTATGATCCCAGATTGGTGTAGAAGTTCATTGAATGCACTTTAATCCCTTTTTTTCTATGTCCACCAGTGTCTGTGTGTAGTTGCAGGGCTATTGCGAGCTTTACCCTGTGTTAGCTTTCAGTAGTAACCCATATAGAGTGCTTGTTAATTTTTATGAAGTGAAAAATTATATGTTGTGCTCCACTTTATATCTCCCATCAAGAGGCCCTTCCCTTGGTAGGTGAGCTGGGGTCTAGCTGGGGTAGGATGACATAAAAGGGTCCCCTTTGGGGTTTAGACTCACCAGACACCTTTCCAATAGTTGTTGATTGTGCCCCATCCAGTATCTTTCATTCCAGTAGATCTGTGCTAAAGTGAAGTCCAAAAGTTGCTGCACAGTACCAGAGCAATCCAGACTGTTCAGTCACTGCAACCTGGTCTTGTAGATCAAAAATAATCCAAATTGCTTGGTAATTTCATGTTGTATTAAAGCCTTTTTGCAGGGAGCTCTGTAATTGTGCTTCCTCTCTGTTTGCTGCTAGCCACACCTCATCACCTGCTGATTTTGAACGTTTGTCCAGTGGACAAACATTTATCCACTGGTAGATGTATTTTAACAGTGAAAGACAGAATAACAAAATAAAAACAAGTAAAATGCATGTCAAAAAAGTTATAAATTGATTTGCAGGTCAGTGAGAGAAATACGTATTTGATCCCCTATCAATCAGCAAGATTTCTGGTTACCTGGTTGATTTTTTGGTGTCTTTTATACAAGTAACAAGCTTAGATTAGGAGCACTCTGTTAAAGGGAGTGCTCCTAATATATGCTCGTTACTGGTATAAAAGACACCTATCCACAAAAACAATCGATCAGATTCCAAACTCTCCACCATGGCTAAAACCAAAGAGCTGTCCAAGGATGTCAGGGACAAGGTCGTAGACCTACCCAAGGCTGGAATGGGCTACAAGACCATCGCCGAGCAGCTTGGTGAGAAAGTGACAACAGTTGGTAAGATTATTCGCAAATGGAAGAAACACAAAATAACTGCCTGTCTCCCTTGGTCTGATGCTCCATGTAAGATCTCACCTCGTGAAGTTTCAATGATCATGAGAATGGTGAGGAATCAGCCCAGAATTACACGGGAGGATCTTGTTAATAATCTCAAGGCAGCTGAGACCATAGTCAACAAGAAAACAATTGGTAAAACACTTACACCGTGCAGGACTGAAATCCTGCACTCCCTGCTCAAGAAAGTACATGTACAGGCCCGTCTGAAGTTTGCCAATGAACATCTGAATGATTCAGAGGAGAACTGGGTGAAAGTGTTGTGGTCACATGAGACCAAAATCGAGCTCTTTGGCATCAACTCAACTCGCTGTGTTTGGAGGAGGAAGAATGCGGCCTATAACCACAAGAACATCATCCCCGCCGTCCAACATGAAGGTGGAAACATTATGCTCTGGGGATGTTTTTCTAAGAAGAAGCACAGTAAGGCCCGGGAGAGGCCTAGCCAGTCTCCAAACCTTAATCCCATAGAAAATCTGTGGAGGGAGCTGAAGGTTCGAGTTGCCAAACATCAGCCTCAAAACCTTAATGACTTGGAGAGGATCTACAAAGAGGAGTGGGACAAAATCCCTCCTGAGATGTGTGCAAACCTGGTGGCCAACTACAAGAAACGTCTGACCTCTGTGATTGCCAACAGGGGTTTTGCCACCAAATACTAAGACGAAGGGGTCAAATACTTATTTCCCTCATTGACCTGCAAATCAATTTATAACTTTTTTGACATGATCTTTTCTTGTTTGTTTTTTTTTGTTATTCTGTCACTCACTGTTAAAATACACCTAAAATGATCATTTCTTTGTCAGTGGACAAACATTCAAAATCAGCAGGGGATCAAATACTTTTCCCCTCACTGTATATCAATCTGGTCCCACTCACTAGAGTGGTCCAGCCCTGAAATACCAGGCAATTCTACCCTGAACATAATGTGCAGCCTAGTTGAGCCTTTTAGTTCAGTTTCTTTGAGTAAATTATTCAGTGCTCTATGTTGCTTCTGGTTTTAGGATATACATTACAGCAGAGAACTGTCGCTTGGCATACCTTACTTAATAAACCTAAGGATTGGGTATTTTACACAGTAGCAGTAGGTTTAAATAAGATATATCTGTGCACATTGCGCCAGCTAGTGGTAGTACTGTTAACTGTAACATATTTTCAGAAAATACATTATTAATCAAAAATTGAGGAAATAATCCACATTTATTGTTGGCCATGAAATGTCGATGCATTGTAAAATAATATTCAGTTCTAACATTTCTACAGTTCTAATATTTGTGTATTCTTTAAAGTGAAAACACAACATGATTGGCAAATATAAAATTATCAGTTTTGTATTAGCTGCTTGTATTTGCATTAGCAGTTTTGTATTAGCTTCAGGGTAGTTATTTACTAGCTGAAAGTCCCAGCAGACCTAGTAATAAGCCCTATGGCCTTGATGAGCCCTAGTGGGGAAAAGCAGGAAGCACATGCCAATTTGTTAAAAATAATATTAATGGCAGAAGCATTAACACTTGTACTTGGGACATTTGGTGTGCCCCTTTAAACTGATAAAAATACAATGAAAGAAAAAATGTAAATATACATACTATTTTGAAATAGGTATATTTTTAAAATATGCATTTTAATATTACAGCTGCCAGAAGAGACTGCTGTTGGTGATAAGGCATGATAAATATCTTGTAAATACTGAACTGAAAAATATCCAACACACCACTCCATTTGAAGCAGCATGTCTCAAGCACAGTACTAAGATTACTTATATTAAGATATTAAATAGAGAGTAAGCTCTCAATTTCACTTCAAAGTGACTAGGGCCATTCTGCTGTTTTTTTTAATACAAAAATATGTTCAATTAAAAGAAAAGACAGTGATTCAGAATAAATGTCAGTCAGGTAGAAGGTCAGGTAGAAGCGGTAGGCTCCCACTCAGATGGGTCTTGACTCAAAGAGAGAACTTATACATCCTTCTTATGCGCTCACTTCAGTGCTCCTACCTACCAGTCAGGTCAGTACAACATTGAGCATATTTATGCCAACTGTTTTTCTTGTTGAAGAAGAAGCTGCTTTTTTAAAGTGTGTTGAGGATTACTTTCAGAATTGGGATTTGCCAGTGCTTATTGTGTCCTATACCCACAGCTGGCTACATGGCTGTTGGATGCAAAATAATGTCTATGCAAAAACATCCAGATATTCAGGATTTCTTGACCTACCCTGTATCCTGTATATTGGAATACTCTGAAATGCTGACATCCTGGGATATTTGCATATGTCTATTGCAAGTATTATAGTGGTTCTATATTTGTATTTGTATGCCTTGCATACCCTTCATTATAAGCTAAGAATATTTCTGGCTCACAGTGAGTGCAACATCAAGAATCTTAAAAAAATTTAACCTCCCCAGAAGCTGCTGGGTGAGTGGCTGGCAACAAAGTAATAACATCAATTATACTCACCCTCTGGGAGTTCTGGTTCCAGCGGCTATAGTTGATATCAATGTTTTACCCAGAATCCTATAGAGAAGAAATATGCAGATGAGCAGCTCAATTCAGTCATTATGAGAAGGTGTTTGTTATTATTACCCTAAAGCATGAAATACTATCTGAACTGTTTCTAAGTAAATAGCAGAAGCTGATGTGTTATTTTAAAGTGTTGACATATTGCACATTGTAGAGGCAGATACTCCTAGATACTTTCACTATTCCAAATGGCAAATGTTGACTACTCCATAGCATCTATATTAAGGCAAAGAAACAGTCTGTCTATTGGCTTTTTGTCACTTGTTGGCTTGTTGACTACCATGCATTTTGTGAGCAGTCTGGAGATGAACATGAAGCTCACAAAGAGGTGGCCATCACTAGTTAGTATAAGTTCAATTAATGTGCATATGCACCATTTTTGCATATGGTGAGACCCAGGACTGACGCAACTAAAGCTTTACATTTCCAATATTATACATAGCTCCATTACCAACACTATCGGGGGCATTTTGTCATGATAACTAATACTTCAAAATCCTAGATGATAAAAAAAGCATTTGCATTTATAGTACTTTTTCACCCAAATTATAGATTATTCATGCTCATTTTGAATTAGACCTTAAACAATTTCATACTTAACTGATACATTGCTATCATCACTATTGATTACCTCATACATAATATTGTATAAAGAACAGTTTATTTAACAATGACTGATGATTGCAGTTCTTTGTTCAGTATTATCATGTACATATTTATATAATGATTTAGCAACTAAGTTGTTTGGTTAGATCCTGATGAACAAAGAATCAGTAAATACAGAACTCCTCTGTTTCACAATTCATAATTTTAAGCTGGACAAATCAATATTAATTAGTTTTTTCATTCAGTGGGGAAGGTAGTAAATAGAGGGCCCTGTTGCAAAATGGTTTGGGCTGTGAAGATTGTGTTTTCTTCCATAAACTTTAATATATATATATCAGTGCCGGCAGCATGCATGCAGGCCCAGACCATGACACTCCCACCACCAAAAGTATACATCTATACTGAGGAAAGGTAGTTGAAATAATCCCTAAATTACAGATAAACGGATAAGGCACAAAGAGCACAAAAACACTGATATGAGATAAAACCCTCAGTTTGAACGTAAACAGAGATGCAGAGAGAGTGGAGGCAGCATCTGACATCATCAGGTAAATGCAAATAGTGGGAATCAACACAACATATTATAGAAAACATATATACACATATAGACATATGTGTATATATGTTTGGTATTTGCCTGCATGAGTGCTGCCGGCACTGGGGAGCTACAATTCATTGAGGGCACCATGAATCCCAACATGTATTGTGACATACTGAAGCATGATCCCCTCCCTTCGGAGACTGGGCCGCAGGGCAGTATTCCAACATGACAATGAACCAAACACACCTCCAAGATGACCACTGCCTGCTAAAGAAGCTGAAGGTAAAGGTGATGGACTGGCCAAGCATGCCACCAGACCTAAACCGTATTGAGCATCTGTGGGGCATCCGCAAATAGAAGGTGGGGGAGTGCAAGGTCTCTAACATCCACCAGCTCCGTGATGTCATCATGGAGGAGTGGAAGAGGACTCCAGTGGCAACCTGTGAAGCTCTGGTGAACTCCATGCCCATGAGGGTGCTGAAAAATAATGGTGGCCACACAAAATATTGACACTTTGGGCCCAGTGTGGACATTTCCACTTAGGTGTGTACTCACTTTTGTTGCCAACGGTTTAGACATTAATGGCTGTGTGTTGAGTTATTTTGAGGGGACAGCAAATGTACACTGTTATACAGGCTGTACACTTACTACTTTACATTGTAGCAGAGTGTCATTTCTTCAGTGTTGTCACATGGAAAGATATAATAAAATATATACAAAAATGTGAGGGGCTTACTCACTTTTGTGAGATACATATATATATATATATATATATATATATATATATATATATATATATATATATATACAGCCATGTTTTTTCTGCTCCATATCACTATGGAAACTCTACACATCAGAGTAAATTAATAATTATGTTGTTGTTTACTTGTTCAACTGTGACATTCCATGACCCTTCATAAGATTTTCTTGGGTTGCCAGTTGCTTCTACAGTGGACCACAGTTTATCTGACCTCTCTGCTGTGACCTGCCCATCTTGGGTGACTCTACATGGCATAGCGTACAGCTTCATTGAGGTACACCAGCCCCTTCAACCACAACAAGATTGCTATCCAGAAGGGCGAAGACCCTCACTAAACCTGCACAACTTATCTGCTACAGGAAAAAATCACCTCAGTCACAAGTGTGTCCTTATACAGTTTTTTACCATGCCTGTAGTAACCTTATTGCCAGGCTCCAAACTCTGGCCAGTAGCTGTTGCAATCGTTCCACACAATAGCTGGTGCAGCATCGGCTCACCCTTCTCTTCAAATGCTCCATCTTGATGACACCTAAATATGCAGCCTTTAGCCTTTTTACTTGCACAAATTCACAGTATTTTTCAGTGTGTTTTTTATACGGCAGATCACTTTCAGGTACCATTTCTTCTAGTAGTTCTGTCAGTTTCTGTTTGGGATGACTACCTCGCTCTTCATGTTCATCAAACACTCTATCACTCTATCCTATCTTCCTATGTCTCTTATAGACATCCTCCGCCCCACTAGCCTATCAAGCTGACTTCTTTCCCAACCTCCCATCAATCAGAGAGTGGTAATATGTGAGGGGGTGAGCAGCAAACAGTAAATAAGAAAGGAAAATTATTATGGTTTAAGACAGTGGCTGAGCTAGGGAATGGAGGGCCCAGGTGCAAAAAAAAAAATGTGGGGCCCCCTCACCCAATGTTGTGGTGCACATTTTATTTTTTTGCGCTGAGCCCCCCAACTTACTCATTACATATATATATATATATATACCAGTGACTTGCCCGTCAAAAAATGACGGCAATGTTATTGTAAGTGAGCTAATGTTGTTTTGTGTGTAATAGTAAACATGTAATCAATTAATAAATGAATATACTTTACCTATTTTGAAGCATTGTGTTGAAGAGCTGTGAACCTTGTTTGATGTTGGTGCAGCATTAGTGGTGTGGATCTGCTCTATAAGCGTGGTGAATGTGTGCAGTGTAATACTGTGCGTGCGCGAGGCTAAACCGTTAGCGTAGTGGTGTACTTCCGCATTTGCGTAAAATGGCGGTTTCTATATGTTGTCCGTCTTAGCGGATTTTCCGTTGGTGCCTCGTAGTGGTTTTCGATTTGCGTGTGGTGTTTTGCGAGTGTGTTGTGGTGTTTTACGTGTGGAGAGTGCTGTAGCCTCGTTTTCGTTTTGTCCGTCGGCCATTTTTTTTTTTGCTTAGCGATTTTCTTTGTGTGTAAAGTGTTTTATTTGTATTTAAATGAAGGTGTAACTTGTTTTTTGGAGGTGCTGGATGGTTCCTCTTGCTGTAGGTAAGCTTTTTATGTGTGTGTTGTGTGTATTTATTGTGTTGTAAATGTTTGTATGTCGGCGTGTTGCGTCCGATGTTTGCGAGGTTGTAATGTGTCGTAACGTGTCTCATATGGTGTTTGCGTGTGTAGCCTCGTTTTCGTTTTGTTCGGCGGCCATTGTTTCTCTCGCTTAGCAAATATTTTCGTGTGTAAACTCTTTTATTTTGAGTGAAATGAAGGTGTAAGTTGCATTTTTGAGGTCCTGGATGCTACCTCTTGCTGTAGGTAAGTTTTGTATGTATGTGGTGTGTGTATGTATTGTGTTTTTAATTTTGTAATGTTCGCGAGTAGCGTCCGAGTGTTGCGAGGCCGTAATGTGTGTGAACGTGTGTCGTATGTTGTTTGCGAGTGTCGTAATGTGTGTGTCGTGCTGTTTGGGTTGCGACTTGAACTTTTCGAAGGGTCGCAGTTGCTGGCATGGAGCGCCTTTGGCCTTCGGCGCTCCATGCCAGCAACTGAGACCCTCGCCCAGTGCAACTGAGACCCTCGCCCAGTGCATAGCGAGCCCGCAGCGTTAGCAACAACTCGTACGCTCACAACTATATATGTGATATATATATATATATATATATATATATATATATATATATATATATATATATTATATAACTATAATTTGTGTATGGTAAACACTAGAGTGAGAAAAGCTCTCCCACGTACAGAGTACAGAGAACGAATAATACATTAATAAGCACATTTGCATGTCTAAATCCTACAAAATCTATTGCACAAACCAGAATCTGCCTCATACTGATGATAGCCAAAAGCTTGAAAACAGGCCTGTATATGAGTGATTCTTGGTTTGTGTAAAATCCAACCCAGTGCTTTGCTTAAAAGCTGTTTAATACGACGGGCATATGCTTTAAGGGAGCAATGTATAAAGTTGCTATTTTTGGATTAAAAGACTGAGGTACATTGTATTCTCATTTGCATGTCCCTGCCTTTTAGACATGCAAATGAGCTTATTATTATATATACATACTACATATAAATACACACCACATTTACATATATACATAAAAAAATATATACGGTATGTATACTACATAGATATACATATATAAATGTACATATAGATATACATACACACACATATATATATATATATACATTTATATATATATATATATATATATATATCTATATACATAATATAGATGAATAATCAGAGTATTGCAGAATATAGTGATACCTTTTTTATTGGACAAACAAATTCATAGGTTTGATGGCGAGCTTTTGGGAGCTCTCATGTCTTTGTCGAGTCAATATTGACTCTGACTCGGATAATTCCGCCACTGGTTTAAGAAAATAAATTGCAAAAATTGAAACATTGTGAAATGCAGGTTACCAAAATAAACAGCACTTGAAATAAGTGTTCTGCATTCTTCTGGGCACTGTACATGGTACTATAAAAGAATAAGAGCACTTTACTATATCTTTTATATCATTTGCTAAGACACATTCCTTAAAGCCTGGCTTACTGCTGTTTTCCTGGCTTCTATGACACCTGTCCTTCTGCCTGGCAACCTGCATAGCTTTCCATAAGTCCATAAGTTGTCTGGATTTATCTTTCTCCGTACTTGACTGATTCTTAGAGAATCTCAAACTTGTTAACTTCCCCAATAGAAGTTGACTCACTAACCTTGAAATGATGACATATATTTACAAGGTAGTTTTGGTTATTTTGCCTGTAAATAAACAAATGGGTATATAACTTTTGGGTATATTTAACAAAGTGGAGATAAGCTAGGTTAAACAAAGTGGAATCAAATATTCCTACTTCCTATGATTTTGATTTTTGAGCCTATTTATGAAGCAGAGCTAAAGTTTCTCCTAGCTCTGTTTACAACATCTTAGTCCTTTTTCAAAACCTCTGAGTATTCAGAAAAGATAAAAAGCATTACAAAGTCTCTTTAAAGATCTGCCAGAAATGTACAACCAATATTTTCCTCAATGTATGCCGCAAACGTCTTTAATAAAAATTGAAAAATTATCTGAAATGCAATGCTGGTTGGTGACTAAACTGAAAAATAAAATGCTTTACATGTTTAAAATGGAGGAAACCTTTGTAATACATAAAGTTTTTTCCTTCACTCCTCAGCTTGTAGCCCGTCTGTCTCCCGCAGTGACGCTCTCTGAGCGGCAGGGAGGCACACATGGCAACTCCGTAGGAAACATTTTGACATTTGTAATAATTCAGAATTTCATATTAGCCTAATAGGATTGTCATTATGTCAGGGCCATGACTTGTTTTACCTGTGCAGTGTCCTATTGAAGTGGTTCTGCTGCCCTTTATTTACACTTGCCTTGTCAAAAAAAATGTGGATCTGCCGTCTGAAATGCTGCCTGTAACAAAGTAGTATTTCATGGACTACTTAAATGTGCAAGTTATTTTATAAATATTACGTTATCATAAAAACTGGTATTATGTGATAACTGATAAAAAAAGTAAATTAGGTAACACGAGAAGGCCTGATAATTAATAATTTAAAAATAATGAATTGGATTTTCAGTAGAAAAACATTAAAAATGTTTTCATTCATCAAATTATGTCATGATATCTAGTACTCCTAACCCCTAAGGACAAGGACATCACCACCATCTGTATAAGTATGTATACGTATGTCACTTTTCTCATGTTTCACTATATCCCATGTACATATGCTAAGGAATATGTTGATGTTTTATAAATAAATAAATATAATAATAATAGTGATATGAAATTTTAAAAAATTAAATTGTCTTTGCTGCTTTGAGAGGTGGCAGGTCATATCAGGTAAATGAATCAGTAAGCACTACAAATATCGACACAAGTAAAATAACATAGCAAAATAAATATTAATTCTGTTGAAACATTTCACAATATTCTCGGTTTATGTATGATTAAAGGACCACTTCAGTTCAAGAAAAAAGACACATGTTTGTCAAGTACGTTCCAGACTAACAATATTAGCAGATGTATAAACGACAGGCAGATAACATTTTGCAGAAATCCATTTTGTGTTTGTTACATCATTTCTCAGTGCTGAATCAGGAGGAGGTTTTGTGGAAAGAAGGGTGGGGAAAGAGTGAAAAGAAAGCCTTTGTTAAGGTATTTGGATACAATGGAAACTGACACCATACGTATCCCCCCTCACTGGCTCAGAAACAGATTCCTTGCTTCAAGAAATGCAGCCATATCTCTCCATAAATGTAAATGCCCTCCCACACAAACATCCACCAAGGTGTCACTGATTCCCCTAGCGTCCTGCAGAGGCATAAACATTTACTGTATTTTTCTTCTAATTATAAACTATCAGTATGACTTTTTATGTTTAATAATGCTTAGTAAGACTCAAGTTTTCCAAAAAAATAATAATTGTAGAATAGTCCTTAATCTTGAAAATAGTATGCTTTAAAATGTTTGATGCTATCAGAGCAATATGGTCCCTCTGGTATCTTAAGTAATAACACATTGTTTTATTGTTTCTTACAGCTGTTATCTGGGGTGGTATGTTACATAGAAAATATGCTGTGGTGCAGATGTTCCTAGCCTTTTATAAGTCCTGGGAGCCCTGTGATGATCATCTATATCTCAGCAGCCCCCCCAAAAAAAAATTCCACTGAGTTTATAGGATCGATGAATTGGTACATATCAATGACAACTGAGCTCAAGGTAGAATAAGAGTGTAACACGCAGTCAACAGCTCTCTAATGCCCTGTATGAGTGGGTCCCTTGATATCCTCCCCAGATAGTATAAGAGCACAATGTCATGTTACCCACAGAGCACGAATCATACAAAAATCACTCTATCTGCTATGCCAAGACAATGTGTTGTGTCTACCAGACTGATACAGGAGAGGGGTGTATATGGGGATACAGAGAGAAATAACACTGTATAGTACTTTATCAAACCATTATGAATCATACAAACATACTACATACTAGATTTCATACCCATGTAACAGACGATTAGCTTCATGACAAGAAGACTGAACCATTTTATTTTGGTGGTTTATGATGTCTTAATATTTACACAAAATAATAAAATCTATGAATAGCCAGGAGTTTCTCATACTGTTTCTACATATCCTTCCCATATTCCTACCGGGTCTATACAGTCTTTCAAATCTAACAAACAAAAATGTAAGATTTTCACTAGAAATGTTTTTATCCTCACAAATTATACAGCTGCTATTATTATTAGTTTGTGACTGATGTCACAAACATGTTTTAAGTGTATCTTAAACTGAAGTAATCCTTTAGTCCTTGTTTTAGTGGTTTTGACATGTAATATAATGAATATGTTCTGGCCTCTTAGGTGATATCCCTGAGCTATAGTATCCATGTCATGGAGTGTCTGCTAAAGTTTAATTAAAAGTCTACACGCATTTCAATTATTGACTAACTATTCAGTTTGTATTTATTACATATCGACGTTACATATTGTCACACTCATACACAGCTTTCTTCCTTTGCTGCTGTTTCCTTAGTATCAGTATACCACCAAAAAGTTATTTTCGCTATCTCAAGAGACATAAATCTCATGTCACATTGCGTTTTCTCCCACATTTCCTGTGATATGATTTATAGCATGATAGTTAGGATATGCTTGTCTTGTTACCTTAGGACAATAGACAGGTGCAGTGTCTTACAAACTGATTCATGGGACCGCTAACAGCTGCTGAAAGTGGTGATTCCTCATACACTGTTTATTTCATTCAACTTTACACAATTTTGAACGATATGCCCTCATATGCACTCATCCCCCAAGTCAGATTATCCAAGAAACAATCCAATGCATCTAATGGGTCCACTGATTTCAGCATACTTATAATAGCAGCCATGGCATGAGGTTGAAGGCCAAAAGTAATTTATCAGGCTAACAATTTCTAATGTAACAGTATATTCACTAAGCAACTGAAATAATATTTAGTTTCATCTTTTTTTTTGTTAATGGTTTGTTATTATCCCATTAATCATACACGTGTATCCTCACTCTCTTTATATACACACATAGAGATATAAACATAAAGACATATAAAATAAATAGATTTAGTAAGCAAAATAATAAAGGTGTGTGTACAGTTACATGCCTAAAACAGGGGAGAAATCTATTTCCAGCTGCAAATCACAAGAAATACCAGTTTTGCCATAACTTATGGTTCTGCAATAGATAGATAAAGGTTGGGAAATGTCACCCTAGCATAGACATGGCTTTTTAGACAGATATTAAAGATGCTTTTCTAACTGTTTGTATTACATGTATTGTGTAAACTAGCGCACTGCATGAACTAACTGTGGTTAAAAGTATGTTTAATACACATTATGTTTAGAGGATTTAAGAAGTAAAATGTACAATATTACATCTATTTGGCATGGCTATTAACCTTTAATAACAAAGGAGTTCCAAAGAGTACAGATAGTGCTTCCAAAATACTCAGTGTATGCTAGAAGGAGAGTTATATTATTAGAAGCATTAAAGTAGAAGTATTAAAGTATGAGACGCATGGTAACAATGATAGCCTGGAGTGCAAGTGTCACACCCGGTTTAGATGCAATCTCCAAACTAAACAATATACTTTGCCAAGTGTTCACACCACAATAGAAAGAAGCATGTTTTCTCTCTCTTTATGTTTTGCCTTTCTTTTCAGAATGATGCGCCATCTTCCTTATCTTTTGAGAAGTTACACACATTTGAATACACATAAAGCTATCCACTTATGTGTGGATATACAGCCCTATTAAATTCGAAGCCCATAATTCCAACGGCAAGCCCGCAATGACTGCAGAATTTGGCCTGAGTTACAGGCTTGGGAGGCAAGCCCGTAAACCTGAGCTGCGCACACAAGCTGTAAAAGGGATGGATGAGCCACGAGCGGCAATAATTATCCAATTGCGGTATAACGTAGTGCAACTAACAGCCAATAGAAAGCTGGAAACTGCAATTAACGCTGCAGGAAGGGTCTAAAAGGGAGCTAAACCCCTAAATCATTGATTGTGCTGTAGCTGAGCAAGTGAACTAGGCGTTTCAGGGATTTTTAGCTTTGGAGAGAGAGAGAGAGAGAGAGAGAGAGAGAGAGAAAAGGAGCATTGTAAGTTTTTTTTTTATATTTTGACCTCAAAGATAATTTAACCCTTAATTTACAACACACATAATTACATCACATAATTCACACTCATAGATTAATACGTACACATAGCTATAAATAACGGTGGGCCACAGCATATCTACCCTCCCCCCAATACAATTATTAGACTACACATAATAATTACATTCTTGTTTTACCACATACAAATTCACATATATATTATTCTAGCGACTTGCCCGTCAAAAATGATGGGGCAATAAAATTGTAAGGCATGTAATGCTGTTTGCCACAGACATTAGCGAGGCTCTTGGTTGCTGTACTTTTTTTATGAGAGGCGCTTTTGCTGTTATTGTAAGGTCGGCGCTGCTCTCCTTTTTGCGCTCATTGCAAGGCTGACCCCTCATGTAGTTTGTGTGCTATGAGCAGCGTTGGCTCTCGTTGTGAGGCGCGCAGTGAATGTTTTTTGTGTTTATTGCAATAGTGTTTTGTTTTTTTGCGTACTTTTGTATGCTAATTAAATAATTAAAAGAAATAATAAATTGTTATACTTTACCTATTTGTAAGTAATATATGCAGGAAGCATTGTGCTGAAGAGCTGACAATCTGTTTCTATGTTCCTGCAGCATACAATGTAGGTTTGCACTGTTGTGGAGCTGAGGTGTAAGTGTGAGCAATGTGTGCAATGTGTAGTGTAAATAGTGTGCGCGTGCGAGGAAAAGCCGTTAGGGTAGCTGTGTACTTCCGCATTGTGTAAGTTAGTGTTGTAAAATGGCGGCGAATGTGTATGTGGTACGCGGTTGTGGATGATTTAGCGTCCTTGCTAAAAGTGTATCTTGTACCTCGTACGGGTTTTTTGAAAAGCTATATGTGCTTGGTGGTGTTTTGAGGCTTTAGGGTCCTGTAGCCTTGTTTTTGTTTTTTGCGGCAGCCATTTTTTCTCTCGCCAAGGGGATTTTCGTGTGTCCAAACTTGGTAATTTGGACTTAAATGGCGATGTAACTTCACTTGCAGAGGTCCTGGGTGCCCCCCTTGCTGTGGGTAAGCTTTTTATCTAATATTTGTGTGTATTTATTGTTTTTTTTATGTTTACAGGTGCGCGCGGTTTGGCCGCTAAAGTCGTATTTTTGCGAGTTCCGCGTCTCATATTATTTTATTGTCAGTCCGTAATTTTTGCGTTCTATGTTTCGCGGCTTTTTTTTTTTGTGTAAGTCCGTATTTAGTCATTGCGTGTTAGATGTATTTTTTCAAAATCCTGCTTCTGTGGGTGTTTGTAACCCCTTGTGAGGCGCCATAGAGCCTCCACCTCCGCATTTGCGGCCTGCAATGAGCCTTCGGCTGTGCCAGGGTCACTCTAGGTGGGCAGGTCATAGCAGAGAAGTCAGACAAATCTCAGTCCACTAGAGGAGGAACTGGCAAACCACTCCAGTATCACCTGTCGTATTCCTATGAGGCCCTCAGGGGAATGTTGATACTCCACAATATCACTAACTGGTCATTTGCAAACCTTGTGGAACAGCACAGGCAGAGACCTAGCTAAATGTGCTGCAGTCCATAGGGTCACAGAGAGTCAGACACGACTGAAGGACTGAACAACAAATAATAAAATGTTCCCTGGGTACTTGATACAGTATATGTGATGTGGAGGTGAAATATGGCCACTATTTGTTTTACCAAATGTAGATGTAATGAGTGAGATGTATATGGAATTACCGTATGTATTTTCAGCCCTTTTTTTAAGGCTAAAAAGGGCCCCCTCGGCTTATACTCGAGTTACTCCCCCTAGTGTGTCTCTAACCCCCCCCCCCCCCCGTGTCTCTCTAACCCCCCGTGTCTCTCTACCCTCTGTGTCTCTTTCCCTCTCCCCTCCCCCTCATCAACCCCCCCAACCTCAAACCCCCTCCTCCTCATCAACCCCCTCCTCAACCCCCTCCTCACTGTCTCCCCTCTAAATACCTCCCCCTCACTTACCTGCTTCTTCTCCGGCCTCTGCTCCGTCTTGACCCCGGCTCACATGTGACGTCACATGCGCACTGCGACATTAGCATATCCGGAACCCGGTATATGCTAATGAGGTGGCGCATGTGAAGTCACATGCGCGCCGGGGTCAAGACGGAGCAGAGGCCGGAGAAGAAGCAGGTAAGTGAGGGGGAGGTATTTAGAGGGGAGACAGTGAGGAGGGGGTTGAGGAGGGGGTTGATGAGGAGGAGGGGGGTTGAGGTTGAGGGGGAGGAGGGGTTGATGAGGAGGAGGGAGGTTGAGGAGGGGGGTTGAGGTTGGGGGGGTGAGGAGGGGGATGAGGATAGGGGGGTTGAGGATGAGGATGGGGGGTTGAGGATGAGGATGGGGGGTTGAGGAGGGGGGTTGATGATGGGGGGTTGAGGATGGGGGTTGAGGATGGGGGGTTGATGTTGAGGAGGGGGGTTGAGGTTGAGGGGGGTTGAGGAGGGGTTTGAGGATGAGGATGGGGGGTTGAGGAGGGAGGATGAGGAGGGGGTTGAGGATGAGGAGGGAGGTTGAGGAGGGAGGTTGAGGATGAGGAGGGAGGTTGAGGATGAGGAGGGGGGTTGAGGTTGAGGAGGAGGGTTGAGGATGGGGGGTTGAGGATGAGGGGGTTGAGGATGAGGAGTGGGGTTGAGGAGGGAGGTTGTGAATGAGGAGGGGGTTGAGGAGGGTGATAAGGGAGGGGGGAAGAGACACAGGGAAGGGAGAGGGGAGAAGAGACACAGGGAAGGGAGAGGGGAGAAGAGACACGGGAGAGAGAGGGGGGACACAGGGGGCAGCACATTTCCCACCCTCGGCTTATACTCGAGTCATTCATTTTACCCAGTATTTTGTGGTAAAATAGGTGCCTCAGCTTATACTCGGGTCGGCTTATACTCGAGTATATAGGGTATATTGATATTTCAGGGTCCACATTAGAGCCTCTGTGAGTGAGAAAGGGTTAATATGGCATGAGTTTCATGTTTTTGTGTCAGGTAGTGTGTCTTTAATTGCTTTGTGCATGTTGCAGCTTGGCTTTTCATATTGGCATATGCATGACCTTTCCAACATATGATCAACAAAAATTTATATTTTTTAATTGCCTATTTTTTATTTGGGGGATTATTGTGCAAGTAATTGTAATGCCGCTCCATGCTTTCCCCATATTTTAATGTCCACTAGTGTCTTTATATTGTCCTTTACAGTGTTTAAAAGTTGTCTGTAATCCCTTTGCTGGTCCTATTTGGAGGCTGTAATGTTTTGGCCTCCATTTGCAGGTTACAGGCTTCAATGCCATACAGCCTTATTAAATTGCGATTCAGTAAATTTACAAGGGCTCTATTTAAGCACACAGCATATTTTATTTACAGAAGTTGTTAGTTACTGAAGACCTTGCTTTTGTATAGAAGTTCACTAACTAAAAACTTCTGTAAAAAAATATGCTGTGTGCTTAAATGGAGCCCTTTTAAATTTGCTGAAATCGCAATTTAATAAGGCTGATGGTGTCTTTGGAAATTCCTTGCAATTTAATAGCAAAATTGAAACGTAGCAGTTACGGGCTTGACAGAACAAAGGATTTGCGGGTGTGAAGTTCCACATTCCACGTCCCATAGGCTTTTTTCGGCCTTAAGCCGCAAGTCGTGATCGTGTAGCTATGTTACGTGGGCTACGTTATGGGCTATAGTTTTACACATTATGGGGATTTAATAGGCCTGTTTGACTAGTAAAATCTGCCATTCATCAAAACCCCCAAAGAAAGTCTATACAAGCAGGTATAAACTATAACTGCAGTGATATTTATAGTTCAGTAGACAAATATAACATTGAATCTTGGGCGTTTACTTACAGATGTAAATTTAGACTATTAGTAAATCTCACGTCAAAAATGTTACCTACTTATTTATCGTACTGTACCCTTGACAAATAAAAAAGTAAAAAAAAGTAATGCATTAATAATGTAAATCTAATTGCTATCTGATAAATGCATAACTAATCCCTATTTTATACGACAGAATGTTACACCACTCCTATGTTTGCCTATTTGAAGCTCAGATTCGGCTGCCTGATGTCGCCTCGAAGCTGTGGACTGTTTGACTGTCCTAACTCACAGAAATGCAGTCATATAGGGCCTTATTCAATTGTGATTTGTCCAATTGAATAGGGCTCTATATAAGCACATAGCATATTATTTTTAAAGAAGTTTTTAGTTAGTGAAGACCTTGCTTTTGGATAGATGTTTATTAACTAAAAGCTTCTTTAAAAAAAAAAAAATGCTGGGCGAACTCAAAACTGCGCCTGACTCCTGACCTCTCTCCGCTCCTATCTATTACCACCTCTCCCCTCTTCGCAAAAGATCTCCTGAACGACTCAAAAGCCTGGTGGACCTTCCACGGGTTGGACAGGATAGGGGCTTGGTTCAAAGAGGGCCAACTCATTAGCTTTGAGCACCTTAGGGATAATTTTGATCTCCCACTAAAGGAACATTTCATCTTTTGTAAGTTTAGTCATTTTATATGGACCCTGGGAAGGACTTTAGGCCAACCTCAAACAAATTGGATGACACGCATGTGCTCGGACGCCCCGCCATCTAAAAGCACACTAGGCAGGATACGTGAGAAACTCAATAGCCCGCTGAATAATAATAAACCTAAGCCCTTGACAAAATGGGAAGAGGACTTGGGCCAGACATGGGACCTGGAAAAATGGGGACACATTAGCCAGAGACTAGCGAGAGGTTCCTATAATTACAGCCTAATGGAAACTTCACTAAAAGTACTTCATAGGACTTACATTACCCCATCAAGGATCCATAAGATGAACCCTAAAGAGCCTGACGGTTGTTTCAGGGGATGCCCAAAGACGGGGACCTTCATCCACATATGGTGGACATGCCCCAAGGCTCGGGACATCTGGTCCGAAATAGCCCGAATAGCCTCAAAACTTTGCCTCACTCAAATAACCCCCTCTATCGAAACTTGTCTCTTGCGACAATGACCCCCCTTAGTGTCCAGGCCCCAGGATAGGTTACTCCAGTCCATATTTTTGGCGGTAAAAAGCCATACAGCCAGTAAGTGGAAAAACATTAGCTTATGCCTGAGAGAGATCATAAATAAAATAAACTTTACACCTCGTTTCAGACACTTACGCCAGCTTCCTGTCTATTTGGGAACCCTGGATAGCTTCCAACCACAGCATTGATCCGGGATAGAGTAACACCAGGCAGGCTGGGGGGGGGGGGGGGGTCTGGAGCAGTGGTGGCTGGATGGCGCGTGGATGGGCACCCTAGCTGGACTGAGTGTAAAAGTAAGTAGATGGAGGCACCGCCTGTGGGGGGCCGCGGGGGGCTGGGGACAGGGGGGTTGTCTTAGAGGGACATGGGAGCCCAATACTGTTGGATTCTGATATAGCCTACCTTGCCCCATATTGGGGTGCAGATATCTTTGGAAAAGAGTAATTCTAAGCATGAACTTTATCGCTCTGTTCTAAGTTAGTTTTAGTCTTTAAAGTATTACTAACGTAAACTTGTTTGCTGTTCTTTTTCCTTTGTTCTGTGTTGTTTTTTTTTGTTTTTGTTTTTTTTGGTTTGGGTCTTACTTGTTTTTACTTGTTATTGGAAAACGGAAAACTGTTGTTGGTGTGGCTCACGAAGGGATTGCAACAGGGCAGCCATTATTAAGGTCTAACATCATAGCAGGTGCATTAGGTAACAGCTTTTGTTATGTTTCCTTGAATTGTAACTGCACTTTATATACACTGTTGTAATTTTCCAAACTTCGTGAGTCAATAAAAATTATTGAATAAAAAAGAAATATATATGCTATGTGCTTATATAGAGCCCTATTTAATTGGCCAAATTGCAATTGAATGAGGGTCAGTGTGAGTAGTGTGTTCTCTGCATTTAAGGCCATCACGCTGGGGAACAAAGAACACATTATTGTATTTAATACAGTATATCTACCTTGCATTCAGATATGCTTATCTATGCTATTCCCAATTTCAACATGTATTGTTATCTGTGTCTGTTATGTAGCACGTTCTTGCATTAAAAATGTGTTTAACCTTAACTGAAGCAAGAAATTGTAAGTCAAAAACGTCAAAAATAACAGTCAGTTTAACAAAAGCAGCATCAATGCATCAAATCAAAAATCCAAGACATCTTTTGAACTAGAAAATTCTCATTAATACAAGGATATGATTATATAAAATGCCATGACTTCTTAAAGAAGTTCAACAGTTAGCATATCAAAGCATACTCTAAAATTGTGGTACAAGCATAGCCCAAAAGTGCACTGTATTAAAACGATATTGGGGTTAAAACTTGGGAAACCCTTTGCCTATTCGTGAAGGTTCAGTCCATATAAATGTTATGATGAGCCCTGTGCACTATAAAATCCCAAAGCACTCTACTGGAGAAGAGAAAAAGCAAACATTTAATTGAAAATCCTGCATTGGTCAGTGCGCCCCATTAAGCATGTTGCAAAAAATATTGAAACATAAATTACTACTCTAATAAGACTGGGATGTCAAACATTAAGCCATCCCAACATTATCAGCCTTATTAAATTGCGATTCGGTAAATTTAATAGGGCTCTATATAAGCACAGAGCATATTCTTTACAGAAGTTTTTAGTTAGTGAATACCTTGCTTTTGGATAGAAGGTCACTAACTAAAAACTTCTGTAAAAAAAATATGCTGTGTGCTTATATAGAGCTCTTTTACATTTACCGAATCGCAAATTAATAAGGCTGTATGTACTTTTTAGCTAACCTGATGGTACACCCAATCAGTGCACAGTACTTTACTCTTCATTGTCTACTTGCACCTACTACAAATATAGCATGAGAATGTAAGGATTAAACCATTCAAATGGTAACAAAATCTGTGGTAATAAAACTAGTTGCTTTATCTAGCTATTATAATATCAATCTTGATAATATACAATTTAAATTCACAATGCATAAACTAAAGGAAATAAAACACATAGTTCAGAACTAAATAAAAGAACATTATAAACACATGACAAAACAGAAATGATTACTAAATAGTGAGGCAGTAATTGGGTTTACGCTATAAGCCTTGCATCACTTTACATTTGTATTGTTTGTATGTTTTGTTAATTCACATTTGTTTAATGTGTGCTTGCTGTTATACATTTTTAAAATGTTCATTGTTTTTGCTTTCCATATCAACTTTGTACTAATTTGGTGCACTTGCTCGCATTTATTACTGACTTTTATGGTTTCTTGAATATATAACTGGAATCTCTCCTTAAAAACTGTGTGGACTAGGGAAGGAAGTATTCAGGGGAGAAGAAAAAAGCAAAAGTCACAGAAAAGAGTTTGCTAATTGTTGATAATATATGTGTCTCATCATTTAAAACTAATTCACTGAATGTTGTATTTGTAGGTATGCAGGGTATACCTCCATTGGAGGTGCCTGCACTCTGGGGTGTCATACCCAAGTACTTGTTAAAATGACAATTTTTTGAAAACCTCCTGGATCCTTCTACTACATCATAATTCACCTGCTATGTCTTGGTGCCTTGTGGGTGTCTCAGTTGCTCTCTCCATTTACATTGCATGGGGTTCTGGAAAGTTTATTCAACTTTTATGATCAGTGAAACAAGTTAGAAATAGCACAACCAACCACTCTCAGAATCCCTTGGGAATCCATATATTATTGCACCAATTTCACCAATCACAAATTTCTAATGGCCACTAAGTCCTTATGGGTGATGACAAAAACACATGGCTTCAGTATATGCAAATGACAAGGCATTACATATTTACAAAACGGTTTCTTACTTAAGTGAGAGGTGCTCAATCAGAGAACGAACTAACCTTAATAGGTTTGTTATATGGACTCTGAGAGCAATCTCTTTTATCTCACTTGTGCACTTCACAGGGAGAAACATCCTGTAGTATATCAGTCTGGTCCTACTCACTGGAATAGTCCAGCCCCGAAATACCAGGCAATTCTACCTTAAACAGGGTAAGAGATCAACAATTTAGAACTTTCAGCAGGGAGGTGACTTACACAATAAAGTGAGGCTCACAACATATAGTATTCATGACATCTTGCCATGCTTACTGGGCAATCAGGTAACAATACCAAATGACCGAGAGAGACTTTTTTTTTCTTCATGGAACGAATGCTTACTCCTGATCTGATTCTGAAGTCCATACACCCCTGTGTGGCTGTTTTATGTATTGCATTCATACTATTTTATGACTCTAGTAAGGCAGATTCATATGCATTTGAAGCCCAGCAAATCTGCTGTGATTGCAATTCACTGCAAAGAAAATATATATAGTACTCATCATCAAAACACTTTACAGCCTCTGTGAAACTTAGTGAATATATTGGAAAGTGCATTTTTATGTTATGCAAATATATAAAAGAAAAATTATGTTGTTTTGGGATAATTGATTTTAGCAACAGCGTCATGGAAAACTGAGGGTTCAGTAAATACTCCAATACAATTCTTCATGTTTATATTTATAAAGGCTATATAAATATAAGCAATGTATACTTGACTAAGAAAGCTCTCTATTCTCACCTCCTCGATCTTCATTCTGAGCATTGGTTTCTGCGGCAGGTATAGCAGTACCAATACCAAAGCTGGCTACAAACATGGCGCCCTCATGTGGTCAAAGTGTTTTTTGGCAATTTTCAGATGACACACATTTGACAACAAAGAGTCCATGAACTACACCACATGTACTGCTTTGCAATGAGCTGGGATATGGCTCCCCACCAAACAAAGGACAAGGGCAAACATTTGATGTGTGTTATACTAACAAGCCTCAGGGAAGCTAGACAATGGAATTATTATTAGCAGATGCAACACCGGAGACTAAATAGCAATAAAGTGGCCTATATCTAATCTGATCAGATATTTTTAACAAAATCAGGGAACATGACCTAAGCAAGGCCCAGTTGGTATGTGCACGTAAGAATGTATACCCAATCACTTATTACGGTAAATAAAAAGATTAGACACAGACCACTTCTTGGGAGATAACTCGCCACAGCGTTTATTGGTAAACACAACATGATGTAATAACCATAACAATAAATAAATCAACATAACCACACAAGGCGAGGAGCCTGGCCAGAGACAGTACACCCTATGCCCTGAACTCTCGTCCAGGGCCTACCGTGTTGGAACATCCGTACCACCTTAGGGTAGGATCTCATCCATTTTACCACTGACCCGGCGACTCCCTTCAAAACCCGCTGCTGTGGCAACAACATAAACAAACTTTTGATAACATATAATATATACTACAATAATACATCCACAGCAACTAGTGCTTAAGACAATAAACAACTTAACCCCCAACTTGCCATTATTCATTCTTAGTTTTTTTGATTTCAGTGAGAGCTGTTACTTATCACATAACATCTATCCATAGGGGTTTAGTTGGTGCTATGGGAGATTGATTTTACACATAAGAGTTTAGGCTCACTGTGAACATCCACAGGTGAACACCCATAAGATTAGGGTACCTTTCTGAAGGGAGCCATGTAATTGCACTTTAGGTAAAATATTCCATAATAGCAAGGAACTGTTCATACAAATCGATCACTTGCAAGGGTTTGTTGTGGGAGGAATGTAATAGCTAGGTGGCTCTCTACGTGGCAGGTTCACTTGTACCATTTCCTATGGGAGCCATGTAATCGAGCTCCAAGTCTGCCAAATACCCAGCTTCTGAAACTACAGAAGCTTTACATTATAAATTTGAGCTGCAACATCTAATGTAATCTTATATTTACAGTTCCTACTATACCTTCATGATTTTTCTCCTGTCTACCTATCCTAACAGGGTCTGAATGAGCGGTCTGTCTCCTGAAAATGGAGATGTCTTATCAAAGTTGTTACATACCTCAACTTGTACAAACCTATATGCCTTGCAACAAACAGTGAATGCACAAATTTGCCTACTGATGAATAAATTACCATGTCCTTGGGTGCTGCTGGTGGCATGTCTCTTGCTGAGGCAAGGGAAGTTAGTTAAGTTAACTGTGATGATCAAATTTTGCAAGCAATCATGTAGATAATCTATCTGATTGTCTAAAACCTTGCACTGGGAGTAATCTCTTTTTATACAGTTCTAGAATTGCTTTTCTTTAGAAAAAATTGGCCGGATTCAACTGCAAGCCCGCAACTTGATCGTTGTAGGCTGAATGTCTGCGGGTGTGTTGCGGGCTCCCGTTCCTCTCCAATTACAATGCTATTTAATTGCTCAAGTCCGCAAGTTACTGGCCCAAAGCCGAAACTGTAAACCACGCACTGGTTCGTAGCAGTTCAGGGCGGGATTCTGATCAATTAAGCAAGCCTGTAACCTCCCATTTTGAATCAGCCAATAGAAAATGAGACCGTCATTATTACCGCAGTAAAACATGGAGGTTACATGTCAATCAATTAGGTTTGGGGGTACAATATGCTCAGACTCGCAAACCCGCAAAATAAAGAATTATGAAAATGAATGCCAATACTGTTCTAGTCCATATGGGTGGCCTGATATGTATTAACTCATTGATACTCCAGATTAATTTAACCCCCAAAATGAAACATAAAAATAAATCTTATATACTGCCTAAGCTTAAGACTATTGTGCAATTAATTCTAATGTCTATCATTGCTTTCCGTGTTATTTACAGTGGTACAAATAGGTGTTTAACCCCCTTGCAAGTCCTCTCTAGCACTCATAGGATTTTCTCCTTCTTTTGCCATTTACGGGTGTGAAAACATTTGCGGGCTTTGGGAAATTGAGCAATTGAATAGCGATTTGGGATTTTAGCGTAAATTGTAAAAGTAAAAGATCAAAGGCTCCGGGAGGCTGTAAGCTATGGGTTTAACCATCGCAATTTTTTCAAGGCCGTAACTTGTAAGCCCTTTGGAGCCCGCAAAAAGACGCCAATTGAATAGCAAATTAACTTGCGACCACAGTTATGGGCTACAGTAACTTACAAAAGCTCAATTGAATCTGGCTCATTGTGTTGTGTTATGTGCATAAATAAACTACTCCATTATTTTACAAAGGTTCATGCATATATATGTGTAGATGCTGCCCACTCAGATAAGCAGCCTCCTTCTGCATATTTTAGTTACTTCATTTGTTCTGCAATTTTTTTTGTCTTTTTCTAATTATACCACCTTTTTCTTTTGTTCCCTGCTCTCTTCAATTTCAGTTACTCTCCTTTTACTTGCTCTCTTGCTACCATCATTTCTAGGATAAAAATGGTCAACTGCAGCTGATTCCATACTGCCCCTTCAAATTTGTCTTACTAGGAAACTAAAAAAATAAAATATTTTATTCACTGTTATTGAGTCTCCACTCTTTAGTATGTACATCATTGTGTATGCTGTCTTTGCTATCCCTTGTCATTTCACACTTTATTTGTATTAAAGACTTAGAGATTGCATATGATTTACTACTGTCCTGAGCTCTGTCATGTATCTCTTTAGGAACTCTATCACTGGAACAAGACTTTGCTTCTGCTGTCCTAGTACTTTAATACTGGATTTGTGAATCTGTGTCATCTGATGTGAAGCAACTTGTGGTTTGGTTTTACTTCATGATTATATCACAAGGTTAGCAGGTTAAATTCTTGGTTATGATTGCCTGGGTGTGTGTTAGATACAGGTGGTCAGCAGTATAGCATTAACACTACCTCATTTAACATTGGATATAACACAGTTTTGCCGACACACAACGGTGTACGAGCCAGAATGATTTGGGGGGGGGGGGGGGATACAGCTCATTGTATACACAGGCCATAAAATAGCTTATATATATACATACAAACATAGAAAAATCTAGGGGGAATTTGTTCCCCCCCATGCCCCCCAGGTCCTACACCCATGCAGACACATCCCCTAGTAACACTGATTCGATGCTTGTGTATCATTCCAAAACATCAAGAGCCATGGAAGACATTTTAAAATAGATTGCCTGTGATTTATTCTATTTTAATATTGACCCGTTTAACACTGTTTGGTTTAGCACTTGGTGAAGGGGTTAACATATTCTGCTGATGAAGGGTGTTAACATATTTTGCTGACATATTCACTTGAGATATAGCCTAACCATAATAAAATGTTCTCATCCTTGGGATATCTTGCGACCTTACTAAAACACAAAACATTTCTAGTTGTTCTAAGAAACAGAAAACACCTGATTATCCGTCCTTGTACCGATTAACTTGTACTGTGTAAATCGCCTCTAATATCCGCCTTCTTTAGCAAGTATATAACCTATGCTATGACGTAGCTGTAACGGAACCCATCACTGTTTTACCCTGTTTTATGGTTATTTAATTATTATGGTTAAAATATGATCACATTGCTGTACTGTAGATATGTTGTTTTATGTTCTACAGAATATATTGGCTCAGAATATTACAGCTACTAGGCTAATAGATAATTCTATTACAGAGACTCCTCATAAGATAAGGAAGTCTATTGTATAAAGTGTTTTATTATGAGACATAGAACAAAGAGTATAATCTGATCAATGTCTGATTGTATCAAAGTAGCCAGGTAGCCTCAGGGAGGTGTGACCACACTTATTGTCTCTCTATGTGTATTGTGTGGCCAAATATGGGGGATGTGTATTGCCTGTGGAAAGAGATGGGTATATACAGGGAGTGCAGAATTATTAGGCAAGTTGTTGTTTTGAGGATTAATTTTATTATTGAACAACAACCATGTTCTCAATGAACCCCAAAAACTCATTAATATCAAAGCTGAATATTTTTGGAAGTAGTTTTTATTTTGTTTTTAGTTTTAGCTATTTTGGGGGGATATCTGTGTGTGCAGGTGACTATTACTGTGAATAATTATTAGGCAACTTAACAAAAACAAATATATACCCATTTCAATTATTTATGTTTACCAGTGAAACCAATATAACATCTCAACATTCACAAATATACATTTCTGACATTCAAAAACAAAACAAAAACAAATCAGTGACCAATATAGCCACCTTTCTTTGCAAGGACACTCAAAAGCCTGCCATCCATGGATTCTGTCAGTGTTTTGATCTGTTCACCATCAACATTGCGTGCAGCAGCAACCACAGCCTCTGCCTGTGGAAAGAGATGGGTATATATATTTCTGCATAACAAAATAAAGACAGTATTCTTTGACTCCCAATTGAGTGTCGTCCAATATGGGTGGTCTGGGCTTCTGAGACTGCGCAGTGCTTCTATATGGATATTTAATGCTGAACCTGACTCTCCCTCTGGAACACTTGGATGGGATTATACCAACTTCACTTTTACACAGCAGCTTGCCAGGGAAAAAGACGTCTCCAACGGCTGATACCCTCTCACTACCGGGGTAGCCGTTACAGTAGCATTAAACAAATTTGTACTGAGAATGATTGTTTGTGTGTTACTTCCAGTACGGCTCCTCAGCATTCTGACTGGGGCCTGTGTGTTCCAAGCTGCCAACTACTGAATTAGGAAGCCCCAACAAACTGGTGTCGAGAAGTGGGATACAGATCATCAAAGTACGGCGGAGTGGGTGAGTAGAGTGAATTGTGTCTATTTGCACCTTCCTTTGCTACCGCTCTCGTCGTCCTTTGTAAACTGTGTACAAGTAAATAAGTTGGGCACACTCCCTGAGGTAGGGAGAAGTAAGTCTTGGGTAGACTACAGGTATAGTCCCTGAGGTAGGGACACTCCCTGAGGTAGGGAGACTCTCTAAGGTAGAGAGGGTAAAGCTTGGAAGGCTAAAATTAGGCCTCTGGAAGGCCATATGTATATCAAGGAGATATATATATATATATATATATATATATATATATATATATATATATATATATATACATATTATTCCTAAGGTGAGAATAGAAAGGATAAAATTGATATAAATATATACTTGACGGCTTGGTTGACAGTGCCCCAAATCCGCTTTTGCTTGCTCATGAATTTTGCTGTATTGCTGTGCTGTTTAAGATAAGAAATGTTTGCTATTCTGTGTAAAAATCAGGAAGTAAGGTCTCTGGAGACTGTAAGACGCACCGTCTCTGTGTCTAGGGGAAACCCGTTAACTCGAGAATATCTGTCGGAATTGTCGGAGCTATTTCACCTCAGTACAGCCGCTCCTATTCTCTGATTGACAACTGGGATAGCAAATAAGGTTACGTTGTCTATTGAGACAACCACCTAAAGTTTTTAAGAATAGGAGGATAGTTGGAAATGGGTACTTCCCAGTCTAAACAATATCCACCTCCCAACCCGGGAGAATCATGCAAAGCTGTCATATGTAGATGTATACACAGAGCAACATCAGGTCCCGTGAAACAGCAAATGAGATAAGGGATAATAAAAGAAATAGGAACACAAAAATATAAAGGAACTTTTTCTTTACATACATTTATATAATATTCTGATTGCTTTTGTTTATAAAGTAGATGGATTGTCTTGTGTTTTGCTACAAATAAATTTGTGAGTGTTTGCTGTACATTCTTTTCTTTGCAATACAACTGAGAAATGCAGGTTAGAGAATTTTCCTCTGTGTCTTTAAGGCTGTAGAGATCGTGTACACCACTGAGATATATTTCTAAAGCCGGCATAAATATAAAAAAAGGGAAATGTTTTTCCAGAAATATGTAACAGTTAAGGATTTATGGTCTATCTTGTTTGTAAGTGTAAGACAATGTGTTCTTTCTGTTTTAAAGCTTATCTCCTCGTCCCAAAAAAAAAAAAAAAGATGTGAGTTTTTGTGACAGGATTCCCCCTCCCGGCAGAAAATTCTTAAGGTCGTATTTAGTTTGGATAAGAAAACTGTCATGTGTATGGAATGTTGTTGTTGAACTTTTTAAGATGGATTCTAGTATTTGTAGTTAAATGTTTGTGGAGAGGTCTCAGGAAGCGGAGTGTTAGTTGGGAATTATTGTAAGTTAAGTACAGAACTGAAGGGAAATAATTCCTAGAAATGTTTTAGTAAGTGATTCAAAAGGGACATTTTGCATGTGATTTGATCCAAAATGGGATCATAATAGTTTGTTTTTGAATAGATTGCAAATAGTAAATACGGAAAGAGAAACAGGCAGCCCTCATTATTATAGAGAAATTGTGGTTCATCCCTGTGATTACAATTAGATTTTGCGAAAAGGAATTTTTTTTAACCGTAGGTGACCAACTGGTTATGAAAGCCCTTAACCACCGAATTAATCCTTCTACATATATGATGTATCTGAAGTGAATGTGTCAAGGACACCATGACTCAGACTGACATCAGACTTCTCATACAGACTTTTAGACTTTGGTACAGAGTCAGGATGGAATTGGGCTAACGTCCCTCCCATTACGTGACAATGACTTTAGATTTGTCCAGGATTTAAGGGCAATTAATTACTTAGTCATCCCAATTGCCCCGATTTGTCCCTGATATCACTGCTCTCATTTCGGCCATTCCCCATGACGCCACTATATTTACTGTTATTGATTTATCAAACGCATTATTTTCGGTCCCATTGGACTTTGAGACACAACTACTTATGGCTTTAACTTTTGATGGGCGCCAAATAATATGGACCCATCTTCCCCTAAGGCTACATGGATTCACCAGCTGCTTACTCACTGGTGCTCCAACATACCTTGGGGTCATGGACCCGGGTCCTGGTTCTGTCCTACTTCAGTACGTCAATGACTTACTGTTGTGTACTCCTAACGGGGAAGCCAATAGACAGGATTCACTCAGTTTGCTACAGCATCTAGCAGCTGAAGGTCACAAGGTAACTAAAAACAAAATACAAATGGGAGCAACACACGTTGATGATTAATTATTGCAGGCAATGGATCCCTGAATGCTCACACTATGACTCCATTTTACGTACGGCTGCTAAGGGGGACAGCCCAGAACATATTCAGTGGACTCCAGGCATGACTAAAGCTTATGTGACCTTAAAAGTTAGCATTATGCAGGCCACTGCTTTAGGACTACCTGATTATTGTAAACCATTCCACCTGTATGTGAGGGACAATTGTAAAACCATGGCCGTGGTCTGTGCTCAAGATCACGGAGGTAGTATGTGTCCCGTTGCATTATTTTCCAAAGTAGTCCCTACTCCGGGCCAGGGGATGCCGGTGTGTCTCCGAGCATTGGCTGCTTGTGCTGTGGCCGTACAGAGAGCACCCCTTACTTGTAGTCTTCCCACAGCCCTATACCCTAGCCTGGACACCGAAATGGAAGTTATCATAGGCAATAACCTGCACCGACATTCACCCACAGTTCAGCCTGAGATCACCCCCCCCCCCCCTTTTTTTCCCCCCGCTCAAGAGCAGGGACAGAGAGAACAGAAACCGCAGCACCAACCAGTAGTACACACTGAAAACGAAACAAGTAAAAACTGATAACACATAGCAAGTACAAAGAATCGCAATGATTTTATATCTAGAGGTAATGCTCTAGCTGAGGTAGCAAACAACTCCAACTGTCATTTTGCATCAGAAATTGAAAATCACACTGCCAGACATACATACAAATTTGTATACAGTGTCTACAGAATAACTCTACAGTACCTAACAAAGAATTACATGATCACTTGCCTCCACCCACAGCTCCATTCACCCATTTAAAAATTGATTTTACTCATATCCCAAAGACAGGATCAAAGCAATTGTACCTGTTGGTGATAGTAGATCAGTTCTCACGGTGGCCTGAGGCCTTTTGTAACACAAAGAGAGGATGCTAAGACGGTAGCTAAAATATTAACTACAGAGATAATACTGAGATATGGATGCCCATTGCAAATTAATTCTGATAATGGACCAGCCTTTGTTAGTGCGGTAATTAAGGAACTGGTACAATGGCTACAGATAACCTGGAAATTCCATATCCCTTACCATCCTCAGAGTTCAGGCATAGTGGAAAGAATGAACCGCACTATTAAGGAGATACTTACAAAGGTCACTGCAGGTACATCGTTGAACTGGCAGAAATACTTATCTGCCATTCTAGCAGAAATTAGGATGACTCCTAATAAGTCTACTAAATTGTCCTCTTTTGAGATTCTAATGGGAAGACCATTTCCAACTCCTTGGGTAAAAGGCCCACTTGTAATTATGTCTCGTGATCTTGATCTTATAAGAGAACAATATGTGCAACAATTGATTTATACATTGAATGACATCTATGGTAATGTGTCTTCTCGCTTTCCTTTACCCTCACAGGAACCAACACATCCATTCCAGCAAGGTGACCTCATCTGTGTCCGACAACTGAACAAAACAAAGAAGGGAGGCTTCCCATTCAGACCACCGACTACCGTTGTAGCAGTAACCGGGACAGCCTTCCTCACTGACTCACAGGACATCTAGATCCACGCATCACGTCTGAAGCTGTGTCCAAAGAGGGGTGAAGCAGGTGTCAAAGTCCCTGTGAAAGCGATTGAAGACAGCGATAATAAAAATGTCAGACCTACTCCTGCATCCACAGAATGCATGGAAGAACTTTCTTCTTTTGATGGGCATTATGCTCCTGATTTATTTGCCCTTATGGACATTTCTTAATTGCCATTATGACCCAGACGAACTGGGACCATTAAAGTCTGTTTGTGGTAAACACAATAACACTCACACCAATACTAAGTTCACCTCATAGGCACAAGAGATCCACATGTGATAACACAAATATAAAAAATCATCCCTGGGAACGCAATACATTTTCCATAATGTTACAAGGATATGCTCACTCCTTTAACCTTTCCAATTGCTGGGTATGTGCACATGTCTCTACACATGGGGAAATGGGTATGCCCCTATTTAGCCTTCCAGCAGAAAACTTCACCCAGAGTCACATATATTACAATGGCAGTACACAACTCGAAAATGGAATTTCTTTACTTATGTACAATCAGCCACACCACTTAACTCTATATGGATGCAACACCTCATACGCACGTATTTCCCATCAAAATATAATAAGAGTGTATAATTTATGTTAACCCACACTAACCCAGGGTATAACTGTTTTAGGGCCCTAGGAAAAGGTAAACCTGTTGGTTGGTCCACTTACTCCAATACCACACTTATTTTTTATAGGACCTCCCCTGGTTCCTCCCTTTCTGACCTGTACAAGAGTTGTTCACCTTTTTGCTGTAGTGGTCCCGGATGTCCCTACTTATTTTCTCTTTTACATAATATAGCAATTCATGGTACTGGTTGTAGCGACACTAATGGATCCGTGTCTATTCTCTTCCACCTTATGCCACCTTCTCCAGCCACGGATGTATACTTTATATGTGGCAGGAAAGCCGATCGATGGCTGCCCCCGAATTGGGTGGGCAGTTGTTACTTAGGTCAAGTAATCCCATATATATACACAACCCCAACACTTCCACAAGGCTGCATTAGGAACATGAGGGAAATAGAGCAGAAGAGCGGGTGGAAAATTTTACTAGACACCCTAGGTATAACCTTACCACATGCAGGCGTAGGGAAACTACAGGTAGAACTATCCATCCTTTCTCTACTAGTATAGAAGGCCTTGAATAGCTCTGCTGAAGCAATTGAGAAACTAAACTAGGAGCAGGTGCAAATTTAGAATGGTCGCTTTGCAGAATAGAATGGCTTTAGATTATGTTTTAGCTTCCAAAGACGGTGTGTGTGTGCTTTAATAGGTAAAGAATGTTGTTCTAATATTGATGATAATTCTGTTTGCTCTGTGTCATTACTTCCCTTGTATTCCTTTGTGTTTTTATTACATGCTGCAAGGCGTTATTCCTAAGAATTTTCAGCTCAATACTGTGACTTTTCACCACCTGGTCACAGGTATATCTCATGTACTGATACCCTTGAGGGTCTATAGCCTTCCAGTGTCTAAGTCTGCTTCCTATCACATACAGTCAGGTCCATAAATATTGGGACATCGACACAAAACTAATCTTTTTGGCTCTATACACCACCACAATGGATTTGAAATGAAACAAACAAGATGTGCTTTAACTGCAGACTTTCAGCTTTAATTTGAGGGTATTTACATCCAAATCAGGTGAACGGTGTAGGAATTACAACAGTTTGTATATGTGCCTCCCACTTTTTAAGGAACCAAAAGTAATGGCTGCTCAGCTGTTCAATGGCCAGGTGTTTGTTATTCCCTCATTATCCCACTTACAAAGAGCAGATAAAAGGTCCAGAGTTAATTTCAAGTGTGCTATTTGCATTTGTTGCTGTTCACTCTCAATATGAGATCCAAAGAGCTGTCACTATCAGTGAAGCAAGCCATCATTAGGCTGAAAAAACAAAACAAACCCATCAGAGAGATAGCAAAAACATTAGGTGTGGCCAAATCAACTGTTTGGAACATCCTTAAAAAGAAAGAACACACCGGTGAGCTCAGCAACACCAAAAGACCCAGAAGACCACGGAAAACAACTGTGGTGGATGACCGAACAATTCTTTCCCTGGTGATAAAAACACCCTTCACAACACTTGGCCAGATCAAGAACACTCTTCAGGAGGTAGGTGTATGTGTGTCAAAGTCAACAATCAACAGAAGACTTCACCAGAGTGAATACAGAGGGTTCACCACAAGATGTAAACCATTGGTGAGCCTCAAAAATAGGAAGGCAAGATTAGAGTTTGCCAAACAACATCTAAAAAAGCCTTCACAGTTCTGGAACAACATCCTATGGACAGATGAGACTAAGATCAACTTGTACCAGAGTGATGGGAAGAGAAGAGTATGGAGAAGGAAAGGAACTGCTCATGATCCAAAGCATACCACCTCATCAGTGAAGCATGGTGGTGGTAGTGTCATGGTGTGGGCATGTATGGCTGCCAATGGAACTGGTTCTCTTGTATTTATTGATGATGTGACTGCTGACAATAGCAGCTGGATGAATTCTGAAGTGTTTCGGGCAATATTATCTGCTCATATTCAGCCAATGCTTCAGAACTCACTGGACAGTGCTTCACAGTGCAGATGGACAATGACCTGAAGCATACTGCAAAAGCAACCAAAGAGTTTTTTAAGGGAAAGAAGTGGAATGTTATGCAATGGCCAAGTCAATTACCTGACCTGAATCCGATTGAGCATGCATTTCACTTGCTGAAGACAAAACTGAAGGGAAAATGCCCCAAGAATAAGCAGGAACTGAAGACAGTTGCAATAGAGGTTTGGCAGAGCATCACCAGGGATGAAACCCAGCGCCTGGTGATGTCTATGCGTTCCAGACTTCAGGCTGTAATTGACTGCAAAGGATTTGCAACCAAGTATTACAAAGTGAAAATTTTATTTATGACTGTTAATCTGTCCCATTACTTTTGGTCCCTTAAAAAGTGGGAGGCACATATACAAACTGTTGTAATTCCTACACCGTTCACCTGATTTGGATGTAAATACCCTCAAATTAAAGCTCGTTTCATTTCAAATCCATTGTGTATAGAGCCAAAAAGATTAAAATTATGTTGATGTCCCAATATTTATGGACCTGACTGTGTATACACCACTGCTTACATCCCAAATAAAGATCACGTTGTGATCTAAGAGGGGAATGAAGGGGTTAACATATTCTGCTGATGAAGGGGTTAACATATTTTGCTGATATATTCACATGAGATATAGCCTAACCATAATAACATGTTCTCGTCCTTGGGATATCTTGCGACCTTACTAAAACACAAAACATTTCTAGTTGTTTTAAGAAACAGAAAACACCTGATTATCCGTCCTTGTACCGACTAGCGTGTACTGTGTAAATCGCCTCTAATATCTGCCTTCTTTAGCAAGTATATAACCTATGCTATGATGTAGCAATAAACAAATTTGTACTGAGAATGATTGTGTGTGCGTTACTTCCAGAATTATGACTGAGGCCTGTGTGTTCCAAGCTGCCAACTACTGAATTAGAAAGCCCCAACAAACTGGTGTTGAGAAGTGGCATACAGATCATCAAAGTACGGCGGAGTGAGTAGAGTGAATTGTGTCTATTTGCACCTTACTTTGCTCCCACTCTCTTCCTCCTTTGCAAACTGTATACAAGTAAATAAGTTGGGCACACTCCCTGAGGTAGGGAGAATTAAGTCTTGGGTAGACTACAGGTATAGTCCCTGAGGTAGGGACACTCCCTGAGGTAGGGAGACTCTCTAAGGTAGAGAGGGTAAAGCCTTGGAAGGCTAAAATTAGGCCTCTGAAAGGACATATATATATATATAAAGGATATATATATATATATATATATATATATATATATATATTATTCCTAAGGTGGGAATAGAAAGGATAAAATTGATATAAATATATACTTGACGACTTGGTTGACAGTGCCCCAAATCCGCTTTTGCTTGCTCATGAATTTTGCTGTATTGCTGTGCTGTTTAAGATAAGAAATGTTTGTTATTCTGTGTAAAAATCAGGAAGTAAGGTCTCTGGAGACTGTAAGATGCACCGTCTCTGTGTCTAGGGGCAACCCGTTAACTCGAGAAGATCTGTCGGAATTGTCAGAGCTATTTCAGCTCAGTACAGCCGCTCCTATTCTCTGATTGACAACCGTGATAGCAAATAAGGTTACGTTGTCTATTGAGACAACCACCTAAAGTTTTTAAGAATAGAAGGATAGTTGGAAATGGGTACTTCCCTGTCTAAACAATACCCACCTCCCAACCCGGGAGAATCATGCAAAGCTGTCATATGTAGTTATATACACAGAGCAACATCAGGTCCTGTGAAAGAGTAAACGAGATAAGGGATAATAAAAGAAATAGGAACACAAAAATATAAAGGAACTTTTTCTTTACATACATTTATATAATATTCTAATTGCTTTTGTTTATAAAGTAGATGGATTGTCTTGTGTTTTGCTGCAAATAAATTTGTGAGTGTTTGCTGTACTTTCTTTTCTCTGCAATACAACTGAGAAATGCAGGTTAGATAATTTTCCTGTGTGTCTTTAAGGGTGTAGAGATCGTGTCCACCACTGAGATATATTTCTAAAGCCGCATAAATATAAAAAAGGGAAATCTTTTTCCAGAAATATGTAACAGTGGAGGATTTATGGTCTTGTAATATTTGTTAGTGTAAGACTTGTCTTTTTACTTTGTAGATCAGCTATTCGTACTTTCAAAAATATCTTGATATTGTTGTGGCAATTTGAAGACAATGTGTTCTTTCTTTTTTAAAGCTTGATAACACTTATCTCCTTGTCCCAGAGAAAAACAGTGAGTTTTTGTGACAGGAATTCCCCCTCCCCACAGAAAATTCTTAAGGTCGTAAAAAACTGTCATGTGTATAGAATGTCGTTGGACTTTTTAAGGTGGTTTTCAGTATTTGAAGTAAATGTTTGTGCAGAGGTCTTAGGAAGAGGAGTGTTAGTTGGGAATTATTGTAAGTTGAGTACGGAACTCAAGGGAAATAGTTCCTAGAAATTTAGAAAGTGATTTAAGAAGGACCATTTGCATGTGAATTGATCCAAAATGGGATCATAAAAGTTTGTTTTTGAATAGATTGCAAATAGTAAAAAAGGAAAGAGAAAACAGGCAGCCCTTATTATTATAGAGAAATTGTGGTTCATTCCTGTCATTACAATTTCATTTTGTAGAAAGGAACTTTTTTTCCTTTTTTAACTGTAGGTGACCAACTAGTTATGAAAGCCCTAACGCCCGAATTAATCCTTCTGCATGTATGATGTATCTGAAGTGAATGTGCCAAGGACAGTGTATAACTCAGACTGACATCAGACTTATCATTGACAGACTTTTAGACTCTGATACAGAGAAACATTAATTTGCAATTGTGTATTTTTTGTCATGAGTTCCCCTATCTTCCCCATGTTAAACTGCCCCGTTTAGAGCTATTTCGCATAACACTCCTATTGCTTGGAACCTATCTACAGCGTTGAATGAGGTATAGCTGTATAATGCATTTATTGCATCTAAAAATGCTGAAAGTATGTTACTGAGCTATGGTTATATACATACCGCTCAAGCTGTGATTGAATCTCTGTATTAGCAAATATTGTTTCTTTATTCAATAATATGTTTGTCCCTCTGTTGATACTTTAGATGTTTTGAACCTCCGCTCCCATACATATATATATTCTGTATTATTATGAAATGTAGAATGAAAATGTACATCATAACACTGGGGTGTATTTTTGCCTAGGCCAAGAAGGCCCAGGTATAGGGCCACACTTTTTTTAGGAGGCAACACTCCCCTGAAAATGATATATGATATATATACATTAAGGAGGTGCTGCAAGTAGAGCGTAGGTGGAGTGCAAGCTTGAATGGCCTAGGGCAGCCTAAAACCTAAATACACGCGTTGTTTAAAATTGCATTTTCTTACAATAAACTTATATTAAGAGGAAGTCCTAAAAAGACAGGCACTACCTGATACCAAAGCAGCATAAAGGACAATTAGAGATCACTAATGGTCTCACGTACATGCTGAGTATCAAATATGTTACATGCTTGCTATGGTATCTAAGAACTGTGTAAACACTAATGATACATTATATTTAATATATCAAAATTAAGAATGATCACATCTCAGTAAACTGGCAACAAATCTCTTAATCTTTTACCCACATTATAATTTGGTGATTTAAGGATTGTATCTCCTAGTGGAGTAAAGAGATGTAAAATCAATTGGTGGTAGAGTTATTGGTTTGTGGTTTTAAAAGTGTCATAATTAAGGTTAAGCGTAATACTTGCTACAGTAAGGTTTCAAATAGAGTACTTTTTGGCAGCAGCATAGGAAGGGGGGGTGAGGGGGGTGTACCGCTCCGGCCATCACTTCTTTGGGGGCGGCACCAGCTGCATCCATCAAGATATGCTGGTTTGGGTGGCCCCCATGGGGTCCCCTGTGGCCGCCGCATCCCCCTGTGACCCCCCCAGGTCCCCTCTGGCCCCCACGGATCCCCTGCGGGTCCCCTGTGACCCCAGGGTCCCCTTATAGCCCACTGTAGCCCCCCATAGACCATGTGGCTCCCAGTAACATCCTTCTGCTCTTTGTGGACCTCCTCAGTCCTTGTGGACCCCTGTGGCCTCCCTCTGCCCTCTGGGGGCCCAATTGGTAATTGTGGGCCGCCTGTGGCACGCAGCCCCTTGTGACGCCCCCTCAATCCGTGCGGTTTCCTCTGGCCCCCTGCGGTCTCCCTCAGCCCCCTTTGGCTCACTGTGCCCCCCCCCTCAGTCTTAGCAGGTTCCTGTGGCCCCCCTCTTTCCTTGCAAGCCCTGTGGCCCCTTGCGGGCCTCCACGACCTTCCTCTGCCCACTGTGGCTCCCCTCAGTCAATGTGGGCCCCCTGCGGCTTCCAGTGGCCTCTCTCTGCCCCTTGTGGCCCCCGTCGTTCCTTGTGATCTCCTGTAGTCCCCACAGATGTCAGACCTGCCATGGCCCCTCCTCACCCCAGGAAGGGAAGCTCTGTCTGGTTGGATGGGGACTGTTGTAATTTTTTTATTTTTTACTCACTGGATCACTCACTAAAATTTGAAGAAATATTTATATATGTGTGTAAAGATGTATATGTAAATGTATACGTGTATATGGTATATATATGGTATATATATATATATATATATATATATATATATATATATATATACACATATATATATATATATATATATATACAGTGGATATAAAAAGTCTACACACCCCTGTTAAAATGTCAGGTTTCTGTGCTGTAAAAAAATGAGACAAAGATAAATAATTTCAGAACTTTTTCCACCTTTAATGTGACCTATAAACTGCACAACTCAATTGAAAAACAAACTGAAATCTTTTAGGTAGAGGGAAGAAAAAATATAAAAATAATATGGTTGCATAAGTATGCACACCCTTAAACTAATACTTTGTTGAAGCACCTTTTGATTTTAATTACAGCACTCAGTCTTTTTGGGCATGAGTCTATCAGCATAGCACATTTTGACTTGGCAAGATTTGCTCACTCTTCTTTGCAAAAACACTCCATATCTGTCAGATTGCGAGGGCATCTCCTGTGCACAGCCCTCTTCAGATCACAGATTTTCAATCGGATTCAGGTCTGGGCTCTGGCTGGGCCATTCCAAAACTTGAATCTTCCGGTGAAGCCATTCTTTTGTTGATTTGGATGTATGCTTTGGGTCGTTGTCATGCTGAAAGATGAAGTTCCTCTTCATGTTCAGCTTTCTAGCAGAAGCCTGAAGGTTTTGTGCCAATATTGACTGGTATTTGGAACTGTTCATAATTCCCTCTATCTTAACTAAGGCCCCAATTCCAGCTGAAGAAAAACAGCCCTAAAGCATGATGCTGCCACCACCATGCTTCACTGTGGGTATGGTGTTCTTTTGGTGATGTGCAGTGTTGTTTTTGCGCCAAACATATCTTTTGGAATTATGGCCAAAAAGTTCAACCTTGGTTTCATCATAACACCTTTACCCACATGCTTTTGGGAGACTTCAGATGTGTTTTTTGCAAAATGTAGCCTGGCCCTACCCCATAGCCCAGACATATGAAGAATAGGGGAGATGGTTGTCACATGTACCACACAGCCAGTACTTGCCACATATTCCTGCAGCTCCTTTAATGTTGCTGTAGGCCTCTTGGTAGCCCCCCAGACCAGTTTTCTTCTTGTCTTTTCATAAATTTTGGAGGGAGCTCCAGTTCTTGGTAATGTCACTGTTGTGCCATATTTTCTCCACTTGATGATGACTGTCTTCACTGTGTTTTATGGTATATCTAATGCCTTGGAAATTATTTTGTACCCTTCTCCTGACTGATACCTTTTAACAATGAGATCCCTCTGATGCTTTGGAAGCTCTCTGTGGACCATGGCTTTTTATGTGGGATGTGACTAAGAAAATTTCAGGAAAGACCAACTAGAGCAGCTGAACTTTATTTGGGGTTAATCAGAGGCACTTTAAATGATGGCAGGTGAATGCTGACTCCTATTTAACACGATTTGGAATGTGATTCCTTAATTCTGAACACAGTTACATCCCCAGTTATAAGAGGGTGTGCAGACTTATGCAACCCCATTATTTTTCTTTTTTTTTTCTTCCCTCCACCTAAAAGATTTTAGTTTGTTTTTCATTTGAGTTGTACAGTTTATAGGTCACATTAAAGGTGGAAAAAGTTCTGAAATGATTTATCTTTGTCTAATTTTTTTACAGCACAGAAACCTGACATATATATATATATATATATATATATATATATATATATATATTTGTATATTTGTATATTTATATATATATATATATATATATATGTATATATATATATATATATATATATATATATATATGTGTGTGTGTATATATGCACTTATATATATATATATATATATATATATATATGTATATGTACACTGATATATATTTATAGACACACACATATATATATATATATATATATATATATATATATTTATTTTTATATATATATATATATATATATATATATATATAAAAAAAATTGTAAACATAATCTTAGCAGTTCTGTTTTTTATGACTCTTGGATATTTTATATGATAATATTTTACTAATGAAAACTGATTTTAGAACCACTGATTTACATTTAAGTGAGTGATCCAGTGAGTAAAAAATTACAACAGTCCCCATCCAACCAGACAGAGCTTGAGTGTGTGTCTTTGAGTGTGTCTCTGTGTGTGCCTCTACGTGTGTGTGTGCATCTGTCTCTGTGTAAGTGTGTGTGCCTCTATATGTGTATGTGGCTCTGTGTGAGTGTGTGTGTGTGTGCCTGTGTGAGTGTGTGCATATGTGTGTGTCTCTGTGTGTGTGTGTGAGTCTGTGTGTGCGTATAAGTGTCAGTGTGTGCTTATGAGTGTCTGTGTGTGAGTCTATGTGTGTGAGTCTGTGTGTGTATCTGTTTGCGTGTGTGAGTCTGTGTGCATGAGTCTCTGCGTGAGTCTGTGTGCGTGAGAGTCTCTCTCTGTGAGTCTGTGTGTGAGTCTGTGTGAGTTAGTCTCTGTGTGCGTGAGTCTGTGTGCATCAGTCTGTGTGCATGAGAGTCTCTCTCTGTGAGTCTGTGTGTGTGAGTCTGTGTGCGTGAGTCTCTGTGTGCGTGAGTATGTGTGCGTGAGTCTCTCTCTGTGAGTCTGTGTGCGTGAGTATCTGTGTGCGTGAGTCTGTGTGTGTGAGTCTCTCTCTGTGAGTCTGTGTGCGTGAGTATCTGTGTGCGTGAGTCTGTGTGTGTGAGTCTTTCTCTGTGAGTCTGTGTGCATGAGTCTGTGTGCGTGAGAGTCTCTCTCTGTGAGTCTGTGTGTTTTGTCTGTCTGTGTGGGGGTGCAAGGGGGGAGTAAGGGAGAGAAAGGAGGAAAGAGAATGAAGGGGGAGTGAGAGAAGGGAGTGAGAAGGGGAGAGAGAGAAGGCTGGGACTGAGAGGGAGAGAGAAGGGCAAGAGAGCGCGGCGGGTGGGGGGGGGGGCTTCAAACTCAGGGGTAGCCTCGGGCAGCAAAAGCTGTAGCTATGCCACTGCTTTTTGGTCTCAGGTAGTGCTAGTCTTTTTAGCACTTCCTTTTGGGACCTTTTGATAAAATAGTTGTTTTCTACTCTTTATTATATTTTGGTTGTATTCCCTTCGGCATTGGTTCAAACCTATATTAAGGATTGAAATTGATGGACCATGGACCCTCATCCATTTTTTGAGGGTGATGATTACTTAATATTCCTTGGGGTTAGCATGTGGTTATGCTTCCTAATGTCAGATGACTTTAAACTGAAAACAATGCAGACAAATCCACAGAGTAATTAGTGATTATTGGTAATGATCATTCTGCCAAAAGAGTTAGATTGCCCATGTCCTAACCTATTCATAATGAGAACAAATGGTATATCAGTACTATAAAATAATGTTGTTTATAACCAGTATAAGCCTTTTAAATTGTTCATAAAAGAAAAATAATGTAAATTACATATGTATGTTAAATCATTTATTTCCTATGTTCTATTTATATGTTGTTAATTTATACCTTTCAATATGGTGCACAGTTAGATTTCACATTGAGAGTTCCCTTTCATTTTCTATAAACTGGTGATTTATATGTTATTTACAGATTGCACAATAAATAAACATGCATTTAATGTTATCCAAATATAAACATGGAGGGAATTTCTCATTCTACTTGTCATTCACTAATATGCTACATGACACCTCCTGTAATCAGCTGAATGATTAAATCTGCTATGTTCTCAAATTTATAAAAGCATGTACGATGGGGCACAGGTATGCAGTTTATCTTGTAAAATAACAGCTTGTTTGACAAGAAATATAGCGTTTTTCTCCAATATTTCATAGTGTTCTACATAAGATAATATAATAAATCCTGAGCCCATGACACTTTTGGACTGATGTAATCTGAGTTAATGATATTTCCTTTCATAGAATGCTGACACCTGTCAACCATGATATTAGTAACTAATCCAAGTTCTACATGTCTATAGTCTCCAATGACGACAGACCTGAGGGGAAAAAGCCTGAAATAAAGTACTGTGGTGTTGCAGGTTACAATGGCAACAATAACAGTCTCAAGCAGACATGAGTTTTCTGCTTGTGACAAAGTGCTGGCAGAATCACTTACCACCATCTTTCCCAGGTATATTCACCATTTGAACTGAGGCAGCTACTTGTACAATGGACTCAGTGATCCATATCCTTCAGCTGTACAGAGCCATAAACTTCCATGTTTCCCAGATCCTGAAGCAAGCCTTTTTCCTGGGGAATCCTGTGGGATCCAGCGATTCCAGCTGGGTCCTTCTCTTGACATTTTGGTGGCAGGGGTAGGATTGGTGCTACTAAGTGGAAAAGCCAAGCAGCATGACTTGAGAAGCAGAGGCAAAGATGGCCCAGTATGATGAGCTTAGCATGACAGCACTAAGAGCTGATCGGCAGCAGGGGATGTCTGTGCCAGGTCCCTCGACCAGAATGCCATTGTGGCAGCGCTGCACAGCCTGCATGAGGAGCAAGGGTTGCATGAGGACCCAAGGGATTAAACCGCTTATGCTTCATTGTCCTCTGCTAAGGACCCAAAGGTGGCAAGTAGTTAGGGACACCAGATTATCCTACTGGGAGAAGGGCTGTCCCCAGATCACAAAATGGAGGTGATGAGGACAGTCAGCACGGACGCCACCCAATCACCATATCACAGTCTGAGCACCACTAGTTCTGACCCATCTCCCAGGAAAATGCCATATAGATTCTTTAAGTGATTTGATGATGCTGGAAGACATCAAAAGCTCTTCTGCAGAACTTTGAGCTAGTGTGCCAGCTCCAAAGGATTGAACCCAAGGACTGGGTGCAACTCCTGGAGAACTCGCTTAGTGGGCGGGCCCAATTACAATAAAGGAAGCAATTCTGAGACCTGGCGCCAGGTGCCCAGGACTCACATGGAGTGGATGGTTTACAATGTTTGTAATGGGTGGTGTAAGGGGCACCGGATCAAACCATTGAGGAGGCTGCCCAAGTTGTTCTGTGGCAGCAATTTTTTCAGCTTTGCACTCCAGGCATGAGAGTCTACGTCCAAGACAGAAAACCCGCCACTGCGAAACAGGCTGGCCACCTGGCAGACCAGTACAGAGAAACATCTCTCACTCAACACCCCTATCTGCAAACCAACCTACGCTAGCTGAGATCTTGAACCCAGAAACATCTCTGAATCAACACCCCCATTTCTATATGCACGGCGGCTTACTCCTGCTGAGATCTTGAACACAGCAACATCTCTAACTCAACACCCCCTTTTCTATCTGCAAGCCAGCCTACTCCAGCTGAGATCTTGAACCCAGCAACATCTCTCACTCAACACTTCCGTTTCTATCCCACCTACCCCATTCTTTTATAGTGCAGATCTCTGCACTATCTTTTGCATGTATCACAGCTGCTACACAAACATAATAATTAACTCTTGACTCTCCTCACAGATCCCATGCCCCCTTGCTCCTTGTAACTTCACTCTTTCTCTCTGGCCTATTTTAAATCCCCACTTTCTACTCCTGTCCAGGGGCTATATTCAATTCCAAGCCCGCAACTCGATCACAGACAGCCGAATGTTTGCAAGTGAGTTGCGGGCTCCTGTTCGTCTCCGATTGCGATGCTATTCAATTGCTCAATGCCGCAAGTTACGGGCCCCAAGCCAAAACCGTAAACCATGCACTGGTTCGGAGCACTTCAGGGCGGGAACATGATCAATTCAGCAAGGAGGTTACATGTTAATAAATTAGGTTGGGGGTCCGATATGCAATCAGACTCGCAAAACCTTTAAAATAAAGAATTATGAAAATTAATGCCACTACTGTTCTAGTCCATATGGGTGGCCTGATATGTATTAATATGTATTAATAGCTATAGCTATTGCTGACGGTATATTATTACATGTGCCTCTTACCACCCCTCCCCTGTGTCTCTTTTACGCCATCTCTTTCCCCCTCTCTCTCCAATGTGTCTCATCCCCTCTCCCTCCCCTGTGGCTCTTTCCCCCCTCTCCCTCCCGTGTCTCTTTCCCCCTATCCCTCCTCTCTGTCGCTTCTCCCATCTCCCTCCCATCTCCCTCCAATGTCTCTTCCCCCTCTCCCTTCCCTGTGTCTCTTTCCCCCCTCTCCCTCCCCTGTGTCTCTTTCTCCAGTGAAATCCGTACAAATAGTTTGTAAAGTGTGCATGTGCTCCCACTGGAGCTTTACACACTGTTTATCTCTCCTCCTCCCCCTATCTCATCTCAGCTTTCCTACCTCCTCTCTCTCACACTGCACTCTCTTCCTCCCTTTGCTATAAGTCACCTTTCTTCCTTTCTCTCCCCTTCTCTCTCATCCCCCCTTCTTTCTCTCTGTCTCCCTTCTCTCATCCCTCTCTCTCTCTTTCTCTCCTTCTCTCTCTCTCTCTCACCCTTCTTTCTCTCATTCATTATCTCTCTCTCCTTCACTCTCATCCTTCTCTCGCTCCCTCAATCTCTCAGTCCTTCACCCTCTGTCTTTCTCTCTTTCTAACTGTCCCCTGCTCTCTCCATACCTCTCTTTCTTTCACCCCCAAAAAGGTGGCACCTGGGGAGGTCCGCCCCCCACGCACCCCCTAGTTATGCTACTGGTTGACATTCTATTTTTCTTATGGCCAACCCTTGTACAGCATTACATAATATGTTGGAGCTTTACAAATAAAGGATAATAATAACCCAGGGAGATCACAGTTATCCTTGGCTCCACAGCCCAACGCTACTGCCCCATCAGCCCCTAGAAATGGAGAAGCCCAGCGGGAGGTACATTGCTTTGGGTGCCAACAGTGGTGTATCTGAGGCGTGACTGTCCCCATGTTCGACTGTCTTATGTGTGAACAAGCAGGTGGCTCACTCCGTAGAAACGTAGGACCAGTTATTTGATTACTCCAAAGATGATGTCTGAACTTAGGGACAGTATTATGTAGCCCCTGTTCAGTTACCCCCAGTTCCCTTGGTCAGATATTACTATGGATGGCAACCCTGAATAGGGCTTTAAGGACACTGCATCATCTCTTACCCTGAGTCATCCAGGTCTGGTGAGCCCCCCTCTGTCCTGAAAAAGTTGGTGGACATTGTGGTAGCTAGAGGCCAGCAGCTATTCATCCTCTTAGCTCAAGTCCATATGGACTGGGGAGCAGGAAAGGGCATGAAAGGTTGGAGTCATGAAGAGGCTTCCGAGCTGATGAAAGGTTAGGGCCATGGGCAGACCAACTGAATTTAAATGGGAGGTGAAGCAGGATTATGTTTTAAATTGGGATAGGGCAGGGGTGTCAAACTCGGTCCTGGAGGGCCACATCCAGGCCTGGATTTGAGGATTTCCTTTCTGTGTACAGGTGAGTCAGTCAGGATGACTGCAGAAGCAATAGTCTCACCTGCTTGTAGCAAGGATATCCACAAATCCAGGCCTGGGTGTGGCCTTCCAGGACCGAGTTTGACACCCCTGGGATAGGGCTAAGGATCTGATTGGGGAGATAAGACATGAGGGGGATAGGTATATTTGGGAGGTCAACCTGTTGTAGAGGATGACCAATCCACATAGTGACAAGCAGCCTTGAAGGGTGCTTTGACAGCTGATCATCCCTGGGTAGTACTCGGCAGCTTTCCTAGCATTGCCCATGACATTCCCTTAGCAGGGCACCAGGGCAATCACCACAATCACCAATGCCTGACTCGTCAGCGATTTGACGGGAAAAAGACATATCCTCACAGTAGTGAATTATGCCACCCAGAATCTGGAGGCTTTAGCTCTTGGCTGCATTACGGCAGCAATGGTGGTTGATGCCTTAACAGCCATTTTCAACCGTGTTGAGTTCCTGAGTGAAATTTTGTTATATCAGGGTACCCAGTTTATGGCTGAGCTGACCAAGCAATTGTGGCAGAAGTGTGGAGGTCGACCCCTTATCATCCTCAGACCAATGGCTTTTGTGAGAGATTCAATGGCACCCTGAAGGCTATGTTTAGAGCCTTTGTAGACCATACCTCCTCTTTGTCTACAGAGAGGTCCCTAAAGAGTCTACAGGGTTCTCTCTCTTTGAACTCTTGTATGGGTGCCAGTAAGAGAGCCTTTGGACTTGTTACAGGAGTTTTGGGAAGGGGGAAACCAGGTGAAGCAACTTCCCATAGTGCCATATTTGCTGCGGCTCAGAGAAAGTCTGGAGTCACTGATTGGGCTAGTCAAGGAACACCTGCTTGCAGTCCAATGCAAGCAGAGGTACTAGTATGATCAGAAAGTGAGGTCTAGGGAATTCCAGGTAGGACAGCAGGTATTATTGTTGGTACCCAATGCCCAGAACAAGCTCTAGGTGATCTGGTAGGGTCCCTTCCAAATCATCTGGAAACTAGCTGACAATACCTATGTGCTAGCCCTGGATGAATAACAGCAGATTCAGGAGATGATCCACATGAATATGCTGAAGCCATACCAAAGTCGAAATCCCCATATGCCTAGCATAAGGGGAAGATTCAAAGGATGGGGTACAACCAGACATGCTTGCCCCTGCTGACCCATCCCCTGTTTCCCTTATCCAGACCAACTTGTCACCTGACTAGTGACAACAGCTTGAGGGGGTGCTGAGTCACCAACTAGGCATGTTCTTGACCTAACCAGGTAGGATGGACTTACTGGTCCACGAGGTCCCTACCCCTGGCACTTCTCCAATCAAGAAGCCTTCTTATAAGATCCCTAGACTTGTCTAATGGCTACTGACAGATAACACTTGGTGAAACCGCAAGAGAGAGTATGGCATTCACCACCCCATTTGGGCTATACCAGTTTACTGTTATGCCTTTTGGGATGAAGAATGCAACTCCCATGTCCCTAGCACTGATACAAAGAAACCCTTAGAGGAGAGGAACTATCCTGTGGTATCCATTCACTGGCTTGTCCAGTTGGTCCTTCCTCTTGACATCTGACTTGGTTCATAATATAGTATATACAAACATGAATTTAAAATCTCTGTATGTTTATCAAAATAATAACTGGTCTGAGCTTTGTTTTGGATAGGAAATAAACGTAGTCGTGTATGTATATGTGACAAGTATAATTTCAAAATAATATTCTGGCAGATTAATATACTGCTCAGTGTAAGTGAGGTAATAATAATTTGCAGTGCAAGTGAATACAGATATTTATGTGAATACTACCTGATAGTCCTAAAACCATATGACTGACTATTTTCAGTAGTTTGTACTGGAATTGTAAAAATGTAGGCTGCACTTTTCAGCATAAGGACAATATAGACATAGCTGTGGTCATATTTTATCTGTATGGTCTAAACTTAATCAAAGGCAAAATATTTTTAAAAAGCAACAAAAAGTAAGCACAACCTTTACATTTTTAACTTATATATGCAATCATTCTATACGGCTGAATTCCATTTTCTGCCCCCTCAGGAAGCTAATCAGCAGAAACTAACATTGCAGATCCCACATCAGCATAATGCCATATATAAGGTTATAAATTATGGGCAGTGCAAATTTTATTTTGTACATTCTAAAAACATAATATTTTCAAAAGTGTCAATTTAAAAACTACTACTACAATGGTACGTTAACAAGTTACTTGTATATTAATAAATAATTAACAAAACAATGTTTTATTGTGAAATGTTGTTCTGCTTAAATACAATAAAGTTCTCCTTTTACTTTAGTTAAAGGACCACTGCAGTTCAAGAAAAATGATTAAGTATGTACCAAACTAACAAAATTAGAAGCTGGCAAAGCCATGGACACTCCTCTGAAAATCTGAATTTTGGAAGCCTATGTTTAGGAGTAAAGGTATTTATTTTGTGTCTGTTACTCAGAGCTGTGTGTTTTGGCATTAATAGAGAGAAGGTGCGGGTGGAGGGAACCAAGAGCCTTTGTTAGAATAACTGGAAAATACTGGCATTGACACCACACCCCTCCCCCTCACAGGTCCAGAAGCACACTCTTTACTTCAGAGGTACAACCATATATTTCCAGAAATGTAAATGCCCCCTCTCATACATAAAACTTTTTTCCTGCTTAATTATGCTCTTAGTTAGACTCAAAGCTTACAAGCAAACATTTGTTTGTCTTTGTGCAGTGGTACTTTAAAGATAAAAACATATAAGTCACTTAATATACTGTCCATGTGGATATGTCTAGCTGTTTTGGCTACTTCTAAATAGCAACACTAAGTAAAGCATATACGTGTTTAGGCCTATGCCTATGAGGCCAAGGCCTAGGTATGCGCCATTTTGGGGATGGCAACATTTTCTAACCTCCCCCACCCCCATTATGCTCTTTCTCCCTATCCCAATCTCTCAATAACTTCTCTCTCCGACCTCCCACTCCTCCCCTGGGGGGGGGCTTCCTCCTGGTTCCATGGAATTACAAAGTTGAGATGTGAAGAGATCACAAACCACACAGGCAAATCCAGGACATCCCCTCGGCGTTATTATTATTATCTTTTATTTGTAATGCGCCAACATATTCTGTAGCTCTGTACAGGGGTTATGAATAGGGCAAAATACAATAATAACAAACTGAAAAAATGGAGGGCCCTGTTTTGAGCTTAGAATCTTTGCAGAAAGTGCTTTTTCCCCAAAGCATCCTACGAGACTGGAAACTTGCCACTTACAATCTAAAGGATATCTTTGTAGTTCCACACAAACAGGAAGAACTTGTCACCTTGTGAGCTCTCCTATATTGACAATTAAAATAAAGCAATGTATTGTTGGGAAAGGTGGAGAAGGGGGAGGGATGAAAGGAGAGAAAAGAAAAGCTAGAGGTATGGGGTGTCGAAGAGGGGCAGGGAGGGATTAGAGGGACAGGGAAGAAGAAGTGGTGAAAAAGATAGAGGAGGAGAAAAGAAGAGAGAATGAGAAGAGCAGGGAAAGGAGAAAAGAGAAGAAATAGAGGGAGAAGAGAAAACAAAAAGGAGGAGGAGGAGAGAGGGAGAAGAAGAGGAGGAGAGAGAGAAGAGGAGGGAGAGAGGAGAGATGAAGAATAGAAGAGAAGAGGCAACGTGAGAGAAAATAGAGAAAAGGGGAGGGATATGACACAAAGAGAAGAGGAGAGAGAAAGAAAAAGAATAAAGAGAAGAGGGGGATGGAGAACAGAGACAGATAGGGGAGAAGAGAAAGGGAAAAAGAAATGAGCGAGGGATAAGAGGTATGGATGGGGAAGAAGGGGGAGAGAGACTTAGATGTGTGAGTGTATATGTGTAGTACATATATAGTACATTTGAATTCACAGTTGAATGTCTAAAAATAAGTTAACTTACTTATTTCCTGATCAGAGAAATACAGTCATTGCACTGCACTCTGGGAAACTGGACGGGGACATGCTAAATGGGTCCACAATGCATTTTCACTCTTTAATCCAATACCATTTTTCATATGGCTCCTAATAGCATTTGTCTGCTGTATAACACAGCTTTGAAGCATAGCATAAGATGGATGCTGTTTGCCACACAATGCAAGGTTCTCCCCCCTCTAATTTGCGGGCCGTGCGATGAGCGCCAAAGGCGCTCATCATGGGCCTCTACCCCCTTCTACTTTATGGGCCTTGCGATAAGCTTTGCCGCTTTGAATAACTAAACCTCATAATGGGCTAAATGTTTTTTTTAAAAGCAAAAATTAAACTCAGCATTTACATTTTGGTCTATTATACCCAATTATTCACTACTGTAGAAATTCAATTTCTTTTATCAGATGATCATGTCTGATCATTTTTCTTACATTTAATAAATACATGTCAATGTGTTTTGTCAAATGAATGGTTCCACAGACCATATTTCTAAACCTCTGACTTAGTGAGGTCTGTTTAAGGGCACCTGTTGCTGCATCACAACATTTTACAGCCCCCTGAATCTAAGTAAATTTGGGCTATTGTGTGCTATGTCCATGGAATATTTTTTATTTTCTGTCCATGTCTATCTAGTTAAATCTAGGAAAAGGAAAGCACCTTTTTTGATTCTCCTAAGAAGCAAAATTCTATTAAATCTCCAACAATGACCTTCCCTTCTTGTCAAATTCTACTAAAATGCATGTGACAGTATTTTTCAGGCAGAAAGTTGTCTCATCTGATTATTAATGTAGGAGCTGTCTAATTCACTTAGGTATTGCTTTATAGAGGAATCACTGGGAAATTCTAATAGCAAAAACTGGAATAAATGTATCCTATTTATTAATACAGCTGTCAAATCATTGTGTGATTTATGTATTTGCTGCTATACACTGAATGTTTCTTTGATATAGGAGCAGTACACCTTTAGCACAGCCACATTACTGAATAACCAAATATCTCAGACAATAAATAAAAAATTATTTTAAGTGCCTCAGCAGTGAAAAAGAATTTAAAAATAAAATTTAAAAAAGTGTAAATAAAAGAATATATATTTTAATATACTGTGAAACAATCTATAAATGTCCAACTGATCTGCCAACATAAATGTATTTGAAATTTAAATTTTTCATGAAGTGTATTTCTTAAAATCTAACATTCTATTAATGCATCTTAAAGCTAGAAGTAGCAATTAGTTGTACTGAAGTCTAGAAAATAGTATAGATTCAATTGTAATAAAATGCCTCCATGATAAAAGGTGTACGTTATTTCCAAACACATGTAACACTATAAACCAGTGTTTCTCAACATTCAATCTGGGGACCACTGGCAGATCCCAAAGTGAATATTTCTCTTGATCCAGTTTCAACTAATAAATTTTTCATCACTATTTCTGGTATCATCCCCCACCATTGAAAAAACTATTGACTTATGGGTCTTATTGTTTGAAACCCGAAACAAGTTAACCAGTTAACAAAAATAACAAACCAGATCCTTCCCACTACTCCCATTAAAGAATTATCATAAGTCAACAAGCTACTATTGGCCATGTCAGCTATCCTACAATTTCTGTGCCAATTCCTTAACACATTATCTTTTGCTTCTCCTCTATGGCTATTATGGCACCAACCATCTAGAATACATTATTTCATGGTCTACTGAGAACTTTGAAATGTCACTAGGGTGTACTGTGCCTTTAAACAAGTCACTAGTAATTATAGTTTATACATATATATTATTGGAGAACTACATTGTTTTAAAATGAGGTCAAAACAATATCAAAAACTGGCACTCCGAAAATACTGTAATATAGCATCACCATATTCACAATGATCTAGATCTCATTTGACGTTCACAGAAGTTTAGTATGATGGCAACCCGGGTCTTGGTGTCAAATATTTTGAGAACTGTCAAGTTTGATGACACAGCAGAAATGATAAACACAGAGTGAGTAAATGTAAATGTATCTGTAAAAGTCAGCATTCTGCAATTGCATTATAAACTAGAAGCCCTCATGGGTTTACTACAATTGTGAACTTCCCAACTAAAAAAAAAATTGGTATAATTCATTGGCCTAATCCCCCTTGGCATACTCACAGAATAATGTACAGGCCACATATTGTAACCATAGCACCGCAGTGGTCCTTCAGTGCTCCCATGTATTGTTTTGTTGAATGCAGATACGGAAGGAGAGAGGCATTTCAGACACAGCAATTTAGCATTGGGCTGCCCTGATTGCTCTTATAATGATAGAGAAGATTGAAAAGAAGGGGTTGCATAGCTATTCCCCTGTATACATAATAAAAGAATTGCAGATGAAAAAAATACCCCTCTGCATGACTCACCCTCCACCAACATACAATAAGTAGCAGACTGAAATCCAGCCAGATGGAGCTAAAAAAAGATAAGCACCACTTCATATTATTATTATAATAATTTTAATTATATTATAATAATTATATAATAATTATAATAATATGAATTGTGTAATTGTTTCTTATCATTGCCTTATTTTTTTACAATATCTAACATGTATGCCCCCCAGAAATTATTTGGCTTCTATGCCTAAATATTGTCAATCAGATGAAGTCCATCTGTTATATTAATAGGCTCTAAATGTACTTGGTTGAGGGACACCAGTGTCAGCCAACTGCACCCCCTGCAGGAATACGGAAGATCCACGTAAACAACTAAGCCTCACCAACAGCCCTATTAAATTCCCCTAACGTGTAAAACCGTAGCCCGTAATGTAGCCCGCAAGACTTGCGGCTATAGAATTGGCCCCCGTAACGCAGGCCGCTGCCAATCTGCAGGTTATGAGCAAAAAAAGCCTACGGGTCATGGAACGTGAAACTTCGACACCACAAATTCTTTGTTCTGTCAAACCTGTAATTGCTACGATCCAATTTAGCTATTAAACTGCAATGAATTCACTGGCGTTCAACCCCGTAACACGCAAATGGAGCTAAGAAGCCAACGGGTATCAGAGAGGACTCGCAAGGGGGGGTAAAGTCCAATCCGTAGCACTTTGAATGCAAATATACACACACTACTGTACTGATATGAAAAGGGAAAGTGATGTTAGGTTTTGAAATAAATAGAACAACATTCTAAAGCTTGCAAATCGACAATATAAAATAATTTATTTTATGTTTAAATTCCGTATTATATCGATCCCGGCGATCAATGTGTTAATACATATAATGTAACTCGCATGGACTAGAACTTTATATTTACGGCTTTATCAATACTGCATTAATTCTGTAATGCGGGTCCGATCGTAAATTCGTAATTGAAACCCGTAAGACTTTGAAATCCAAGCTCCATTTTTCAGTTATGTAATTATGACAATGTCTGTTGCCTTTGCCTACATGTAAACCCGTAACTCGCGCCCTGCTCAAATTTAATAGCTCTGTAACTCAGCCAAATTTCAAGCCTGCAGCCATTGGAGGTCTCACATTGCACTTACGGACTTCGAATTTAATGTGGCTGCAAGAGATACAAATTCCGGTTTCCTTCTAGTGCCATGCCAGCCACCCACACATTAAATCCCATACACTTGGGGACTGGTTATTTCTATACATTTTTGCACACCTCTGATCTACTGGGCTCAACACTTATTTATTGGTTCATCATATATCAAGATCATATTTTAATGGTGAAAACACAGACAAGGTAGATTTTAGTAAAAATTATACCTTGATTTGCCAATACAATGCACATGATGATTGAATAATTTTTGTATGTAATGTAATGGATAAAGTGCTAATTTTGCTCCACATTTCTCAGTTAATTTAGCAAATTATTTTACCATGATACTATGTGCTTGATAGGCACTTTCTGATATTATATTTTGTTATTTTTAAGCAGAAATTACAATTCAAGATCCCCTTAGCTGGGTTTCAGCCTTATAGGTGGTCATTAATTAATTCTCACAGTGGGGGAGATAAGCAGAATGTTTAATTTGTATAAAGAAGAGCATGGCCAGTTTGTATAAAGAACAGTAAAAGACTTTAACATGTATACCATACCTGGTGCATTTCTTGTGGTAATTTATTGAAAACATTGCGAAAGAAGGAGAAAACAAACAAATAGGTATCAAAATATACATAAGCTATTAACACAGCAGTTAAGGGATTTCCAATGTTGGCTAGATGATGACAGAGTCTGGAAAAATGCACCCAGATGTTTTACGAACAGGGTTCTATTTCTAATTAATTTCAAATCTGCTGAAGGGTTAGCATAATTGTTATATGATGAGCAGTTAGATAATTGTGTGTTTGTCTCCTTTTAAGTTATTCTCAACAGTCTTATTTTCTCCTGCAAACTGTCTGTGGCCATACAATCGTAGGTTTGTCTTCTACACAAATTCTCTTTACTGTATTTTGTAATGGGCAGTGCTACTGGTTAAAGCAATAAAAGCAAATAATAATTACGGTATACTGGAACAAATGGGTGACCAATTTCAAGGATGACAGTGGGAACATGCTCATAATGTTTTATAGCTAAGGAAGTGTAGAAAATGGATGCTGGTAAGGATAATTGAAGATTGGCATTAGATTCACCAAAGGAATGGTGTACAATGGCCCTGTTACTTTAATGCAGTTATTGAAGTAACACAAAAAGTATGTGATTGAGAATTATTTCCTTCAGATAAAGTTAGGAAGGATCTCCTGGTCTTAAAATACATATTTAACATGAATAGAAGGTAGATAAGGTGTGTCATGCTTCATATAATTGGTGTCTTCTCTAGAAACTTCACCAGTTAGGCAGTTTTTAAGCATGCCTAGTTTCCTACTGAGACAAATGCAATCATTCACCAACTTCTTTCTGGAACTAGATAACATTTTTTTCAGTTTTAATTCAATGATAGAACTATGGGTCCTCAGTGCAGAAAGATATTTTCCTTCAAACCTATCCTTAGAACATACGTTTTAATATAATCAGACGATCCAGCTGCTTACCACCCCTCCAATAGTGGTATAACATTGATTAGGACACCAGACATATTTCAGGTGACAGGTCCTTGCACATGGTAGACTACATATTTTGATACTGCTATCAGCTCTAACAGATAGATATTTAAGATTGTTGTATAATATGCAAAGCTTTATAAAATAAAATAAAAACCTTGGGTATATTGTTATTTTTTTTCAACTATGCTCTTCCTCACCTATTTATTAATTTCATACAACATTCTCCTAGGATGAACTGTATGAAGTACAGTCTTCGGAATAATAATTTACTTACCGTACATGTATTCTGCAGATATGAGTGCCACAAATGTAATCTTTGTTGAATATCGTGGGTAGACTGAGAAGATCATCATGCCTGCTACAATGCTTCAAAGAAGTCTTTAAGTAATCTATATGTATGCAGTTTATCTTTACAATGAAAAACGTTCTACTTTCAGTGATTCTTTCAAGTTCTCCCCTTTGCATACTTGTGTGACTTTCTTATTGAAAAAACATTTTTACTCCAACATCTCCAAAAAGATCGATCTGCTCTTTTGAGAATAATTACATAGACATCGGCTCACATAGGCTTAGATTGCATTGTCCTAGATAAAATGTATCAGACAGTTTGCCTAAAAGGAATCCCGACTGTCTTTTCAGTGGATCTGCAGATAACCTTATCCAGTGCGTTATTATGTGGCCCATAACTACTGGAATGCTTTTACAGCTTTCTATATTTGACAACACAGTATCTTTAAAAAAATCCTGTTTTAAAATATTTGCTGTGCAGTAATTCCAATTGTATTTAAAACATGCATTGTCACAGTGTTTGTTCATCCAAAGAGGGAATGCAATAATATGCAAATCCACATGTGTGTTGTTTGTCTTTAAAACCTTAATCTAGTGGTGGGCAACAGATGACCCGGTCCTCAATTACTTCCCATGCAGCCCCAGCCTGTTCTCTGAAGTGGGAGAGAATGACCCTCTTCAATAATGCACAGTTCATTATATATCTCTAAAACCAGGAAATTATTTATATCTCTCTAAAACTAGGAAATTATTTATATATCTCTAAAACTAGGAAATGATTTCCAGTTGTACTCCTAAACTCTAGTATGTACTAAACTAAACATATTAGCAGCTGTAAAAGCCATGGAGATAAAACATTTTCTGTGAAAAGCTGTATTTTTAAAATATTCTGTTTATGAATATAGGAATCCAATATGTGTTAAATCATATCCCGAGATCAGGATAATATGTGTGTGCCAGTAGTTATTAGTGGAGGGAGTGTGGGGAGGAGGGAACAGACAGAAGTTAAGAGCAGGGGCGGGTCTACCAGTGGTGGAGGTGGTGCAGTGCACGAGGGCCCCCCCTCTGGGGGGGGGGCAGTGCTGTGCAATTTTTTTTTTTTTTTGCATTTAAGTTTTTTTTTAGTGTAGGGGCCCTCTACCCCAGCCGCACCCATCACAGTCCCATTAAGTCCCCCCTGTGCCTCCTTGGCTTTACCCGCCACCACCAACCTTGATCTGCTATGGGGGAATGGATGCTGAGAGGGGATGACTGCTGACAAGGACTGGGTGGGAATCGATGCTAAGAGGGATGGGTGCTGTGTGGGGATGATGTTTATATATATTAGAAAGGGGTCTTGGGGTAGGAGCAGCAATGGCTAAGCGTCTTGGGAAGGTTTTCTGTTAAGGGAAGGGGTCTTCGGGAGGGGAGCAGTTATGGGAAAGGGCATGGGGGAGGAGCACTGAGTGATTTGGTTTGGCAGAGCCCAGCGCAAAGCTTTTTTTACATCCTCCCAGAGGGGGGCCAAAACTTTTTTTGTACCAGGGCCCTCCATTTTCTAGCTCCACTGCTGGATCAGAGCCTTTGTTTAATAGGATATTCCCCTCAATGGGCCACAAGCAGACACTTTTCATTATTCAAAGCAACCAGAGCTCTCCAAAATATATATATATATATATTTATAAATGCCCCTATCACACACAATTTCCACTTAAGTAACATGGATGCAGAGGCATTAACATTTTTTTTTTATTAAAAACTAGCTGTATGAATCTTCCTGCTTAATTATGCTCTTAATCAGACTCCAAGTTTTCAAATAAATATTATGTTTTTCATGGCGCAGTGGTACTTTAAAGAACATACACATTGGGTGTTAGTTACAGTGCCAAAAATAGATAAGATAAACAAGTCAATGTTTGCTGTAAGTGTCATAAAAAAATCTTTTTTCACAATTTTTTACTAATAGTTTAATAGTTTGGTAAAAAAGATAATTAACTTCCAGATTTATACCTCATTCTTTAGTAATGCAGCCAATGTTAACAATTAGAACAAAACTAGTGCAAGTTTTTTAGTGAAAAACACTGGGAAATAAGCTGCGGTTATATAAACATATCTTTACGTGTTTTTAATATCCTGAAACTAGCAGGGATCAGACTTGCCCAAAATGTAGAGAGCAGATCCATGAGCCTCATTGTGATGATCCACATAAAAAGACACCTGAAAACATACCAAGCCTTATGGTATGATGCTCACGTGTACCATTATAGAGGTGAAAAATTCCAGTAGCATTTTCAGACAATTACTGTAAAAAACTGTAAGCCCTTCGGGGCAGGAACTATGTAACCCATTTGTGGTCTATATGTCAAATGCACTTATAATATCAGGTAATTGTTTTTTGTACCTTGTTTTAACAATATGTTGTTCACATTGATAACACTATACATAAAAAATATACCAAAAATGACGCCATATTCTATTAGCTACTTGCAAATGCCTTGAAATCATACATTTGGCTTTGGCTTTATAAATGTTTATATGCATTCTATTGACTTAAGAATTCATTGGTGCCAATAAGTAATTTTTGCCGAATATGTAGCAATATTAAGAGTGATTTTAAGTTGATTGATTATGTAAATTCCTAGTACATATGGCTCATGGAATAACGCAGAAAGAAGAGTTATCTAAGATTTCACTAGTTAATAGATCAGGCCCACTCTTTTCAATCTTATTATTTCTTTCTGTGTCATGTTTTCTTGTAAATAATTATTTGTTGTGTGGCACATTTACAAAAATATAAGAATGAATATGCCTGCATTGGGTATAATGTTTTCTCAGATTACTTGGTAACATTGACTGCTTTAGCTAACAGTCATGACCTTGACAATAGGTAGTATGAAGAAGTCAATACTCACAATAAACTCTAAATACAATTAAATTCAGTGGTACCCAGGCTTTTGAGTGGAACCGTATTTAATTTTCTGGTTTGTCATTTTAATAATCCCAGTTGCTGCTGGATTTTAGCAGCGGCAGCTGAATGATCCTTTTATTTGGGGGAGAAGCAGCACAGAGGCGATTAATTATACTTTCATCAGTTGGACAGAAGAATGACGTAAACACAGGAGGCAGAGAACTGGCTACTGACATGTTTACTGTGTAAACACAGAACCTGTTGGAACCAAAATTTCTCTCACTGGTTAAAGGTTAAGGTTCAATTAAAGAAAGAAAAAGTTACTTCTCTGTAAAATATGTCCGCAATCTCCTGCATACTAAAATAGTTGATAAAAGATTATACTTGCACACCCATGAAGTGGGTTCTAATAAATAATACATGGCTAAAGAAGTTATCAAATTCAAAGAGACAATAAAATCACAAATTTGCATTAGAAAGAAAAGGTTTTAAGCTTACAAATATTTTCTTTATGTGAAAAATTAGTTTGGCTAGGGTTAAAATGCCTTTTTAATCCCTACATAAAACTGCTTTTGGACAAAAGAGTAAAAAGTAGTGTAGAGGATGTGGTTACCACCGGCAATTTTTCCCATAGAAAATAAGTATTCCAGCCTTCAGTGAAATGCTTCACAGTTCCTGTAAAGCTTAGTCAATTCAGGGGAGAGTCAGGGCCTCCTTCTGAATATACTGTATCTAGTTTGTGTGTGTTATAACTGCACCAGTTGAGTAATGAATTGGTATACAGGGATCAACTACTCTCTATAGTGGCTGTACCTGATCCAAGTTAAAAAGAAGTTTGCGTGTGTTTGCATCTTTCAGTCATGTCCAACTCTCCGCGACCTCATGGACCGCAACACACCATGCTGATCCACTTGGTATTCATGGCAGAGATACTGGATTGCCAGCTCCTTCCCTAGTGGGACACAGCATACAGCTCCTGGTATTCTTAGGTGGTCTTCCAACCAAGTACTGACCATGACCAACCCTGCATAGCCTCAGGGTGGTGTGATCTTTTGGTTTCCTGACTGGAATGGAACGCAGGTCGCAGCTTTGTGAGCACCGAATCCTAACCACTGGACCACCAGGGAACCCAAATATGAGGTGGTCCTAAATTAATTTCAAACAAAATATGTACAGCATTCATCTTTCATGCATAAAAAACAGGTGAAACAGAACACAATATTTGTTTAATGCACCATTTGCAAATGTGTGACTTACAAGTGGGGGTTATGGTGGAATATAAATCCACTAACAGACATGATACTAAGGCAGTGGTAGACAACTCAGTCCTACAAGGGCAGCCAAAAGACCAGGGGCCTTATTCAATTTGCTACATTTACAGATTGATTCAATTGAACAAGCGCGTCAATTTACTGGCCGAAAAGCCAAAAAACGTAAACCATGCAATCGTATGCAATCGTATGTAGCATTTTAGAGCGTGATCATGATCAATTAAGCAAGGCCGTAATTACAGCTTTAGAAACAGTCAATACTAAATAAGACCTTCATCATGACGTCAGTAAAACATGGAAGTTACACGTAAATCAATTAGCATTTAGAGGTCCAATATGCGATCGGACTCGCAATTCGGCAATGTACAAAATAAAAAAAAATAATGGCGATACTGTTTCAGTCCATGTGGGTGGCCTGATATGTTTTAACGCATTGATTCCCGAGATTAATATAACACCGAAATCACACATACAAAAAATACATTTTCTATTGCAGATTTGCGAGCTTGAGACTGTTGTGCAATTTATTTGAATGTCTTTCATAGCTTTCCCCATCTTTTAAAGTGCAGTATATATTTTTTTATTTGCATTTACAGTGCTACGAACAGGTGTTGAACCTCCTTGCAAGTCCTATCTGGTACTGGTAGGATTTTATTCTACAGTTGCCATTTACGGGTGCGAAGACAATTGTCGGCTGGAGGAGTTGTAGCATGTCATGCAATCGATATGTCATAAATATTACACTGTATAGATTAATATTGTTTCTAAAAATATTAGTGTATAGATCAATTAAGTTCAAAAATCAATTTATCGACAAGTATACGCTATGTGCAGAAATAGCATTTATTGGTATAGTAGTAAATATCAAGGATAAACAATTATAAGTGTTTACACTTGTAAGCTTTGATATTTAGTTAGATCACAATATACAATCTATCTGACGTGTATTACAATCTCTTTTGGATAATCGGATAACAATTAGTCTTAATACACTTTATATTTGGTTAGATCAATACAGCAATCAATATGCAGTGTATACAAACTTATCAAATGTGGATTAATAATTTATTTTAATAGAATCTATATTTGGTTAGTTCAATATAGGAGTATATAAAAAGTTTTTATTATCTTATAAAGTTTGGTTGGAACAGTTTATATATTTGGTTAATGCAATACAGAAATGTGTGTGTATAAACAATCAGCTGTCTATTTGATACTGTATATATGATATTAATAATTTGAAATATAACCTGTTACTCGATGAAAACAGTAAAATATGGTATAACAATTTATATGGCAGTTAGAATATAGAAATATATATTGAAACAATTTGTATCAAAATTGGCTATATTGTATGTGAGATTGCAAGCTAAATAACCTTTGTATTTGGGTATTGGCAAGCTGTTATTTGGTTACTGGTTTTACATCAAAATTGACTACATTTAATTTAATTAATCAAATTGGTCAATTCAATCAATAATGATGTAAAACAAATTTGTTGATTGTGGGATACAAGACTATATAGGTGGGGTATTGCTAAGTATGGTTTGCTGTATAGGTGTTTTTAATAAGAGAGGGGGAAGAGATACGAGGGAGGGAGAGGGGGGAAAGAGACACAGGGGAGGGAGACAGGGGGACAGAGACACAGGGGAGGGAGAGAAGCGAAAAGATGCAGGGGAGGGAGAGAGGGGAAAGAGATGGGAGGCAGGGGGAGAGATGAAAGGGAGGGAGGGGGAGAAACACAGGGGAGGGAGAAAGGGAAGAGACACAGGGGAGGGGAGAAGAGACACATGGGAGTGAGAGGGGGAAGTGGGGAAGAGACACAGGGGAGGGAGAGGTGGAGAGACACATGGGAGGACGAGGGAGGAACAGACACAGGGGAGAGAGCGGGGGTAAGAGACACAGGGAAGAGAGAGGGGGAAGAGACAAAGGAGAGGAGAGGGGGAGAGACAAAGGGAAGGTAGAGGTGGAGAGACACAGGGGAGGGAGAGGGGAACAGACACAGGGGAGGGAGAGGGGGCAAAGAGACACAGGAGAGGAGGAGAGAGACAAAGCAGAGGGGATAAGAGGCCTGGGGAGGGAGAAGGGGGTAAAGACAGGGGAGTGAAAGGAGGAAGTTGGGTGAGACAAAGGGGAGGGAGAGGGGGAGAGACAAAGGAAAGGATGAAAAGACACATGGGGAGTGAGAGGGGGAGAGACAGAGGAGAGGAAGAGGGGAAACAGAGAGAGGGGAGACACAGGGGAGGGAGAGAGACAGGGGAGGGAAGAGACAAAGGAAAGGGGAGGGGGTTAGACACGGGGGAGGGAGAGGGGAGGAGAGACACAGGGGAGATAGAGGGGGAACAGACACAGGGGAGTGAGAGGGGGGAGAGATACAGGAGAGGGGGAGAGAGACAAAGGAGAGGGTGGTTAAGAGGCAGAGGAACAGGAACAGGGGGAAAAGAGACACAGGGGAGGGAGAGTGGGGAAAGAGATAGATGAGGGAGGGGGAGAGACATAAGGGAGGGAGAGTGGGGAAAGAGATAGATGAGGGAGAGGGAGAGACATAAGGGAGGGAGAGGGGAAAAGAGACACAGGAGAGTGCGGGGGAAGACACAGGGGAAGGAGGAGGTAAAGAGACACAGGAGGGAGAGGGGGAAGAGACACAGGGGAGGGGGGAAGAGACACAGGGGAGTGAGAGGGGGGAGTGGGGGGAGGGAGGGGGAAGAGACAAAGGAGAGGGGGAAAGAGATGGGGAGAGACACATGGGAGGAACAGACACAGGGGAGGGAGAGGGGGAAGAGACACAGGAGAGGGAGAGGGGAACAGACACAGGGGAGGGAGAGGGGAACAGACACAGGGGAGGGAGAGGGAGAGAGGGAGGGAGGGAAAGAGACAACAGAGAGGGGAGGGAAGTGGTAGAGGCAGGGGAGTGAGAGGGAGAAGTGGGGGAGAGACAACGGGGAGGGAGAGGGGGGAGAGACAAAGGAGAGAAAGAGGGGGGGCAGACACAGGGGAGGGGAGACACAGGTAAATTAGAGGGGGAAGAGACAAAAGAGAGGGGAGGGAAGGGGGAGAGACACAGGGGAGGGAGAGGGGGAGAGACACAGGGGAGGTAGAGGGGGAAACAGACACAAGGAAGGGAGAAGGGGGAAAGAGACACAGGAGAGGAGGAGAGAGACAAAGGAGAAGGTGGTTAAGAGGCACAGGAGAGGAACAGGGGGAAAAAGAGATACAGGGGAGGGAGAGTTGGGAAAGAGACATATGAGGGAGGGGGAGAGACAAAGGTGAGGGAAAGAGGGAAAGAGACATAGGAGAGTGAGAGGGGGAAGACACAGGGGAGGGAAGGGGCAAAGAGACACAGGGGAGAGAGAGGAGGGAAGAGATACAGGGGAGGGAGAGGGGGAAGAGACACAGGGGAGTGAGAGGGGGAAGTGGGGGAGAGATACAGGGGAGGGAGAGGGGTGGAAGGGACAAAGGAGAGGGGAAAGAAACACAGGGGAGGGAGATGGGGGAGAGACACAGGGCAGGAAGAGGAAGGAACAGACACAGGGGAGGGAGAGGGGGGAAGAGACACAGGGGAGAGAGAGGGGGAGAGACAAAGGAAAGGGAGGGGAGAGACAAAGGGGAGGGAGAGGTGGGGAGGCACAGGGAAGGGAGAGGGGAACAGGCACAGGGGAAAGAGGTGGGGAAGAGACAAGGGAGAGGGGAGGGAAGGGGGAGAGACACAGGGGGAGGGAGAGGGGGAGAGACACAGGGGAGGTAGAGATGGGAACAGACACAGGGAGGAAGAGGGGGAATGAGACACAGGAGAGGGTGAGAGAGACAAATGAGAATGGTGGTGAAAAGGCACAGGAGAGGAACAGGGTGAAAGAGAGACACAGGGGAAGGAGAGTGGGGAAAGAGACAGATGAGGGAGGGGGGAGACACAAGGGAGGGAGCGGGGGAAAGAGACACAGGAGAGGAGAGAGACAAAGCAGAGGGGTTAGGAGGCACATGGGAGGGAGAGGGGGGTAGACAAAGGAGAGGGGGAAGAGACACATGGGGAGTGAGAGGGGGAGAGACAGAGGAGAGGAAGAGGGGGGGAACAGACACAGGGGAGGGGGAGAAAGGGGGGAAAGGGGGAAGAGACAAAGGAGAGGGGAGGGAAGTGGGAGAGACACAGGGAAGGGAGAGGGGGGTATACACAGGGGAGGTAGAGGGGGGAACAGACACAGGGGAAGGAGAGAATGAAGAAACAAAGGAGAAGGGGAAGGGGGAGAGACATAGGGGATGAAGAGGGGGAGAGGCACAGGGGAGGTAGAGGGGGGACAGACATAGGGGAGGGAGAAGGGGGAAAGAGACACAGGAGAGGAACAGGGTGAAAAAGAGACACAGGGGAGGGAGAGTTGGGAAAGAGACAGATGAGGGAGGGGGAGAGACAAAGGTGAGGGAAAGAGGGAAAGAGACATAGGAGAGTGAGAGGGGGAAGACACAGGGGAGGGAGGAGGCAAAGAGACACAGGGGAGAGAGAGGAGGGAAGAGATACAGGGGAGGGAGAGGGGGAAGAGACACAGGGGAGTGAGAGGGGGAAGTGGGGGAGAGACACAGGGGAGGGAGAGGGGTGGAAGGGACAAAGGAGAGGGGAAGAAACACAGGGGAGGGAGATGGGGGAGAGACACAGGGCAGGAAGAGGAAGGAACAGACACAGGGGAGGGAGAGGGGGGAAGAGACACAGGGGAGAGAGAGGGGGAGAGACAAAGGAAAGGGAGGGGAGAGACAAAGGGGAGGGAGAGGTGGGGAGGCACAGGGGAGGGAGAGGGGAACAGACACAGGGGAGAGAGGTGGGGAAGAGACAAGGGAGAGGGGAGGGAAGGGGGAGAGACACAGGGGGAGGGAGAGGGGGAGAGACACAGGGGAGGTAGAGATGGGAACAGACACAGGGAGGAAGAGGGGGGAATGAGATACAGGAGAGGGTGAGAGAGACAAATGAGAATGGTGGTGAAAAGGCACAAGAGAGGAACAGGGTGAAAGAGAGACACAGGGGAAGGAGAGTGGGGAAAGAGACAGATGAGGGAGGGGGGAGACACAAGGGAGGGAGCGGGGGAAAGAGACACAGGAGAGGAGAGAGACAAAGCAGAGGGGTTAGGAGGCACATGGGAGGGAGAGGGGGGTAGACAAAGGAGAGGGGGAAGAGACACATGGGGAGTGAGAGGGGGAGAGACAGAGGAGAGGAAGAGGGGGGAACAGACACAGGGGAGGGGGAGAGACAAAGGAAAGGGAGGGGAGAGACAAAGGGGAGGGAGAGGTGGGGAGGCACAGGGAAGGGAGAGGGGAACAGACACAGGGGAGAGAGGTGGGGAAGAGACAAGGGAGAGGGGAGGGAAGGGGGAGAGACACAGGGGGAGGGAGAGGGGGAGAGACACAGGGGAGGTAGAGATGGGAACAGACACAGGGAGGAAGAGGGGGGAATGAGATACAGGAGAGGGTGAGAGAGACAAATGAGAATGGTGGTGAAAAGGCACAGGAGAGGAACAGGGTGAAAGAGAGACACAGGGGAAGGAGAGTGGGGAAAGAGACAGATGAGGGAGGGGGGAGACACAAGGGAGGGAGCGGGGGAAAGAGACACAGGAGAGGAGAGAGACAAAGCAGAGGGGTTAGGAGGCACATGGGAGGGAGAGGGGGGTAGACAAAGGAGAGGGGGAAGAGACACATGGGGAGTGAGAGGGGGAGAGACAGAGGAGAGGAAGAGGGGGGAACAGACACAGGGGAGGGGAGAAAGTGGGGAAAGGGGGAAGAGACAAAGGAGAGGGGAGGGAAGTGGGAGAGACACAGGGAAGGGAGTGGGGGGGTATACACAGGGGAGGTAGAGGGGGGAACAGACACAGGGGAGGGAGAGGGTGAAGAAACAAAGGAGAAGGGGAAGGGGGAGAGACACAGGGGATGAAGAGGGGGAGAGGCACATGGGAGGTAGAGGGGGGACAGACATAGGGGAGGGAGAAGGGGGAAAGAGACACAGGAGAGGAACAGGGTGAAAAAGAGACACAGGGGAGGGAGAGTTGGGAAAGAGACAGATGAGGGAGGGGGAGACACAAGGGAGGGAGAGGAGTAAAGAGACACAGGAGAGGAGGAGAGAGACAAATGAGAGGGTGGTTAAGAGGCACAGGAGAGGAACTGGGGGAAAAAGAGATACAGTGGGGAGTATAGGGAGGGGGAGAGACACAAGGGAGGGAGAGGGGGAAAGAGACACAGGAGAGTGAGAGGGGGAAAGACACAGGGGAGGGAGGAGGCAAAGAGACACAGGGGAGAGAGAGGGGGGAGTTATACAGGGGAAGGAGATTGGGGAAAGAGTTGGAAGGAAGAGGGGGAGAGACAGGTGGGAGGGTTAGAAACACAGGGGATAGAGGGGGGACAGAGACACAGGGGATTGAGAGGGATAAGGGGGAGAGACAAAGGAAAGGGAGAGGGGGGACAGACACAGGGGAGGGAGATAGTATGGAGTAATCCCTCTTTGTGTCATTGGTTTGCTAGAACAAGTTTTAGAGATAGGATAGAATTTGGATAGACAGATATAGAGAAGATATGTAAGGGGCATAGGTTAATGATACAGAATGAAAGTCAGAGATGGTTCCCAGAACAGGACTGTCAGATATAACAGAAAAGACCAGCCAGAAAATTGTAGAGAAGAAAAGACCATAGTACAGAAGAAGGAAAGACCCAGGAAAAACAATAGAAAAGTCCAGATCCTCCTCTCAGTGTATCAGATGAACTATTTCTTCCTCATCGTCCCAAGGTTGGTTTCCACCAATCACAAATAGGTTATTCCCTGTTTTCAGGTATATGCATAAATTAGAATGTATTGATAAATATTTTGTGTATATTTGTTTCTATCCGCTTGAGAGCACTCTGGTACAAAATATTAAACTATATTAATATTAATATCTGTGACCTCTGTCCCATTTTGTCTGCCAAGTTTTTTTAATTAAAGACTAGGCCATTTTTGCTTAATCTTAACACCTGCTTGATAATACACGCTATCTGAGGACCTTCACAATGTTTCATCTTGAGGAGTCTTTCTTACCCATGTGAAAATATCTAAGACTTGGCCTGTTTAATAGACCCAGAAATGTAATTTGTACAAAGGAAAATGATTTAACCCCTCACATGTTAAAAGAGTATACCATAAATGTGTCAGTGTTTACAGTGGTAGTAGTAAGACCAATGGGCAACTATATAATGTAATTAATAGATGGATATAACCTATTCCTTTACCGAACCAAATGCACGACAAGCAATTGAATAGCGATTTGCGATTTTAGCGATTGTAACTTTTGCAGGCTTGAAAGATCAAAGGCTTAGATGGGTTGTAAATTAGATTTTGACAACCGCTGGGATTTTCAGCCTGTAACATGTAGATCATTTACGGGTAGCATTGAACAGCAGATTAGTTTACGGGCTACAAAAAATTGATCAATTGAATAGGGCTTTAGGTTTCAGTATCTGTCTGCATAAGCACATCTGAAACAGCAGAGAGAAAACTAGAGAGAAGCTGAAAACATAAGCACAGAGTGACAGAAATCCTGGACTGTTGGTGACCCTCGTAAGTGCAAGTTGACCACCACTGTACTAGGGTGTTAAATGGAGAGTTTGTTGCTGTATGACAGCATTCAAGAGTTCTTACAAGTTTATATTTTTTGCTATTACATCACCAATTCTCATGTACAAATCGTAGCACTTGCAAATGCTAATATAAAATCAATCCACCACTGTAAATGACAGGGAACACAATGGGTGATATTAGAATTAAAAGCACAACGTTTTCAAGCTTGCCCATCGCCAAAATATAATACTTTATTTCACATTTATTTTCCGTCAGAAGTCCTATGGGTTTCAACCTCCAAGCCCGTAGGACTGTGGAATCCAACCTCCATATTTCATAGAAGTCTTATGTGCTTGAACAATTAGTTACGGGCTTTGGGGGTCATTCAAGCCTGTAGGACTTTGGACGAAAATCAAACACTAAAAAAGGTATTTGATTTTGGCAATGTGGAGGCTTGAGAATGTTGTGCTTTTAACCCTAAAGTCACCCATTGTCTTCCCCATCATTTACAGTGCTTTACAGTGCTGTCTTGCATTTATTTTTGCATTTTGCGGTAAGGAGGGCTAACTTGCCCCCTCTGACATTTGAATAGCTGCGTAAATGTATGGAAACGCAAGGACGTAACCCGACCGCAGGAAATCGTCAATTTGCGATTGAGTTACGTCCCGCAATAGAATGAGGCCCATAGACACTCATATTCGAGAAACAGAGTTTTGCTGAGGGAGTATGTATGTATGTGACTGACAGAGACTCTTTTTTGCCTAAAATATTCCCTTGAGGTAAATAAAGTGTATAATGTTTTACTTCTTTTGATAAATATGCATAATTGACCAACACAGAAAGTGGTGTTAATAATAAAAAATATTTATACATTTGTTTATGCAGGCACACACTTGTATAACAACTGAATTAACCGTGTATCACTCTAGTAATTTTTTTATGTTAAATCAGTTGTTTAAAGGTTTTTACATTAGGACATTTTTAATTTGAGCACATAATAGAATCCTTTTTGATTGAAAGTGCTAAATGATGGGAAAATTGCTTAAAATGGCATGATAAGTAAAACATGAATGTGAATATTTAAGAAATGACACATGTACAAAGAATGTACAGGAATATTGACATAAATGTAATGAGATTTTAAGATTTTTAGTTTTATCAGTGATCACCGGTTAGCATTATATCAGTGTACATGTATATATATATATATAATTGAAGAGTGAATGTCCAGTCATATAGTAGTTCCAGTATTCTGACTTGGTCCAATTAACCAACTCTAAAACAAACAGATTTCTGATATAATTACTAATATTAGAATAGCCTTTTGTGGCAATTTAACTAAACTGGAAAAATGCCCAAATCATTTTACTGTGCACTCTCATAAAATGTGTCCTTCTGCATATATTTCCGTCACTGACAGTTTGTTTTTTGTTTTTTTAGTTTAGGATTGTTCTGTAGGTTGCTGTTACCTTCCATATTTAAAGGGACATGGAAATATATTTTGTTTTTTTTGCTTCGGAAAGAAGGTACAGTATTTGATAATGTGTTTTCTTTTTTCAAATAAATGTCTCCAAGCACAAAAATGTATTTTTCAGGAGTTTAACTGCTCTTGTGGACTCTCTCTCTCTCTCTGCTGCCAATGAAATCTACAAATGAAAGTATTCTCTCTGTATTTCCTGCTAGTTTCAATGACATTTTAACAGGTTTTGGTATATATTTTTGCATGCAAAAACAACTATTGTAATATGTAAAATGTGCTCTTTTATATGCATGAGAAAACAGTTGTGCTCCATGTGCCTTTAGCATAACTTGTATGCAGAAACTAAACAAGAGTTTATGTTATGCAAATGTGCTCACTAGGATACATGGGAACAGGGTTTCATTTTAAAATATAAAACAAATCATCTGATACTAACATAGTGCATGAAACCCAAAGATCTTCCATTATCATTTTGTGACCTACTATCTCATGGAGATTTGATATATGAATTATTTCTGGGTTCACCCATTTCAAAGCCAGCATTCCTTTCCTTGCCTGAGCTCTTTATGACATATTACTTTCTTGGTAAATAAATAGTAAATTAAAAAGCAGACAAAAGTCCAAAAACAGACATATTTGAGATGCAGTCTGTAGGCTTTGGGCCATGTGTTCTTAAGAGAATGTTTGCAGATCACATATGTTAGTATGTATACAACATATAAAAACATTTCTGGTATATAGAGCATCTTAAATGCTGTGAGTACTGTAGTCTTTATATGGCCAGGGAGTTCTAAAACCCCTTCTCACTCTTCCCTCTTTTAAAAATTATTAGAAAATTTATATTTTGGTAATCTAAACTTATTAGTTTTGCTTTTGGAGTTTCTTTCGTGCCACAAATTCCAAATGACCAGGACATTCTGAGAAATCTTTTAATGGTGCTTGGGGAACCACTGAATAGCAGAATAAAAAAAGAAAAATAAATGATAGATTAATATATTTTATCTAGACAACGATACTGGCATGGGTTGCCAGTTCCTTCTCCAGTGGACCACAATTTGTCTGACCTCCACACTATGATCTGCCCATCTTGGGCGACCCTACATGGTATAGCTCACAGCTTCATTGAGGTATTCAAAGTATACATTGAGGTATATATATATATATATATAACATATATAGTTGCCAGTGTGGGGAATGCTTACGATGTTGGTCACACTTTGCGAGCCTCGCAAAACAAGGTTGTGCTGTCGACGCATGCACGACTTAGGTTGCAATGAGCTCCGAAGGCACTCACTGCACTACTCGCCTCTCAAAGCGAGGAGTGCAGTTGAAGCACGCGGGACTTAGGCTGCAATGAGCGACTGTGAGGGTCGCAACTGCGTAACTCTAAAAACACGAAAAATAAACAAAAACATTTCATTAAAATAATAACACTCTCACACACAGCACAGGGGGAGAGACGGGAAGCCTGGGAGTGAGCTTGCAAGCGAATTTGAGCTATATTTGGGGGTTTTCTTCACTACAAAATCAGCTAAGCAAGGGAAAAATGGCGGACGGGAAATGAGGCTGAGCAAAGCTAGGCACACGGGACCTAGAAAATAAATGACGGCAAAGACACTAACACTTACACCAACAACTCCAGGCACGCAGGACTTTGAAAATAAAACCAACGGCAGTCAGCGCGTGCCACACAAACATTCAGTAGACACACAGAAGAGAAACACACAGGAAAGGCACAGGGGGAGATGCTGGAAAGAGACACATGGCATTCCCAAGCACAAAAGTTGCAGATTAATGAAACCTGCAATGAGCGGACCATACAGTAGGCGGGAGGAAAGGGTCGCAATGAGTGCCAAAGGCGCTTATTGCAAGCCACGCGTTATGTGCTGGGGCTCACGATGAGCACCGCGAGAGGCTTGTAATGAGCGCCGAAGGTGCTCAGCGTGGGGCTTGCGATGAGCAATGAGCGCCAAAGGCTAGTTTATATAGATATATATATATATATATATATATATATATACTATGTATACAATGTATACTATGTATATATATATATATATATATATATATAATTTATTTATATATATATATATATTTATTTTTATATATATATATATATATATATATATATATATATATATATATATACATTATTATTCTGTAGCTCTGTAGTGCTATACATAAATTAATTTCCAGGCAAAGACAAATTCAATATTAACACATTACAACGAATTGAGGGCCCTGTCTTTGAGTTTAGAATCTGGTGTCCATAATGCTTTCACCAAAGCTCCATACAAGACGGAAAACTCACAGATTTACAATCTAAATATATATATATACAATATATGTATGTGTGTATATATATATATATATATATATATATATATATATATATATATAGTACAGTGCTGTAAGAAGGGAGCAGAGATTAATATGTTTTGTAGCCATTCCTTGCTGCTGTACTTATAATTGTGAGTGCCAGCTGACACTGTGCACTCAACTTGCAATGAAAACCCCCTACTGGGAAATGGCTGCTAGAAAGAACCAATTAAATTATATATATTGATCTCCGGTGATGTCATACCCAATTATTTAATATTTGGGATATGAACTGTAAACCACACTACATTTAAAAAAAATAACGGAGGCAGCAATCATGTGACACTAAAAGTAAATTACTCACTATTGTGTCTCCTGCAATTCCAATCCTATTGTATTCCTCCTTTCAACACAATGGAATTCACTTAAATCAACAGCTAAATCATATTGCGGAGCTTGTAAATTCACTGCTGTGTTACAAAGGGGATAGCTCATGCAGTGTAATAACTGCAGCAAGTACTAGATATAAGTCACTAAAGGAATCTCTGAAGTACAGGTGTGGCCTTCTCATAAACAGCGACTTCCTGTATATGGCATGCAACCTCCACTTGGTCCTCCCAGTTTTCTGAATGATTGCTTTATTTGAAGACCTTGTATGACCTTTTTATTAGAGGCCCCTGTACTCAGTTTATTTCTAGAATGCTTTCATAAAATATTTTTATAAGACAATATAAATAGTGCCTTGTATTTTACATGCAATTTTTCCTTACTTCAGAGATTCATTTTATTCTCAGTTGATTCTGTTACTTTCTCAAGAGGGGGTGTCATACTGTTAGTTCCGCTGAAATCTGTAGAAACTTCCCTCCCACCTCTTGAAATTAATCAGAAGAAACCAAAATGATATATTGCACAGCAGCACAAGTATATATATATATATATATATATATATATATATATATATATATATATATATAAGTAATACATTACAGACTGTACTTTTACATAATATAAACCATTTCCCTATTTTAAGAGTAATTCTTAAAATTGGTATAATTTGAATATATGAGTGCAGTGGTCATTTAATAATATTAGTTAAAATTTCAGAAAAAAGGTTACCTCAACATAATCCATCATTGTGCTAATTTTAATTTTCACATGGGACAAATGTAAAAATCCTTTAATTTAGTAAAATGAAGTGGTTTATTATACTTTATAAAATATTAGACTTTTTTTTTTACCCAGTGCAGCTTCTAGGAAGTAGATCATTGTGTATACATAATAACTAACATGTGCAATGTTTACAGAAAAGATTATGCTGTGTTTTGCTCTCATACCCTATAATAACCTGAGAGTCTATTTGCAAATTAGCTTCAAATTCTTCAGTTTCATATCATGTAACCAAGTCCTCTGGACAGAAACTTACTTTTCTCAAGTTCTTTGTTGCTTCTTTTATGGTTTAAAACAAACTTTGGCTAAGTACAGTGAGTGATTAGCATATGAAAAGAGAGTTAATATTTGGTCTTTCTCTGTGTTGTGTCTAATGCTACCTGTGTTTATCCTTACAACACAACTGGTCTTATTCTAGCAAAACCCAAAACATTGGCAGCCTGTACATCAGGTTTCTATTTATTATAGGAGTCAGAAGGAGCTTGAGGTATGAGGAGAGCAGATCTACACTACGTCCTGTGAGGTAAGGGAAATATTTCACTATTTTGTAGAGAAATTGGCCTGTTGGAGATGGCAAAGCCTTTTTCTGATAAACCTATGTAATGCTTAATGTTGGCATAGATATCAACTGGCTGTATTTTGTGTTTGAAGGAAGCAAAATTTATGTCCTGCACCTGTATATAGATAGCTAATCTGGTTTTGTACCCAGGTAAACTAAAAATCAAGATATTTTGTGAAATCCTTTATCAATAGGTAAAACTTGGACTTTGTGTAAAATATGGTTGGATAAGATTTATGTTTGTTTAATATGGTTTGCCTGTAGCAATCATATTGAATCATTAGCAGCTATTTAACAGATTTACTATTTAGATTAAACCAGGACACACTTAGATGTTAAAATATTGTCATTATAATAATTTCTAGTAACATTTAGTAACATCTAGTAAGATTTGTTAATTATTTGTTCTTATTATTCCACTTTGTCACATACTTGCTATCGGTAGAGGTAGGTATTGTCAATGTCAAACCAGCATGGTGAGAGAGAAAATAGTTATTACTCACAAGCAACATAATTGTTCGACCTAAATTCTTTTATTATTTCCTCAGACAAAATAAATAGTTTTTCTCATTAGAAGTTTGGTGAGTAGGATTAATTGATGATCAGCTAACCTTTTTTATGGGAATCTATGGGGATTATAAGAGATGAAAAGGAGTAGTTCAAAACTTTCTCAGAGCACCCTTTGGCCCACATTCAGTTGCCTGTGAAAAGGTTACCACATAATTTGGATCTCCCTTAAGCTTTTTTTACAGGCAGTAGAATAAAGGTCTATGATTTTTAGAAAGCTCAAACAGCTAATTTTGTGAGAAACAGAGTTAAGAAATGATGCGTGATGAAGTGAAAAATATACAATTTTAAAGAGTATTTTAAATGACTGTGACATCTCCAGGAAGCTTTACAGTGATGCCAACTATAGTTCAATTCAATACATTTCTTGATTAGTGAGTATATCATTATAAGTGTATCTTCATTTTAAGTTATTATGTCAGTTCTGCAGATGTTTGTGTCATAAGGGTATGTTTACTGCTTTACTGTGGGGGCTTTGTCAAATTTTCCCACAGTAAATAGACACCACATCCAATAGCTCTCTGCTTTCTAGCCCCTGAAACACTTAGTGAATGTTGTATCTTGAGTGACGTTTGATTGTATTTATATTTGACCATGCAACAGCATTGTTAAATACATGGTTGTAGAAAATGTATATATATATATATATATATATATATATATATATACACAATGTGTATGATTATTTGTAGAGAAGCAGTTATGTGGTATTATTATACTATATTCTGTATACCCCCAGATTTTCTTTGACTCCCACAGCCATGTTTAAATACCTTGCTAATATTACATCAAAGGTTGGCCTAAGCATATAATTATAAAATACATATAAATAAGTGCTTAATATGAAAAAAAAAGAGAAACACAAAACTGTCTGAAAACTGTAAAAATGGAACTAAATAGATATATTATGGATATTTGCAAGATACCAAGTAGGACCTGACTACTTTAGTCAATACCAAATCAACAAATGCGCTCTTCACTCTAGATATTGACCAGTCCGAGCAAGTTGTAGAAGTTATACAGTGTTGAAGGGATTGTGTTTGAGGTTCCTGTTACTGCTGCTTCAGTGCCCAATTTTCCACTTTAGATGCAACATAAACCATTTTAATTAATATTGTGTCACCAAAAGGGATTGAAATGGCCAATTGAATTCTGCCAAGATAGAGTCTTTTGATGAAAACATATCTTTATTGATTGCAGAAGAAGAAAATCATTCTTAAAATGAAATCCAGAGAAAAATCATATCCCTCAGAGAAAATTTCTGAGTGGCAGGGTAAGATTAACATCATAAAATTGAATTTGTGCTGCAAACCTTTGATGTAATCAGCAGCTGGGAGATGGTATTGCCCTCGCTGTGCTCTCTCTGATTGTGGTGAATTATTGTGTGCAATGAAATAAATGTTTCTTGTGTCATTCTTTCTAGAAACACAGACCCACGGGCTATGAGACAGTTGTTTTTAGAAAACATGAAATTGGTTGTATTGCATTTATCATTTGTGTTCATTGTGCTTTTCTTCCAAACTCTTATAATTTTATGAGTTGAATACAATTTAGTGTCTACTGTCTGTAATGGGTATATAGGAAGACCTCAATGCAAGGTAAATTGGCATACCTCTCCTATGTTAGGTACCGGTGATAACTGTCTATCTCCAGACACTGGGTAGGATTCCTGAATTGTATCTGTACACATGGTATGAGTACCTGTTCTATATAAGCAGTGATTTCTAGTACTCTGTTAACTATAAAACTAAATGTTTCAAATTTAAAGAAGTTTTGCTCTGCAGGAAATCAACTTGTAAATATGGCATGTTCAGCCTCTATGGATGATTCAGTTTCTATAGTTAATACAATTAATGTTATTATAAATATAATTAGATATTTTGTTCACATCTTACGGACGTACCTGCTTGTTTTGTTGCTTATGGTTCCAGGTTAGTTGGAATAAATGCAAGTAATAGCCTTAAGACCCTGGCTAAGATTCACTAAGCTTCACAAGGACTGTAAAGTGGTTCACTGATACCACATTTGTAGGTTTCTCATGGCAATCAACCATCAATGCCCCAACCATACACTTTGCAGCCCCTGTGAAGCTTAGTAAATGTAATAGTGAATATATATACATACATCTATATCAGCATTAGTAGGGATAAGTACTTACTGATCTTGGAGCTTATAGGTATGGAGTTTTACTTAGAGGAAGCAATTTTTCAGCCATACTTATAGTATTTAGTGTATGATTCAAATAGCATTCGCAACACCAAATAACTATTTCCTCTTTCAAATATACTGAATCTAGCACTTATCTATAAAATTTCACAATTAAACTGCCCTAATAAGACTAATAGGACAGTATTATAAAAAATGTTCAGTCCATATTTACACTTGACTTGTAGCTACATCCATAATAATAAGTTACAAATAAAAAAATAATTTGACTTAGCGACTATGGCAAAAAAAACTTAGGTGTCTATTGATATAAAGCAGTGGTTAATGTTGTAACACAAAATAGAGAAAAGCTGACTGAAATATGGCTGCTGATAACATAGAGAGCAGAAAGAGATAGTTGCTGTATAAAACACAGGACAGACAAAGATGGCTGCTGTAAAACACAGAGGACAGAGTAAAGATGGCTACTGATTAAGCAGAGAGCATAAATATAATAGCTGCTGTCCAAAGCAGAGGACAGAAAGAGATATCTGCTGATAAAACAGAGGTCTGAGAATAAAGATATCCGCTGATAGAGAAAATATAAAGATAGCTGCAGTCACACGTAAACTCGGACCTGATCCATCTTCACGAATCAGATTGACACACACATACACCAACCCACAGAGTGAAACCTATACACATCTCAAGTGGCTGGAAAGTATATCCTCATACTTACTATGAACTATTTCCTATGGGCAAAATTAAGATCACAGCCGATCACATCCCATTTCAGCCACTTTAAAATGCTTAGTAAATCTCCATATAGTGTAGAGAGAGAGAGTTTGCATAATTTTTGAATGTGGGCTCTATGGCAGTCATATGAAAGTATGGGGAGTTATTCCAGTTCCAATGGAAATGTTTGAGGTTATATAGGTGTATACGTTCTGTTTCAGCCACTTGTGACTATGGAAGTACTTGTTGATGTGTTGGGTTGATTAATTTAGGTATTAGCATATTTGTCATTCATTTTGGCCTCAGTGAGAATGGGCCTAGATGATTTAAGTTAATGCCATTTGAAACATGGGAGAACTAAATCAGCTGTGGAAGAATCAAGTAGTATATATGTTAGTATGATGTACCAACATATTCTGTAGTGCTGTACAAGGGTTTAATACAAACAAGATAAAATATTAAAACATGACAAAAAGAACAGAGATGCCTGTCTTTGAGCTTAAAACGAATTGTAGATAGGGCTTGTTTCTCAAAACACCATACAAGGAATCTTTCAAGTTTACAATCAAAAAGGAGTGGCAGAGGCAGAAACCTGTGCATGAGTGAATAGACCAGGAAGGGAGTGAAAGATGAGAGTGATAATGGCTAGAACAGAAAAGAAGATTATTCTGTTGTTAACATGCGTACAAATTACCTGTGTCTGAAAGGGGGAAACATAGGCCCCCATTTAATTACAAGCACCTAATTACCTTCATACAGGCCGTATGTCTGGGGTTAGAAATTTGCTACAATTAAATGGAGTTTAGGCTACAATGAAATAGTGTTTAGAAGTCCAATTTGCGATCAGACTCGCAATCCAGAAATGTAGAAATCAATAATAATGAATACATCATCTGTTCTACTCCATGTGGGTGGCCTGATATGTATTAACTCCTTCAATCCTGGGATCAATATAACATGGAAATAAAACGTAAAAAAAAATGTTTTATTGCAGATTTGCAAGTTTGAGACTGTTGTACAATCCACTGTAATGCCTTTCATTGCTTTCCCAGTATTTTTAAAGTACAGTAGTCTGTTTATATTTGCTTTTACAGTGTTACGAACATGTGTTTAACCCACTTGTGAGTCCTATCTAGTACTCGTAGTATTTTTTGATACATTTGCCATTTACGGGTTTGAAGGCAATTGCGGGCATGTTGAATTGTTGAAATTAAATATGGATTTTGCGTCTTTAGCTCGGAGTTACGTTTTTGACAACCACAGTGATTTTGAGCCTGCAACTCGCGAAGAGATTGCGAGTTGCAAAATGTAGGCAATTACGGTAAATATCTGTAACTTTTACAGGCTCCATTATGGGCTCCAGTAATTGGGATTTGGACGATTGAATAGGGGCCATAGAAGGAGCTTTTCATTTAGTAGGGGAGAGAAGGCATCTGATAGAAAGGCATTGCAATGAGAATGCAGTTAGTTGTTTACTAGTTGTTCAATAGTCTTGTAATGGAGAGAGCAAGTGTAGTATTTTGTTTGTGGTGATTTCTAGGATAACCTACACAACTAGTTATATAACATTGTAAATGCAATGTGAGCATCACATACTCCTGTGATACAAGCTATATATGCCTCCTATGAAATATATGCCTCTTCTTGTCATGTGTGCAATAACTTGGCTCCTAGCATGCCTATACTTTCTCAGTGCCGCTGACTGCACTTCAGAGGGTAAACAAGTAATTAAGGCAATGATGTCTCATTAACAAAATATTACTATCTTGGCTTGTGCATGGATCAGAAAGATTGACTAGCAGCTATATATTGCAGATTTAATGGTAGTTTACAGTAGCAAAATTATATATTTTTTAACAACATGCAACTGATAAAATATTTGTTATTACCAACAGTTTTAAAATATACCACATTTGGAACCTCTGCTCTACCACTTTAATAATCATTAGCATTGTGACTAGCCGAGCGTGTCTGCATTCCATTGTCTACTTGTTTTTATGACTGTGACTTTTAGTCTCCACACCGTGGTGCTGCAGCCCCTTTTTATGGGCACTTGGCTGCAGTATTTATATTACATCTTAAGATATAACTATGTAGTGTATATCCTGTACTATAACTACCAGTTGTATTTATAGCTGATTTTTTTGCATTGTTCCATCTTGAAATTTTGAGAATGTTAAATGTAAAACAACAGATGGTATAGTCGACTGTGTTTTAGTTTAATGTAAGTACACATCTGTGTATAAAGTGTTATACATATTTACACAATAATTAGATAAATAGCCATTTAGATATAATAAAAGTTAGCGTTTTACAATATTAATTGGGACAGTCAAAAATATATCATAATGAAGATCCTATTTTATTAATAAATTTAGCATTGCTATATTGTATAACTAAAAATAAATGACTATGAAAGTTTTATGTGGATTAAGTACTCGAAATGTGCTGATTGCTAATCTGTAAAACATGGCATTATCGTATAATAAAAAGAGCCACTGGAAAATCAGGCAGCACGTGCCATGTTCCTTTCTGACCTCCTCCAGCTGGGCTCTGACCCACAGCAGGGTTGAGTCAAAGGCCAGTTTGCTCTCTGCCTTTGTCCTGCTGCGCATTGTAGAGCAGCTGCCAGTGCAAACAAGAAGAAACGGCCTCATCCTGAAATTGTGTCCGGATACTTCTTCCTGTTATTAAGCAAAAAATTAGAAACTACAATCCCTATTACTCTGTCAGAACCTTCTTGTAGTTCATTGACAACTTAGTATTGAAATCTGAATACTCCTGTAGAGACTGACAGGTTGGAAAAAAACTTTGTTTAATGGTGTGATTATAAGAGTTATGGATACATACTTTATTTTGTCAGCTCCTGGAACCTGCTAAGGCTCATAATACTGCACAGTAAATTACTGCATTTTGTAGATGGGTGGATGGAATGTGGAGGTCATGTCTATGGTTGATCATCAGTTATTTTTTATTTTAGCATTTATATTCCATCTCAGCAATGACGGCACAGCTAATATAGTAATAGATTTATAGTTAAATCTATGTAACAGCCATTGAGTGCTAAATGAAATCTCTGGCTTTTTTTCTCACTTCAAGGTGTTCTACACCCCTCCAATACTGAAGGATCATATATAAATATATATACTTTATTGCAAAATGTGTTATGGAGCTGCTGATCCTACCAGCAAATAGCTAACAACAAAGGCTTATATAGAAAAGTCACTAAATACAACCTTAAAGGAATATGGGACACAATCTAATTTATCCTCCATTTAAAAGAGCAGGATTTAAACATTACCAAAGTTGTGTTTGCATGAAAAACAATAAGAAAAACCTGTGTAAACTTCATTAAAATGAACAGAAAAGTGCATAGAGTATGTACGTCTGCAGATTTAACTGGCAGTCAAGTATAACTCATATATCTATATTACTGCTCACTGACTGACAAGGGCATCTGTGAAGTTCCATATTTCTCAGTTCTAGAACAATAAAGGCCCACCATGGACAATTAGTTTTTTTTTGACAGTATGTGACGGTTGATGTTTGACTACTTACAATATGGGGGATGAGTTTGAGTGGATGAGTTACTATGGCTGGTTTATATTATTATTCCTACACTTCTTCTACTTGTACAGGTTGTCCCATAGTAATGGCTTATTAAAGCACTTTAGTACCATCTGAAAATAAAATGGAAATCACAAGAGAGACTTATCTGGTGTAACTTCGATATGTAGACCTCTGTCTTTTATTTATTTGTGAAAACACCTCAAAAATTCAATAAAAGCTATTGACAGTGTGCAAACAACGTAAAACAGGAAAAAAATAGATATATTTTGAGCATTAAATGCTTACAAGTAATTTTGTTCATCTCTTAACTTTTTAGTCTTTCTCTGATATGTTCAAACCAGTTGTAGACTTATTGCCTCCTACAAGAACATAAGTTCTGTGGCCATTTAGATGTGTCAAGCCATTTATCTTCACATGGAAGACAGTGATCCTAATGCTTTTGAATCTTCGGCTTAGCTCGTCTGGCAGACCAATGGAAGCCACAAATTCCCACTCCCCATAAGGAGGTAATAAAACAGTCAAAGATAGAGGAAATCAATCCTTTGCAAAGCTTAAACTCTTAGCTACTACAAATCCAAATTTTTATATTAGGATTCAACCAACAATGTGCAAAACAGGAATAGTAACCCAAAAATGAAAACTGTACAAACTCTACATATGAACTGATAGTAAAATAGATTTTGATGGTAGGTATAGAACATCTGTCCTATCTAGTTTGTCCATTTTCCATGTTGTTTAAAAAATCATAGTTATAATAATCCTTTAAATATCACAGGTATTACTATATTGTATTTGTCCCAACCCTACTATGTTACTATTATATTTCTGGTAAATACAATAATATATATCTACTATGACAGAGCATCAGCAAAAAAAGCCAGTATGATATAAAGCCATTGTAATGCATTTCCAGGCTTAGTATGCTACTTTTTAACTGACTGGCATGTGTAACCCTATCAGTCATGCATTGGGATAAAGGTGTCTCTTTTATGCTATAAAAATGAGTTTCACAAGGAGCAAGTGGTACAAGGGGTTAATACCATGTTATAGTTATGCCTGAGCAGGCAAAGCTAGTTGAGTAAAAAAAGTCATGATAAGCTTCAGAGCGTGTAGTCTCAATTATGCCTCTGGCAGTGTTTGACTTTGCAAAGACAAATTTTGCATGTATGGCGTGATAAAATCTGTTCATATAATAGCTGAACTTTTTCAGTAGTGTACAATAACATTACAATAAGCGTTCGTGTTAGATATGTTAAATCATCTAGGTATTCCTTTATATATGTATAACTCAAAGAATACTTCTACTTGAATATTAGTGTTTCTGCTGCTTTTCTTACCATGGATAAAATCAAGTGGATCCCCAACAGGTATGTTAGCTAAATAATTACTTATTATATATATATATATATATATATATATATATATATATATACCAAATACAACTGATATGCAATTCATTATTGACCAAAGACGTTAATACATGTTTATTTGCTTGAAATTTACTTGCAGTCTTTCTGAAAACTGAACTCTTGTTTGATTGTGAATGGGAAGGGGTCAATAGTTTGCTTTTCTGACAAAACATTTGTAGTTTTGCTGGTTTGTTAACATACACAGGTTAGAATGGTCCATAGTAGGGTAGGAATATGTATGATGGCATAGATTGAGATGTTCTATGATTTATTCATCCCTTCATATTATCCAAAAAAGAATAATCTTAATTAAGTTACATAATATTGCATTATGTGTGCGTCTCAGGAAAAGCTGCGTCATTATTGTACAACTTTGCTTGATATATGAGGCAACAAAGCTAACAGCCTTATTAAATTGCGATTCAGACAATTGAATAGGGCTCTATTTAAGCACACAGCATATTTTTTTTACAGATGTTTTTAGTTAGTGAAGACTTTGCTTTTGGATAGAAGTTCACTAACTAAAAACTTCTGTAAAAAAATATGCTGTGTGCTTAAATAGAGCCCATTTAAATTTACCGAATCGCAATTTAATAAGGCTGTACATTTCTAAACATGTGTTTTAGAAAAGAGTTAGCACTATAGTTTATGTGTAACTACCCTAGAAAAACTTCACTACACTGGGTGATCTTGTTCACTTTAGTAATATAGAAATGTAATGGAAAAACTGCTTCTCTGAAAATGGCAACAACTTAAGAAGTGAATATCTTCATTCTAATGACGAGAGTGTAAATTGTGTTCACAAAACGATGCCCACAGGAACAAAATCCCCTGAACAGTAAAAATCATTGACAAAGGTTATGTATGATTGTGGCACCAACAATAATCTCAATATCAGAAATATATTTCCATATACAGTAATATCCTTGTGTTCACAAGACAAGTGGAGATGGGGCAAGCGTTAGACAGACTACATTACAACAAGTGCAGATTACTTATGTAATTACTTATGTATACCAGTTATCCTTCCATGTTTGCGTATTTGTGAAGAGCAGAAGCTGCAATTTTGAGTTTCATATTTTCCACTCACAGAATGCTGAGTTTATAGGTTAAACAATTCAAGAGCCAGCTCAATGCCCAATCAACCCACAGCTGTGCTAAGCTGGGAAAGTTCTGTGTTCTTCTGCAACTCACATCTCCTTACATACAGAGCATTTGTAGCAATACAAAGCAGGGTATAAAACATTTACACAAATATTTGACCCTGCTCTTCCTTGGCACAAACTATATCTTAATGGTGATAAACAAAGGAAATAACGTTGATGTTTCTCAGTCTCTCAAATGCAGATATATAGCAAAGGATATCAGTTAATACTTTTTAGTTTTATTGTATTTTTTTGATCACATCTAAGTGTGAATGCAAAGAAAAGTAACAACATTTGACTCTGTACACAAGAATGGATTGAGTTCGGTCCTGGAATTATACAATGATGCTATAAAACTTTATTTTTGGAGGAAGTAAGCTACAGTTTTATTGTAGGTCAAATATTCTATGGAAGAATTGTATGGATTTCTGCATTAGTGCTAATAGGAATATATTTAGGAAATCAGAGGCAACTCGTACAGTAAGGAAGCAATTTGTTATCCTCTTTAAAAGCTCCACAGGATAGGTGAGCAGAGAGCCATTAATACAGTAAATTGAATAGCTGCAGCATGTTCTAGTTTGTAGGCATAGAGGGTGCTCCAGGAAGATAGAGTGTTCACTCTCATCTTCTGCAATAAATTGTAATGGTACAGTGGCAGATAACATCCACAGCAAAATTGTGTTTTTGTTTTCTTTAGATTTCAGCATCTTATATTTTCCCTTGTCATATAGCGCTTTTTGTCATTTTGGCTGGAAGTGACAAGATAGAACACAGGGCTCATCAAGAGGCTATTGTGAAGTTTTATGTGGTAAATGGCATAATAAAACAAGATATTTCTTATAGAGTACTGTATAGTATTTTACAGATATTAACCCCCTCGGTCCTGAACATTTAAAGTAACTCCCATTGATATACCTTATACCAGGTTGTAGAATGCATGAAAAGTAGCACAACCAGATGTTATGTGCAATATTTTTAACTATCTATACATATATTAGAATATTTTAAAGAACTAGCCATGGGCTAACATTGACTAAGGTGTGAGGCTCTTACTTGGCAGGTCTGACTGTTGGCTGGTGCATGATTAGTCAACTGTATTATTTAAGTTCTTAATTAGTTCAATGGTTGGTATTACGATAGAAATTGCAAGGTATACACAAATCAATAAAAATATATTTAATGTTTGTGCTGTTACCTTATGTAGCATGCTTGCATATTTCATACTCATGTCTTCCCATTGCTATATGTGTGACTGACAATACATAAGTCATTACATACATGCCATTATTACTCTCCCATTATTGTTGTAAATAAGGGTTGCATTGCTATGGCATGTTCTTTTATTCAAATAGTAATTAAGAATATGAGAAATGGCTGTAACATTCTGCTTAAAGCTCAAAACTTTCTTTGACATGCAAAGTTTCATTTGTCAAGAATAATCATTTAGGTAATTACTTGCTCATGTGGTTTACCTCTGAGTGCCAGTGAATGCAGGAAGCAATATGACTAGAATGCAGTAGACTACAGTAGACTAATCATCATAATCATCAGACAAGGTCTGATTCAAAAGTGTAACATAATCATTTCAGAAAACATTTATTCAACAATTCCATGCAATGACATAGTAAACAGTAATTGATAGCCTCTGTGGGAAATGTATTCACTTTTAAATTGAATGATTGTTATGTTAGGTATTGGCATTTGGTTTATGTTCAGCTAATATTAATATCTGTACTGTGCTGTGGAAAAGGATACTGTTTTTGTAGTGGTTAGTATGCCAAAATGTTAAATGTCTTTCGGCAATATTTGATCATTGGTATATGTTTAGGTTTATAAACACCAGACATTTAATCAAATTCCCACATTGTATGATTTTCTTCTGTACTTTGATCAGACCTAGATGAAATTATATTGGCAGATCATTCTGATTTTTGGGGATCAGTTCAAATGTACACATTGGAGTATATTTACTAAGTTTCAAATATGCTACAAAGTGCTTCTCAGAGGTGTTACGTCCATTTTCCCTAAAGGAATTGGTCACTGCAACCTTCAGTTATTTACTTTGCAGCCCTTGCAAAGTTTAGTAAATAGCAATCTGTCAAGACAATTCTCAAAAAATGCAAAATGCAAATTTCCTCATGTACAAAAATTATTATTCATCACTTAAATCAATGCAGAATTAAATTGATATTATTTGCAACATGCTAGTCAATAAAAATAACTTGTCAGATGCCATGCTGTTACACAGTTCTAGTGTCTGATAAAAGAGATTTGTTGGTGCCTTGAAGGCGTTTCTCACCCAAAAGACAAAAGGTCACCATGAAGTAATTTAAACAAGTAACCAAACAAACTTTGCGAGAAAGACACGTTTATCATGGAAAAAAAACAACACTTTCTAGAATTTAGTCTAATAGAACTTTTTTACTAATTCCTTTTTGGTTTTACATAAACTACAGCCAGCAATAGGAAAAAAATAATTAAAAGAACGCGTTGATATTACTGGAGTCCAGAAGCTGTAAATATTGCATTTTTCCTTGAAGCCACTAATAAATAATTCCCATTATAAGGAAGATATACAATAACGCAATATAACAATTAAGAGCCTTTTTTTTTTTGCTTTCAGGTTAATTTCAAAATGAAGGGCACAATCCAGGCTGTGGCATTGTGGGGGAAGGTGGCACCTGCCCACAGCATCACCACCATGATGATAACAGAGGATCAGAAAACCATTGTGACTGGGAGCTCAGAGGGGCAGATATGTCTGTGGCATCTGTCAATGGATATGAAGGTTTGTAAACTTTTACCAGTTTGGTTTAATTAATGAGAGTATTCATATTATTTTGTATACCTTTCCTAGTTTAAGAAGAACTAACATTTCAATAGGCCTTTCAGAAAAGACTGCATTCTAATACACAACTACTGATTTTCTTTACTCATCATAAATGAAACCTTATTTTCTGCATTCTGTTGTCATTCAAATAAAAAGACGAATATAAGTCATTAGTGCAGCTTGGTCAACTTGTCTTTTACAACAAAGTAGCAGTTATTAACTATTTCACAAGCAATGCATTGCACTCCAGATAACCCACATTCTGCGGTTGGGGGGAAAAATCCTTTTTATGACAAGTGGACAAGCTCCTTCCAGTTTCTCTCTGTGTAGATAAGGGTTATCTCATTATCTCATATAGAATATTGCAGTAGAAGATTTAAATGAAAGAAAATCAGGTAAAAATAAACTATGTGTAAATGTCTCATAATGTGCAATCTGCACGTAAGCCTTGTAGAAATCATGGTGAGTGTTTAATATGGGAGTATAATGGCAGTGACCGTGTAATATTGATGAAATCATATAAATTCACTATGGTTTTAAATTATGAGACTGTCTGGCATCAGTGATCTGGAATTCAGTGTTATTTGTGGCTCAGTTTGACCAACAGTTTTGTAATGATTAGAGAATACCAAACCAGTCAATTCTGAATGAAAAACCAGTCACTGAAAAGCATAATTTTATGGTTCACAACTTTTAAATTCCAACTGTTTGGTCCCATGGACCTTGACATTATAACATTGTTCCTTTATTGGTTTATTGACAGAAGAAAATAATAATTACATGTGGTATGAATTATACCTTTTACTAGACCTGCCAACATATCATATACCACTAAAATGTTTGAAACTAAAAATGAGAAATCTCCTTTTAAAGTAGGATGCATATGTGCACCTGGGCCATAATAAGGCCTTAATGTAAAAGCAATGGTGCTCCTGTACATCTGATATTTGCTTTGCGTATACTAATTTAATTTGTATTTATTTTATTAGATTCAGTGTGAAGATATATTTACCATATGACTTGTTATTACTATTTTTTTTGTATTCAATAAATTCATCTTTTTATTTATGTTTCAGATTACATCTAAAGCAATTTTATTTGGCCATACAACTTCCGTGACATGTTTGGCAAAGGCTAGAGATTTTGAAAAGGAACCATATGTTGTTAGTGCAGCGGAAAATGGGTAATTATTATGAGTGCTTTTTTCTTTGGAGCATATATGTGTATTTTTTTTCTCTTGTATCTCATGATTTACCGAACCATTAGGAAGTTTTAATTGTATTGTCTTTGATAAGGACAAACATATGTGTATCCACCTGAATATATCTATATGACATATATATGTATTTAAAATAATATTATAACTAAAAATGCTGTATCCACCGGATTATTCACCTGAATGAAATATATATCTTGTTACAGTGAAATATAAAATAAACCTCTTGGTGGTGCTGTTTAATCTTTAGTATAAATCATTGCCTCTGCATGAATCTAACATTGGCGCAGCAGAAGACACATTATGCTTTTCTAAATGTGTAGCTGAGGTTCGGTGAAATGACCCATTTTCAGCAGGATGTAGTTCTGAAGAATGATAGTTCTGGTGACACATTGATGAGCTATAATGGCAGTATACCTACAATTTGTTTTAGACCAGGCATGGCCTTAAACTTAGCTTTGATGCTAGGCAGCAGGGTGTAATTACCTAAACAAAAGGGAAGAGATTCTGTATGCCATCCCTTCTTAATGATCACAACATTTTCTTCACTAGTAATCTGTAACAAAAAGCGACATAAATGATCAGCCTTCTCTTAAATAGAGAACTTAAAGGAACAAATTGGTGTCACAAAATTGTTCCAACCAATTGAGTGCAAATGACAATGACTAATATGAGGTTATGTTTTGCAGGGAGATGTGTGTGTGGAATGTCACCAATGGCCAGTGCATTGAGAATGCAAAGCTTCCATATACGCACACTGCAATCTGTGTAAGTATCATAGAGCTGTCTAAATGTTTTGCTGTGTTAAAGGTTATAGAGTACCTTTAACCCTTCATTCATTACACTTTGATTAGAGCTTCTTTTAAATGATCATGCATTACAGTAAAATAATTCAATTCAAATCTAAATTGGTATTTGACCCAGAAATCTCCAGCGTAGTCACTTGGGTCTTTTTGACTATGACAGTTATGGAGTATAATGAGAACATGCAAGATAAGATTAACTCCTGAATCAGTTGAAAATTGTATACATTTGTGCTATTTTTTATTTGTTGAAATATTTTTCATTAAGTAGTTTTGTTGTGTTTTGTTTTTGGGCTTTGACATATTTAAGGATGTGAGAATATGTGACATTGAGAGAAATCAAGTTATATTGAGAGGAAAAAAGTGATGGTGGTATTGATGGTCAGGAAGTGGGAAATATGCTCAAATGAGTCTTTAGTGCAGTTGTAGATCTTGTAAAGGAGTATACATATGAGATTGTTATTTCTCTGCTAGTTTGATGCTGGTGCTAAGGGAGGTAGGGCCTGCAATAGGCACAAAGCCTGTGGGCTGGGATTAACCTTTATAGTCCTTAGTGCAGACCCAAAGTACACAGGAACCTTGAGGCTTCTGTATGAGAAAGTTCTATTCCCTTCTCTGCTTGCCCACCAATGACCCTACTGACTTCCCCGAGGTACAGGAGGGATTAGACGAATGGAGATTGGTTGGAGACTTGAATTAGGTCTATAGATCCATAGGGCAGGATTTATTGAATCCAGCATTGTTACCTCCCAATTCTTTAACAAATATATACAAAACACTTGGTTCATTAAGCATGTAATGTTTTGGAGTGGTATGCATTCAGAATAAAATAACATTGCATTATATAACTGTCCTTACTTTCTGTTTAACCATTCTCTTCTAGTACTACCACTGCTCATTTCGAATGACAGGAGAAGGCTGGCTTCTCTGCTGTGGACAGTATCAAGATATTCTCATTGTTGATGTAAAGACCTTGCAAGTTCTTCATACTTTCAAATCCCAGTCCACGGATTGGGTTAGTTGCATGTGCATCGTTCACTCTCCAAGGATTCAAGGTACAGCAGTGCTGAGCTAAAATATGAAAGTATGAAAAACTGCATGGAAAAATTAAAGGATTACACCCAACATTATAAATTGCTTGTCAAATAACTTTGTCAGATTAATAACTCATTAGATAAATACAAACATATTGTCCATACATACCTTTATACATTATTCATGAAAAACACTTTAAGACTTCTACCAGTAATGAAAATTATATATACCACTGAAAGATGTTATCCCCAAAAAATATTGTTATGTCAAAACTGTATTCCCTTTCAAAACCTTTAACTCTAATATTAAGTGACATGAATAATAAAATACAATAACAATGTAAAGTCTTACAGCCTTATTAAATTGCGATTCGGACAATTGAATAGGGCTCTATATAAGCACATAGCATATTTTTTACAGAAATTTTTAGTTAGTGAAGACCTTGCTTTTGGATAGAAGATCACTAACTAAAAACTTCACTAATATACACAAACACAAATAATCTTCTTTATATCGTGAGCTCTTATTTATTTTTACTAAATACAAATTAGTAGTAGCTCTTAGCGTGTCCCAGTAGATATAGAAGTGGTGAATACATACTTTTGCCATTTGCACTGTTTGTCATATTATGTAACCAACATTATTCATATATATATATATATATATATATATATATATATATATATATATATAAAGAATGGGTAGCTAGATATAGTCTATAATCTAACTGACATAAATATTTTCTTTTGCAGAAGATTCATTAGTTGCGGTATCTGTTTCCGGAGAACTGAAAGTATGGGATTTATCATCATCAGTCAATACCATCCAGGTCTGTTGTGTTTAAAAAAGATTTGTATATTTAAAACAAATTGTGGTTATCATTCTGTGGAAATATGCTAGTAGTCACATTCTTTGCACACTAATTTAACAATTTAAAGTTAAGTAACATGATGATGTTGTGTTGCACAATCCTACATTACATAAATATATGGAAGCATAATAAGGCTCTCATGTAAATGATCAATAACACTGACTTCAGAGCAAGTGTGTGCGCAATTAAGAATAAGAAAGTAAGAAATCATATATTCAAAAATTATTTCTTTCTGGTTATCTGCTCCTAATTATTTTTATTTGTGCAGGAAAAACAAGATGTTTATGAAACAGAATCCAAATCACTGGATGCCATACAGTGCCGTGCTGTATATTTCTGTACATACACAGAGAGACTTTTGCTGGTGATTTGCGCAGACTCGTGGAAGGTTCGTATTATCTATACCTGTTACATTGTTGCATTATTCTAACACAGTGCGAACTTGTTCAAAGCAAAAAAGTGTAAATAACATGACATACAATCTCTTGGTTTTTCTAGTATATGGTCAAATAACTGTTTCCTGAATTTGCCATAATTAGGCTATGTGGATGCAGCTCAAAGCATAAATGTAGCTGCATTCAATAAAAGATTTTGCACTAGATGATTACAGATATTCTGCTTTGCTTGTATACAGTATATATTACAATGAATACTAGTTAAAGGACAACTGCACAATTAAAAAATAATATATATTTGAAAACTTTGAGTCTCACTAAGAGCATAATTAAGCAAATAAAAGTCATACAGATAGTTTTCAATTAAAAACGATACATTTTGATGCCTCTGTTAGGCCCTGGGGAGTTCATAATGCATAGATTGAAGTTGTGTGTGAGAGGGGGTGTTTACATTTCTGGAAGTGAGTTTCTAAGCAGAGTACATTTCAGCTAAGCATTCCTGATATCTATCAGTGGCATAGAGCGCCTCAGCAAATGCTGGAATTAAACTTGTGGAAATCAGTAGTTTAGTAAATATGACAATGATCTCTACAGATAGATATCTATGACCCCAGCAGTATACATACAGCACCCACTCCCATACAATACATAACATAATAAATAAATAACAAATTTTACAACCAGTATGGGGTATCAATGTGCCACATCATTCATTAATTACATTACAACCTTAATTAACCAAATGAGGGGGAGTGGCCCGGCCAGCAGCAGCAACCTCCTGCCCCTGTGCACGCACCCATGGGCCGACCAGCTCCTTGTTAAACATGCCCATGAGGTAGGGAAGGGGCCAACCCCCTTTTTCCTTTGCCACTGACCCGGGCAACTGCCCCACCAGCCGCTGCGACAAACAACAAATACACAATACATATGACACATATACAGCATATAACATCATAAAATACACAACTTCCAACAAATGCTTACAACCCCTCTTTTCCATTATTTTCCTCTTTTTTCTTATCTCTTTTTTTTTTAATGCATACAAACTGCTTATACAATTTTAATAAGACAATGAAAAGACTATGAGAAGATGGCTGCGCGCCATACCGGACAAAGACTCCTCCCCCCCATGGCCGGGCAACCAATCAGGAAGTGCCCAGGATCCCGGAAGCCTGGGCCGCCCTGCGTGTCCTCCATTAGTCTTAGTATACTTAAGATATGATATAAGAACATGCACTTTTACTTATTCTAACACAATTTAAGATATGTTCCTATTCAGAGCCATTCAAATTATGAAACCTGTGCAAGTTTGACAGTGTTAAACTACATTTTAAATTACATATGTTAATAATCACTGTTCTATTTGTTTATTAAAGTAATGTCATAGTTTAATGGCATGCTTTGCACTGCAATTAATATATATTTTTTTTTTACAATAGGTTTATGACTTCTGTGATTTTTCCTTGTTATGCTCTGAAAATTGCAAAAGTGGCCAATTCATTGCTGGAGGCGAGTTCCTCGCTGCTAACAGACTTATAATCTGGACAGAGGATGGACACAGTTACATATACCAGCTGCTGAACAGGTGGGCTCAAATAAGAATAGCATATGATAAGTTCAGGTACAAAGTAAGCTGTTTGTAAGTTTATTGTAGAAATCCCTACTTGTCACACTTGATCAAAACCCATAACAAAACCCTTTTGACATTAGAACATTTGGCTTGAGTTTGGCACTCTTTGGGCTTTATGTGAAGCAGCAGGAGATGAAGAAATACGATTAGTCAAGTAGAACTTGATTGGACAGATGGTGCTATGATTTCCAACAATGCAAAAGTAATTAGTTACCATCTCAGCAACTTTTCTTTGGTGCTAAGAGTTGTAAACCTGACAAGTTTAGTTTGATGTAATGCTAAAGCTTCATATTGTTTTGTTTTTTACAGTGGGCTGTCCAAGAATATCTATCCAAATGAAGGTGGATTAGTTAAGGAAACAATCACTCCCCACCTGCTCTGTTCTACAAATTCAAAAGAAAAGGTAACAATATTTTATTTAAATATATACATATAACTTTTTGAATTGTAGCACCTTGAAATCATAATGTAAAGACTGAAAGTTAATTTGTATTTAACTAGTCAAGTTCATGTAATGATATATGCTTAATATAATGACTTTCCATAAAACCAGAGGAATACTATTATTTAATACTATTATTTTAATACTATTTTATTGTTAAGTGACCATAAAATAAATAACAGGAACCTTCAACATCTGGGTAATACGCAGGGTATACAAAAGAATAATACTTACAATATTAATAGAACTATGTACTAAAGCATGCTATAACCCCAGCTATCTATATGCTTTGTAGATTATTCAGCCACTTGTAATGGAATTTTATCAGTTGCATATAACATTTTGTTTTGATGATAGTCGATGTTAACAAGTTTTTTTTGTTTTGCTTATGTTGTATTGACATAGGGTTATGCATGTACAATGGGTTTCTTGAATGAAAGGAAGGAGCCATTCTATAAGATACTATATTCTGGCGATGAGTCAGGAGGGATCAGCCTATGGCATATTCCAGATGTTCTGGTAGCTCAACTGGATAGCTCTCCATTTGGTAAGAAATTGTATTTTTCTTTACATACAGCCCTATTAAATTCCCCCAACGTATAAAGCCTTAGCCCGTCACGGAGCCCGCAAGACTTACGGCTATTAAATTGGTATCTTAAAGCTACTCACAATCGATATGTGGGTTACAGGAGGAAAAAACAGACAGGATGTCGAAATCTGAACTCCATTGCCGAAAACCTTTGATGTGTCAAGCCCGTAAATGTTACCTTTGCGTTCTAACCTGTAATACGCAAGTGGAGCCAAAAAGCCTACTGGTACTAAAGAGGACCCACAAAGGGATTAAAGTCCTATCCGTAGCACTGTAAATGCAAATATCAACACACTAGTGTATTTATAATGAAAGGGAAAGTGATGTTAGGTATTAAAATTAATAGCACAACATTCTCAAGCTCGCAAATTTTCTATATAAAATAATTTTTTAAAGTTTCATTTCTGTGTTATATCGATCCCGTCAATTAATGTGTTAATACATATAATGGACTAGAATATTATATTTACTGATTTATTAATATTGCATTATTTCTGGAATGCGGATCCGATCGTAAATCATAATTTAAACCCGTAAGGCTTTTAAATCTAACCTCCATTTTTCAGTGACATAATGATGAGGATCTCTTTTACCATTGGCTCCGTCTAAACCCGTAACTACGGGTTTGACTAATTGATCATGTTCACGGTAGCACATGCAACGTGCACAAGAATGGTTTACGGGTTTGCACCTCCAACCCATTATTCGAGGCATGGTTGAATGCTCTGTAACGCAGCCAAATTTCAAACCTGCAGGTTTTAAGGGTGTACCGGTGCTGCTACGTGCTTGGAATTTAATATGGCCCATAGTATTGTAACTTTTAGTATTTTAATATAGTTCGTAAATAAGTTTAATTATTCTCCATATAATAAACTAATTGAACTATTTTTCTTAAATTTCATTTCTTAAACTATTGTTATATTTGAAATTAAAATGATTAAATCCAAAAAATGGATGTACTTTGGTGACATTATCTCTCCACGCTTAATAATGAACTTTGTTTCATTTGCAGAGATTCCAAGAGAGGCCACAATAACTCTTCAAGATATTTTTGATCGTCATAAATCCATGTCAGAAGGAATCATAGATCATCTCCGTATTCCCCAAGAAGGGATGACATATGCGCCAGTCACTTCATCTGTATATATCTCTAGCCTTGATAAACTGGTGTGTGGCTGTGAGGATGGAAAAATTGTTATCACACTTGCCTTGCATGCTGCTAGAGCAAGACTTCTTGAAGATCACCCATTACTGAAAGGTAACTAACACTTATGGACTAATATTAATGTATCCTAGTAAAAAAACTATCATATTTAACAAAGCAAAATATAAATGCAATTATATTCCCTCTAGTCACTGCGTTAAATAAGTCTGATTTAGTATCTGGTCTACGCATTCCTCATGCTCTTCTATTGTTGTCCACAGGTTCACTTCCCCATAAGATATTTGAAGGCCACACATGCCCTGTTACGAGTTTGCTTTATCCACATGGAATATCAGAGAAGTTTGATCCTAGCTGGCTAATTTCTGGAGATCAGAATTCAACTGTAATCTGGAGGGATGTTTTCACAGGAGAAATATTCCACAAGTTTACTCTACAGGCTGGTTCAATAGTAAAACTGCTTGTCCCACCGGATAATTGCAAAGTAAGGAAAAGGTTGCTTAATACCTATTATATTGAATGCCTCTATAAGACAAAAATTACATGTTTTATAAGGTACATATTAGCTGCAATGACACCGAACACAACACTTTTTTTTTCGTTTGCAGTAAACTATTAAGTTTCCACACAATGTAATTCTGTTTTAATTATTGATTGATGCACTTTTGTTTTGACGGTTAAAAATAATTTAAAAAGACAGCTTTAGGTCAGCTAAAGTTGACATTTAAAAAATGCCTGACCTTTTAAATAAAATACATAGAACTTTGACAGATAGTCAGCATGCAACAACAAAAAAAGGCTCTATCCTGCAGTGGGCAAATTTCACAATATGCACTTCTATGTCAATGGTAACTTTTCATTGTGTGTTTATCTCCTAGCTTATATGAAGACAGCATGATAGCCCTGTATATATAGACATGGCTATAGGTATTGGTGTGTAATATACAGTGTCAAATTAGAACCACATGTATATTTAGGGTGGGAAGAGATGAATGCAAGGACTATAGAAACTGAGAAAAATATATATTAAGGGAACAATGTAAATCTTGTTATTTCTCCATATCATTACCTCTACCAACATCTCATGACCTAGTATATCCACACCTCTCTCCACCTTAAGTTCAGTGCCCCCTGCTGGTTAATAACACTTCTAAAAGAAAAGTCTGTGTTTGTGCATTTACTTATGCTTACAGATATTTTCATATATTTTATGCATAAAAGAAAACCTTTATAATAAAAAAGGGCACATTGCATTGATACATATTTTTCTATGTAATGATAGTCTCTCTTTTAGTCTATACTTAGAAATGCGTATATATTATAGATTGTTAACTCATATTTCGTTTCTTTCCATAGGTAAAATTGTTTCAGAGTATATACTGTCTATGTAGTGACAATTCAGTGGCAATTCTAAATCTACAGGAGCGAGTGTGCTTTTTTCATGCCAGAAAGCATCTGTTTCCTGTAACAACTATGAAATGGCACCCTGTTGAAGATGTTCTGATTGTTGGATGTGAAGATGGCTCTGTTTATGTCTGGGATGTTGAAACTGGTAAGTTGTTTTTCATTTTCATTATCTGTAACCATCAGACAGCCCTTTTTATTTACAACTATTAGCCTGATTCAATTGAGCAATAGTAAGTTACTGGAGCCCGTAAGTGAGGCTGTAAAGTTAATTTGTTATTCAACTGGCGTCTTTTTGCTGGCTCCAAACAGTTTATGGGTTACAGCCTTGAAATCCTTGCAGTTGTTAAACCCGGAACTTACAGCCTCCCGAAGCCTTTGATCTTTCCCGTCCACAAGAGTTACGATTGTTAAAATCGCAAATCGCTATTCAATTGATACAATTCCCCAAGCCCGCAAATGTTTTCACACCCTTAAATGGCAAATGTAGGAGAAAATCCTATGAGTATTAGAGAGGTCCCGCAAGGGGGTTTAACCCCTGTCCGCAGCACTGTAAATGCAAATAACAAAATCAATACTGCACTGTAAATGAAAGGGAAAGAGATGAAAGACATTAGAATTAATTGCACAACAGTCTGAAGCTCGCAAATCAGCAATAAAACATTATTTTTTTATGGGTCATTTCGGGGTTATATCGATCTTGGGAATCAATTAAGTTAATACATATTAGGCCCCCCACATTGACTAGAACAGTAGTGGCAATTATTTTTATTATTTTGTATTTTGTGGTTTTGCGAGTCCCATCGCATATCAGACCCCCAAACCTAATTGATTGACATGTAACCTCCATGTTTTACTGCTGTTATAATGGCGGTCTCATTTTCTATTGGCTGTTTCGAAATGGGTGGTTACGGCCTTGCTTAATTGATCATGTTCCCGCCCTGAACTGTTACGCACAAGTGCATGGTTTACGGCTTCAGCGGTCGGCCCATAACTTGCGTGCTTGTTCAATGGAATAGCACTGGAATTGTAGCAGAGTTCAAGCACACAGCACGACCGCAGACAAACAGCCTGTATACCATCAGGCTCTATATCTTCAGTTTCAGCCTATTATTCAGGATATACATTTTTCTTGTATGGATTGAGTGAGAGTATTACATTTACTGTACTGTGTGAATTAATGGAATGGAGACACCATCCAGAGAATAACATACATTGGTTAGATAAACTATAAATAACTTACACTGAATATAGAATATTTAACATGGCATTAAACCATAGCACATTTAGGAGAAAAGTTATTTTGGAATAGTGTTATGTCATGGCGTCTGATACCCTACTGAAGTGTTATATATTTGCTACTGTTATTCTTTTAGTACAGGAATTAATATCTGTTGATGTATAACATTACAAACTAACACTGCATATTCATGGTTTTTCGATAAGACTCAGTAATAATTGTAATCTGTATTTAATCTTGGTAGTGTTTTTATAGGAAGGATTTATATTCTGTCCCTAGAACACATGCTACCTAGGTTTCAAATTTGGCTGACATGTCATAGGCAGTATCTGTCATCTGCTCTATTTGACCTTTGCAGTTAGTGCATCTGTCCATTTTCAAGCTTGACTCTTCCATTCTAGCTCTTACTGTAATTGTTTGTTCAATGACGATGAGAGGCACGGCCTCCATGTTCTGGTATTTTTATTAAACTTAGCTTTCCTTCATAGTTCATTACACAACAAACTTATCTACTGTCTCTTTGTGAACTGTAAAAGTCGCTATAATGCTATATTCTTACACAACTATGTTTAGGTAAAGGAAATTGATAGCAATGTAGTGTCATTACATGATTCCATTCAAATAACATGTAACAAGATAATTTTTGTAGTATCATCACAAGTTTTGTATGTAATAAAAATACTTGAGTATCGGTGCTCACTTTACCTTTACCTCTGTACAAGTACAGTGTCATCAGTTACAATCAGATTTGAGTGGCCATACTGATAAATCCTACAGTGGCTTTTTTAGTTGTTAGAGGCCAGGTCAAGGTCAGAGTGGATATCACATATCTTAAATATATTGTGTTATGCCTTGAGATTCCTCTGGCTGAAAGTTCTATATATATATATATATATATATATACCTGTATATATAAACACTTTCATAGTTATTAGCATTTCATATGCAAACACAATATTTAGTTACAGCTTGAAGCCACTGGTCAGTTATTTATTCATTTCTACACCTAAATGCAGTAACTATGATATTGCTTTGTTGGGAAGATGGCACTGGGTCGATCTTTATGCAGTTCATGTGAGCGAGGCGATGAACTTCATCTGTAAGTGATGATAAATGATAAATCTTCAATTGCTCCAAGTTCCATGATAGATACAGCTTGATTCAGCTGTCACTCACTGGCTTCTTGAACTCTGACAGAAGGCTTAAAATAATAAGCAATCCTGTCAATGAAACACATTTTATTGTTTTGACAAAAAGAAACCTTTGTTTTGTCAAGACAACAAGACACTATTCACTTTCTAAAGGCTTTGCAATTCATTTTTGTACACATATATTTTGTTTGCCCCAATTTCTACTGATATGAGAGTAGTTGCATTGCATGCAATAGGATATTTTTTTTACAAAAAAAAAAACCCAAAACATTATAATATATGTTTCCTAAATTGAATCTATGATAAGAAAATTACAAATAAATGTAATCTAATTTGCAGATTTATTAATGTTCTTAACAGCTGCCCATGGGCACAATGGCTGTTTTCTATTCCATTTTCCATTATATGAGATATTTAGTGAAGCTTTTCCCAAGTTTCCTACATCTTTAAATCAATTATAAAACTATGATGCCATTATAAAATAAATGCACCATATTCCATTTTGACAATGTAGTTCTTACATTAAAATAGACATCTACTGTAAAATATGAATATTAACAGTGTGAGTGGAATTTGCATAGCATAGCTCTACTTTTGCAAGAGTGACTCTGTATGTCACCTTCATACAGACCAGATGTAATGAGGCTTAGGGCCTTCCTTACACCAATGTTTGCAGTAATGAGTCTGCTGATGGAGAATGGGCCCTTTGTTAAGAACTGTATAGATGTGTTGAAGTTGAATTATATGTAGCCAATAATGCTGAGTAGGATCAATTCCATTCTTCTGAGCGGTGACTTGAGCGTTGTAAAGGAATCCTAGCATCTTGACTAGTTTTGAGATGAGGTATATCAGGGCAAAGAACCGTGCATATGGAAAGCCATATGTACTATAATGTACCAGAAATACTAATTTACTCCATAGAAACAACATACAGAACGATTACTTCTGATTGGATGGTTTACCCAACACTTACTGAGGGAAATCCAGCATATGCTGAAACATTACCATGCTTACAGGGCCAGTGTAAGTGATTTTCATGTCAAAACTTCTTTTAATTCACCATTAATTAACATTAAAAATGCATATGCAAATAGAAGCAAATCAAAGCTTTACCCAGAAAATATAATTAAAAAAACATATTTTACCTCATTAATGGCCACTGCTGTACTCCTCCCAGAACTCTCTCTTTGTCCAATGCACTAATGAAAGGAGGTGAAAGCTTTTAACTGTGATAACATTAATTAGGCTGTCTTGGCAAGGCTTATATAATGTTATCACAGTTAAAAATTTCCTTTCAGTATTGCTTAGGACAATGAGAGAAGCGGAAGGAGGACATTGATGAGGTAAACTGTGTTTTTAAATTATATTTTCTAGCTAAAGATTTGCTTTGCTGCTGTTTGCCCAATTGTTTTAATGTTAATTAATGGGGAACTAAAAATAGGGTTCACATGAAAAGTGCTTACACTTGCTCTTTGAGTCCGCAAACAGCTAAACAAACATAATTAGCTTAATAATACTTTTGGAAAACTCTGTATAGTTAAGCAGGCTAAACAAGAGGATGATTATAAACATTCATTTTATTATAATATTTATTATATATTATATGTATTATATTGTTAATATCCTTCAAATCAGTATCTTTCATGCAAAAAAACGGTGTTTTCAATGTTCAGAGCATGATCTTGTACATGCGTGTCGAAAGGTTTGGTAGCTCCATGTCCCATTAAACTGTTTGTTTGTGCAAACATTAAATACATGTTCCTTTGTATTCAAAAAGAGCAACACAATGAGCCAATATAGATTAGTTATTGAGTAAGAAATGCTATTGTTTCCCTAAGTAAACCATCTAATTGAGCTGCTTTGCACAGATTTAGCTAGATTTAGCTAGATGTTCCTATTGGACATTTTATATAGGTGAGTTTGATTTAAAGTTTAGGGAGTTCAAGAATTAGATGTCAGATTGTTGACCGATAAAATTATTGTCCTTTTCCGTACTCCAAATAAGTATATGGTGTTAAGTATTGTGTTAATTTATAAGTGAAACCAATTGACCCACTCCATGGAAGCAAGTTCACAGCTCTACTGCAAAATACCAGCACTACTGCATATATACTGAAAGGATGTAAAAGAATTGGTGACCACATTAGCACTTTAGCTTCATAATGATGCTAAGTGTTAAAAATATGTCATATATCCTTTAAAATGCATTTTTTATCTTGTGCTGCATGGGATAATGGATATGTCCCACCCTGACCTATAGTTTATAAAACTGTAAAAATTATGAATTAACAGTACAAAGATGTTGGCCTACACTGCTGAATCTGGACAGAAAGTACAAAAATACATACGCTTCAGGAAATCAATAGATGTGGTTGTAATAAGTGTTATAAAAGGTGTTAAAATGGTAATAGAATCTAAAATATATATTTCTAATCAAGGAGGTAATTATGCATGCTCTGAATATGCCATCTTAGCAATCACCTTTGCCATAAATGAGGATTATACTTTAAAGTTCCCATATTGGCTGCTTTGATGTATGTAAAATATTCATTTAGTCACTGATAATGTATTTCATTGAAACTCTATGGAGTATTCACAAAGATACAGGACCTCTTAAAATGCAAGTTATTGAAGTTATGTCCAAAATAGCTCCATTACAATCTACTGTACTAGGCCTAATGAATATATACAAGTATTGACTTTCAAGCTGCAACACTATGGTTAAAGAAGTAATTGATCGCTGGTCTTGGGAGAACTAAATCATTATTAATGTGTTGTATGATACATAGATATGAAAATGTCTAAAAAGTAACAACTACTACAATAATGTATATTAACTTGGATTGTTTTTCCTATTATACTTGTTTTGAATTCAGTTTAAAACACTTGCCACAATAGTATAAAATTACTACAGAGTCCAAGATTATAGATTTTTAGCAGCATAAATATTTTTGCTTGAAATGTTTTGTTGGTGTGGAGTGTTTGAAGTTTTTTTTATGCTACAAGATCAAAGTCATTGATCAGAATTGCCTGAAAACATGTACACATCTGCAGGGGTGATTGGAACAAACACTGATGTGTAGGGATTTGTTTCTTATTCAGGCATGAGATAGGCCTTATATTTACAGCTAAATATTCTGAAAAAAAATAGCAGAGAAAATGTTTTATTGGTTACTTTTAATGGGGAAAAAACAAACTCCTAAATTCACTAAGCATTACATGGCTTTAGATTGCTTTACTGAAGGATATAATGGCTCTTACGCATGGTGAAAATGTCATTGCGGCCCTTCATGGTCATTAAGAGTGAATATAAATATTAGGGACCCCCAAAATCACTAAACTTAGCAAGGAATGTGGTGTGTTTTTTTCCAAACTAAGCTTATGTATTTATCATGTACTTCTGTTGTTCTCAGTCTTGAACACTAGAGGACATCAGTTGTGTTTAAACATTGTTTATTACTCACTGTAAGTTTCAGAATATACTTATAAGCAGGCTAAAAAAAAATTGACATATCAATGTCCCCAAATATAAAATTGAATTAAATATGTTTATGCATGCAATCTGGTTATTGTCAACTCTGCTTTATTTTTTATTATATTGCATATAGCACGTTATGTATCTATATTGTATAATTATTGCATGTAAATCCCTAAGTGACATTTGTTTTGATAATATTATATATGTTTTTTTCTTGTAGGTACATTGGAACGACATGAAACAGGGGAAATGGCAAAGGCAATACTGAAATCTTGTGAAGATTTCAATTTTTTAATGACAGACTCCATGATTTTTGCATCTCAAGAGGCACAAAGAAACAAAAGAGTACATTTCAAGATGTCAAGCTCTTACAAACTGGGTTCTCTGTCACATAATCTGATGCACTCCGAAAAAAATTCAAACAAGGTAAGCAAGTAAATGGTGATATTGTACAGAGTAAGGTGGCATTATATGGAGTCTGTCTGGTTATACTTGATTGCATCTACTTCTCTGTTTCTCCCTGAATGACCTCCTATAGATTCTAGTCATTTGTGGCATAAGTAAAGTAGTATTGTATAAGGGGTAAAGACATGCAGCTTGTCGTATGAGTAAATCTTCATAATAGAATAGAATATCATATTTTTTTTTTTGGTAGGTTAGATGCAATTTATATTCTTTGTTATAAAAAGGATATGGAAATTCCCATATTTGAGTCATGCATAGTAAAGACATAGCAACATGTTAAATTGTTTTAAGCAAAATGATTAAGTAAAAGCAGTTTAAACTTTTTCAATCTTGCAAAAAATGTATGACAGTGTAGAATCTGGAAGCTTGTCCCTGCCAGCCAATGAGCAGCATTATAGCATTCATTGACTGATGCACAAATTCATATAGGACATTGGCTAATAAGGGACACATCATCATTGATATGACACAATGAGGCATGTCTAAAACAGAATGTAAGGCATTGTTTAAAAAAAAAAAAATTGCAAGATTTGTTTTGGCTGCACTAAACAAATTATCGACTTTTATGTAGAAATAATACAGATCTACTGACAGCTGAAAGTAAAACTTGATACAGTCCGTAGAATTCCTAGACAGGGATCCTGCAAGCTCAAAGCTAAGTGTGAAACATTATACCACAACTGTGACTTTTTGTGAATGGAGCGCTTTTCCTGTTATGTCATTGAGGATAGTGCTGTAGGAAAGTAAGTCTCTGATTGATAACTCACTTAGTTACTGTTGCTGTCGTGCTCTCAAAAGGACCTGCAGGTTAATGAATTCAGATTCAGCGTATCGCTGTGGGAAGAGGGGCTGTGCGCAACAGTCCAACTTCAAAGACTTTGCTATGTCACAACATTTGTGCTCATGTAAATCTGGGTTACAAAAGAAGAATGCCTCAATTTCATGGTGTTCTGGCCTTTCTTATTTGGTTATTGTACTGCACGTGCCAAGCGAGTCCCAATAACAGAAGGCCACTGTTCGGCCTTGTGTGACAAATGCAGTTGACACAAGATCCATATTAATGTTGTCAAGCATCCTTGATGTATCTAAGCAGATTTTAATTATTTTCAGCATCACAATCCTTATATTATACGCTTTAATAGTTTTTCAAGGCACACTTGCTGACCCATTAACTGCTGGTGCAACCTGCAAAGTGTTATATGCTTCTACAGTAATGAATGGCTTAATGTTTTTATGTAAAAAGCTCTCCAAAAAAATGAAACTTTTATATTGGCCTTAGTCATTGACACAGGGTATTCATCAAGTCAGCGATTTGTGTGGCAAAGTGCCATTTGAATAGTGTATTGTTAGAATACTTATGGTCCGCTTGACAAGGGCTCTTGCTGTAAATAGTGCAATTTGACTCCAGCTGTTAAAGAGTGGCTTTGACAGGAGCCAAATAGAATGGAGATGCTTTACTGCACCGCAGAAAAATCAATATCGGGTTCTTGTTCACAGTAACCTGCTCTTTTCTGCAGATTTATACAAACCTATATGGACCTTCTATGAGAGAGTAAAATAAAAAAAATATATCTGTAAATGATGGAAATGTAATTTTCTCTGTATATTGTACCTAGTATAAAAAAAACATTGAATCGCCAAAGGAGAAAATTAGAAGTAGGTCTGTTATAGTATTGAATCCCTTGATTGTTTTATTCATTTTCTCCCAGATAGTGTGAGCATCTGGGGCTAAACACGGTCATAAAAAGGCATGTGCTGCTTGACTTTTAGAGTAGGCGGAGCTGGACTATCGTCATTGTCTCACCACATATGAGGAATCTAGACAAAATGGCAGGAGTGAGAAGGGAGAGTCACTGTATTGTTTAATCTTTGCTGAGTTGTGTGATACATTGCTGTATAATCACATGACCAAAAAGGACGACATGCAGGATTTTGTACAGAAATGTTTGTAACTGTCCTTTTAATATGACTTTTATGTTGGCTAAAGTGATTTCTTCTAATTATATTAGTAGCATGAACACAATTAATATATATTACTATAGTTTGAATGGTATAACTATTTCTATTATTATTGTTTAATTATAAAACTCCAAAATATTCTGTAGTGCTCATTGTAAATGATACAGTAAATACATAAGACAAACATCATGAAAGTATACATACCTGGACAAAAGGTGTGGAGAGCCCTTTTCTCGTAAGAGCTTACAATCAAATTTAAACCTATATATATTTTTTTTTGTAAGAAGATGAAAAAAAACTTCTTAATTCAGAAACAAAATCTCTGATATCTGTTGTTTATCTAAATAATTATAGTGCCTTGAGTGATAAAAAAATGATTACAAAAATGTGCACACAAGCGGAGAAAATAACAGTGATAATTTTCATTAGCATTTGATACCTGAGGACTTTATGATATAGAGATAAAAGTCAGGCAAATGTAGTAAGAAAATGACCAAATGAATACTGACTTTCCTGAAAAAGAGCATAGAATGGGTTGAAAATGTTCAAAAACATTTCTTTGGTCCAGTCACATGTAGTACACTGTTCATTTTGGGGCAGTGGGGGAACCACATAAAAATAGTGAATAACCTAATTTTGTCCCCTGGGCAGTTTTTTTGACGACCCTGTTTTAGATGGTGACGTTCTTTGGCCAGTGTTAATTCTGATTCATTTATCAAGAACCAAGGATTGGTACAGGTCATTTATTTTACTGTTACTTGAGGTTATATTGGGTAAGGAAAGCCCACATGTTTATGTTGCTGGTGTCCAACATCCATCCATCACTAAATTAATCATTTTTTATGACAGATACTAGCTACAATATACAGAGAAATTAAATTTCCATCATTTACAGATATACTAGCGACTTTCCCATCAAAAATGACGGGGCAATAAAATTGTAAGGCAGGTAATGCTGTTTTCCACAGACAGTACGTGTTTTGGTCGTCTGAGATCCTTGGACGCTCACTGCGGCGCTCATCACGTGGCTCACAATGGGCACCTTTGGCACTCATTGCGAGCCTTTCGGTTGGTGTATTTTTTGTTATCAGAGGCGCTTTTGCGCTCGTGGTAAGGTCCACGCTGATCTGCTTTAGGCACTTATTCCAAGCTTCTCCTCTGGGGTACTTTGTGTCCTATGAGCACCGTTGGCGCTCCTTGTGAGGCGCTTTGAAGGCCTTTGTCGTTTATTGCGATACAGTGGTGTTTTTTTTCTGTATATGTATTTTTTCATGATAATTAATTAATTAATGAAATCATAAATTAATCTACTTTACCTATTTGTAATTAATGTATGCAGCAAGGAATGTGCTGAAGAGCTAACAATCTGCTTTGATGTTCCTGCAGCATACAATGTAGGTTTGCACTGTTGTGGAGCTGAGGTGTAAGTGTCAGCAATGTGTGCAGTGTGTAGTGTAAATAGGCTGCGTGTGCGAGGGGAAGCCGTTTCTGTAGCTGTGTACTTCCGCATTCTGTAAGTTAGTATTGTAAAATGGCGGCGATTGTGTATGTGGTACGCAGGTGTGCATGATTTTGCGTTGTTGCTAATAGTGTATTTTGTACCTCGTACGGGTTTGTGTAAAAGTCGTATGTGCCTGGCAGTGTTTTGCGGGTTTAGGGGTGGTGTAGCCTCGTTTTCATTTTTTTGGGCGGCCATTTTTTCTGTCGCTTAGGGGATTTTCGAGTGTCTAAACTCTGTAAATTGTACTTAAATTTGCGTGCAACCTGACTCCCAGACGTCCTGGCTGTCCCCCCTTGCTGTGTGTAATGTTTATATTTTTTATTTGTGTGTGTATTTTGTGTTTTTTAATGTTTTTCGCTGTGCGCGGTTCGGCCGTCAAGATCGTATTTTTGCGAGATGGTATTTATTTTTCTAAGTCCCGCGGCTCATTGCAGCCGACGTTGGAGCCTCCACCTTCCGCAAATGCGGCCCCTCGCTTCGCGAGCTCGCAAAGTGTGATGACGATTCGCAGTTTGACAACTATTATTATATGATATAATATATATATATAAAACAATACTGTTGTAATTTTTTGACTCATATAGGTTTTCCTATCAGGAGAATATGTTTAGATATATGAAATGTTATCAATATCTTTTAACCATATGACTGTAATATTCCTACATTTTAAGGCATTATTGAATCTCAGTTTTAAATATCAGTAACAATTCAAAAAGCAAGGATATAATAAATGGCAGTCATTATACATGATACAACTTACCTATACATATAATATAGACTATTAAAATGCAACACTATCCTTGTGTACAAAAGAGAATCATACAGAAGTGAATAGTAAGAAATAAGTCATTTGTCTCAAACATCCAATCAGGTATTCTATGTAAAAACAATAGATTAAAACAGAAATATATATGACAGTTATTAAAACATCGACCCTTTAGCTATAAAGTAAAATTTATAGGGAGCTTTTTCAAAAAAAAGTATTATGTAGAAAATATATTTTTATTTATATGCATCCTCTTTATTCTCTTTAAAGCTTTGAAGCACCATTGAAGGGGCCATTGGTTTCAGTTATATATTTCATCTGTTTTTCTGTGACTGTATTCATTTTCAAGGATTATGCCAGTGACAGACATTCATTAATGTAGGTTCTTGTGCACTGTATAGCACATGATATATGATGACTCCTTCCTATCTGCCAGGCTGATAAAGAGGCCTGTCATCCACAGAAAGCTGATAAAGCTATGCAGCCCAAACCAGGCTCATGAGGGAAGACAAACATTTGCATTGGGCAGCTGAGACAACTGCAAGACTTGCTTGCAGAGGAATACGGTGGATTCCCCCTTGTGCTGAAGCATCTTACTTGAAACACAGGACTCACAATTTTCATTATTGCAGATTTCCAGATAGCCATTGATTTGTGTCAATCAGAGGGATCCCACTTGGCAGAGTGCCATCTATTTATAAATTAATGTGAAGTAGCTTTCATTTTATTCAATTACATAATGAATCTGACCCAGAATTTATATTTAAGTGGTTTAATCTTTATTCCTAACTAAAACTTTATCTACTGAGACAACAGTTTTGAATAATATTTTTTTTTTTATTGCAAATAAATATTTTATCAATGCCTGGGATTCCGCACTTGAAAAAGATGGGCATCATTTGTAATTTCTATTTGCCTGACACACTTGTGGCATTTTAGAAATACATAGCCTGTCAATGTTGCTCTTGAAACATAGCCACCCACATAATCCTCTTTAAAACCCAAAATGTAGACTTGTTTAGTGCACCTATTATCTTGAGCCGAAGCACTTGTTTTGAATTAATTCATAACACTTGTTGTAATCTCCCTTACTTAGGAGCATTAAAACCCATGTGCTCATTGGTATGCAGGTGCTCAGGGTTCAGTCGAGTCAGTGGACAATATTGCAAGAACACCCCCATTGACCTCAGTTGGGATTTTGAGCAGTAGATCCCTAATGGGCACTGCTGCAACCTAATACATCACACCAATGCAATTATAACCACAGCACAAGTGATTACAACTGTACATAGAGAAACTGTTTTAGTATTTTATCATGTAATATTCTTTTACTTAGTTACTGGACAGAGTTAAGGGCCAAAACATCCTCTTGACCTAACAATTCCTGCAAAATCAAGTGAAGCAGAAGGGCTGATATGTAGTTAGGCGCCGTCTGCTAAAGCAGCCTTCAGTTTAATTGGTAATGATAGCAGGTATTCGCAGTAAAGTCATTGCTGAAAGAAAACAAAAAGTATCCAATATAGTAATTTATTACCAGTCAGTGGGTTTCGCACACTAGGTTGTTTTACCCCTGCAGTGGTCAGAGAAAGTGAAAAGGTACTCTAACACTTAACCGAAAATGGATGCCCTGCTGCTATCAGAGATGCATGGTGGTCAAATGATTGCCTATGCCATTAGCTTGGTAATGTTTTCTCTATTGTAAACTCAGATCCCCATGTTCCTTGTGTGCATCAGCTGCAGATTGAAGGCTTTCTGGTTTGTGCTCTATTTGTGCTGCCAATCACAGTACTGCTATCTGCCAAGCGAATTTTAAGAAGGTAGGGGTTTCTCTTTTATTGACAGCTATCTTTAGAACAAACAGAGTGTTCTGACAATTCAGAAAGGGGAAGAACAATATTTTCATTTACAGGATCAAGTTGGCTTTTACTGAAATCAATATGCGTACGGTCACATTGTTCCTTTTTGGTGTCATTTATTTCATTACATGATTTTGAAGTGAATATGCTCTAGTTTTTGCTGTTTAAAGGTCTTTGTAATACATAAATGCAGAAACAGAAATAGATGCTATAAGTGCATTTTCATGAAGCACAACCTAATATTTGTGCTGCAATTGCATTGCATATTAGGTCATTTTACATAAGAAAATGTTGGTCATGTGAGTGTGAATTTTATTTGTACTATCAATTTGTAGAATATGCCACACCATAATATGGAAATGTGCACTAAAGCAATCTCGAAAAATGAGTAAACCAATTTGTACACGTGTTCATTTTCATGTCTAAAACAAGTTTAAAACCCATTTTCAGCTCAATATCCCAAGAAATAAAATATTCCCACTGTCTTCTTGGAAACTGGATGGGACATGGAAATAAGTCCTCAATATGTCTCACTGTTTAATCCTAAAAATATTTTAAAATTGGCCCTTTATAGCAAACGCATGTCATTATGACATAGCTTTTAAGCACAGCACAAGATGTATATGCATGAGTATCGTAGGCTCATTTGTATGTCCCTGCCCAGTTTCCAATATTACAATGATCATATTGTAACACTTGGAATTTTGGGCTGGAAACAGGTTTCCAGACATGCAAATGGACAAATAAGCATACTATTTTACTTACTGTACTTTAAGCATTGCATAGCTTCTATCACTTTTTTGCTCCCACAAACAAAGAATTTGTGGTTAGTAAAAAAACGAGCAGATAGCTAAATAACTATAGCCTAATATATATTGGTTTCAACAAAGAAAGTACGGTAGATGTCAATTCTGCCCATAACCTGTGTTTTTTTTAACCAGTGTTATATTAAAAAAATAAAATGTTACCTCTATGAATGAAAATAACATGTATATACAGTACTTTGTGATGGTTCCCATAGTTTATTATTGAAGTTTGCTGAAATAAACTATACCATTAGACATGTCTGTTGACACAACTTTGAAATTGCTATATGGTCCTCTTAAAGTAAATTAGATCATAATAATGTTAACAGTTCTATTAATGTGACAATAAAAAATAATTGAATCATGTAATTCTGTAACTGATGGTTAATTATACCCTGGTATATTTCACTTCTTTTAGTGCTGAAACTAAAATGATATAGTTTTGTTAGTTAATTGTTCACATTAATCCTCTATACAAACTATTTCATTATATAGGGTAAAATTAGGTTCTATTAAATAAGTTTTCCAACAAAAAATTTAATATTTATTTCTGTAGCTGCAGATGGGTCATATTGTGCAAGTTTTGAATCTGTATCTTTCTGTCTTACTTCTTCATAGTTTGTTTTCAAAGATAGCCACAAGACACCTACAAGAGTTTATGTCTATATTTCCGATTACTGTGCAAAATTGAAAACAAAGAACACAGTTATTTTCCATATTTCTTTCTATACTATCAATAGATTAGCACTTGCAAATCAGTGGAAACATATGATATTTACATATTTAGTGCATCTTCCTTGGGAGCAGTAACCCTATGCAACAATCTTAGATGGGTTGACTTTCAGAATAGTTAGGCTCCAAGCCTATAAACACACAAATCACAATAGGGGAAGCTATCTTAATGTAGTACAGGATAGCTCCAGGGAAATCTGGTCATATCCAGGAAAGCTGTCAAAATCTGCTAGCTATGGAGCAATACTTGTATTCACGCAGGCATCTGTAAGTCACCACTACTGTGAGTTGAGATAGCCAAATAAAACTCCTATGGTTAAAACTGCTACTATTGAAAAAAAAAAATGAAATGTGGCTGGTACGTTAAAGGAAATGTATTACAGCCATGGCTCAATTTCTGCAAAAGCAGGACATTGTAGACTGTACTAAATTTGATTCATGCTGTCACAGTTTGGAAGCTATTCATTCCAGAAAATATTGGATCTTACTTACACAGTGTTGCCTGAACAGACATGAAAATGTGAAAGCAATGCATTATTGCTCTTTATTGTTAAAAAAAACCCTAAAATGTGTATTTGTAAAGGCCATCTTTAAATGTATTTTTGTATTTTCTGTAGTATTGTTGACTGTTTAAATGGTTTCGAAATAACTACCTGGTGGTTAATTTTCCTCTTCTAGTAATTAACATAATGTGTTTTTTTCCTTTCAGATGGCAGATTCAGACTATGCCCCAAGCCCATTCACCGTGCTACCAATAAAAACCAAATATAACATCAGTTTACACTTGCTCTTGTTTGATCTGGAAAAAGTTTTAGAACTTTTACAATCTTCCCAAGAAAACAGAATGAAGTCGGCAAACTCCTTCCACAGTTATGATGCCTTAAAAACAGCTAAGAATACATCAGAGAAGCGACCCTTAACACTGAAAAGAAACAAGACTGCTGGATCTTTGTCCCAAATGGATGGACAATCTTCTGAGTCTAACATTAAGGAAATGTCCAGTCGTCCATCAGAAGAAAGTGGTGGTTTCAAGAGAAACAAAAAATTCAAAAGTACTAAAAAAAACAAGACTAAGACATCAGGAAAAATAGATGTAAATATGGTAACTGATGCCGCAAAGCTTCTTCTGTCTTGTCTGTTACCTTGGGGCATAGATAAAGAACTGGACAATTTTTGCATTAGACACTTAGATATCTTAAAACTTCATGGTTCGATTGCTTTTGGCACAGTATCTGATGAAGATCATGTGGCACTGATGTTACCTGGGTGGAATGAAACAAGCAATGGTATGGCTCAAGAGCATATGAATAATTTATTCTCAAAGAAAGTAGTCGACCTTTCAACAAAATACTCGGTTGCTACAGAGAAACAGAAGTCAAAGAAGGAAAAACTACAAAACAATGGCATTGGTGTCAGCATGGACACTATTTTACATTTTCTGAAGAAGATATTTGTGGTCAATAAAACATTAAAAATGAATCAAAATTCAAAAATGAACAGCCGAAGTGGAAGGTAATATTTCCCATTTAAACTAGCTAAAAGAAAATCTGTGGTTTTATACAAAATGGTATATTGTACTCAGTTAATTTTTTTTTTAAATGTGTATATTAAAAAAAAGTTTCAAGATGGTCTGTATAGCGTAGAAGAAGAATGTCTCATTTCTTCTATATAAGGAGTGTGGAAAAGATCAAAAGGGCTGATAGCTATAATCTATAAAGCCAACAAGTTGGTTTAACTGCAGTAAATTCTCTAGATTATGGCATAGTTTTGCATTATCATTTTCTCAGGCTTAATTTGTATTTAATTAATTTAAATGACAGAGGTAAAGTATTAATATAACTTTTTGAGAAATATTTTCTGTTCTTATAGTCAAGAGAAGATGGAGTTGCTCCGTGGTAAATGGAAAAATTCAGAAAATCACAGCTCATCATTTCCTACAATTCCTACTGACCTTCTACAAGGTAGGTTGATCATCATAAATCAGATAATGAATGTATGAGCAGCAGCAACAAAGCCAACACAAGGGAAGATCAAGTGGGAACAATTTAGACATGCAGCCTATAGGAACTAACTAAATTGTAAGAAATACATTATAGTCAGTCCACTAAATAATATTACAATTATTGTGTATTGTAATTATTATTTATTGTTTTTAATATCCATTAAATAAAGTGTCAGTATAATATTTAGACATATAAAGTGTCCTTTACTTTATCACATGTAATTGCCTTATTTATATTAATTCTTTAAATAAACAAACTATTTATTACTTTTTCATATGCATTCATCTAGACAAGAATGGTTCCAGCTTTCCAGATGCCGAAAATATATCTCTTTTTAAACTAGTTTCTTCTTGGAAAGACCAATCAGTGCAGGTAAGCACCCAATATTAACACATTGTGCCATTCTCTCTATTTACTGTCAGTGTGTACATATCAAGATGAGATGAAGCCTTAAGGAAAGGGATTGCACAGAAACAAGTCAAGACAATAACCAGCCATTCTGATTATATTATTATGATATACTGTAATGTATATAATATATTTACAGCCTTATTAAATTGTGATTCAGCAAATTTAAAATGGCTCTATTTAGGCACATAACATAATTTTTTATAGAAGTTTTTAGTTAGTGAACTTCTATCAAAAAGCAAGGTCTACACTAACTAAAAACTTATGTAAAAGAAATATGCTGTGTGCTTAAATAGAGCCCTTTTAAATTTACTGAATCACAATTTAATAAGGCTGATTGTGTTTATCATTTGTTTGAGAAACTTATGTACTTTGTAAATGAGAAACTATTAAGTTTGTCCAAGTAAAGGTCAGTAATAAAGATATAGCAATCAAAACAAATAAAGATGTTAATAACATATTAATATGATATAGAAACCATATATTTTCTTAAAAGGCTTGGGATTTCAAAACATGTAGACATTTTGTATTCTTTTAATTAACAAGTAAAGTGTTTTTATTTTGTGCTAATATTTTAAACTAAAGTTTATCAAATTATAATAAGTTATAACTTAAATACAAAAATATAAACTGAGGTCATTTCAATTCCAGGTAACAGAGGCAATGCAAGCTGTTCTACTGGCGGAAGTTAAGACAAAGATGGAAGATTTGAAACAATTTTTAAATATCAACCAACCAGCTTCCATGGTAGATAATGGTAATACTCAAGTGCCATCAAAAACTGAATCTTCTGATGTTATAGAAATGCAGCCAGTTAAATCAAATTCTCTGCAAAGTAAGTACAAAATAACCTTAATTTATATATTTGTTTTGGTGAATTGCAAAATATTATCAATTATCAACGTGTTCTTTAGTTGTATTCTAAATTGCCACAGCATACAGTGTTCATCCATTAAATACCAAGGAAAATTAATTATCTGTATTTGATGAAGATTTTTGCTGTGTATTGCATAGTGTGTTTATTTAATAGATTCCACCCTACATCACAACTTTGAATGTATTGGAAGGATCGGATGTCTAAACTAATGGTTTACTTACCAGGACTTAAATGTGAGAAAACCAAATTACTTGTCAGCCTTTAATAAGACTTACCAGGCACTGCTTCCTATATAATTTCAATGTGTTTCAATTCTTTCTCAGCCACTGACTTCTCAAGTGTTCTGACATGGCCTCAAGTTAGCATTTAACTGATTGACCAATTTGATTTAAAAACAAGAGTATACAGTAATTACTTGTCTTTGGAAGAAGATTTACTGAGTCCTTAGGCAGTGTTTAAAGCTTCAAAGTTTGGATTCTAATGTATGATTCTGCTCTTCACAAATACTCGGAATGAATAGAAATAGGCTTCAATATACCTGCAGCATATATATTCCCTATTCTGCTTTCCTTGTCCCACTATATTTTTATTCTTAACAGTGGCGGGATTTACTAACAGGCCACTCTATGAGCTACAATCTACCACAGCTACTTGCACCTCAGCTCTACTCAGGTCTTAATGAGATTTACTAAATTGCTGGTATTATATTTTGGTCTGTAATGAGTTGCCGTAATGCCCGATGCAGCACAGTGTATACACCCACTATATATACCTTTACACATCACAATTGGAGTAGTACAAGTATTTTATAGGCATCGGGTATGTGCTGCACTCTCCATCGGTGCAGGCACGATATTGGTTGACAAACTTACAGTGTTTGGTAATAGTTACATAACAAACAACAAACACATTGAAAGGATACCATGCCAATGCATGATACATTGCCTTGCAAAAATATTCACCCCCCTTGGCATTTTTCGTGTTTTGTTGACTCCCAAACTGGAATTAACATGGCTTGTTTTTAGGATTTGCATCATTTAATTTACAGAACATGCCCACAACTTTGAAGATGTTTTTTTTTTTTTTATTGTGAAGAAAACAACAAATAGGACAAAACAACAGAAAAAGTCCATGTGCATAACTATTCACGACCCTTAAAGTCAATACTTTGTAGAGCCACCTTTTGCGGCAATCACAGCTCCAAGTCGCTTTGGATAAGTCTCTATGAGCTTGCCACATCTTACCACTGGGATTTTTGCCCATTCCTCCTAGCAAAACTGCTCTAGCATCTTCAAGTTGGATGGTTTGCACTTGTGAATAGCAATCTTTAAGTATGACCACAAATTTTCTATTGGATTGAGGTCTGGGCTTTGACTAGGCCATTCCAACACATTTACATGTTTCCCCTTAAACCACTCAAGTGTTGCTTTAGCAGTGTGTTTGGGGTCATTGTCCTGCTGGAAGGTGAACCTCCACCCTAGCCTCAAATTACTCACAGAGTGGTACAGGTTTTGCTCAAGAATATCCCTGTATTTAGCACCATCCATCTTTCCCTCAACTCTGACCAGTTTCCCAGTCCTGATGCTGTTCTTTGGGTGATGTGATGTGTTGGGTTTGCGCCAGACATAGCGTTTTCATTGATGGCCAAAAAGTCCAATTTTAGACTCATCAGACCAGAGCACCTTCCTCCATACATTTTGGGAGTCTCCCACATGCCTTTTTGCAAACTCAAAACGTGCCATTTTGTTTTTTGCTGAAAGTAATGGCTTTCTTCTGGCCACTGTGCCATAAAGCCCAACTCTATGGAGCGTACGGTTTATTGTCGTCCAATGTACAGATACTTCAGTCTCTGCTGTGGAACTCTGCAGCTCCTCCAGGGTTATCTTAGGTCTCTGTGCTGCCTCTCTGATTAATGCCCTCCTTGCCCGGTCTGTGAGTTTTGGTGGGCGGCAGTCTCTTGGCAGGTTTGCTATTGTGCCATGTTCTTTCCGTTTGGTAACAACAGATTTGATGGTGCTCCTGGGGATCATCAAAGATTTGGATATTTTTTTATAACCTAACTCTGATTTGTAGTTCTCAACAACATTGTCCCTTACTTGTTTGGAGAGTTCCTTGGTCTTCATGGCAGTGTTTGGTTAGTGGTGCCTCTTGCTTAGGTGTTGCAGACTCTGGGGCCTTTCAAAATGGCATGTATATGTAATGACAGATCATGTGACACTTAGATTGCACACAGGTGGACATTATTTTACTAATTATGTGACTTCTGAAGGTAATTGGTTGCACCAGAGCTTTTTATGGGCTTCATAACAGGGGGTGAATACATACACATATGCCAATTTTCTGTTTTCTTTTTCTAAAAAATAGTTTTATGTATATATTTTTCTAATTTCACTTCACCAACTTAGACTATTGTGTTCTGATCCATCCCATGAAATTCAGATTAACAAAACATTGAATTTAAGGCTGTAATGTTTCAAAATAGGTAAAAAGTCAAGGGGAGTGAATACTTTTGCAAGGCACTGTACATTGCACTACATATTAATAAAATATATACATAACATTAACAAACTACACTAGCCAGTAACTCTATGAGCCCGGATAAGCACCAGGACAGCTCCCATAACCCTTGTGCTTTGCGGTGGGGGGCACACTGACCCCATCATTGCACCCAAAACTTAACCTGTTACCATGGGGGTCCCACAAGTAGGCAATTATGGCAAGTTAGTGATTTTTAAGTGTGCACAATACCACATTTTAGTTTTAATATGACTAACATTTATAGTAGATGTGAACACATTTTACATACAAATAACGAGTGTTTACAGATACAGTAGAAGAATCATGTTTCATATAATTTTGTGATTGGATGACTATTGTTTTCTACAGCACTTACTTCAATGTTTTTAGCAAAAGTATTTCACTTGATCTTTCCCTTGTGGAGACTTATAGATTAAACTTAAAACTTTACAACTTATGTTACGTGGCTGATTTGCCACTAGGGATTTGCACATTACAATTGGAATTGTATAGAGAGAAGAAATTAGATTACATTCCCTTGCCACCCTATGTTGTTATTACGTCAGCTTTTAGCTGACTCCTCTGTTATAGTAATTATATTAAATAAAGTATAATGGACCTTTGTTAAAGTCTTCTAAGACTTTGAGTGATCCTAATTAGTCTATTTTATATAGATGTGCTATACTCCTCCACCTTTATGTAGATGGGAGTAGCCACTGGCTAAGGAAGTATCTACTGCATTTTCTTATTTTTTATTTTATAATTTCTAAACGTCATACTAAGATATATTTTTATCTACTTATTTATTTGTTACTATCAAAAGTTATCTTTTAGCCTTACACACACTTCATCCCATCTAATTGTAAATCTGCATATTAAGGAATGACAGAGGTAGCAAGCAGTATGCTATAAAAGTGTGGGCCTTCCTTTTTTTAAATCCTTTGTTCCCATATTTTAACAAACAACACACTAATGATTCCCACAAAGGACGTAACAAAGCTGTCTGTGGTCAAGTTAGTTAATTCATGCATATGCAACTTATGCTTTGTTTTAACACTGGTTTGTAGTGGTGGGCACAAGCCCTATAAATTATTTATGTTAAAGAGTGAAGATATGTTGTTAGCTAATGTGCATGTCCCCACTAAAAAAATTCAATTTCATTGAAATCATTGTAAATCTTGGAATTTTGCGCTTAAAGCAAGTTATCTTGCAAAATATACACACTAGTGTGCTTTTGGTTGCTTTACTTTGTTAGAAGGAGTTGTACATTTCTTGGAAGTAAAAGTCACCATTAACACCAGATGCTGTCAGGCAGAGCAAAGACTTGCAATAAATCATGTGTTTGATCAAATTATAAGAAATTTGTTTCTAATTTTTTGCTAAAGGATGCAATGGATATTCTATTAGGCAATATTTATCTACTGCAAGCTTGCATTATAAACTATTAAATCCACTTTAGAGGAGTTTCCATATTTACTATTCCCTAGACCATTTTCAAAATGCTTAAGTCTATTGTTGCTCTTAAAACTACTAGTGTTAAATATTTTGCATCTCATATTACAGTTATTTCTCGTAAAATAACACAAGTCCATTTATATTTCAGCATAGGCTCAATATTAAATCATCTTTCATCTTCTCAAGTGAAATTGTTTGTTCCTGGTCAAGCATAAAGGGAAACAAGCTTTCTAAATCCCAGTGACTTGCAGCTCATTCCCTTCCTTGCTTTGTGCAGTTTACTGAAGGACTCTTTAATGTACTAGAAATCAGATTTGGTGTGTATTTTTACACAAAATCAAATTGTGCAGGCGCCACCTCAGCCTTCTTCCAAACATTAGGAAGGATAGGATTCCAGCAAGACATACCACAAGGAAAGGCCTTACTGTAAGATGCTACTTGTTTCCACTTAGAAATCACATTGCTGTTCTAAATGTTTAGAGGATGCAATCAGAAAATGGAGAATATCATTAATCAGTTGCCAGAGCTTTGCCTGAAAACGAAACCATTCATTTTATAACATAAAATATAGCTACAAAGTAACTAGATTGGCCATCTAATTCTTGTTGCTATGTTGGTTTAATAATATACACATGTCCCATCATATACAAACTGATAATTATAACCTCCTAGTTCAAACATGTTCTAGTACTTTAATAACTCATTGCTAGAATCCGTTAGTCAGCAGTCAGTCTAGATAACGTATATTACCAATGGTGGAGCTAGTAAATGGAGGACCCCCCATGCAAAATAATGTGGGGGCCCCCTTCCAACATTTCTAGAAATGTTAGATGCCCGTAGGGGCTATTGTCAGGCAAGCCCTAGGGTAATCACATTACCTATCTATAAACTCGTCCTTTTTTTAAAGCCATTGCTAATGTAAATTACTGTCTCAGGATGCTATATGTTTTCTATCTTTCATCATTTAAAAGGTCCAGTCACCTGCCACCTTCTGTTTCAGCTATAGGAACAATTATGGAGTGACAACTATTATAATATTTGAGCAATACAAAGCTATAGACATATTTAGCTTTATATTGTTCAAGTATTTCTTGTCACATAATCCCACACTCTTTGCACGTGATGTGATTGTAAATTAGAAATATTTATGTTACATCACACTTCAAATGAAGCACAAATCCTATTTATATGTAAGATAAATACTCTTGTCAGCTCTCCTACATCACAAATCATAGCCTTGGTCAAGCAGCGAACTCAAATTATTTAGTAGAGAAGAACCACCTGACCACCTTTGGTTCAAACAAGTGAGAAATTGCACTTCTGCAATCAAATCTAGAGGATCTTGGGAATGCTTTTAGTAAAAAATGCTGCATTTCTGTATTATACATTAGCTGGCTAGATTTATTATAGATCATCGCATAAAGATTTTTTTTACCAGGTTTTATTCAATGACAGTTTTGCTGATAAAGTTTAACTATCAGTAAACCTGGTCCTTTTCTAAGTCTAGTTCAAAGCATTAAACAAATGACTGCACATGCTCAGGTAGAGGCCCTGATTTGATCACCATTAAATCAAATGGAAATACGGAAAATGTTGGTGCTTTATAAATAAACAGAAATAATAATAATAATCCCATAGTATATATCCAGACTATAAAGTGTGTTCTTGTTCAGTCTGCTGAAGAGCTAAACTAGATGCCAACGTATTGCAATCCTATTTAAACTAAATGACAAGAAGCTGTAAGTGGCACACAGGTGGCTAAGAGTGTCTACCACCATTACTTTTTAGCAGGAATAAGGGTTTACATTTTAATCCCTTATCAAGACGCTACCTGCTATGCTCACAAGCCTTTCTAGCAGATTCATCACCAGAGAGGCATTGTTTTTGAAGTTTTCAGCCTGCTATTGTTTTCAGACAAGGGAAAGGTCAAGTGAAACACTTTTGCTAAGAACATTGAAGTATGTGCTGTAGAAAATTGTGGTCGGAAGTTAAACTTTATTATATACTATAAGATGTTTAACCCCTCTTGAACTGTGCCAAAATGTTTTCACATTCTCTATCTTAGCAGGAACATTAACACGAGAAATGCAGTCATCCAATCACAACGTTATATGAAACGTGATTCTTCTGCTATATCTGTAAACACATTTTTCTGAAAGATATTCTCAAGGACTTAAAAAATAGATAATTATGTATAATTAGTTACATTAAAACTAAAATGTATTTAAATCTGTTTCAAAATTTTGGAAAGATCTCTAGTATATTTTTCTCTTTATGCATTTTCTTTTCCTTCTTAGAAAAAAAGGAAACCATGCTCGTCTTTTAGAGAATTATGCTTTTTGGATTTATTTATTGATTCCACCTTACAACTGCTCCCTTTCTGTCTCTGAAGATAGAAGTGCTGGCTGGGGTTTACATTGTACCAGGATAGAGAGGCAAATATTAACAATGACGATCAATAAATCTTTATGTTCACTAAAAACCAAATCTATTTTTGTACAGTTACATAAGTTAAGTGGGTTCTGCTTTTATCTATGTTTTCAAAGAAGCAATGTAGTTAAACATAAAACAGAGTGATCCCAGATATGAATGTTCTGCAAAGTAGCAAGGTATAAGACAGAAGGTTCCTCTACAATCCTAATTACATTTAGTAACAATGGGGAGTTTTCTATTATTTAAACTCAAAGCAGCAAATGACTAAAGTAATCTTACAAAAGAGTAAATTTAATGTGGAATGGTCATATATATGATCTGTATATCATAAAAATACAGTGTAGCATCCTATTAGATATTAGAATAAATAACTGATAAAATCAAAATGATAAGAGTATTATGGAACAAATAAAAAATAAGATACAGAAGGCTTAACATCGAGAGAATGTGTATTATGATATCAGGGACTTGGCCATATAGTCCACATTTAAAATACTTTTTCAAAATGTAAAATAAGCTAACACTTCAATAATAACAAATTATAACTACAAGTCTCCATGCTGACAAACATTGAGCCTCATTCAATTCCAAGCAGCTAACTCGATCGCAGACAGCCGCATGTCTGCAATTGATTGGCGGGCTCCTGTTGATCTCTGTTTGAAAGGCTATACAATTGCTCCAAGTCGAAAGTTGCGATCTTGAAGTCAGCTCCGTAAACCATGCAGTGTTTTGGAGCAGTTGTGGGCGTGAACCATATCAATTCATCAAGCCCGTAACCGCCCATTTTGAATCAGCCAATAGAAAATAAGTCTGCCATAATTACGGCAGTAAAACATGGAGGTTACGTGTCAATCAATCAGATTCTGGGGTACGATATGCAATCAGACTCGCTCAACTTTGAAAATAAAGAATTATAAAAATTTATGCCAATACTGTTCTAGTCCATATGGGTGGCCTGATATGTATTAACTCATTGATACCCGAGATCGATTTAAACCCAAAATGACACATAAATATAAATGTAATTTCCTGCAGTTTTGGAGGCTTGAGACTGTTGTGCAATTAATTCTAATGTCTATCATCACTTTCCCTGTAATTTACAGTGCAGGATTACTTTCTTATTTGCATTTACAGTGCTACAAATTGGTGTTTAACCCCTTTGCAAAGCCCTCACGAGGGTCCTCTTGAGCACATGTAGTATTTTCTCCTCCATTTGCAGTTTCCAAGTGTGGATACATTTGCGAGCTTGGGGAATTGGAGCAATTGCGATCTGCGTTTTTAGCCCTGTCAAAGTGACCCATCAAAGGCTTCTAGACCCTGTAAGTTACGAGTTTGACGGACGCCATCTTTTCAAGCTCCTAACTCGTAACCCGATCTGAGCCTGCAAAAAGACGCCAATTGAAAAGCAAATTTAGCTTCAAACTTACGGGCCTCAAATTTGACAAATTGAATAGAGCCCATACTTTGTACAGTTATAATGCTGGTTATTGTCTATTTACCAAAATCTTCAATTGGTACCAGTGATATACTATTCGCCTGAAAAATATTTTTTATGCATTTTTGGTGACAGAACTCCTTCTGGAACCTGGCATTTTTTTTTCTTTGTAGCAAAATAGCATTTGTGCCAACAATTTATTTTGTGGCACAAAATGAGAAGACAGGTCACAAAACCAATGTTGTCCAAATAATGACACATCTCACAAAACCAGGTTCCAGCTGCTGTTTATTCACCTTAAGAAATCTGTTGTGTGCAAACTTCATTAAATTAGAAAGTATTAAATCTTATGCCAGTAAGCCAGTGAAGGGACAGCAATTAACAGTTTCCATAGCTGTTAGCACTTCAGTTTCATTTTGCTGTCATAGCCAAGACAGTTATCATGAGACATGTTGGGGCTTTGTGATTGGTGCACATTCCAAGGGTATAAATTAATCACCAGATTAGACTGTGGAATATTTTTTTCTGGACACCTGACTTATACATCAAGTTGATCATGTTAGCAATCTAATCACAAACCTGTAATTCAGTAGACAACAATTTCTTATTGTGAACAGCATAGCAGCTTTTACTATCATTTAGGTCAGCTTGAGATTGCTGATGCACCATATGTTTCAGGCCAGCAATGATTGATGATATCCTCTGATGCCCAACCCTAAGTGATTGGAAAGATTGGAGACACACAGTTCACTTAAGCTTGCTTACTATTACATCAAGTAATCAGTGTGGTAGGGAAACCCATGGCCATCATGTCACCTCCACAAACTTGTAGCTTTCTGAAAGGGGAGTTAAAAAAACAAAACATGGGCACATGATGGGGGTGGGATTATATTAGAGAAATACACTCAAGTTGCTTTGTCATTTCTTAATATATTTAATAATAACATTTACTAATAATATGTCCAGTAAATAATCTATCATTTGGTGAGAGTATTTATAATAATCAATAAAAATAATACATTTTATTAAAAAAAAATCATTGCTTAGTACTTTTTAGTGATATGTGTAGCTGATTTATAACTAAACACAGACATCTATTTTAACAAGAAAACCTATTTAGGCAAACTGATATACAATATATTCTAGCCACTGTAACATGTTTGCACATCAGATGTAATCCCAATCTGCAAAAGAAATCAGCATTCCCCAGGACTAATATAGCTATTAGAAGTCTTTTCTATCATTATTTATCTCAGCCTTCCCTAATGAGTTCAGGACAGCAGCATCAGTCCTGACCTAATCCTTCCTCTGGAAACAGCTAGCAACCAATGTCAGTCTATTATAAATGGGTTCATGCTTGGGTTATGTGGTGGATTTAACACGTTACAGCCTCAATAGGATAGATATGCTCCTTGATGTTTTGTACGGATATGACCTCTGGCAATTTTCAAGATGGAGTTTTTACATGTTACATTGCATTTCAAAATGACGTTTTGATATAATAATATGGTACATGAATAATAACCAGAAAAAGCTTCTCATATCTGTTTTGTTTTGCCTAACAACAAAAATCCCATTCTGTTTTGTTGTCGATAAACAAAACCTTTCTGTAAGTCAAAGCAAAGGCTCACCAAGGGCGCCTAAACAGCTATAGTGCTAGATGAGTATTGACCCTGATGGATTGATTCACTTAATACTATCTTTAGGCACATGTATACTTAAAACAACTGCTAATTGTTGCACTGCCTAACTGGCGTTGGTAAAGTAAAATATTACACTGGTAAATTTTAAGACTGATTTAGTTACTTTTTACCTGCTTTAAATACATTAACCATAAATCCACAACATCATCCTACTGCAATGTAATTCCTGAGCAGATGGTGGAAGTATGCACTTTTTACAGCACATTTTGATGCAACATGCATCATACATTATGTCAGTTATCAGTCATCACACTTCCAAATCTTATGATGTTTCAAAATGGTTGATTTTTGTACTTAAAGGCTCACTGTAGCTATTCAGAAATGTGAAAATCAATATAAAAGCATTTACACGTATTGTAATAATAATAATAATAATAATATATTTAGTGGGAAAACATACGTAAGAAACCGCTGTTGGTGGTAGAGCGTAGCTATTCAAGATGGCTACTTTCACTTAATACTAATTAAAACATTTTAATAAAGAGTTTTAAAACAGGGACAGAACAATCACACAGCTACTAATAAAATGTAAATTCAGGCTAGACCACATATTTTCTAAAATTGGCAGTAATTATAAAAAGGAGAGCTAATATGCCATAAAGATCTAACTAAACGTAAAAAAATACAATACTACAAGTAAAATTTCTCAAAGACAACTACGTTTTTGAAACAAATTATATTGCAGAGTTGTTTATGTTACTATAAACCACTGTGTGCTGCAGAGTGAAGGAACATTAACAAAATGTACTTATGGTTTTTATGATTTGGTTACCTATGACATATTATAAACATAGTTTATATATGGTGGCCACAGTGAATTGTTAGCTAGGATAACAATGTGTATCTGATAGATGCACCATAAAGACTTAGGTGCACCCTCAATCTGTACTGTAATAAAGTAGCTGTTCATCTGTGGTCAGAGATCGCCATAAAAGTCCTTGAGTTCCTTTACTTTATTTTGCAGAAAGGTCATCAGACAGCTTTGCATCATCTAACTCTATCAATCAAGGACCTCAACCACTGCTTTCTGCTGAAAGCTTTCCTGTTTGGCTCTGTTTTTCATAGACAGCTCAATAACTTGTCTGTGAAGCTGTGATAAATGTGGCATGTTCTCTTAAACTGTTCCTTTAACATTGGGCAGCATTTCAATACTCTCTTCCTTGTACAAACCAGTCTGTGGTGGAGGCATTTTTAGTTATCTAAAATGATCATGTTATTGACTTACTCATATTTTTCACCTTTTTACTACAAAGTGGTTACATTTTTAAAATTTGTTCAGCAGAGCATCAATTAGAAGTGCGTTAGTCTGGCAGCATTTGTAAGGAATCGGTCAAGCCTTTGTAAAATAGCACACAATCTAGAAGACTAATGCACACCATCTAATACAAGTGTCTGCTATTAATGTTTTCTGCAAATGGTACACTTCAGGCAGCATCGTTAACCGCCAACTTTCTTTCTTCCTACTTGCTTCACTTTGATCAAGCCTGAAATGGGCTCAGTGTTGTTCTGTAGGAACAGTTGTCAATATCTCTAAACCATCCCATTTTTGCACAATTGTCTATCTCTAGGAAGAAGGTCTGAAATAGAGCTATTATAGCAAATGAATAACTTCTCACTCTGAAAGAGGATGGCTCTTTCAAATCAGGTTGGAGGTCAATGGCAGGGCAGGGCATGAAAACTCACATTGCAGCTGCCTGCAAATGAGCTGCACCTAACCATAGTTTAGATGACATTTTAAAAACAGTGAAATATACCTACACTTTATTAGCTAAGCAAAAAGGCAAAGTATACACATGGAGGAAATAAATATTTGGAGGTGCAGCAAATAAATTATACTTCACATATACAGCCTTATTAAATTGCGATTTGGTAAATTTAAAAGGGCTCTATTTAAGCACACATCATATTTTTTTCCAGAAGTTTTTAGTTAGTGAGCTTCTATCCAAAAGCAAGGTCTTCACTAACTAAAAACTTCTGTAAACAAATATGCTATGTGCTTAAATAGAGCCCTATTAAATTTACCGAATCGCAATTAAATAAGGCTGTGTTTATTAAAAAACAGACCAAACTGTGTTATAGATTTAGATGCAGATCTGTTATCAGAAACTAATATAAATGGAACCAGCTTTAAATATGTTACTATCATAATGTGAAATATAGATTTTTGATGGCAAATGAATATATAGGCCAGTGTAGTGGAAACTTTAACATGGGGTAGGAACCAGTATAATTCTGGGGGGGATACAGCTCATTATATACACAGGCCGTAAAATAGCTTAATTATACATACGTACAAACATAGAAAATCTGGGGGGGGATTTGTCCCCCCGCTTCCCCCCCCAGTTCCTACATCCATGCCTGACACACATCCTAGGCATGCTTTAGATTTCTCTACTGTATTTTCATTGCAGTTATGCTGGGAGGCTGTTCCATGTATCTGCTCTTGCAATCTTTTTTATACTAGTTTCACTTAGCTTTCAGAGGCTATGAAGGTATTTTAAGCCTCCTGTGGTATTTTCTGCTAAAAGTAAATGCCAGTGCAGCCTCTGAGAATTTTTGTTAATGAGGCCATACGTTCCAAACAGCATTTTTTTATTGCATGCAAACATTTATTGTTTTATATCTTTGTTTGATGTATTTTCATAATTTATGAATAAATAGAAAGAATATATAATATATAATGTAATATAATTATACATGTTAAGGAAAATATACAGTCACAGCTCTGATTTATATATTTAGCACATTCGTTGTCTCTGTCAATGACAAAATGAAGCTGCACATGGTACAAACTCATCTCAGTGCCCTCGCTGCCTTCCACACTAGTAATGTTCCAGCTGCAAGGTTCAGTGAGATATTCTCAGGATGCTCCTCTGGGGCTTATTTGACTTCATCTCGATGGGATTAGGAATAGCTATCTCTTGCAGTTGTCTGCCTCACAGCTCACTGATAGATGGTTACAGCTGTTGCTGTTTACTTGCTGTCTAACTGGCATGCAATAGTCATACTGTACTATCAAAACCTGTAGAGATTTTATAAGGTCACGCTTATCAGTGAATATGTCACAGTCACTTAATAGTGTTGGGCACCACTATATATTCTTGTTTCATCCTGTGATACAATATCCACATGCCAGCAAATTGGTGACATAAAGGGAATTGATTCTTTACAGGACATAGAATGTTCATTATTACATCAAATAGCATTTGATTATATATATATATATATATATATCTTAAGTTGATAAAATTATGGAATTTAAATTCACTTGCAAATACATGCTGTAGAAAAATTGCAGGTCATATACCCTGAAAACAGAGGAAACAAATTATCTCTGCAATGTTGCTAAACATGTCAAGCTCTGTACATTTTGAGTAGTATGATACCTCTTTTCAGATAAAAATCCCAAATGTACATATTATTTCCCCTTGGTCACCATCCTATCTTACTGGCAGATGGTCGTGTCAGTCGGTCCAGCTTTACACTTTCACCCTCCTTCACCTTGGTCTATCACTAATGTCACTGCTAGCATACAGAACAAGGTTCCATTATTGTGATGGGAGACGTAGCAGAAGGTCAGTGGGTGGATAGGAGCATCTAAGTGGGCTTCCTTGTTAAAGATATGTCGACATAAAACAAATGAAAGAGGCTGCAATATCCAGTAAATAAATATGTTATCAACATATTAAAGTTCACATTTTCAATCTTGCTTAAGAAACCAAAGTTTCAAAACTGTTATTAGACCATTTAATGACCCTTTACAAAAATGTTTACAAATGGGATATTGATCATTTTTACACGCTTTCTCCTTTTCCATGCTCATTCATGAATCAGTTGTTTTCTATGGAACATATTTTCGAACATATTGGAGTAATTTCACACAAAATTAAACCTGTAAAATATCAAGGTGATATTATCTTGTCAACATCAAGTCTCTAAATAGAGATGTGTGTGTCATAAAATCAACCCAAATCAATCACCAGTAGCAGTGACTTTCATGTCTCTGTGTAAGATAAGTCTTATTACATACTATGTATAGATTGTGCTTTAAGCCACATACAGATATACTGAACTTTAATGCTTAACCACAGTTGCCTATCCTCCTAATTAGTGCTTTAAACAGAAGAATACAGGTCTGTAAAGATGTTGGCTTTGGATATGTTCAGATGAAGAAGAAATCATAAATGCAAAATCTAGAAGTCTTGATAGTTAAAGTTCCATTGATGTATTTTATATAGCTATGGGGATAAGAGAAACGTATTCATAGAGATGCACAGGCATCAAACAGCTGCCAAGCTTAAGTTGGAGCCAGAAAAACCTGGTGATAAAGTTGTTTTCAAGGACAACTGAGATTTAGATTCAAAGCAGGTATACCCAATATAAAGTTATTGGTGACTAAACTATTCCTTCAGTTAGCAGTGATTAAATATGCTCTTAAGGACTCTGTGTATTGCAGAAAAAAATATCTAATAAAGAGATATACAGTATTTTTTGGATAATATTAAGCTTTATTTCCATTATATCAGTTAAGTATTTTCTGAAACTGTATACTTGGTCTTTGTAGAAAAATTTAGTTACTGGAACTACTTTGTGTCTCTATCTTTATATCAGCATATGGGGACATATCTGCAACTGACCCATCTATATATGGGTCACAGGGTCAATAGTTCTCATTTATTATTCAGAATTTTGGCCTGACCTTTTATCACATAGGTCAAAGGACATTACATTCAAATCACCCTACGTTATGTTGAGATGGCAGCACTAGCATTTTGCTAGGCTAATATAATCATTTTCTGATATCGTTTTGCAAACATAAGATTATGTAATCATGGTTATGTTTGCTACAATTAATGTATTATCATAAGTAAATATACATGGAGCTATTATTATTATTATTATTATTATTATTATTATTAATAATAAATAATTATTTTCTTTATTGGATCAGATTGAGGCTATTTGACAATGTGTCATAATGTGTTTGCTTTTTTTCAAATAAATGTCTTAGGGCACAATAACTTATTCCAAAGATTAACTGCTCTCGGGGGCTTGCCCTCTGCCAGCCAATGAGATCTACAGACTAAAGCATGCTCTCTGTTTTTTTGTTTGTTTGTTTCAGTGAAGTTTAAACAAGTTTTACTTGTTCATGCAAAAAAAAAAACTTTTGTAACTTTTAAAACGTTACTATAAATCCTTGAAAAACAGTTGTTGTCCCATTGATGGTTTGTTTTCCCTTTATGTATGGATTGATTAAAGGATAACAACTCTGAAGGAAATAAGTAAAATCAATAGATGTATAGGAAGCTCGAAAGATCTGATGTTTTGAAATTGTATATTTTACTGGCGATAGCAAGTATTATAGATAAATACTGTATTTAAATCCCTACCATTGTCTGCTTATATTTGCTCATGGTCTGGAGCGCTGTTGGTCTGGAGCGCTGTTGGTCTTTTAACTAGTACTGATAGCACAGTATATACATTTTTTTATGTCATCATAATGGCACTGGTGACAGCATACGAAACCTGGTTATACTGAAGATTCAGAAAGAAGCGCACTCTTATTTCAGGTGTAAAACACATCAGTTTATGTCTATTCTGTACTGATTAGTTACTAGACATACAACTTTTGCAAGACATTGCATACATTGTGCAATTTAAATTCTTACACATGTAAATACCGATAACATGTCTTCTTGGCCACTGTTCCTGATATGCACTGTTGAGGTGAAGTATGGGGTCACTGTAAATACAAGGTAGATCAGAGAAATGTTTGCAGTAATACAAATGTCATGCAATACTAATAATAATACTAATACAGTATTGTGGTAAAACAACAGAACAGCCAACATGCTGTTGAGTTACCTAAATAACATATATTGCTTAGAGTGAGTAAAGGAAATCAGTGTATTGAATGCTACTGTACATATTAAATATATAAGAGCTTTATTATTTCAAAGCATATCTTAACTATTGTAATTCATTACAATAATTACAATAATATACAATACTTTAGATTTAGTATGGTGAAAAAATGCATGTTGTGTTTTTAGGTGAGTATTTCTTGATATGTATTTACATTTGCCAGGTTTTTAGAGCTAAGAAAATTGTGTAACTCACAATTACAGCTTTTCATTAAAACTTGATGATTGGACTCTTCCTTGTATTTAGCTCTGGTTAACTGGATAGAAGACTACTTGAACATTTAAGTAAGATTTTATAAGACAAATGATTCCAGCTGTTTTGTAGCTTAAGAAATAGCCAGGCAACAAGATCATGTCAAGCCCCACACAAATGCTTTAATCCTCAGTTCTCATTAAATAAAACCGGCGTGTCTTTAACCTCATAAGTACTGAAATCGTCCCAGACTCCGCACTAGGCATTTACTGTCAAATCTCACATTTAGGAGTGCCACATTGGGAGATTTCTTACTGAAGAATGTAAAAGCATCTAGACAACTAGAGGTCAAATCATGGCACCATTGTCAACTAACAAACTGTCATCTTGCAAAAGACATAGCTCCTGAAATTTCTTTATCAGTTTTCTTATTAGCAGAGGAGGTTATCCACAGTCATTGCTCTTATGAATGTTATTTGACCATATATTTGTACTTATAAGTATACTTTCATGTGCCCAAAATGAACACAAGTTTGGTTGTTAACTTAAACATACTGTAGTGTGATAGATGTACGCTTATGTGAGCACTTAAGTATTACTGCTTTTGATTTGGATCCATATGTGCTGACCCAGACATGTTTTTATTCACACTGTTGACTGAGATTTTGCATTTTTGGGCAATGCCATGTTTTCTCTGGGTGCTGCTCTGATTTGCCCTAGTGACATAAGGCTGCCAGCAAGAAATCAAGCGCACATAATGCTCAGATGCTCAAACCAGTCAAGCAAGCTAGCAAGTCCCAGCTGTGCTACTTGATGTTTTCTGATTGCACCTAGTCCTCAATCTGTGAACTGTTTTCTGGACACTAGATTTTTCAACCTCTGGGGCTTAAAAATCTCTTGCAGGCAGGCATCCTAAGATATGCCATTATAAGCTGCTGCCAGGGGATCTTCTCACAGATAAATGGAATCTGTGTGAAGTAAATTAGTGTGAACCAGCCAGTATGTGTGTCAGCCTGGAGACACATCTATGGGTAACTAGCCCACCAACATAAAAGTCAATGGTCTTATGCCAGTTGTGGGTTGACTCACTCGGAAGTGGCTGTATTTCTTGGAATATGTGTCAATTTGATTTGCAACTCCTTAAAATGCACTTCTCGACACTCTCCACAAATCTACTTAGTGGTAAATCCTCCCTACCTGGAGCCCAAGGGACATTCAGAAGAAGTGGAATAAATAATAAGAGCTTTATTTCTAAAGACATAATTAAATTAATTCACTTCAAATCCCCAGAAAACCCAAGATGTCTATGTATTTCCCTTTCCCTTAGTATATATTTATGGATTTCGCCTCATCAATGAAGCAAGCACATGGCAACAAGTCACAAGGGTCTGCATACTGCAGAAAGTTTAAATCTTGTAACTATTTAACATTTTTAAGCCATCTTAATCAGCGTCTACACTCACATAAATGACTTGTTTCATTTTTAAATATTTCCTAATCTTTTGCAATACTGTGTATAGAAGACGATATTAAGAAAAACTTAATGTGACTATAAAAACATCTGCCACATTAGGATTAGGATTTGCTATGACATAATCTTCTACAAACTGTCTAAATTGGCAAAGAATCCATTTTGACAAAAACTGAGACAAATATAATGCTGTTTGCTTGGCCTGTTCACACCCATAAATTTGACTATTCGGCTTTTATGAACAGCTACTTTATATTATGATTTTCCTGCTTTATCAATTTTACTATGACAGTTTTATACCTTTCTGATTAAATGCATGCCATCTCCTATGATGTAAGGTAAGTATTTATTTACAGGCATAACATTCATGTAAAATTTGTTATACATGGAAAGTTGACCTTTCCCCTCTAAAGTACTACTTTGTAAAATGAACTGATACATTTTTATTATATTCATGACATTCTGCACTGATTTTACATGTCTTTCATAGAGACAAATCATCTTGTTTGTTGCTTAACATTATTACAGTACAGCATGTCTGTACAAAAAGTACTTTATTATCAAAACACTCTGATATGGCGAGCCAAAAATCATGCAAATGTACTGTGCTCTAGGTTTGGGTGTTTCCTCTGTGCATCGCTGCCTTTTTTGTATCTAATAGACATTTACCTATATTATATTACACTATATATTATCATGTTAAAGTCAAATACGCTTCTTTCAAAATGTTTTCAACATTTTAAACTCTTAAATCTTACATCATAGATTCAATGCCCAGTGAATATGTATGAAGTAGAGCTAGTAACATTTTAATCATTAATAGCACACCGCACAAAAATATAAAAAAAGGACTGTTCTTTAACTGTTTGTATTGAACCTTTACTATGACACTTTAGCATTATACAAGAAATCACAGGGATATTGACAGCTGTTACTAGCAGGATATAGGGATTACAGTAAATTACACCCTCTCCTGGTAAATATATGATAAATTAGGAATTAGTAGTAAGTTAGTAGTGAACAGTGATATAAGTATTAATTAAATCTGTGCTAAGATATGTGTTTAAAATAGACTTAATTAATTAAAAATTTGCTTTATTTTAAATGCATCTGATTTGGGCTTAAAACTTTAATCTCTTCATCATCAGGTTATTTCAATATGCTCCTTGGATTGATCCAGTCCTAAGTAATATTTGGGTGAATCAATCAATTAAAGGTGATTTTTTGCAAAATGAAAGGAAATTATGATTATTTGGCTCCCAAATTGAGTTTATCTTTTCCATGAGCTTCCAACCATTAAAGCACAACAAATATATGTTGTAGGAAACAGACTACTTTTTCATATTGATTTTATTTTACAAAAAAAAAAATATTACCAAATTATAAAATGTTTTAATGTACTTCCTTGAGATATTATACTTATTGTTAAAAGAAAATGCTGTGAATCTGAGAATATTTTTGCTGGCCATGACTTGTCTCTGAAAAGTAGAAACAATGAGTTGTTTAGTTTCAGACAGAATACTGTTTTAATATTTTGGATTTAAACTTGACTTCAACTTAATTATTCAAGTATACATTTATATGTCAAATCATATTGGAAATAACATGAAATTGTATCTTTGGGGAAATAAATATTGCATATGAGAGAAAATGCGGGATTTAATCCCAGTGTTTTAAATTTGTTATGCTGTTTTATTTTACTTTGTCATGTTGATTCCCAAGGTGTGTGAAATGTTTACATGCAATGAGACTAAGACAATATCCAATATACTTCTGGTAGATTCATCATTATACTTAGACTTATAGATTATCTGAGCATTTGAGTGTCTACTTTAAAAAATACAATAAATTATTTTCTTACTTTTTTAAAATTGTTTTTGTGATGTCTTCTACTCTAGAGAATAAACGTATTAATGTTCAAATCACAAAGTATAACTTACTTTGTGACTGGATTAACAAATATGAGACTAATTATTTCTCTTTAAAACATATTCATTTTATTAAATAATTTAAGCCTTTTGGTTCAGTTCATTAAAGGTTACTGCTTGTTGGCAGGCATCACATATTATTGTTTATATTAAATATCAATGCAATTTTTTTTATATTTTTCTGATAATGTTATATTCTTTTGAACAGACCTTTTTTAGAATTAGTTTTTCTGTACTTTATTTATTTGCAAAAATACTCCTAAATTCTTCTTTTTCCATTATGATTATGCATTTTGAAGATTCATTCTAAAATGTAACCTTTGCCTTTCTTATACCAGCAGATCCAGAGAGTTTGGTAAAAAATGAGAGTCGATCCAAAACTGTGAACTTCCAAGAACCAGAGGTCATTCATGACAAATGTGGATTAGAGGATTCAGAAAGCCCAGGTAAGAAGAAACAACTCACAAACCATGCTATAAGTCATCACTGCTCATAAAAATGGAACAGACTAATACTTTTTTAGCAGCTGCAGCATCAAATTAATGGCCACCTCTAAGGGTCACGGTTTGTAGCTGTTTCACTTTACTCTTTCATCAAGAATTCAACTCTGAGATTGTCCAATACCTTTATGACTTAAAAAGAAAGCTGACACTACTACTTCATTATAATTAGTTTTAGACTAAAACATTTTATTAATATACGTGCAAGGTGCAACCTTTGAACATGGAGACTCTGTCAGTCTTGGATATATAATTACTGTGTTAAATGAAAAAGCTGGTTGAAAAAGACAGGCTGACATAAGCATATTGACAATATTATGTGTGTTTAATTAATTTCTTGATGCAAACCCAATGCTGAGTGGCTATTACAACAAACTGTAATTATACTTGTGTAATTGATAATGTACAACTTCTTGTTAACTGTATTTCCAAAAGTCTGACTACTGCGAATTAAGGAATTAACTAAAGATTTTTGTACTTAGGGATTTTAGTATTTTAGTCTTTAAAAAGCAAGAAATATGCACCAGGGATGAATAATGGTTTGTTGAATGATATAAAGTGACAGCAGTTTTTTATTTACTTGTTGGTTGCTCTAATTTCCCATACAATCTTGTATTCTTGTGATCTCTGTGCATCCCATTTCTGATTCATGCTCTCGATGGCCTGTCAACTTAGTTAAGAAATTTCACTCTTGTTTCCAATGCTGACAGAGGGCAGCTGCAAATGGTCCCCTGACCTGTCCCTAAGGAAAATGACTGAGATTTCATTTCCAATGAAAGAGTACAACCAGAAACTAACCCTAGGTCATATTAAAATCTGTGTAGGGGACAGTGTGCATGTTTTTATATTGTAGTGACTCCAACTTATACTTTAAACACCAGCATACACATGGCTTTATTTACTATTCCACTGCATATCATGATGGCATTTATTTTACTATCAGGATAAAAGCTGTATCTGACTCTAAATTTATACTTATAGCACTGCTTAAAAATTAAACCTGTATACTTAATATAGACAATACATTACTGATCGTATATAAGCTATCAATTATCATGTTTTTTATCAAGTGTAGTAATACACTATACACAAATATCCATTGTGTGACATGGATGTATTCTATAGACAAATTTAACCATTTAAACCATTTAAACATCAATTTTAGTTATCATTAACATGTAAACTAATGTTATTGCTAACATTTCATCAAATGTTTTCAGCTAATATATTACATTTAAAGTGATTGAAAAATAGGTGTAATTTTCTCTACCAAACTACCATGTGTTTGTACATTAGATGAAATGAGTCCAAAGGTTGCATATTTGATTATGAAGAAAGAGCTGTTCTGGGGCCTCTGGTATAGTGATATGTATAGCTCTGAGTTTAACACCTACTGGCTGTATTAAAATAATAGAAATCTGTGCATATCACAGTAATTCCCCTTAACATAAGTTAAAATGTTCTGCACTTTGCACTGTAATAACATTTTCCCCTAATGGTACATGAAGCCAATGTACAGCAGTATACCATTTCACAGTTACTCCCTGAAGTTGATTCTACAAAAAATGTAGTATGTGTTGATTGCATTTGTGTGATTCTCACCTCTGTTAATAAGTGTTTTAGAAAGAGTGGAAACTAGTGCACTTAGAAAGCTTGCAGTAGTATATGTGTAAATGTAGGAAGATATATACAAAGCGAAAATCTAAGAAACTACAGAAACTGAATAAAATGGATGAAATCAGGATAGCCATGGAGAGTCGGATTCTTCGAATGTGCTATCATTATATGACAGTAAACAATGAGTTGCTGAGACTTCCCTGTGTGTCCATCCTTGAATTTTAAAACACTGTTCCTTATAACTCTGAAAACCTCAGGAGGATTCAGAACTGGTCTCAGTGCCTTCCACTGAGAATTTGTGGCTTGGTTGCCATGGAGACTTTGTATTTCTCCAAGAATTGCTCATATTGATCCGTGGACAGGAGTAAATGGCCTGGCTAGTGAGAATAAAAGCTGTGGGCAGTCCAAAAAAATGACCAGGGGTTATGGGTTGGAAATAAGCTCATAGCACACACTTATGTAAAGAGAAAGAGCCGTTTTATTTTTGTTTCTGGATTTTGTTTTTTGCACTTTGTGTCATTGTCTTCCTTCACTATAGACTGAAAGAAACTTGTTAGTCACTTGTCATGTCAGATCTTTGGTGCTTGTCCTGACACAGCTGTCAGCCTCCCAGCTCTGTGTGCAGTTCAGGGACACACAACAAAGACCCAGCAACATGAATTATTTATTGATTCCTGTGTGGTTGAAATTCTGTGATAAGAAATTAAGACACTTCCAAGAGGAGGGGCGGGTAAGAGAGAGATTGTGCTTATATAATACTGAACTTAAAGCTGAATTATTTTCTAGTAAGACAATTATCTTATTTGTTTCATGGAATACAATATACACTTGTCATGTTGTGACTCAGTTGAATCTGCATTGCATCCATGCACAACAAATTATCTAAATAATTATTTTGCAATGCTAAAATATTACAAAGACCCATAGTCTGTAAGTAATCACTTGCCAATGTAACCGATGAAACACCATAGTCAGTGATCTAAAATTATATTATGAGGTATAGCAGGTGCAAACCCCTTTAATTTGGAGGTGTGCTCTTATGTGGCCCCAAAATCCATAAAAGGGCAGCAGAAAACCTTTAACCTTTTAGTATAACAAAAAATATAAATCTAATTTCCTTGAGAGAGAATTGAACTAAGAGGAAATAGTATGATGGAGGGTAGAAGGAATGGGTCTGTTGGACAAGAGTACCATGTTAGTTGTAGAGATAGAGTTGGACTATACACTGTGGAAGAGTGACATGCTCTCCTACTCCAGACCATAGGGTGGGATTCACATGTTGCTCACCAAGGGCCTCATTCTATTACCGGCCGTAAATCGTCCGTAAGGCTGCGATTCCTTGCGGGGGTTCTGTTAACTCGCGATTCTATTATACGGCCCCGCAAGGATCTCCTCTTACGGCCGGCCGCATATCTTGGAACCGGCCGTAAGCTCAAAAATCTAAAAACGCAAAAATAAATTCAAGCCTGCACTGTACAGCTCTGTAAATGCTAGGGATCATATTGGGGGACATGAGGATTAAAAGTAACCCACTCTCAAGCTTGCACATCAGCCCAAACCCGAGTTCAAATTAACTGTTTATCTTCCGGCTGCGGCGTGGGCGGGTCTGAGGTGCTCCAAGCCCTCTGGACTTTTTACATGGATATTTTACGGATATTAAAAAACAAATATTTTACGGATTTGAGTATAGGGTAATTATATGCTATTTTTGCTAACACCGAATATCACTTTATAGACTCTGCAAAGTGCAGGATGGCTTTATTTGGGCTATTTTATGTGCTTAATTGGTGCTAGCGGAACCTCTTTCCTGCAAGTAAGCTGCGGCTCGCTTTTAGCCTTGCAGAGAGGGTTCCCGGAGCAATTGAATTGCAAATAGGAATTTCTTACGGCCGCTTTCCTTGCGGCCGTTTAAGATCAAAGGATTTCCTCTGGCGCGAGCGGCCGCAAGAGATAGCAAGGCGCCGGCCGCAAGCCTGCCGGAGCCCCCGGCCAGAAGGGAATAGAATAGCCGAATAGCTTGCGGCCGGTCCTTGCGGCCCAGCAACGGCTGCGGCCGCTAATAGAATGAGGCCCCAAGTATTCAGTTTCTCCAGCAACAGTTTGATTATTTTTTTTAAGGTTTTCGATGATGTTACAGCATAATTAGAAAAAAATCTAATCTCCAGAGTAGACTAATAATAATATCCTTAAATTTAAGGAAATGTCTTACAATTATATGTTTGTAAGGTGTCTTTTGATGTTGCACTTAACTAAATATATAAATATACAATATATGATAAAAACACCCTTGTCAAAAAACACCCTTTTCCAAAGGTAAATATGTGCCAGGTGTTATTTTTCCTTTCCCCACTTGGTTGTACCCTAACCATATATGTCATTATTTATATTATTTAATTGCTAACATCACTTCAAAATTGTTGTTCTTATAAATCAAAAATATAAGACTTTATGTGCATTTAAAAAACAAAAAAAAATGTTAATAATCTTTTTTTCTCTTCTTTATTTTAGATGACCTGAGGCAAAATCCATGGATGTCCAAAATGTGTAATTGCAAAGTTTGTTAAGGATAGTTAATTATAGAACTGGAATTTAATTATATTTTTAAAAAATGTGTGAAGAACATCCAAGTGTTCTAGAATGCTCAATGTATCATTATTCAACATACGTATACATATTTTTGTAGTGTGAATTTACCCTTTCCTGTGTGTGTGTGTGAATGAATATATATATATAAATAGTTTTTATTTTGTTTGTTCAGAAATGGTCTTTGTAGTGAAATTAAGACTGTGTATAAATAAATAATTGTACAGTTTATACATTGGAGAGAAAATTGTGTGTAATGTGCTTTATTCTGCTAAATATTGATAAAATACACTTCGATAAAATCACATCTACTAGGATACTACAATTACAAATCTTTTACTGGAGGGCTCCCAGCATTAATAAGAGCTTACCCCAAATCTACCTATAAGAGAGAAAATGTTACTGTTAAGAAGGGCAGATTGTGGCATTTTATAGGGTGAGTGTCGTAAAAAGAGGGTCAAGGCTGATTTTTGTCTGACTTGCTCCCAACACTATATGGGGATTAATTGAGAAAGAGTGATGGAAATCTAGTTTCCTGATTAAAGTAATAGCCTTAATCAAGCTGTCATTGTATAATTATATTATATTCATTAACAGAAACTGGTGTTTGGCTTTCTAAAACAAATGTATAGTGATATGTAAAACAATATAAAGACTGGTTACTAAAAAAATGTTTTGGTTACCTTATACAGTGGATAAAAAAAGTCTACACACCCCTGTTAAAATGTCAAGTTTCTGTGCTGTAAAAAAATGAGACAAAGATAAATAATTTCAGAACTTTTTTCACCTTTAATGTGACCTATAAACTGTACAACTCAATTGAAAAACAAACTGAAATCTTTTAGGGAGAGGGAAGAAAAAATATAAAAATAAAATAATATGGTTGCATAAGTATGCACACCCTTAAACTAATACTTTGTTGAAGCACCTTTTGATTTTATTACAGCACTTAGTCTTTTTGGGTATGAGTCTATCAGCATGGCACATTTTGACTTGGCAAGATTTGCCCACTCTTCTTTGCAAAAACACTCCAAATCTGTCAGATTGCGAGGGCATCTCCTGTGCACAGCCCTCTTCAGATCACCGCACAGATTTTCAATCGGATTCAGGTCTGGGCTCTCGCTGGGTCATTCCAAAACTTTAATCTTCTTCGGTTGAAGCCATTCCTTTGTTGATTTGGATGTATGCTTTGGGTCGTTGTCATGCTGAAAGAGGAAGTTCCTCTTCATGTTCAGCTTTCTAGCAGAAGCCTGAAGGTTTTGTGCCAATATTGATTGGTATTTGGAACTGTTCATAATTCCCTCTATCTTAACTAAGGTCCCAGTTCCAGCTGAAGAAAAACAGCCCCAAAGCATGATGCTGCCACCACCATGCTGCACTGTGTGTATGGTCTTCTTTTGGTGATGTGCAGTGTTGTTTTTGCGCCAAACATATCTTTTGGAATTATGGCCAAAAAGTTCAACCTTGTTTTCATCAGACCATAACACTTTTTTCCACATGCTTTTGGGAGACTTCAGATGTGTTTTTGCAAAATGTAGCCTGGCTTGGATGTTTTTCTTCGTAAGAAAAGGCTTTCGTCTGGCCACTCTACCCCATAGCCCAGACATATGAAGAATACGGGAGATTGTTGTCACATGTACCACACAGTCATTACTTGCCAGATATTCCTGCAGCTCCTTTAATGTTGCTGTAGGTCTCTTGGTAGCCTCCCAGACCAGTTTTCTTCTCGTCTTTTCATCAATTTTGGAGGTAGCTCCAGTTCTTGGTAATGTCACTGTTGTGCCATATTTTCTCCACTTGATGATGACTGTCTTCACTGTGTTCCATGGTATATCTAATGCCTCGGAGATTCTTTTGTACCCTTCTCCTGACTGATACCTTTTAACAATGAGATCCCTCTGATGCTTTGGAAGCTCTCTGTGGACCATGGCTTTTGCAGTGGGATGCAACTAAGAAAATTTCAGGAAAGACCAACGAGAGCAGCTGAACTTTATTTGGGGTTAATCAGAGGCACTTTAAATGATGGCAGGTGTATGCTGACTCTTTTTTAACACGGTTTGGAATGTGATTGCTTAATTCTGAACACAGCTTCATCCCCAGTTATAAGAGGGTGTGCAGACTTATGCATCCACATTATTTTTATTTTTTATTTTTATTCCCTCCACCTCAAAGATTTCAATTTTTTTTCAATTGAGTTGAACAGTTTATAGGTCACATTAAAGGTGGAAAAAGTTCTGAAATGATTTATCTTTGTCTCATTTTTTTACAGCACATAAACCTGATATTTTAACAGGGCTGTGTAGACTTTATATATCCACTGTAGCTAACTGGCACTAAAATAAATTGTTGTGATTTTTAATGTTGTAAATTATTTTTCATTAAAGGGTTACAGCAATAGTTTGGATAAATGCAGATATGTTTCAAGGAATTAGGAAATGTAGCATCTCAGTTAGCATTGGGTTGAAGAAATGTTGTGGCAAATGTTGTGGCCAATATCTCATCTCCCACTAGTTGTACTAGTACTCTTTTGCACATAGCAAGGGCCTTGGCTTAAGGCTTGGTTATTTCAGTAAAACAAAAATTGGTAGACTAGGTGGGCTTATTGTTCAAGATAAATACAGCTCATTATTAACACAGTAATATTCTACTATCAATTACACCAACCCTCTGATTTACAGGTCTGAGGAGAGTAGTTAATTCATCCCAAGAGGCAACATTTTATTGAAACATTATATGTATGTAATTCTTTAGTTGAGCGATCTTAACCAGATTTTTCTGTGGAAAAATGCATATTGGTGAATTTCTGCATATAAATCAGCTTTAAAAAAATTCTTAACTCATATCTTGATTTATTTGAATGTCAGTTGGCCTTTTAAAGCATAGTGGTGGTCAGTGAGTATGTGATAGCCGTAAATGGACAAATGGGCCGATGCTAGTGTCAGCACTCACAATTTTTGATTGGTACTTTATATAATCATAAGTGTTAAAGGGACATGGGAAATATTTTTTATCATGCATTTAAAAGGGCATGTTTTTAAAATAGTTATTTTTAATGAAAAAAACCCCATATAACTTCCTTGAAACAAAAAGTAAGCTTACAAGGGTAATAATGCATCCAAAGCTGTTTATTTTGCTACATAACCATCTTTTAAAAAAGAAACACACAGTGAAACATTATCACATTTTGTTTTTCATTATTGTAGTAGTATCTGGTATTCTTTGTTTCTTAACAATCATCAAGTATCCTCCTTCATGACTTACAAAGACAAAAATGTTTTCTGGGTTTCTTTAATGTTATGATGTTATGGAGAAAAAAATAGCATGAGGCCCAAGAACAGATTAAACTGGCTTAACTGTTATAAAGGTGATTTTAGCCTCTGACACAAACTTTGTATTTCCATGATCATAATTTTGCAAACTATCAATAAAAGATATATCCATCTTTACTGTTGTCCTTATTTGATCTCTGGACCTTTTCTAAAGGTCAACTTTGAACTTGGTATGTGTGTTTGCCAATGTTCACCATGGATTTGAATTATTTGCTTTGTTATAGTTACTGTCCATTGTAATTTACATATATTGTATGTAATAAGTGTAAAACTAAACAATTGTAGTAATGCACCTTATGCCCTCTTTTTGCTCCATCAATTTTATGCCATCTATGCCTTTACAAAATGATACCCTTCATACTAATTGTGTAGCTGCTTTGGCTTGAAAATAAAAAATAAAGTGTTTCAACACATAGAGAAATTACTTAGTATACAATGGGTTAACTATAGTTTATTTTGAGGCACAGATCCTACATGATTCTCAGACAAGAACTCAGCTCATTCATTTGTGCAGAAGCATACACTACTAAAATGTATGTACTACTAAAATACTTTCTTAGAGACCATCAGCAAGTGTTACCTGATAAATAAAGCAAACAGTTTTCATGTCATCATTTACAGTATATATATTTTTGTTGTGACTGGATGTTTTATAAAAAATGTTGGCATTTATCATGTTTTTGAACATTCCAACTTCCCTTATAGTTTTCCATGAGGACCTATTACCTCTACTTTTACTGACAATAGCATGCTAGACAGGGATTATCTTCCTCACACGTCAGAGCACTGCCAGTCTAAAAATAAATGCATGTCGGGAACATGTTGATAACACCAGAAAAGAGTAGTGCCCAAAAACTAGATTATAGAAAATTCTGGGTATAATTAAATGATGTGAAAATTACCAGTTACTGATGGTGATTATAACTGGTCATACAGTATCTCACAAAAGTGAGTAAACTGCTCACATTTTTGTAAATATTTTATTATATCTTTTCATGTGACAACACTGAAGAAATGACACTCTGCTACAAGTGGAAATGTCCAAATTGGGCCCAATTAGCCATTTTCCCTCCCCGGTGTCATGTGACTTGTTAGTGTTATAAGGTCTCAGGTGTGTTAAATTTGGTGTTATCGCTCTCACACCCTCTCATACTGGTCACTGGAAGTTCAACATGACACCTCATGGCAAAGAACTCTCTGAGGATCTGAAAAAAAAAATGTTGCTATACATAAAGATGGCCTAGGCTATAAGTAGATTACCAAGACCCTGAAACTGATCTGTAGCACAGTGGGTAAGACCATACAGTGGTTTCACAGGACAGGTTCTACTCAGAACAGGCCTCGCCATGGTTGACCAAAGAAGTTGAGTGCATGTGCTCAGCGTCTTATCCAGAGGTTTTCTTTGGGAAATAGACGTATGGGTGCTGCCAGCATATCTGTAGAGGTTGAAGGGGTGGGGGGTCAGCCTGTCAGTGCTCAGACCATACGCCGCACATTTCATCAAACTGGTCTGCATGGCTGTCATCCCAGAAGGAGTCCTCTTCTAAAGATGATGTACAAGAAAGCCTGCAAACAGTTTTCTGAAGACAAGCTGGAACCATGTCCTCTTGTCCGATGAGACCAAGATAAACTTATTTGGTTCAGATAGTGTCAAGTGTGTGTGGCGGCAACCAGGTGAGGAGTACAAAGACAAGTGTGTCTTGCCTACAGTCAAAGCATGGTGGTGGGAGTGTTATGGTCTGGGCCTACATGAGTGCTGCCGGCACTGGGGAGCTACAGTTCATTGAGGGAACCACGAATGCCAACATGTACTGTGACATACTGAAGCAAAGCATGATCCCCTCCCTTTGGAGATTGGTCCGCAGGGCAGTATTGCAACATGATAAAGACCCCAAACACACCTCCAAGATGACCACTGCCTTGCTAAAGAAGCTGAAGGTAAAGCTGATGGTCTGGCCAAGCATGTCTCCAGACCTAAACACTATTGAGCATCTGTGGCATCCTCAAATGGAAGGTGAGGGAGTGCAAGGTCTCTAAAATCCACCAGCTCCATGATGTCATCATGGAGGAGTGGAAGATGACTCCAGTGGCAACTTGTGAAGCACTGGTGAACTCTATGCCCAAGGCAGTGCTGGAAAGCAATGGTGGCCACACAAAATATTGACACTTTGGGCCCAATTTGGACATTTCCACTTAGGGGTGTACTCAATTTGTTGGCAATGATTTAGACATTAATGGCTGTGTAATTAGTTATTTTGAGGGGAAAGCAAATTTACAGTCATAAAGGCTGTACGCTTACTACTTTACAGTGTAGCAGAGTGTAATTTCTTCAGTGTTGTCACATGAAAAGATATAATAAAATATTTACAAACATGTGAGGGGTGTACTCACTTTTGTGAGATACTGTATGTACAAATATAATGTATTTTCATTAAGTGGGTAATAAAAATGGTATATCCATTCCTGTTGATTAAATACTCAAATCAAATTCCAAATATTTGTGGGGAATATAAATCTAAAAAAATATTTTTTATTAATAATTATATTAACATTAGCCCATTAATTTAGAACAATGTATCAAAAAATCCTAATACAGAAAACCACATAGTATTTTGCATGTATAAACCTCAATATTAGATCTTTGGGGTAATTTTCAATTACTAGAATACAAATAATTCCTCTTCAGCTTCTCTCATTGAGAATGTGTTTGTTACCACGCATTGGTCAAAAGTTTGCATACAATGAGTAAATAAATGTGATCTATACATATAAAAGGACGGGCATTGTACACTTCAGCCTTTGCCTGATGAGACCACGTAAGTGGTCACACGTACCTTGGGACTGATCTGACTTCTACATCCCTTGGCTTAGCGGCAGCTCTGAGAACGATAATATCGGGAGTTAACAAATTCCTCAATGATAGAAGCCGAAGTGGAAATATTTAATTCTAGTAATTGAAAATAACTCTATGAGCATAATTTCTGTCAATGTAGTAAGGCTATGAGCTAGATTTGAGGCAAAGTTGCAAAGCAGTGCCTTTGTGGGTCTTAGCCTTCAATATGTATGTTTATACTGTCATTTGATATATTGCACACATCTCTCACTCATGGATCATGGGGCTGTTTGGAATTGTTTGATATTTAACAGAGAGAGACTTTGTTTTTCTGACCTGACCCCCTATCAGCTGGATTTAGGATAAAGCTGCAAAGCTCTCCTTTGTGGGTCTTAGGGCCTCATTCAAATGTGATTTGGCCAATTGAATAGGGCCCTATATAAGCACATAGCATATTTTGTTGCAGAAGTTTTTAGTTAGTGAACTTCTATCCAAAAGCAAGGTCTTCACTAATTAAAAACTTCTGTAAAAAACATATGCTATGTGCTTTTATAGAGTCCTATTCAATTGGCCACATCGCATTTGAATAAGGCCCTAAGAATACTATGTGGCTTTCAGTTTTAGGATATTTCACTAGTGTGTACTAAATAACGGGTTAATTTTAATATGATTATTAAAAACATAATTCACACTTTTCAATCCCCAATGAATTGGTAAATGAATAGCAGTATATTATGAATGATGGAAATAATGCTGCATAAAAGGAAGACTTTTGATTATCAGTCTAGTAAATTGTATGCCTCAATGGGAAATAAATGTCTATGTTTTAAGAAAACATCTAAACATGAATTATACGTTTGTGAGAGCTTTTTTTTTGCATGCATTTTAATTAATTGAAATTTACTTAAAACAACACACAGCTTAAATTTAATATGTTTAAATTCAATTAATATTTTAGCACTGTTTTCATCCTGACTGGAGAGGGAATTGTGAAAATTGTTCTCTGTGCTTATATAGATTTTTCAAATACATTATGCTTTCTTTAGGCTTTATTCAATATATACATATCACAGCTGTAGACATTTACTCTAGCTGCCTTTTTGCAGCCATACACATAACTTAAGCAAGAGCGTAGCAATGAAGAGCACACATTTGAAAAATGTTCTTGCTATGTACAGGATACAACACAGTCTATTAAAAATAGGGCCCATGTGGGTATTTGTGTATGTCAGCCATTTTCAAAAGAATTGAGTAAAACCGTTTGTGACCCCTATAAATAGTGCTGTATAATGTTTTACTGAGAAAGCTGTACTACACTGGTAACATCCTCCAGTCCAGTGCTGGTTAGATGCATTTAAAAATAAAAAAATAATCTTCACAAGATTTTCAGGCATAAAGAAAAACAGAGAATACTGCAGTCAATGCTGGCTACATTTTATCTATATACGGTACCTTACTATCCTTACTGACTAATAATATAAATAATGGGTAAAATTAATTAACAAACCACTGCACATTTTTTTTAAAGACATAATGCATGTGCAGGCAGTGCTCCAAAGAATGAGAATTGTGCACATAATTAAAAGAAAAATCTGGTCAAGCATTACATGATTGTTTACTTTGTTGCTCTGTCACTCTAGGCCTGGAGGGAAAAGTCCCAGATCCTGCAGGGACAGCACCTCTCACTGTGCAATCCTGACAATCTCAATAAAATGTATTGAAAAAAAACAACAACTCCCAGCTCACAGTGCATGCAGATAGAGGGAGCTGCATGTAAAGCTTCAGCTTTGTCAATACTCTGATGGTCTTATTGATTCTGACTACCCTGCTCCACACACCAAGCTTGTAACTTGTCTGTCACCTGCCTATATCAGACAGAAGCAGCTGCATCGCTCAGGCGAGTCCATATCCCTCTCTGTGTCTTGTTGTTGTTGTTTTGTCATTCAGTCGTGTCTGATACTCAGTGACCACATAGATGCAGCACATTGGGTACACCTGTCTGTGTTTGTGGTTGTGCTTATCCATTTGGCTTTCATGGCAAATATACTGGAGTGGTTTGTCAGTTCCTACTCCAGTGGACTGCATTTTGTCTGACATCTTTGAAATGACCTGCCCATCTTGGGTGACCCTTCATGATATAGCTCACAGCTTAATTGAGGTAACAAGCCCCTTCAACACAACACTGTAGCAATCCAGAAGGGGGCCTGTGTCTTAGTCTCTCTGTATGTCCATATGTATTTATAATGAGAAGGTACAGTGGATATAAAAAGTCTACACACCCCTGTTAAAATGTCAGGTTTCTGTGCTGTAAAAAATGAGCCTTAGTTAAGATAGAGGGAATTATGAACAGTTCCAAATACCAGTCAATATTGGCACAAAACCTTCAGGCTTCTGCCAGAAAGCTGAACATGAAGAGGAACTTCATCTTTCAGCATGACAACGACCCAAAGCATACATCCAAATCAACAAAGGAATGGCTTCACCAGAAGAAGATAAAAGTTTTGCAATCATCATAATTTGTTGGGGGGCGCCTGCTTGTTTGACCCTATTCACCAGCTGCCCCCTCCAAAATTATCAATGGCGTAGCAAGGCAAGCAGTTGAGGCATTGAAAAACATGAGCAGACAAAGGTGCTCATTGCCTGCGAGCCTCGCAAAGCGAGCAGTTGAGGCATTAAAAAATATGGTACTTAGCCAAAATGAGCGCCAAAGGCACTACTGAAAGCCTCGCAAAGCAAGGCAAGCAGTTGAGGGACGCGGCACTTATAAAAAAATAAATTGACGAGACGCGGGACTTAGAAAAAAAAACCTGAGGTCAGTTAAACGAACCGTGCAAAAAGAAATATAAAAAAAAAAAACACTCACACACAGCACGGGGGGACAGCCAGGACGTCTGGGAGTGAGGTTGTACGCAAATTTAAGCTGAATTTGGCGAGTTTCGGCACTTGAAAATCGGCTAAGCAAGAGAAAAAAATGGTGGCCGAAAAAAATGAAAACCAGGCTACACGACCACGAACCGCGCAAAACACCGCCACACTATTACGAAGGACGGAAAATGCTTGCGAACTGCGTAAGATATACACTATCGCCGCCATTTCACAACACTAACTTGCACATTACCACATTACGCTTTTGAAATGGAGTCCAGCCTAAACAAATTATTTGCCCTCGCGCACACAGCCTATATACACTGCACATTTAGCACATTGCTGACACTTTCTCCTCAGATGATCAACAGTCTCCCTGTACATTTTAAAAAATACGCCAAAAAGGTTGTTAGCTCTTCAGGATATTGATTGCTGCATATTAAGTACAAATAGGTAACGTATATAAATGTATTAATTAATTAATTACAGTAAGGTATATTAATTAATTAATTAATTAATTATTATAAAGAAAACAAAAAAAACACATCTGATATTTTACATTGCCCTTACTTTATGAATAATGCTCATTGGCTGACAGGGATAGGACACTCAAAGCAATTAAATATTTAAATTCCTTTATTATGCTCAGACACCTGATACATTTTTGTGAGCCCACACGCGGGACTAAGGCGCTCTAAGCTCTATATATATTTATATATGTATATATATATCTATATAAATATATATATATATATATATATATACATGTATTTATATATAGATTAGCGACTTAGCGTCAAAAAATTACGGTCATAAAATTGTAAGGCAGGTAATGCTGTTGCCACACAATGTAAGGCTTCGGTGCGAGCCTCATTGCAAGCCTCTCCCCTCGTGTACTTTTGCTCCTCTGAGCACCCTGGGCATTCATTGTGAGCTCTCTGCTGTGCTCTGTTTTTTTTAATATAAATATATTTTTTTATAATAATTAATTAATTAATTAAATAATAAATTAATATACTTTACCTATTTGTAATCAATGTACCCAGTAATCAATATGCTGAAGAGCTAACAATCAGTGTTGTTTTTCTGCAGCATACAATGTACATTTGGACTGTTGGTGACCTGAGGAGAAAGTGTCAGCAAGGTGGCAAGTGTGCAGTGTAAATAGGCTGCGTGCACGAGGCTAAACCGTTTGTTTAATTGTGTAATGCTTTATTTTAGATTGGTAATGTTATTAGTTTCAAGTATGTGTTGTAAAATGGCGGCGAGTGTGTATGTGTTACGCGGGTCGTGAGCATTGTGCGTCCTTCCTAATAATATATTTTGTACCTCGTACGTTCCTGGGTAAAAGTTGTATGTGCCTGGCAGTGTTTTGCGTGTTTAGGGTTCACTTCGGCGATTTTCCAGTGGCGAAACTCTGCAAATTCGACTTAAATTTGCATGCAACCTTACTCCCAGACGTCCTGGCTGTCCCCCCGTGCTGTGTGTGATGTTTTTGTTATCTTTTTTTGTATTTGTTCTGTGTTTTTGGATGTGTGCGATTTGGTATTAAGTTCGTATTTTTTTCGGGTCGTATTTTATTTTCTCTAAGAGGCAATTTCCTTTTCAAAGTGTTACGGGCCGTATTTTTTTTAATCTATTTTTTCAAAGTGCTATGGGTCTCACACGCTGAATTGTGTATTTGAGATTTCGGTTGTTCTGTAGTCCCAAGGGTCGGGCGTAATTTTTTTTTGCCATTTTTTCAAAGTGCTACAGGTGACAGTGCTCATCTTCACCAGTGCAATGAGCGCCTTCGGCACTCATTGCCTGGTCGCAACGAGTTCGCAATTTTAATGTTGCGTTACCAAAGTTTTTTGGCAAGCCCGAGCTGCTGAGAATTATATATGTGATATATATATATATATATATATACAGGGGCGGCCCGTCCATTGGGGCGTCGGGGCAAACGCCCTCCCTAATATTTTCGTGACCCTGCAATAAAAAAACACAAAAATTTATTAGTAATAACCTAAAAGCAATTAAATATAATGTGTACATCAGCATTCAAGTGTTATTACATTAATAAATTAAGCAAACTATTCCCTGGGACACTGTCACTTTAAGATAACCCCTTGCCCTTGTGTGTATATATTAACTGCTGCTGTGTATCTATTGTAGCTTTCCCTGCATCCCTGTGTGATCATATTACACTACACACTGACTACACTAACCTGTAGACTCTAAAATCAATGAGGCTTGGCCCCCTGACCGTTAATGCATTCCGCCCACCAGCACAATGACGATATGCATGGGCAGTGATAATGTATCCATTTCATGACTGACAGTCTTTCATCATTGACCAATCAATGATGGAAGGCTGTACAGTTGTCAGGAGAACCACCTAAATCCACCCAGACTGTTAGCTCCGAGCGCCCGTCAGCTAATAGGGCCTCGAGTTAACTTTTGATTAACATCCACAGTTAATAAAACCACCATAATCCAGTCCCTTCCCTCTTTCTGTTTCCTGACCTGCTCACGCTGAGACTGAGAGAGACCTCCCTGGCTGAAACTACTCACATCTGCCCAACCTAACACAGTAAGTCTACCTGCCCTGGCCAAACCAAACCCCTAGTGCCCCTAATAAAAGGAAGGGTCCCCCCAGTTACCCCACTATGCCTGCCTGGCCTGCCACCTACCCACCCACCAACTTACCTACCACCGACCTAGGCCTGCAATGCCTGGGCAACCCCCAATCACCCCCGCCCCGCAGTGCCAGTAGCCCCAAAAGACCTGACCTGTGCCACTCTGATCACCCCCATGTGGCCTGTGCCACCCCCGATCACCGCGATGTGGCCTATGCTATGCCACCGCCCGATTACCCCGATCATGGTGATCGGCGTAATCGGGCGGTGATCGGGGTGGCCTACGTGGCCACCGACCCACTGACCGACCCATGGGGCCTGACTGTGCTACCCATATGCGCCCTGGGGCCTATGCCAATGCCAACCCCCGATCACCCCCCCTGTAGGCACATCGGTGCCTGGCCAACCCCCACCCCAGTCCCCACCCCAACCTACCTAACTACCAACCAACCCACCAACCTACCCCCCTGACCCAGTGACCACACCTGACCCCACCCTGACCCAACTACCAACCCACCTAACTACCCCGCTGACCCAGTGACCACACCTGACCCCACCCTGACCCAACTACCAACCCACCTACCTACCCCCCCGACCCAGTGACCACACCTGAACCCACCCTGACCTAACTACCAACCAACCTACCTGCCTATGTTAACACTACACTACAGTTAAACACAAAACACCCCCCCCTATTTTTATTCCATTTTTAGAAGTAACAGGCAATGTATCTTTAACATTGCTTGCAGTTAAAAAAAAAATTGCCTGTCACTTTTAAAGATAAAATAAAAATAAGGGAAGGGGAAAAAAAAACAATAATAAAGTAAACAACAGCACATACTTACCTGTCAAATTGACCCCTCCAGCGGTGGCCTTCTGCCCTGGAAAGTCGTCGGGCATTCCCAATCAATTTTGATTAAAGCCCATGTCATTCGATAATCCGATCTTGATAGAAGCCCTTGTCTCCTCATCTTGATTGAAGCCATTGTCCATCCATTCTGGCCCATTGCAAGAGGCCTCCACCTAAAAAAAAACTACGCTCTGAAAAAAAAACCCACAACAAACTAACGGAGCTCCTCCTTCTAGGAGCTCCACCCGCGACTAATTGTTTTTTTCCCACGCTCCGCCTTTTATACTAGTTTTTGAAGGACTCTGATTGGCTGAAATTTTTTGATTGACATTGATTTCAACCAATGAGAGTCTTTAAAAAAATAGCAAATTAGCAAAGCAGGTATGGAAGCCTGTAAGGGCAAAAAAGGTTAGTGTGAACTTGTGTGACCCTGTATGTATTATACATATTACAGGGCTATTTATGTGATATACATGTTACAGGATAATATGTATAGCAAATAAATAGCACTGTAATATGTATAATAAATAATGTCTAATAGAAATACATGAGCAATATAATGAAATAATTAATAAAGTACATCAATTAATCAATTAATAAATATCAATTAATATATATTTTTTTATGTATATGTTTATGTATATTTATGTCTATTTTTTATGTGTGTGTGTGTGATTGATATTGATATATATATATATATATTGATATACAGTATATATATATATAATGATTGATATATATATATATATATATATATATATATATATTGATAGATATATTGATATATATATATATATATATATATATATATATTGAGATATATATATATATATATATATATTTATATATTGATTGATCTATATATTGATTATTGATTGATATATATATATTGAGATATATATATATATATATATATATATATATATATTGAGATTATATATATATATATATTGAGATATATATATATATATATATATTTTTTTATTTTTTTTTATTTCATTTTTTTTCATGTACAGTTTGGGCCTATATGGTTTTGATTGGTTATTTAATGTTTTTAAGGTGCGGTTGGGGCCTATATGGTCACACTTGGTTATTTAGGGTTTTTAAGGTGCGGTTGGGGCCTGTATGGTCACACTTTGTTATTTAGGGTTTTTAAGGTGCGGTTGGGGCCTGTATGGTCACACTTTGTTATTTAGGGTTTTTAAGGTGCGGTTGGGGCCTGTATGGTCACACTTTGTTATTTAGGGTTTTTAAGGTGCGGTTGGGGCCTGTATGGTCACACTTTGTTATTTAGGGTTTTTAAGGTGCGGTTGGGGCCTATATGGTCACACTTTGTTATTTAGGGTTTTTAAGGTGCGGTTGGGGCCTGTATTGTCACACTTTGTTAGTTAGGGTTTTTAAGGTGCGGTTGGGGCCTATATGGTCACACTTGGTTATTTAAGATTTTTAAGGTGCGGTTGGGGCCTGTATGGTCACACTTGGTTATTTAGGGTTTTTAAGGTGCGGTTATGGCCTATATGGTCACACTTGGTCTTTTAAGGTTTTAAAAGTTACGGTTTGGGTCTTGAACGTTCTAATGGTTTTTTTTGTTGTTTTCTATCACCCCCCAGGTGCAAACTATCTGTGGAAGCAGATTTGTTTGGACTCGTGGTTGACTTACTGAACGTGAATACCCCGATAAGGAGAGTCAACTGTTGGTGAGTATATGGTCACACTTGGTTATTTAGGGTTTTTAAGGGGCAATTGGGGCCTATATGGTAACACTTGGTCTTTTAAGGTTTTAAAAGTTACGGTTTGGGTCTTGAACGTTCTAATTTTTTTGTTGTTGTTTTCTATCACCCCCCAGGTGCAAACTATCTGTGGAAGCAGATTTGTTTGGACTCGTTGGTTGACTTACTGAACGTGAATACCCCGAGAAGGAGAGTCAACTGTTGGTGAGTATCATTGCTTTTAATTTTCTGTCCATGCGTATAGGTGCAAATTTGATGTTGATGTAGTCTTGTCACATGAGGGTTTGCAATCTGTAATGTATACCAATGAATTCAACACACTGTTATTTTAAAGTAATTTTGTGACATAATATAAATTAATATACCCTGATCTCTTTCTTCTATTGGTATCAGAAATTAATACTATTGACTCTCCACTTGTGAAGCCTTTCGGCACCCTAACCTATGAGGAGAAGTAAAACGGTTAGGACCTGACCAACCAGAGATAAATCTGCAGCAAATCGCAAGAGATAGAGGGAAGCAATATATCCGTACTTTCAATACTGAATGGTACAAGAAGAAAGACTGGCTTTGTGGAAGCGTTTCTAGGAAGTCCTTATATTGTTTCCCATGCATCCTATTTGGTGGTGACGCTGCTTGGACCAAAACTGGAGTGACTGACATCAAACATCTAGCTGATAAATTGACGAAACACAAAAGTTCTAAAGTTCAATTGGATAACAGGATCAAGTTTGATATGCTTGGACAGGCGAACATTGCAGTTCAACTGGACCAAGGATACCAAGTCAGTATTCAAAAACACAACGAAGAAGTGGCTAAGTACCGCTACATCCTTTCCAAGATAATTGATTGTGTTCGCTTTTGTGGCGCTTTTGAACTGGCATTAAGAGGACACGATGAAAGTGAAACATCGCTAAATCCAGGAGTGTTTCGAGGCCTGGTGGATTTGGTTGGCAGTATCGATAGTGCAATGGAACAGCATTTGAAGACTGCAACTGTGTTTAAGGGCACGTCCAAAACCGTGCAGAATGAGCTACTGGACTGCATGCATGAAGTTATTAAGGAAGTGATTCACCAAGAGCTTAAGGAAGCCCAGTTTGTGGCAATCCAAGCGGATGAAACAACCGATATTTCCGCTAGGACAAAGTGCGTTGTAGTCTATCGCTACATTGACAAGAAGCATCAAGTGGTGGAAAGATTTGATGGCTTCACGGAAATGAAAGCAACGGATGCAGACTCGATTGCTGCTGTTGTGCTGGAAAGTCTGAATACTGTTCTCCCAGAGCCAGAAGACAAGATGAAACTCATAGCTCAAAGCTACGATGGTGCCAGTGTGATGCGTGGAGATCAAGGAGGAGTTCAAAGAAAAATAAAAGACGTGTACCCGAACGCACACTACGTCCATTGCTATGCTCACCAACTGAACCTAATAATGGAGAAAGCAGTTTCAAGGATTGGAAGAGTTCGAGTTTTTTTTTTCCAACATAGGCGGCATACCATCTTTTTTTTCATGCTCTCCAAAAAGGACTGGAGTTCTGGATGAGGTAGTTGGTAGAAGACTTCCAAGAGGTGCACCGACACGATGGAACTTCAACGTTAGGACCGTGAACGTCATCTACGAGAACAGAGATGCGCTACTTACCGTAAGTGTTTCCAGACAATTGAAGCATGTCTAAACTTTGATCAAACATTTATACGTGTAGCCGCAGGTTTCATTGGAATGCTGGAAGACAGGGAGTTCCTTTACTTCCTTAAATTATTTCATTTAATAATGCCACATGTTGACATCCTCTATAGTCAGCTTCAGAAGCGAGACACGGATACTGTTTATATCCAAAAAGTCACAGAAGACTTCTGTAAGGGAAGACAGATTTTCATGCTTGTACAAGTGCTGTTGCTCTGCACAAACTTTTACATCAATTTAATCTGCAGAATGATTTCACAGAGACAGTGAAATTATTAAGAATCCTGATTACAACACCGATGACCACTGCAGAATCAGAAAGATGCTTCTCCACATTGAAGAGGATAAAAACCTTTTTAAGAAGCACCATGTCCCTGGAGCGGTTGAATGCATTGGTGATGCTCTCAATAGAAAAGCAACTGATTTCAGAGATTCCAGACTTCAATAAAAAAACCATTGAGAAGTTTTGTTCTTTGAAAGATCGCCGTGCAAAATTTAAATACAAGTGATTGAAGCAAAGAAGAATGCATACCCCCAGGGTGTGCAAAGATAAACTGCGTTAAGCAGCACCCCCTCACTACCAAACATAACTAGTGGTAAGTAAAGTATGAACGGTGTGTGGGTGTGCATATGGAAGGAGCTATGAAAGGTGTGTGCATGGTCAGTAACAATTGTTGAAGCCTTGGCGTGGTTTGAAGGAAATGGAGGCACTTCCAAGGGTAGCTGTCACTTCTGTACGGTAAGCCAGAATTTCATGTCTGTACGAGTGCTGTTGCTCTGCACCAGCTTTACCTTCAATTTAATCTGCATAATGATTTCACAGAGACAGTAAAGCTATAAGGAATCCTCCTTACAACACCGAAGACGACTGCAGAATCAGAAAGATGCTTCTCCACATTGAAGAGGATAAAAAGGTATTTAAGAAGCACCATGGCCCTGGAGAAGTTGAATGCATTGGTTTGAAGGAATTGGAGGCACTTCCAAGGGTAGCTGTCATTTCTGTACAGGAAGCCAGAATTTCATGTCTGTACGAGTGCTGTTGCTCTGCACCAACTTTACCATCAATTTAATCTGCATAATGATTTCACAGAGACAGTGAAGCTATAAGGAATCCTGCTTACAACACCGAAGACTACTGCAGAATCAGAAAGATGCTTCTCCACATTGAAGAGGATAAAAAGGTATTTAAGAAGCACCATGGCCCTGGAGCCGTTGAATGCATTGGTTTGAAGGAATTGGAGGCACCTTCAAGGTTAAGTAAAGTTCTCAGAAATGGCATCACCGAACTACCAAAAATAACTAGTGGTAAGTAAAGTATGAATGGTGTGTGCATGGTCAGCATATGGAAGGAGCTATGAAAGGTGTGTGAATGGTCAGTAACAATTGTTGAAGCCTTGGCGTGGCGTTACTGCTCATATGGTTATCCATATGCTAATTCAACGTGTTTGTTTGACATTGATGATTGTGTTGTCTAAACAGAAGTGAAATGTTGTTTTTTTCTTGAATCCCAAGATCCAGTGGTTTGGGCCTATACAGTGCTGATTGGTCTTTTAAGGTATGTTTGGGGCCTATATGGTCACACTTGGTCTTCTAAGGTATGTTTGGGACCTATATGGTTCCACTTGGTCTTCTAAGGTATGTTTGGGGCCTATATGGTCACACTTGGTCTTCTAAGGTATGTTTGGGGCCTATATGGTCACACTTGGTCTTCTAAGGTATATTTGGGGCCTATATGGTTCCACTTGGTCTTCTAAGGTATGTTTGGGGCCTATATGGTCACACTTGGTCTTCTAAGGTATGTTTGGGGCCTATATGGTTCCACTTGGTCTTTTAAGGTTTTTAATGTATGGTTTTGTTCTTGAATGTTCTGATTGATTTGCTTGTTTTCTTTCAACCCCAGGTGCAAACCCTATGTGGCAGCAGATTTGTTTGTACTCGTTGGTCAACTTACTGAACGTGAATACCCTGAAAAGAAGAGCCGACTAATGGTAGGTGTCACTGCTTTAATTTTTCTGTTAATGCATATAGGTGCAATTATTATATTGCTGTAGTCTTGTCACATGAGTTTTTTCAATCTATATTGTATACCAATGAATTTAACACATTGTTACTTTACTTCTTGATATTGCTGCATTGCTGATCATGTATTTCAATGGGCTTTACAAGTATAACGTCATTGGGCGGGGCTTATAAAGGTCATTATGACATCAAGGGGAGGAGTTATAAAAATGGGTGTGGTTTGGGAAAAGGGGAGGGGCTATGTTTCGCCCTGGCGCCCCTCCAACTTGAAAGTTCACCAGCCGCCACTGTATATATATATATATACACATGGCATGGTTGGGGCCTATATAGTTCCGCTTGGTATTTTATGTTTTTTTAGGTACGGTTTGTGCATATATAGTCCTGATTGGTGCAATGTGGGGTTTTAAGGTCCTGTTGGGGCATTGATAGTCCTGCTTGGAATTTTATGTTTTTTTTTAGGTACGGTCTTGCACTCTCCGATTTCTTTGCTTGTTTTATTTAACCCCCAGGTCCAAATTATCAGACCTATACAAAGTTAACTACCTTCTTTTCTAGGAATTGCCAGCGGACCTTAAAAAGTTGGCTAAATTCCAAATCTCATGGACAGGCCGCATTAACACAATAAAAATGAATATCCTCCCCAGGATTTTTTACTACTTCCAGTCCTTACCTATTAAAGTCGAAACCAAAGATCTTGATCATTTCTAAAACCCAATATTCAGGTTCATTTGGCGCAATAAACCTCCCAGAATCAAAACCATAATGTTTAGACACAAAAGCAAAGGTGGGCTTTCCTGTCCGAACTTAAAGCTCTACTATAGAGCAGCTCAATTTCTTTCTTACCATTAGCGCACTCTGCAGCTCAACAACCCACCTGGGTATTCATGGAAAATTGTCAACTGTACCCTCCTTCATGGGATAGGATAATTTGGCTTCCCAAAAAACAACTCCCACATTCCAACTACCCTAACCCGATGATCAAACTTTCCTTAGTAAGCTGGACATGGGTCAACTCCAGGTGCCAACTTACACCTATTCCCGCCACCCCCACTTCCTCAAAGATCTTCCAGCAGAATCAATAATATGGTGGACCTCGAGGGGCCTGGAAAGTCTAGATCTGTGGTTCTGAAGGCTTAGACTCTATATTACAAGCAAAATAAGAATCCTAGGCCCCCCAGAACCAGCTGTTTATCTTGCATATGTAAGTGCGCCCCATTAACACGGGGTATTCTAGGCTTACTATATGAAACTCTCAATACCTCTCCTGAAAACCACAAAACAAAATTCATGGTTAAATGGGAGGAAGATCTTGATCAGATATGAGAACTAGATAAATGGGAACAAACCTGCAATAGGCTTGCAAGGGGCTCTTTTAATTATAGCCTGCTGGAAACCTCTCTAAAAATTCTCCATAGTACTTATATCACCCCAGATATGCTCCATAAAATGAAACCCCAAGAAAGTGCAAATTGCTTTAGAGGGTGCCCAATCTTGGGGACCTTCCTGCATACCTGGTGGACCTGCCCAAAACTCAAAATATATGGAGTAAAGTGACTCAATTAATATCTTACCTTTTTCAAACCCTGATCACTCCATCCAATGAACTAAGCCTTAAAGGCTCTCATAACCTCTCCCTTTCAAAACCCTAAAATAAACCACTCCAATTTATTATGCTAGCTTCCAAAAGTAACATAGCAAAAAAAAGAGAGAAAAAACAAATCTCAACTTTCAAGAAATAATGAATACAATTAATTACATTATGATAAATGAAAGATTGACATATATTATCTCGGATACTCTCCCCTCCTTTTTGAAAACCTGGGTGTGCTCCCCTCACAGCATTGCCTCAAGATAGGGAGACTTTACTCTCCAATTTTTCTCCCCAAAACCTCATAAAATCTGCTGGGAGGCCTTGGATAGCATGGGCTGGGAGGCCTTGGCCCCAGCGCCGATCCTGGAAATCGGACAGGAATGTGAGTTATATACTTATACCTCTAACCTGCACTATTTAGAGAAATGAACTTTAATTGTTATTTAATGGTTGATAAACTTAAACATTTGTACAAAATACTGTTTGGTAATATTCAAATGTGAGTTAATAAAAATGATTGAATCTAGCCCATTTACAGTATATAAGCTTATTCTTACTTTTCCCTCGACTTTACTTCTAGGAGGCTGCCTTGTTGGCTTCCTCCAACCCCTCAGAGCATGTGACCATATAAGGTTGTTGAGCAGCACGATGTTGGAGGAAGCAGAGAGGCCAATATGGTAACCACCTAGAGATAAGCAGAAGAAATGTAAAAAATAGTATTGATTCATAACTTTATATAATTGTGCTAAAATAACTTCCATTATGCTGGATGCATCTTAAACTTTTAAAGGCACATGATATTTTTAACCCCTACAGAATCCCATTAAAAAGAGTCTTAGAGCCCGATTCAATTACAAGCCAGCAACTCTATCATTGTAGGCCGTATGTCATGCGGCTGTGTTGCGGGCTCCCATTCATCTCCGATTACAATGCTATTAAATTGAGCAAGGGTGCGAAATACAGGCCGAAGCCTCAAGCCCGTAAAGTCTGTTTTGACCTGTAACGCTTCTGGGTATACAATCCGATGAAGCGCGCCAAAATCAGCCAATGGTGGTAGGTATATGAGGCCTGGTGATAAGACATGTGCCTGGAATGCGATGACTGCCGCTGTGGCTTCATTAGGGGTTGCAAACCATAATGTTAGGTCATTTAAACACTGATATGATGACTGCCAGATGAAGGTTGAGAAGAAGATGGCATTGGAGACCAGAGCAGCCCATGGGACTGGCGGTGGTCCACCATTCAACATCACATACTGTGGATGGGAGCGGACTATCAAGGAGTCCTTGGAGCACTGGCTATCAGGAAACCCTTCAAAATGAGTTTCATATGCACCCTCATATGCACACACATGAACCCCACACACATAGGTAACTGACATACAATAGCACTGTAAGATTTCTGGTTCTGACTACAGATATATGGGGCAGCAATAACCATGTAAATATTATAATATATAAAATTATCATTATATTATCATCATAATTGTTATCAATGAAATGTCTGTCCAATACCTGTACTTAAAACGATTCTGAATAGCAGTTGCCAATGCAGTTTGTGTTAGTGTTGTGTGGTGTTTGTTCAAAGTTAATATAAAACAAAACAGTTTAAATATCAATTGCAATAGTATATATGTTGTAATGAGTTTCCCTATCCCAATCTGCCCCATGTTACACTGCACCGTTTAAAGCTGTGTCACTTAACACTCCAACTGCTTGGAAGCTATCCCCAGCATTAAACGAGGTACTGATGTAGATCCACAATGATTTTACATCCAAAAGAGAGTACATGTATTGGTGTGTACACTGCAGCATATGCGGATACAGACTCTGAGGGACTAGCTTACTAGCTTACCTGGACCATGTATCATAAGCATGTTAACACCCATTGCTGAGCATTGGTCACAGATTGGACAGTCACACACACTGCACAGCAGATTCAGATGAGCACATGTGCTAATGAACTGCGGATGGCACATCGCACCAGTTACAGTATACAGTATCTCAGTACACCCTTCACATATTTATAAATATTTTATGATATCTTTTCATGTGAAAACACTGAAGAAATGAAACTCTGCTACAATGTAAAGTAGTAAGTGTACACAATGTATAACAGTGTATTTGTAAGGTCCCCTCAAAATAACTCAACACACAGCCATTAATGCCTAAGCCATTGGCAACAAAAGTGAGTACACCCCTAATTGGAAATGTCCAAATTGGGCCCAAAGTTTAAATATTTTGTGTGGCCGCCATTATTTTCCAGCACTGCTTTAACCCTCATGGGCATGGAGTTCACTAAAGCGTCACAGGTTGCAACTGGAGTCCTGTTCCACTCCTCCATGATGACATCACGGAGCTGGTGGATGTTAGAGGGCTTGCACTCCCTCACCTTCTGTTTGAAAATGCCCCACAGATGCTCAATAGGGTTTAGGTCTGGTGACATGCTTGGCCAGTCCATCACCTTTACCTTCAGCTTCTTTAGCAAGGCAGTGGTTGTCTTGGAGGTGTGTTTGCGGTCGTTATCATGTTGGATTACTGCCCTGCGGCCCATGTCACAGTACATGTTGGCATTCATGGTTCTCTTAATGAACTGTAGCTCCCCAGTGCTGGCAGCACTCATATATTGATATAAGCCATGATCCACAATGATCATGATACAGCTCAATGTTTATCTGCGGGAAGCAACAACCACAGCCAATTACAAGTGACCATGATGTCAGGGATATGGAAACACACAGCAAACAATTGTTCAGAGAATCAATACTCAAATACTATTGTCCTCTCATTTTAGTACCCAGGAGGCGTACCCCGCCCGCAGAGACACAGGCGATGGATCCCCAGGAGGCACCACTATCACCAACGCAGGTGGTGGTGGAGGAAGCCAAGGGCCCAGGCCCATCACAGGAGGCTGGACCATCGGCAGCAAGACCATTGTGAGAATCACCCCCTGGTCCGTCACACGCATCACGGGCACGTTCCCAGCACTTTCAAATTACAGGGAGTTCAATGAGCCACCAACCACCTGCAGGGATGTCGAGCTCATGGGGACAACTTTCAACAGGCCCACTACTACAACCTGGTGACATTTAAGCAACATGTGTGCCGGACCCCAATCCTCTCCAACTCCTGACCGGGCCACAACAGATGTTGCCACAGCAGTGGTCTTCCCAGCAGTGGTTGTCCCAGCAGCTCGCCCAGCAGATGTTGAAGCCATTGTTGCCCCAGCAGATGTCGCAGCCATTGATGTCGCCCCAGCTGTTCTCCCAGCAGTTGCTGGCACAGCCATTGTTGTCCCAGCAGTTGTCCCAGCTGTTGACATCACAGCCGTTGTTGCCCCAACCGACTGGGCCAACACCATACCAATGGGTAACAGTATCTCCATTGCCAGCACCACGTCCATTGGCAACAGCACCTTCTCCATTGGCAACAGAATCCCTACTGGCAACACCATCCCTATCCCTACGGGGTACACCATCACAACGGGCAACAGCCCTGGCCTCACCAAGCGTCTGGAGACGGAACTCACGTCCCCGCACCATGCACCTTGAGTGACATATATCAGCACATCTGCTTGGCTGATGAGTGCGAGATCGGAAAAGTCGAACTGCTGACAGCTCAGCTGGCACGTCAGAATGATATTGCTACCGAGCAGGTGGAAAGCATCTGATCAATATATGGTGAAGTGAGGAGGCATAATGTTCGGATGGAGAGGTATGAGCAAATGGCTCAGATCCCTTGCAGCTGGTTGAAGCCCATGTGACTATACTCCAGCTTTCAGTTCCACAGTCTCCACCACCACCACAGCCAGAGCCTACAGCCTCCTCATCACACTCCTTACCGCCAACGACGGCTGCTGCATAGACACCAGAGTTGGTGCACCCCTCAATCCAACAGCTCCTGCCCGTGGTTCCAGAAGCTGTGGGCCCAGTGCTCAGAAATAGGAAGTAGGTGTGAACGTCCCCCATGTCAGTGGTTGTAAAACTTCTCCCCAGGACCCACCACACAGACCATGATTTGGGGGAAACACTGTGTGAATACACATGTGAAGCAAATCGACCCACCACTTGTTGAATACAATTTGTATCATTTATTGTTTCCCACAAATCATGGCCTGTCTGATGGCTCCTGAGGAGAGGATTGAGACCCACTGCCCTAAGTCCTCCTCATCCACACTCCACAATGAATATAATTTTGTATTAATATTGAAATACTTATGGCTGGCTACACAGTGTGTACACATATGGTTATGTTGAATATTTCTAGAATTTATGTTAAAAGTGGATTGCCATTGAGATGAGGTGTTGCAGTCAAGACGAACAGTGTTCTGATTGATATCTTGTTCTGGTTTGTGTAGGTCTTAATAGCCCAATCTCACGACCATGAAGTCATGTTCCTCAACCTCCTCTTTCTGTGTCACATATTCTGCTAAGCAATTTCAGATTATTCCTTAATATCTGACTACACACTGTGTGTGGATTAGATCTGTATGACATTATCCATGATCATGTTCATCTGTTTCATTGAACAGATGTGGACAATTCGTAATTGCTATGCACATAAATGGTTTCTCCTATTACATAGAGTGATATCTGATCATCCTTTTTCTCAACAGATTCCAGTTGCAGCGGTGTAGTGACCACATGTGACCCTGGTAGGTGCTATGCATCATGCTTATTCTAGACTATGACATTAACCCCTCTAGGTATCCCCTTTTTCCCAAAAACCTCTTGCTCCTCTGGTATCCGCCCACAACACACCCATGATATTAATGCACAGCCTTGTCCATTTCTGATTGTGCTCTGTGTATGAAATAAAGCTTTGTTATAACGTTCTCACTGTGTCAGTGTGTTTTCAATGGTTGGGGTTTTGGGACATCCACATACATCACATTAGTGTCACATTTCTATATATGTAAACTAATGAGCCCTAGTTAATATGCAATAGATTAATACATAAAATAATAATAATAATAATAATAGTAGTAATAATAGAATTAGATATCATATAATAATAGATATCATATATAATAATAATATAGGTTTAATACACATACATAGTCCAATGTGTGATGCTGTGAAGTATCAACATTCCCCTGGGGGCCTGATAACAAAAAGATAGGTGATACTGGACTGGGTTGCCAATTCCTTCTCTAGTGGACTGTGATTTGTCTGATCTCTCTGCTATGACCTGCCCACCTATAATGGCCCTACGTGGTATAGCTCACAGCTTCATTCAGGTACACAAGCCCCTTCAAACCACCACTTAGCAATCCTTAGGGGGACCAGGGGAACATACACCACACTAATCTACTCTAACCCATCAGGAAGGGCCGCAAAAACACATGGAGGTCGTGCAGAGGCACATGGATAAACCGAAACTCACCTCCATCAGGCGTAATCTTCCCATCCTGGAAAGTCCCATGCCATTGCTGGTGACCATGTGCCAAGATGTATACCCATTCCCATTTGGTGACCTCCCATTATGTTTTGCTATTCAACAATTTAGATTAGAGTGGTGTATGTTTCCCTGGTCTCCTTCTGGATTGCTAAGTGGTGGTGGTGAAGGCGCTTGTTTACCTGAATGAAGCTGTGAGCTATACCATGTAGGGCCACTGTAGGTGGGCAGGTCATTGCAGGGAGGTCAGACAAATCCCAGTCCACTAGTGAAGGAACTGGCAACATACTCCAGTATCTACTCCAGTATCTTTGGCATGCAAACCTTGTGGATATGCACAGACAGAGACAATAGTAGGTGTGCCGCAGACCATAGGGTCACAGAGCACAACTGAGGGACGGAACAACCATATATTAAATGTTCCCCTGGAACTTGATATATGCCATGTGGCGGTGTAATTTGGCCACTATTTGTTGTCCCAATGTAGATCTGATGAGTCAAATGTTTATAAGATGATCATTGTATTTTTAGGGTCCACATTAGAGCCTCTGTTAGTGAGAAATGGTTAATATGTCAGCCATCTGCATGTATTTGTGCTCCAATTTAATGAGGTAGTGTGTCTTTAATAGCTTTCAGCATCTTGCAGCATTGCTTTTCATATTGGCATATGCATGACCATTACAACCTATGAGGAAAAAAACATTTTATTATAATGCCTTCCATTGCTTTCCCCATGTTTCAAGGTGCATTGGTGTCTTTATATTGTTATTTGCGGTGTTACAAACTAGTCTGTAAACTCTTTGCGGATCCTATTTTGAACCTGTAAGCTTTGCTTTGCCATTTGGCATTTGTGGGTGCAGTGTTTGCGATTTTTACAATTGAATAGCAATTTCTGATTTTAGCGATCGGCAGTCTTGCGGCCGTGAAAGATCAAATACTTTGGGAGGCTGTAAGTTACGGGTTTAACCATTGCCATTTTTTCAAGGCCGTAACTCGTAACACGTTTGGAGCCCGCAAAAAGACACCAATTGAATAGCAAATTAACTTGAGGCGAAAGGCTAAAGCTCAATTGAATGAGGCCCTAAATCTGCAACATATTATTGCAGTGGAAACGCCATGTAACCGAGAAATATATTGCTGTAAAAAAAAGCTTAAATAACACAGAATTGAAGTTAGTACTAGATCTACAGACCACCTCCTACACACATTTGATTTTGATAGATCCCTAATTTGCCAGCTTTTGCAAGTCCATGACTTTTATTATTCATATCTGAAAATGCATGATTTTGGTATTATCTAATGACATTCAGTATTACTGTGTATCTGTTGTAAAACTTTTATTGATATATAAATTAGATTGCAAAATGTTTTTAATTATTTAAGGCAAACTGTTTTTCATTCATTTAAGACAATCTTTTTCCTTTGTTGAATGTAAAATTCACTAAAATGAATGGAGATATCAGCCCATATTTTGACAGCAGCTTGACCAGCATTCCTTCTTGTGATTTCTTTGTTTACCTTTTTGTCATAGTGTTCCTGAAATATAGGTGGCAGCAACACTCAAGGCTTAGAATAGTGCTAGGCTTCTGTATTGTTTTGTTTTCAAACTGGGCATTAAAATAAATCAGTGAAATAAAGAATTCTACAGTAATGTAATTTACATGCAATGATTTCTTGCCATTTTGCCAACTGCAGTTTCATGCACATCCACAAAAAAATAAAATGTTATTCCATACAATTGCTAGACTTTATTATAAAATGTTAGAAGTCATGATAAACCACCTGCCAGCAGGATAATAGAAACAGCTCCCTGGAGCTCTCTTTGAATATTTCTTCTCTCTCTTGAACTATCAGAATTCAACTTATTATAAGTAACTTATTCTAGCAAAACTTGGAACTGAGACCATTAGGTTGTATCATTATCTTGATCCTGCATAAAACCTATTCCAACACAGCTAATTGTTATTCTGTAGGGATTACGAGCAAGTTTGAAGTTGTGAAAACATTATATATATATATCATAAGATTTGTTTTGTAGTTTATAATGCTTTTATGAATTGCTATTTATTTTTATAATTCAAAACGTGTATCTGATGTGTGGAAAGATATAGAGAATGCAAATAATAGATAATACTCTAAAATCAAATAATTTATATCAGAAGTGTACTCTCAAATTACTTTACATATTACAGAAAATATTAATGTGCCAACATGTTATTCTATGGACCACATTTATTATGTGCACTTTGCTTAAAAAGGTCTTAGATATTTAGAGTATTTATCTGTCTTGATATAAATTGGAATATTTGATGAATATACCTGCCTAAAGTGTAATTATTTATCAGTTCAGTTTATCCATATTATTTGCAAGATACACTAACTATGGGTGCAAAGGCCTGTAATTGCTTGATGCTTATGACGGCTGTAAACAGAAGCCTGACTTTCCACTTACTTTTTAAAGATTTTGTGGCTGCATTTGGACATGTGCGGTAATCAGAGATGAAGAATGATTCCTAATGCGTAGATGTGACTACATTTTATTTATACAGCAGAAGTGTATATATAGCATGAACTGTTGTGCTTACAATGTTATGATTATGTTTTATACTGTAATATATTCTTCATTCTTCTAATTTAGTTACCATTACAATAGAAATCAGAGTGCAAAATGAATATATATATATATATATATATATATATATATATATATATATATATATATAAAAGAGATGTCGCGCGAACAGTTCGCCCGCGGACTATTTGCCGCGATTTTGGCATGTTCGCGTTCCCATTGGACAGGGAACACATGCGCTTTTCGGTTCGCCTCCTATTCTTTATCATTGAGAAAACTTTGACCCTGCACCTCACAGTCAGCAGACACCTTCCAGCCAATCAGCAGCATACACTCCCTTCCAGGGCCTTACATCCGAAGGACAGTATACATTTTAGAATCATTCTGAAGCTGCATTCGTTGTGAGGGGACAGATAGTGTACCTGCTGGAGATTTAATAGGGAAATAGATAGCTAGGCTGTGTATTTAGCTTCCACTACAGACCTGAAGGACTAAATCTAATTTCAGTTGCCTGCCTGTGTCAGGCTCACAGCTTATATTGTGCTCAGTGAAATAAAACAACACTTTTTTGACTGTAATAGATTGAATAGCAATTGCCTGCCTACAGGCGTGTGTGTGAAGCCTATTGCATCTACTCTGCCAACTTTTGCCAGTGCACAGTGATACGTCATATCTGGTGCAACCGTAGTGTACAGTGACATAAAACAACACTTTTTTGACTGTAATAGATTGAATAGCAATTGCCTGCCTACAATGACACTTATATCTGGTGGCACCTTAGATTGCACGCGCAGTGCCCCAAATTTGAAGTAGGAGGTCCGACCAAGCATCTTTTTCCATCTCCCTGTTCCAAAAATCAATGCCATATACACATCCCCTAATAGTGGACGTAACAGGGATTAAACCGATAGGAATAGTACTACTTAACAGTACACACCTTATAATAACGCAGACAGAGGCAACGCAGAGAGAGCAGTCTGAAGAAGAGGAGTCAGAGGAGGAAGGTGGCTTTGAGGAGGTGGAAGACCAAACACAGCAGGCGTCCCAGGGGGCTTGTTGTCACCTTTCGGGGACCATTGGTGGCTGGGTGGAGGAAGAGACCTTCAATGACATCAGTGAGGACAAGGAACGGGACATGGCTAGCTTGGTATCCAACCTTGTGCAAATGGGGAGTTTGCGGTTGTGCAAAGGGACTGTTTGCGGTTGTTTGTGGTGCATTAAACGGGGAGATTGGTCTGTTACTGTGAAGCGGGTGTAACCCTTACACTACCTGATCGATACAACATCATACCTGATGTTTTAAAGCATGTTATTCCAAACAATTTAGGAATGTTAGGTGATTTATGCCCTTTATGGCTTAAAACCAGACTCTGCATCAATGTAATTTTCCGTGGGAGTTTTGCCATGGATCCCCCTCCGGCATGCCACAGTCCAGGTGTTAGTCCCCTTGAAACAACTTTCCCATCACTATTGTGGCCAGAAAGAGTCCCTGTGGGTTTTGAAATTCGCCTTCCCATTGAAGTCTATGGAGGTTCGCCGGGTTCGCCCGTTCGCGAACATTTGATGGAAGTTCGCGTCCGCTTTTCACAAACCTAAAATTTGATGTTCGCGACATCACTAATATATATATATGATATATATATATATATATATATATATATATACAGTGGATATAAAAAGTCTACACAAACCTGTTAAAATGTCAGGTTTCTGTGCTGTAAAAAAATTAGACAAAGATAAATCATTTCAGAACTTTTTACACCTTTAATGTGACCTATAAACTGTACAACTCAATTGAAAAACAAACGGAAATCTTTTAGGTAGAGGGAAGAAAAAACATAAAAATGAAATAATATGGTTGCATAAGTATGCACACACTTAAACTAATACTTTGTTGAAGCACCTTTTGATTTTATAACAGCACTCAGTCTTTTTGGGTATGAGTCTATCAGCATCACAAATTTTTGACTTGGCAAGATTTGCCCACTCTTCTTTGCAAAAACACTCCAAATCTGTCAGATTGCGAGGGCATCTCCGGTGCACAGCCCTCTTCAGATCACCCCACAGATTTTCAATCAGATTCAGATCTGGGCTCTGGCTCTGCCATTCCAAAACTTTAATCTTCTTCTGGTGAAGCCATTCCTTTGAGTCGTTGTCATGCTGAACGATGAGGTTCCTCTGCATGTTCAGCTTTCTAGCAGAAGCCTGAAGGTTTTGTTCCAATATTGACTGGTATTTGGAACTGTTCATAATTCCCTCTATCTTAACTAAGGCCCCAGTTCCAGCTGATGAAAAACAGCCCCAAAGCATGATGCTGCCACCACCATGCTTGACTGTGGGTATGGTGTTCTTTTGGTTATGTGCAGTGTTGTTTTTGCTCCAAACATATCTTTTGGAATTATGCCCAAAAAGTTCAACCTTGGTTTCATCAGACCATAACACCTTTTCCCACATGCTTTTGGGAGACTTCAGATGTGTTTTTGCAAAATGTAGCCTGGCTGGGATGTTTTTCTTCATAAGAAAAGGCTTTGTCTTGCCACTCTACCCCATAGCCCAGACATATGAAGAATGCAGGAGATTGTTGTCACATGTACCACACAGCCAGTACTTGCCAGATATTCCTGCAGCTCCTTTAATGTTGCTGTAGGCCTCTTGGTAGCCTCCCAGACCAGTTTTGTTCTTGTCTTTTCATCAATTTTGGAGGGAGCTTCACTGTGTTCCATGGTATATCTAATGCCTTGGAAATTCTTTTGTACCCTTCTCCTGACTGATACCTTTTAACAATGAGATCCCCCTGATGCTTTGGAAGCTCTCTGTGGACCATGGCTTTTGCTGTGGGATGTGACTAAAAATATTTCAGGAAAGACCAACTAGAGCAGCTGAACTTTATTTGGGGTTAATCAGAGCCAGTTTAAACGATGGCAGGTGTATGCTGACTCTTTTTTAACACGATTTGGGATGTGATTGCTTAATTCTGAACACAGCTACATCCCCAGTTATAAGAAGGTGTGCAGACTTATGGAACCACATAATTTTTCTTTTTTTTCTTCCCTCCACCTAAAAGATTTCAGTTTGTTTTTCATTTGAGTTGTACAGTTTATAGGTCACATTAAAGGTGGAAAAAGTTCTGAAATGATTTATCTTTGTCTCAATTTTTTTTATAGCACAGAAACCTGACATTTTAACAGGGGTGTGTAGACTTTTTATATCCACTGTATATATAATATCCCTAAGGATATTATTAAATTAAAAACAATTTAAAGGAGGGCTGCCTAAAGGACACATGGGCTAAAAGACTTATCTTGAAAGACTTCACGACCTTAACATATAATATAATAATATAGCTTAAAGGACAGAAGATGGAAGGGTGATACACTAGACACCAGAAAAAAAGGAATGCAAGAACAGGAAAGTATAGTAGGTAAATGGAACAGCCTTCCATTTGTAGTTGTAAGGACAAACACACTAAAGCAATTCAATCATGTCTAGGATAAGCTATTCTAGGGAATAATGAAACCATACTGGGGAATAATGAAGCCAAGCTCTTGGGTAGATGCAATGGGCAGACTAATGAGCCTCTTTTGTTTCTTATTAGCCCTCAAACATATGTTTCTATGTTTCGATTTTACTTTGTCACCTATAACATTCTGTTACTGTGGACATCCATCTAATTTTTACATTTTTCACTAGGATCACACAGCTATTAATTAACCTGCATTTGGCCAACTGATTCCCACAGTCTCTTGCTTGCTTTTAATATAACTGTTCTCATTTGTTTATGTATAGAGTTCTAGACTGTTCTTCAGTACAAGCACAATTCCTGTTGTGGTTCTAGACACAAGATTTCAGGCCACAAGCTTCTGTGGTTGAGAGAACTATGTATTCACTAGCTTCTAGTATCCTGATTTGCCAAACTTTCATAGAAACACAATCTCAAGTTGCTTAACACAGGGTGGGCAAAAAATAGCCCAACACAGACAGCTCAGGATCAGGGCCAAATTTAACAGCCATCCTATTTCCTGGCAAGATTGTTCAGTCACATGTGTTAAATAGGTAATTAGGTTATTAAATGCCAACTAAAGATATGGGGGGGGTGTACCTGGGAAGAACTCTTTACCTTTGTGCTTTGACAAACACATCATGGCCACCCCAGGACCAGCATGGTCACTACAGGTCTAATACATTCCCCAAAATATAAAACAGGACAAAAATCAGGCTTAAATAAATCATGGTTATTGAACAGAAAATAAACTTACAGAACTTTGACGGCAAGAATTGCCAGATTAGACAGACCTGATAGATGGCTCCCAGAGTGAGTATAGAGTAATATAGACAGGCTGGGATCAGGGGCAGGCAGCAGAAGTATGTAGACTATTAACAGGTACCAAGTTCATGTCATGTGGAGTTATGTTGTAGTTGCATGAATCGTTTAAAGTCAGAGTAGGCACCAAACCAAAATGAACACAAAGAGAAGGTCAGCTACTACAAAAAGACCCCTACTCAGGTAACATAATACATCACCTGGGCAAATAACAGGTCCCAAAGAAGGATTTGCTTAGACCTGTGGTAGGTAAGGCTAAATGACAATTTGACTGTGTTCATTTTGTTTTCTTAATATATAATTTTAACTGTGACTAGGAAGACTCCAATTTCACATTACTCTTTTACTCATCTTGATGGTTTATCAGATAGGCTGAGAAAGAGGTGGTTGTGCTAAAGAGTAGATATGGAGTCAGGTGATGCATGCGAATTTGGAGGAGTGTAAAGACTGGTTGGTAACTGAAGGTTAGATGGTATTAACAGATTTCCTCAGTTGAAAAGGTGCATGTTTTTTGTTTTTTTTTCACTGGTAACTAACTAGATTGATGTGGTAATTGGAAAGTAAGTGAAACCCCAAGTGCCTGAGAAAATTACAAAGTCTTGTCAAAAACCAAAAGCCTTAGCTCTTTGGAGAAAATAGATCCAGTTATTTAAAGATTTGATCCACATAAAAAAAAGGCTCTATTGATGGACAAAATGAAGAGACAGAGAACACAGAGCAAGTCATGACAACGCTGTTTGCCTTTATGCAAAACTGTGAGAGTTCTGTGAAATCGAGGAATTCCTGCACGTTAATTTTGAGTTACTATATTTGCCAACAACCCATCCAAACAGAACTACTTTTCATCAGTACAGCTCTGTCTTCCTATCCCAAACGTCAATTTTCTAACTATTGTGCTCTCCTCTGGCCACTATCACCCCAACATCTAACTTCTCAAATATTTAAATGTTTCACAACCCCAAGACCTCACAAACCACTTTAAAAACAAAACTGTCAATATCAAGGATGTCCTTTTTTTACAACCACAAACAATGTCCAGTACATACAGCAGACCGCAAATATGAAAATCTGGGCTACTCCCACAACCAAACCTGAGTTATTCTACTTTAACTCAGTAATAGGGGAAACATTGTCTTCATTACTAATAATCTCATAATTCATAGTTTGTAGAGCTGACTTTCAGTAGATGTCTAAATTATTCGATGGCCAATTTGATGACTATGTAGTTCTGAGAACTTCTTGGAAAGGAAGACATAGGCATAAAGGTGGCCCTATAATTCCTTTCTCTTGGACAGTGCCACACAAGATTCAACATCAGAAGCACTGAATTCAAGGACATAAAACTGGAAACTGCCCAGGTGCATGCTGCTCAAGATCTCTTAATACATGTACAACTAAAACGAAGGCACTTCCAATGTGTATTGAATGTAACAATGTGGTTCAGGGCTATTTGTGTTCCCTACAGATCACTGGTATGCGCATGATCCAGACCTGGAGCCCGATTCAATTGAGCAATCGTAAGTTACTGGAGGCTGTAAGTGAGACCGTAAGTTAATTTGATATTCAATTGGAGTCTTTTTGGGGGCTCCAAACGGTTTACAGGTAACGGCTTTGAAAACTTTGCGGTTGTTAAATCCGGAACTTACAACCTCCCGAAAAAAACTTTGATCTTTTCCGTCCACAAGAGTTACGATTGCTAAACTCGCAAATCGCTATTCAATTTCTACAATTCCCAAAGCACGCAAATGTTTTCCCACCCGTAAACGGCAAATGTAGGAGAAAATCCTACGAGTACTAGAGAGGACCCGCAAGGGGGTTTAACCCCTTTCCATAGCACTGTAAATACAAATAGCAAATCAATACTGCACATGGGAGCAGACCATGAGGGACAGGTGGACACGGGTGTGCAAGCAACGATGCAAAGTGAGTATCAAATCCCACCACACACATTGGTGTATGAAACTGTGAGGGTGAGGAGATGGGGTGGACAAATTCCCTGCAGATATCATGATGTTTGTATGTATTGTAACAGAATCATTGATGGAGTATACGTGGGAGAGAGACTGAGCAGAGCCCTGTGTCCACTAAGGGAAGAAAGGGTTAACACAGCAGGCTAATCAAGCAGGCCAGCTGGGTTCCACCTTTAAAGGTATGATTAGCACCCAGCTGAGTGAGAGAGCTCAGTCTGAGCTGGACAGAGGACGTCAGAGCCTGCTGTGGAAATCCCCTGCTACAAGGGAGACTTGATATCCCGTAAGCTTTTGTTTGGACTTTTGTTTTGTGTGAACTTTATCTTGCTTAGTGAGGGAACTACAGCCAAGAGTAAAGTCAGTGCTTCTATTAGAAGCAAGGATTTTGTTTTGCACTATTTATGCTGTTTTGCTACACTCAAATAAATACAGCTGATATTTTAAAAAGGGCTCCTGAAGTACTCCATTGTGGTGCCGGATACAAGGGCACGAACCCTGAGTGTGACAGCAGCGTTATCACATATGGTGGCAGTGGTGGGATCTGAACAATGGAGGAACTAGTGAAGGCCCTAATACAAACCACTGCATGCCAGCAGGAGACTACTCAGCAGTTACTGAGACAGCAGGCCCAGGCAGCACAAGTCCTGGCAGAACAAAAGGCCCAAGCTGCAGAAGACCAAAAGCTGCAGCGGGAAACAAACCAAATCTTGCTTGCCCAGCTACAGCACCTGATACCTGCAAAACCTACCCCGATGCCGGAAACCAGTGGAAACATCAACCCAAATCGGTTTCTACAGAAAATGAAAGAGCTGACTCCACAGCAGTGCTTTCAGGACAATAATAATTTTACACGAGACCAGGCTTTGGACCCAATTTTGCAAAATGTACGAAATTAACTATCAGAAGTAAACGGTGTACCTGTGCCTGACAAAGGAGACAAGGACCGTATTTCATTTTACAAAATGATCTGTTGTACAGAAGACACTGGGACACTGGAGCAGCTCCTAGTCCCTAGAGCACATAGAAGGAAAGTCCTTGACCTGGCTCATCGTAACCTCCTTGGGGGACACCTTGGAAAAGATAAAACACTGGGAAGAATCCTGAAAGATTTTTCTGGCCTGGTATACATGCTGAGGTAGCCCAGTATTGTGCATCCTGCCCAGAATGCCAGATAACTGCCCCTCTACCTAACCTAAGAGCCCCATTGATACCCTTGCCCATAATCGAAGAGCCTTTTGAGAGGATTGCAATGGACCTGGTTGGCCCTCTCGAAAAATCAGCCAGAGGACACCATTTCATACTGGTAAAACTGGACTATGCCACAAGATATCCTGAAGCGATACCATTACGGACAGCAACCTCTAAAAATATAGCTAAAGAGCTCATACAGCTGTATTCTAGGGTGGGGATACCCAAGGAAATCTTGACTGACCAAGGGACACCCTTTGTGTGTAGATTGATGAAAGAAATGTGCAAGCGCCTACAGGTGAAAACACTAAGAACCTCGGTTTACCATCCTGAGACGGATGGATTGGTCGAGCGTTTTAATAAAACCTTGAAGAACATACTCAGAAAGGTTGTAGCCGGAGACGGGAAAGATTGGGACTTACTTCTACCCTATTTGCTCTTTGCAGTTAGAGAGGTCCTGCAAGCCTCCACAGGGTTTTCCCCTTTCCAACTCCTCTATGGTCGCCATCCCAGAGGCATACTGGACATACTACGAGAAGAATGGGAAGAACAAACCGTGCCTGGTGAGAATATCATAGAGCATATCAGGAAAATGAGGGAAAGAATCTCCCAAGTTGGCCCCCTGGTATGAGAGCACATGGAAAAAGCCCAACAACATCAGCGTACATATTACAATCGCACAGCACAGGTGAGGAAGTTCCAACCGGGAGACAGAGTACTAGTTCTAGTACCCACGGCCGAAAGCAAACTACTGGCCAGATGGCAAGGCCCGCACGAAATTATTGAGGCCATAGGAGATGTGGATTATAAAGTGAGGCAACCAGAGCGACGAAGAACAGAGCAAATATACCACGTAAACCTGCTAAAGCCTTGGAGAGAGCAGATAGTAGAGGTAAATATTGCTTGTCTTGATGAAGAGTTGGATGATGTCGGAGAAACTATTCCGAGCACAGAGGCAATGCAAGTAGAAGCATTTGTGTCACAGGATCTGTCCCCTGAACAGAAGGAGAAAACGTACAAAGTTATAAACCGAAACAGGGATGTCTTCTCTACACAACCAGGTCGCACCACCGATATTTACCACAACATCATCACTAAGCCTGGGATCAGGGTAAGGATGAAACCCTATCGAATTCCCGAGGCTAAATGAGAAGAAATAAGAGCAGAAGTAAAAAAGATGCTAGATCTTGGGGTTATTGAAGAATCCCAAAGTGAATGGTGTAGTCCTATTGTGATGGTCCCAAAGCCTGACGGCACCATCAGATTCTGCAGCGACTTCCGCAAATTAAACTCTGTATCTGAGTTTGACGCATATCCCATACCTAGAGTGGATGAGTTGATAAAGAGGCTTGGGAAAGCAAGATTTATAAAGACCCTGGACTTGACAAAAGGATATTGGCAAATTCCGTTGACACAAGCAGCAAAAGAAAAAACTGCCTTTTCGACCCCAGATGGGCTCTTCCAATATAAAGTACTACCATTTGGACTCCATGGAGCTCCAGCCACCTTCCAGAGACTGATGGACAGGTTATTACGTGAACATTCGGAATATGCTGCTGCATATTTAGATGACATAGTAATCCATACCACAGATTGGGAGACACATCTTCCTAAGGTGGAGTCTGTGTTAGAACCCTGCGAAATGTGCCATAGGACTTAGTGAAGCCAAATATCTGGGTTACACTGTTGGACGAGGAATGGTCAAGCCGCAGCTCAAAAAAGTGGAAGCAATCCAAAACTGGCCTCGCCCACTGAGAAAGAAGCAAGTAAGGGCCTTTTTGGTAATCGTGGGCTATTACAGGAGGTTTATCCCACATTTCTCCACAAGAGCCACCCCGCTGACAGAACTCACTAAGAATAAGGCACCTGACGTAGTCAAGTGGAACAAGGCCACTGAGGAAGCTTTCGAGGACCTAAAGACTACACTGTGTCAAGGTCCCGTTTTAATAGCCCCTGATTTAGAAAAGGAATTTATCCTACAAACAGATGCTTCAGGAGTAGGACTGAGGGCCGTATTGTCACAGGAGGTGAATGGTGAAGAACATCCCGTCTTGTTCCTTAGCCGCAAGTTGTTGCCACGGGAACAGAAATATTCTGTGGTAGAGCAAGAATGCCTGGCTATAAAATGGGCCACGGAAGCCCTCCGGTATTACCTATTGGGAAGAAGGTTCACCTTGGTCTCGGACCATGCCCCTTTACAGTGGATGCACCAGAACAAGGAGAAAAATAGCTGCGTGACTAGATGGTTCCTGTCCCTCCAACCCTTCGACTTCCGTGTTCTTCATAGAGCTGGCAGCCTTCATGGCAATGCAGATGCCCTATCCCGCATATACTGCCTCACGGCGTTGGCCGCTCAACCCCATAGTGTTGAGCTGGGGAGGGGGATATGTAACAGAATCATTGATGGAGTATACGTGGGAGAGAGACTGAGCAGAGCCTTGTGTCCACTAAGGGAAGAAAGGGTTAACACAGCAGGCTAATCAAGCAGGCCAGCTGGGTTCCACCTTTAAAGGTATGATTAGCACCCAGCTGAGTGAGAGAGCTCAGTCTGAGCTGGACAGAGGACGCCAGAGCCTGCTGTGGAAATCCCCTGCTACAAGGGAGACTTGATATCCCGTAAGCTTTTGTTTGGACTTTTGTTTTGTGTGAACTTTATCTTGCTTAGTGAGGGAACTACAGCCAAGAGTAAAGTCAGTGCTTCTATTAGAAGCTAGGATTTTGTTTTGCACCATTTATGCTGTTTTGCTACACTCAAATAAATACTGCTGATATTTTAAAAAGGGCTCCTGAAGTACTCCATTGTGGTGCCAGATACAAGGGCAAGAACCCTGAGTGTGACAGCAGCGTTATCACAGTATGTATAAATAAGCTTGTACTCTGGCTGATGTATACAATAAGCTGTATCCCCCTAGAATTATTCTGCCCCCTACACCCCTGCCCACACGCATAGATAACTGACAAACAATAGAACTGTAAGCCCTATGGTTATGACTGAAGATATAAGGGGCTTCAATAACCATGTAAATCCTGGAAGAAAACATCATTTTCATAATTTGTATCAATGACATGTCTGGCCAATACCTGAAAACTGATAATGAGTTCAATTTGCTATTAGATCAAGATTGATTTGACATTCAAAAGAGAGTACATGTCTGGGTGTGCGCACTGTGGCATATGTGGATACAGACTCTGTAGTACTGCATGTGCGTGTCATATACTGTCCTAACCTGGACCATGTCTCAGCTGCATGTTAACAACCATTGCTGGGAACATGTCACAGATTGGTCAGTCTCACACACTGCACAGCAGAGCCAGCAGAGCATGTGCCTGATGCACATGCAGATGGCACACCGCACCTGCCGTACATATATTCATATGAGCCATGATTCACAATGCTCATTATGCAGGCCGTGGTTCATCTGTGTAACATAAGCACCATAGTCAATCACAGGTGACCATTTTGTCGAGGATATTGAAACCCATAGCTGTCAAGTGTGTATGAAAACCAACTCAGATACATTTTTCCTTCCATTTCAGTACCCAGGAGGACAAGGCCAGCCACATAGGAACAGGGGGAGGCTCCAATGGAGGTAGTAGTGGTCGAAGAAGAAGGCCAGGACATTCAAGAGGCCCCTCCACACAAGCTATACAGTCAGCAATGTTTCAGGAGGGGGAATCACTGCCTTGGCCCTCAACAGCATCAGACAGCAGGGCACAGCTGTTCCATCCACTTCCACTCACCATCTCCTGGCCCCAGTCATCAGCACAGCTGCCACCTACCACAGCAACATTCCGACCATGGCAGCCAACAACCACTCCCACACAATGAGGTCCCCCAACATGGTCGAACACAGAATGAGGTCCTCCAACATGGCCGAACACACAGTGAGGTTTACCCAACATGGGCTCCCATGCCATGGTCTCCCACTCCATGAACCAACACACAAGCCCTCCTGCCAACACCTCAAGGCCTACATCCGTCACCTCATCCACCATTTCCGTCATCTCGGCCACTAATTCCGTCACCTCGGCCACCAATTCCGTCTCCTGTGACACCACCAGTTCCATCACCTCTGCTGCCACCAATGCAGTCACCTCTGCTGCCACCAATGCCGACACCTCCGCTGCCACCAATGCTGAAACCTCCGCTGCAATCAATGCAGTCCCTTCTGCTGCCACCAACGCCGACACCTCCGCTGCCACCAATGAGGTCCCCCAACATGGCCTAACACAAAATTAGGTCCTCCAACATGGCCGAACACACAGTGAAGTTCCCCAACATGGGCTCCCATGCCATGGGCTGCCACGTCGTGGACCAACACACCAGCCCTGCTGTCGTCACCTGTGGCCCCATTGCCGTCAACACCACCACCACTGACATTGCAGGAAATCATGAGCTGGGTTGCCAGGGAGGACATGGCACTCTGGAAACAGGCAAATGAGAGGCTACGGTTGCTCTGTAGGTTGTGCCGCCTCACAAACACCCTCCTGGCTAGCACAAGATCACTCCATCCTGAGATGAGGAGGCACAACCGAAGGATGGAGAGATATGAGGAAAGGGCGATTCGGGAGAGACGGCAAATCATTGAATTGTCTGAACGCCAGCTCATACCGCTCCATCCTTCGGTTGCACAACAGCAACCAGAGACGTCGGCCTCTGCATCTCAGACCTCCCCACCAACATCTCAACCAGATCCACAGCTAGTCCTCCTCCTGATGACTCCTCACTGAATACTAATAGTTATAGATGTTGACATACTATTGGCTGGCTACAGAGTGTGTACATCTCTGGTTATGTTTAACATTTCAACTATTAATGTTCAATGTGGATTGACCTGGAAATGAGGTGTTGTAGTTAAACAGAATATTGTTCTGATTGATATCTTGTTCTTGTCTCTGTAGGTGTTAATAGCCAAATCTCACGACCATGAAGGCATGTTCTTCAACTTTGAGCAGTACAATACCAACATTCAACCCAACCCACTGCAGATGGATCTGAAATGCAATATATGACTACATATCTCTTCACTAATGAACATGACTGGTGTGAGTTTCAATTACAATGAATAGTGTCCCGATTGTAGAGTTGCACGGTCCCATTTGGATCTGCTAATCCAAAGCAGTAAATACATGCATTTTAGTTGCATTTCTTCCCATTAACAGTATGAAATCGGATTAATGTATTTCATGGCATTCAAACCAAATGGCTAATGCCCTTTGTTTTACATCAGGATCAAGGTGCATGTGTTTAGGGGTTATGTGAAACGTGTAATCTGTCTGGCCTTGGTACCACCCATATACCAGTGAGATGTGATAACATCATGGCACAACTATTCCATGTAGATAGTGATAGTACTTTTGCTAAAATGTTGTGTTGACAGTGAAGCATGCCTTGTTGTATTACTCATACTCCACATATTCCGGGAAGGCTGATTGAACAGGACAGAATCAATATGATTATTACTGTTTGTAGATGAAGTTCATGTTAATTGGTGTATTGTAGTGTCCAGAGCAAAAACATTGTACTATAATAACAGCTTATGATTGTTCTAACACCTCCTCTTTATGTTTTTCAGATTCCTATCATCTATTTTGGAATCAGCAGTAATATATTAAAACACACTGTGTCTGGAATTGATTAGTATCACATGATCCATGAATTCTAGCATCTGTTTAATATAACAGATGGAGACCATATGGTTGCTGTATGCGCATTAATGTTTTTTTCTATTCAATCTAGTGTTATATGATGTTCCTATGTCACATCCGATTATGGTTACTGTGGTGTCCTGACCACATGTGACCCTAGTAGATGCTACGCATTATCCTTATGATGTTGTCTAACAGTTAACCCTTTAGGTGTCCTTTGATTGGCCACAGCCTCTTGCCTTTCTGGTATCTGCTCATACCACACCCATGATATTAATGCACAGTCTTGTCCATTTCTGATTGTGCTCTGTGTATGAAATAAAACTTTGTTATACAGTTCTCATTGTGTCAGTGTGTTGTCAATGGTTGGGGTTTTGGGACATCCACATACAACACATTTGTGTCACATTCCTATATTTGTTAACTAATGAGCCCTAGATAACATGCAATAGATCAATAAATTTATAAATAATAATAGGCATAATAGCATTAGATATCATATAATACTAAATAGCAAATATAATAATAATAATAATAATAATAATAATAATAAAGGGTTAATACACAGGCCAAGTCCAATTAGTAATACTGTTAAGTATGAACATTTCCCTGAGGGCCTAAAAGGAATATGACAGGTGATACTGAGGATGGTTGCCAGTTCCTTCTCTAGTGGAGAGTGATTTGCCTGACCTCTCCGCTATGACGTGCCCACCTAGAGTGACCCTACATGGTATAGCTCACAGCTTCATTGCAGTACACAAGCTCCTTCACTACGACCACTTAGCAATGCTGAAGGGGACCAGGGGAACATACATCACACTTATCTACTCTAAACCATCAGAAGGGGCCTCAAAAACACATGGAGGCTTTGCAAGGGCACGTGGATCAACAGCTAACTGATCTCCATCAGGGGTAATCTCCGCTACGCCCATCCTGGAAAGTCCCACACCATTGCCAGTGGCCATGTGCCAAGATGTATAGCCATTCCCATTTGGACACCTCCCATTATTTTCTGCTATTCGTCAATTTACATTGGTGTGGGTTGCTAAGTGGTGGTGGTGTAGGGACGTGTGTACCTGAATGAAGCTGTGAACTATACCATGTAGGGCCAGTGTAGGTGGGCAGGTAATAGCAGAGAGGTCAGACAAATCCCAGTCCACTTGAGAAGAAACTGGCAACCCACTTCAGTATCTTTGGCATGCAAACTTTGTAGAACAGCACAGGCAGAGACCTAGCTGCATGTGCTGCAGTCCCTAGTGCTACAGAGAGTCGGACATGACTTAAGGTCTGAACAACAAATGCTGAAATGTTCCCCGGGTTCTTGATATACTGTATTTGATGTGGCAGTGAAATATGGCCACTATTTGTTCTCCCAAATGTAGATGTGATAAGTGAGATGTATATGGATTCTATTGATATTTTAGGGGCCACAATAGAGCCCCTGGGAGTGAGAAAGGGTTAATATAGCATGAGTTTCATGTTTTTTGTGTTGCTATTTAATGAGTTAGTATGTCTTTAATTGCTTTCTGCAAATATTTTTTTAATGCATTTATTTATTTTATTTGGGGATAATTGTAATGCCTTTCCATGCTTTCCCTATGTTTTAAAGTGCACTCGTGTATTTATATTGCCCTTCACAATATTTAAAGGTTGTTAGTAAACCCTTGGTGAGTCCTATTTGGAGGCCGTAATATCTTGGCCTACATTTGCAGGTTACGAGTTTGAACACCATGGCGTCTTTGGAAATTCCACGTCCCACGTCCCGCAGGCTTTTTTAGCTCCAAACCCGCAGATCGGCAGCGGGTTGCTTTACATGCTTAATTTAATAGCCGTAAGTCTTACTGGCTTCATTACGAGCTACGGTTTTACACGTTAGGGGAATTTAATAGGGCTGTATTTCTTACATTTTGTATCACATATAAAAATGATAATCTCAGTAGAAGCAGTTTGTGCATCATTGTGCTATATTCCTTGCAGTGGTTTGAAGATCATGCTGGAGACTTTGAAATTAGTTTTAAGAGCAAATTCAGGGAGGAATAAAATAACATTGAGCCCTGTTTGTAGTGCCTTCCCTGTATGTTCCTAGATTAAGTACCAGAGGCTATCCATCCATCTGCTAAATGGAATCACTCTGTGGCTTCCTGCTTCTTCAGTGCATGCGGAAACAGGAAACATAAGGCTTTTGGATTGAAAAGATGAAAATCATTTGCTTGCATGTATTGATCTAGCACTAACTTCTTATAATTGATTTCTTCTTGTCAAATATTTACTTGGTAAGGCCAGATCTTGAAATTAGGGATGTGCATCAAAATCAAGGGATTCAACTTTACCATAGAGAGATATTGATGCAAAACTAATGTGTTTTATAGTCTGCACATTCAATTAAAATGATGCAGCTGCACAATGTGCTCTCTATATTGCAAATGAAAACTGTAATTAGAGAAAAGTGAATCATGAAAGTTACTAAGAAAGTTAAAAAAAAGTCCAATAATTGTATTTCTTTGGAGCGTGCTGTTCTACCCCCAACCCAGGAGCAGAATTTCAGGATATCCATATGTGAGAATAGTTATGTAAATCTAAATTACTGAGCCTCTGACTGACCCATCTGTACTCACAAAAAAAACTGGCATATCCACTGTGATATTAGTCATCAAGTGGTATCGTGGAACAACCCTAAATTAGAGCCCCATATCTGGGTGTGCACAATAAATATTTTAATGATGGTGAGCCACACGTTTTAAATGACAATGTTCCTACATGTGTTTCTTAGCCGTAGAGCAAATCTCTATCTTGGATGTCAGAAGCAAAATAAACTCAATACTGTATATTGTATCACTAGATGTTCATTGCAACCTTGAAAAATGCTAAAATTACTAGCTGAAGACACCTAATATATTTAAGCAAGGACAGATATGTCAACATGCATATTAAGCAGTTGGTTGGTCATATAATGTTATACAGTCTCGGTTCTTCTGTATGATGCAAGCATGGTATAGGCAAGTGGTTGCTTGGTATAGATAAGTGGTTGAACAAGAGTGTTCTGGCATGTAGAGTTTTGCTTTTATCCAAATGTGAACCTGCACATGCATATTTGATGTGAATGGATTTAAATAAGGAGGCAAGTGATTGAGAAGAGAAGTGTGCTTGAGGTGCTAGAAATGGAAATGTGACCATATATTTATATGTCTATAATAAACATAATGTTTACATTGTCCAGAACATACTTATTTTTATAGTAGGGATCTTAATGCTTTTATCTGCTATTCAATATATGAGATAACAACCTGGTAAACTGCTAAACACCGGTAAACATGATTTAAATGGGAATGGATGGGTCCCTATTTTCTACAGTAAAATAAAGTACCTAATTGTGTATCTTCATATTTAAACCAAATTTTATTAACAAGTGCTTAAAAGCTCTATTTTCACTCACTGAAACCTTCCAATTAGTCCCTGTAAAGGTCCGCCCCTTGTAGCTCATGCATACAATGTGTTCATAATGCTATATGTACTAGCCAATGAAAGACTGGTTAAGCAGCATTTCAACAACATTAATAAGCTACAGGGGGCGGACCTTTACAAGGACTGTTTGGTAGGTTTCAGTAAGTATAAAATAACGTACAAATATGCAGATAAGCACTACATGTCCCTTTAAGGTTCATATAACAAGAGGGTAAAACATATTATGACATATACTGGCTTACAGAGCATCACAAAAATTTACTTCACAGTATAAACTGTATTCTCAAAATAATATTTGTAATTTTTAGCTTAAAAACTTAAACATTACAATTAAGCTAGATAGTAAATATAGATTGTTAATAATTCACTGGCTAATTTACAACATACTATTACCGTAAATATAGATTTTTTTGGTGAGGGGAGATTGCCTTGACATGTTGCTTTACCAACTTTCCAACACTTTAGTTTTATATATCTTATATAAATGTGTAATTTGCCTAATTGAAAATTATATTGTCTAAATATGTAAACAATTATTAAATTGTTATTATCCTGATGGCCAAATACACATCACATTTTTAACAGCTTTTGAAATCTTTGAGTTTCTATCATGTCTGTTCTGCACAATATATACTGTGTCAGTAAGTCAGTGATTATAATTTGTACAATATAATATTTTGAAGAAACAGTGTTAGAATAGTGTTAGAAAGAAACAGAAGACTTTTATCTATTAAATCAATTATGTTGAAGTGTGAGCAGCCATATTTGCTGTTGTTGATATGCTTGTATAGGTCAGATGTGACCTTGAATGCAGAGAAGTTGACAAACTATTACAATGGAAATGTGACAATGCCCAGTACTTTCTATAGGACTGATTCAATTCTTATTATTCAGTTGAGAAAGCAACTCAAACAAGCAAGCAATCAAATAATGAATATTTGTATTTATTACATAAATATGTAATAAATGAAAGGCTATATTTTAATTACTAAAACCATTATCAAGTTTGTTTCATAAATAGAATAATATAAAATATGGATAATCATATTTAAGTACCACTTCAATTATAGGAATTCTACATTTCTCTTATGTCTGTTCTATACAATATTTACTTATCAAGTTCTGGTCAACCATTTATTAGAGTAGCACTGAAGTAAATATAGTGAGTATTGCATTTCATTTAGCTGAGCAATTTCCACAAAGGTTCATGGCTGAGATGTCAATATCAGAAAGGACTGACTGATCTCTGAAAAAAGTCTGGCAATGGCACTTGTAAGTATTGTTGTACTTCGAGTGAGCAGACCGACGTAGAGGCTCATCTGTACACAACAATAGTGAAAAGAAAAAGCTTAGGCAGCAGATGTATAGCATGACTCTGCTGCTTTCAACTAAGTGTAGGATTAGTGTAGGGCAATAGATAATAGCCCAATTCTGATAGCAGACACTTATTTCCTCTAAAAGAACCTAAAATAATAGTGAGTGCTTAAATGTATCTTGCCTTCTTTGCAAACCTTTTAATGCTTAGAAAATAGAAAGATGCCATAGAGCAAGGTCTCTAGAAAGAAACCATTGTACCAAAAGTTCAAGGATGGATCACCATGTAACATGGAAATAAATAAATAAACATTGAAGAGTAGATCCGCTAAAGTTCCAGACCGAGAGAGCATAGGTTTTACTATATCTAAAATGTTAACATATTATGCCATAAACCTTTGGTTGTTTGGAATCTAACATTGCAAAACTTGATTTTCCTTTGAAATAAAGAAATCTGTCAAAATAACTATATGCAAAATGCTTTATTCATTTAAAATTGTTTTAACATTGATTATGTTTTTCAACCAAAAGAAAGAAACTTATAATAATGTAGGTTGATCAATACACGTTACTTAGCCATAAGTCTTACCTAGCACTCTTAAGAAAAATCTGCACACATCGGTTCATACTGTGAAAGCTGCAGTAGCTCCTTTTACTAATTCATGGGTCACAGAAACATAAAAGTGCAGAGTACATATCCTTTATGCTGCAATATAGTTTCTGAGTAAGTTGCATATAGAGCTTTTGAAATTCAGGCAGAAAATTCATCATGGTAGAGTTTTAATTTTTCTTTTCTTTTTTCAAATGCTAGGAAATCTACATGTATGTGCAGTTCTATCTGTACTACCACTTACAGAAAGAAAGGTAGAGCATATAGAGTAAGCCCTTGAGAATGCTATACATGCAGCAACCCTGAGCATTAAGCCAAGGTTATGAAATTGATCTAATAGATGGTTCTATTAGTACTTATTTTCCACCAAAAACTATCAAGATTTAGATCAGCAGAAGAGAAGTCCAAGATAATGTAGGTGGCAAATAGGATACTCTATGTCACAGGTTATGGTTAAAGTCAGGTGGCAGACAGGATGGACATTGTCACAAGCACTGGGTAGGCATGCAGTGAACAGGTCACAAGGAAAGGTCATATTGAGCATGGCAAAAGAATACCACAGGGACAAGAGTTAGTAGCACTCAGAAACAAGAAGCTTGAACAGATATGGTACTCATGACCGAAAAAGACAGTCAAGTAGAAGCCAAAGACATGGAAAGTAACAACAGATTTGTAATGGTAACCACAGATAAAAGCATACATGTGAGAACACTCTCTTGCATCATTTATTTCAAACATAACTTTTATTTTAAATATTAGAGCGTCTGAAGTGTAAAGATGGAACAAGACAACATTTACTACAAAGGTGATAGCCATGCATCACAATCCTAAAGGGAAATGCTTCAATCACTCTGGGTTTATGCACATGGATATGGTGCCCTCAGATGATTGACTCAAGAAACCTCTCTGTATGACTATCTATCTGCCTGAAAACCTCTCATGCAAACACCCTATCTTCTAAATATGTAATTGTATTATTTTTTCTGATATCCATCCTAATCCCTGGTTGATTAAATTATATCTTACATAAATGTAAAATTACAAAATATGTGGGTTTGAATCACTAACCTTAGCCATGAAGTATCGCAATAGATCTCAGTCTTTAATGGCACCTCACAACAGACCCATTCTTTCTGTATTAACTAAGATTGCCTCAACATAATGCGCTCTTCAATGCACACTGTCCACTTTTCAGCTATGTCTCTAGCGTTATTGCAATTGTTCATGCTTACCAGTTGTCAGTGAAGAGTAATTAATAATAACCCCATGCAACTTAAGAGGCATTTCTTTGATACAGTAGTAGACCCCACAAAGAGAAAAGTAGTAGTGACCAGGCATAAGATAATACAGGCATTGGCTGTAGAAACAGCTTACATACTTATGAACATTAAGAAATTATCTGCCAGTTTTGTGCAAGAGGCTACTTTGATTATGATCAATAAAGGGCAAGGAAAACAACTACTGTATATCTCTCATCGCAGGATAAACATACTGAAGAAGGTCCTGGTTTATTGTATAATTGAACATATCAGTGGTCTCATAGATGCAAACCAAGAAGGCTTTATATTTAAGAGACGGGCAGGAGATAAGACAAAACGGGGGGAGGTTATATGGTGGCACTTTTCCTGGATGCAGAGAAATCTTTTGACAGAGAAAATTGGTCATTGGTTGGATCTATGCACCATATGAGAGTCCTACAGTTAGAATATTGACCAGTGCAGCAAAATCACTCCCGACCTCAACAGAAAAGAGAATGAGGTAGGGCTGTCACCCAATTCCACCCTTCTATTTGTGCTCTTTTTAAACCCTCTTAATAGTGATACAAAACAACCCTAACAATATGTGGGAGATGGTAGGGGCAGTGAGTCTAAAATAGTGGCATATGCTGAGGACCCACTGGACAGATCCTCAGATCTGTATATACAGTAGCTTAATGCAAGAAACAGAACAATTGAGAAATTGGAAGGGCTAAAAATTGACTTTTTAAAATCTGAGGCCAACGGGTTCACGTGTCTCCCCAACTGTTCACTCTGTTGACATATACATAGGGGTTTAGATGGAAAAACCTACATTACATAATTGTGCATTAAAATTACCCAACAATATAGAGACCCTTATAGCCATAATTACACCCCTTATGAGTCAAATTTGCAAAAACATAGAGGCATAGAGGCTTGGAAAGAGTACTTGATCTTTTGGCCTGGTTGAGTGGCAAGTATAAAAATATCTATCCTCCCACATATCTCATACTACATGCAGACACTTACTATCTTAACCCAGATATATTGTCATTGCAATGATGCATTAATACATTTGTATGGTTAAATAAAAGGTCTCAAATAGCCCCAGAATGTATGTATAGGTTGGGAGAGTATGGAAGCCTAGCACAATCAGATAACCCCCACAAATTGACTGTTATCACCTTCCTGTTTATAAATAACCTGGGAAGTGTTGTGTGGAGATTGATGGTGCAGTGGTATATCTATTAAGATGTTGTCAGTGTGTATGAATCCCTGAGCCTCATAGACCAAGAGTATTGTATGAAATCCTTCACAGACCAGGTCACGCAGTATAACTTTAATTACAACAAAATTACATATCAAAATAAGTACAAACTATAAGGCATGTTTTAACATGAACAGAAGCAATATGGCAATGTGTTGAAGGAAGGTTTTTGGTTTTCACTAGGAATATAGTATACCTTTGCATCTGTTTACTTGTGTGTACTTTATTTTATTAAAAAAAGTGCTATAAAGCTGTGTTTTTTTTGCATAAAATCATACAAATAGTACCATCTTGTGTCTTCTGTCATGAAGACACAGTATGGCCATATTAGGTGTACAGTGTCTCATACTAGTAGGGCACTGGCACTCTTTCCAGCAACTAGGTCTCTTTGGACAACTAAGGATGCACTGCTTTTGAGTCAGACCACATCACTGGGTCGCTCCTGTCAGAGGAAAAATACTTCTCACTGGACGAAGACTAGGACTTGGTGATTTGGTCAATGGAGTTATAAACAAATGATTGCTTGCAAAGACAGAGCCTCACATGTGGAGCTGATACAATGATTGTGCTACTGCTTAATAATAGGAGACTTCAGCACTGTAGACCTCATGCGCAGAGGTACAAACAAATAGCTTCTAGTTTGTCTAGTTACTGTATGTTTACTTTGACTTCTGGTTTAGTGGTCTTAATCTCATCTTCAAACTACTAATTAAAAAGGTGGCTAAGAAGGGGCATGATTACCTTATATAAATACATCCAGGGTCAATTTAAGTCTTTGTCAAGTGATATTCTTGCACAAGTGTTTATCAACTCCAAAGGACATTCTTTGAGGTTAAAAGAAAAAAGATTTCACCTTAAGAAAGAAAAGTGTTCTTCACAGTAAGGACAGTTAAACTGTGGAATACTCTACAAAAGCAGATTGTGACAACAGATTTAATAGATAACTTTAAAAGGGGTTGGATATATTTTTGAATAAAGGGGTTTTGGGTTGACTGGATATCTTGCCAATTTTTGGGGTCAGAGAGGATTTTCTTTTACTCTTCACTTAAGAGACAATTAGCAAGGTTTCAATTGGGTTTTCCTTTTGTTACTAGGATCAGAGGAGTTCTAAAGAGGTTGAATTTGATTGGTTAAAATAATTTTTTCAACCTCAACTACCATGTAACTATGTAACTATGATTACATTGCCTTGCGATAGTGTCTATATATTAAATATTGTTTAGTTACTTTGTGTTAGTGTTTAATGTCACCATTGTATTTCCCCTATAAATATTCAGTTCCCTGTTCAAATAAAAAGAGAGTCTCACTTGGTTAGAACAAAAGTGTTGAATGACATTCATTTCCCGGATGCTGGGATTTGGTGATTTGCTTGTGGCCATATAATCTGGTAAAAGGGTACCAAGTTCTGCTTTCTGCTCCAGCTAGCAAGGTGTAGAAAGAAACCCTGTGCACAGGCAAAGGTCTACCTGGAGGAATCCATGTATAGCCAGTCCAGCCGACCTTGTTCCTTCAAAATAGGTTTCTAGGCTATTTTAAATATTTGACAATAGCAGCCGTTTAACATAGAATTACAACATACACAATAAGTAATACATATGTAATTATGTAGAATTCAACTGTTTTGATCAATGCATAATTAAGACAACTGCAATAGCTCCTCATGTTAGGACATTAGAGTAACACAATTAAACTTATTTTCCCTAGAAAAAAGGCGTCTACGAGGGAATATGATTACTTTATTTAAATAAATCCAGGGTCAATATAAGGCTTTTTCAAGTGAAATGTTTGTGCAAAGAGATTTCCAACTGACAAGAGGACATCCCTTGAGGTTAGAGGAAAAAAAAGATTTCACCTTAAAGAAAGAAAATGGTTCTTCACAGTAACGGTGGTTAAACTGTGGAATTCTCTACCAAAGGAGGTGGTGACAGCGAACTCAATAGATAACTTTAAAAACGGGTTAGATATATTTTTAAATAAAAAGGGCTTTCAAGGGTTTCCTAGATAACTAACAAAGGAATATTGATCCAGGGAGAAATTTGATCGCCAGTCTCTGGGGTCAGGAGGGAATTTTGCTTTTTTTTCCCCCTTATGAGACAATTGTCAAGTTTTAAATGTTTTGTTTTTCTGTTTGCCTTCCTCTGGATCAATTAACAATTATTATTAAATAGTCCACATATTAAAATGATCAGAAGAGATCTAAAAAGGTTGAACTTGGGGGACTAACAGTGTTTATTCAACCTTAAATACTATGGCCCTCATTCAATTGCAATTTGGCCAATTGAATAGGGCCCTAGATAAGCACATAACATATATTTTTTAAAGAAGTTTTTAGTTAGTAAGCATCTATCCAAAAGCAAGATTTTCACTAACTAAAAACTTCTTTAAAAAAAATATGCTATGTGCTTATTTAGAGGCCTATTCAATTGGCCAAATCGCAATTGAATGAGGGCCTATGTAACTATATAACTAAGTTGTACTTTAAATAGTGAGTAGGGCTGCCAGCCTGCCTGACATGTCTGCTTATAGCCCTAAACTGTCAGAATGACAAGCAAAACTTTGACGATGTATTTCAGGTTGCTCTGTCAACTGAATAAGCAAGCATCTGATTACTCTGCCAAAGCATAGCCTTTCTCAGGGAACCAAAGAGTGGCTGGAACAAGCAAACTGAAATCACTGTAACAATTGAATATGAAAACACTATCACAATACATTATATCTTAAATTCCCATGTGGCTTCACCAATATTGAATGTAATATTGGAAGAGAGAATTAATATGAAAATGCCTTTTAGTCAGACAGTTGTATTTTTATTGCTTAAATATTGTTTAGTTATTCTAAATACTTGGCAGTTTTCCATTGCTAGGAAAATCCATATTTTTTATTTACTTCATACAATAGTAAAGCTTTTCACGACTGATAACATTTAATTTAAAAGATCTTTAATTGGCATAGTCAATTTGTAAAGCTAAATTGCAAACAGAATGTAGAATAAAAAGTATATAAGAGTTTAATTGTGCTTTAACAATTAAATGTTAATTTTAATTTATTCACAATATCCATCCCTCTTGCCATATATATCGTTACCACCATTTATTGATGCCTTGTTAAGACGCTGATAGAGCATACCAAAGTAGACAGATTTCTTTAATCACCTATATTATTTGAACTGGATCATAGCTGTGGTGGATCAATACTAGCGTACGTAACGTTAGAATCTGATATTCTCCATGTTTAACTATACAAGCAGATCAATGAACAGCATTGATCACCATTGATATTTGACAGTTTTTAAATACAATTAAACTACCTTTGCACCACTAAAAGCACTTGAAATAAACAAGTAAGATCTATTTATACCATAAAGAGGTACTCAAAAAATACAATAGATCAAGTGTTTGTTTTGACAGCGTCAATGTCAAGGGAAAAGTTTAGATCTATAATCTCATGTATAAATAGAAAAACAAGATCCAATGTTTTCTTTAGCACTCATTGCTCTTTATAAAACATGATTATGCAGTTTAATGATGTTATTGTGGCATTGATATTTGTTAATTATTTATTAATGTTTGCTTGCAAATAAGAAGCTTTGATCAAATGCTATTTTACAAAAACCACTCGCTGCATCAGCCAATTCAAATACTCTACTCCCATAAAATAATATGACCTTGTATCATTGTAGTATGGATATATAATGGTTTAATAAAGGTTGTTTTACAAAACAAAGTAATAAAATTACCATAATTTAGGCTTTGAGTAAAGGGAAATTGAACTTCCACATGTTTATAATCCAGTTGTTAAATTTTCTTAACTATTGAGGCAGTAGATCATGTTTGGTTCTGCATCTAGCACTCAACCCCAACTGTGGGACTAAATAACTTGCAATTTAACCTGTTTTAGTTCTTCCCAATTTGAAATGTACCTGGCATGTAGCCCTCCCCTCTTTCCTTCACTCATAAGAGAATGTTGAGAAAGATCTAATTTTGTTTAGTCGTTCAGACGTTTCCAACTCTCCATGACCCTATGGAATGCAGCACGCCAGGCACATCTTGTGTGTGGTTGTGTTTATACTTAAGGTTTTATTGGAAATATTACTTGAGTGGGTTACCAGATCCATCTCCAGTGGACATTGATTTGTCTGACCTCTCTACTATGACCTGCCCATCTTGGGTGACATTACATGTCATAGCTCACAGTTTATTGAAGAACACAAGCCCTTTCCCCATGACAAGGTAGCGATCCAGAAAAGGAAAATAACTAATACAGACATGTTACAACAAAGTATCTATGCGTGTATGAACACAATCCTTTGCTTTTCACTTCCACTTACAACATTTGACTTATGTAAACACTTGTGAGAAAACAGCCATTCTGAGAAGAGATTTTGGCTTTTCTCTGGTTGCACCTAGCTTCTTCTAAAACTTCCTATTTTTAGCCATTTAGAATCTCTTGTACATATAAATCCATGGAAAAATGTATTTCAGTGTGTGATGCTCCACATAAGAGGAGCTGGTGTTGGTCTATTTACTTAAACAGTAGATTTGATTTTTGTAGATGATCGTTTCCGAGGACTGACCATAATAACACAACGACATACTTATTGGTGCTCAAGTATGAAACCAATAAAATATGGCTGAACATTTTTCTTGCCTGTTTTCTACTTTTCTTATAACTTTTAGTCACCAGCAGCCACCCAGGCCACAATTCCAAGATATCGTATGAATTCAGGTGAATCAATCATATTGATATACTGAAAATGTCATCTGGAGTAACGCTAGACATGCACGATTTAGCATGTTGTGAGCCTTAATGTACTCATTTTAAATGTGTTCTCTAATACTTTTCAGTATACTATGCCAGACAACGACAATCTCAAGCATGATTTGGTGTTTAAAGAGATGACTAGAAAATGTACAGCTATAAGGCAACACAATCTTATCATAACATCTGTGCATAACATTTCTGCTGCAAGATACAATGAAAATAAATGTATTTAATTGTTTGTTATTAATGTAAGCACTGTAATATGTGAGACATATGCCACAAACTCCTTGGAGCCTGGACAACTGCTTCCTTCAGTAGGAGTGAGTTTGTATCAAAGAAAGTGCCTTGTCACCTGTCACACCCTTGAATGGCGCCTGAAGCTTTCTTATTTAACAAAAATGTGCATTAATCATGTCTATGACCAACTGTTTATGCTTCTATAATGTTGCTATAAATGTGGGGACCTTGTCATGCGGTGCTGACTTCAATCTTGGACAAAAATTGTGCCAGGCTCCGTGTTTCTTTGTCTCTTGCAATTCTGCTGAACTAATATATTTGGTGGGATCCCTTAGCCTTGTGTGATTGAAAAGTTGAAGCTAAGTATGTAATACACTTTCTATATATGATTATTATCACATTTGTGTTGTTTTATATGTCAAGGTTGGATACATACACCACAAGCCAAATTAAACTTAATGAGTGGGAGTTTTAAATTCTCACAACATAGGTGAACGCACGCAAATTACATACTCTATGGAGTGAGAGAAAAGATAACTTTTATTTAGTTAGTTATGTCTGGCCCTTGTCATCTACATTATTATCTCCACCAAAAGAAAGTGTAGCAAGGCAGTACATTATGTATTTGTGTTTTAAATAGTTTTAGTTATACTTAATCAAATGCAATACAAGTAAATGGCCCCAGTTTAAGTGTATCTTACTAGTAATAACAAAGCAGACAGTGGGTAATAATTAGTGTCGGAATTGGAGAAGTCAATCATATAACAAGCTGAAGATAGACTTCAAATAATACTTTTGGATCCAAAGATCTTGTTTGGCAGGAAACTCCCAAGGTTGATACATATAAACTGGCAGGCCTCTAGATGTATCAGGGTGACTGATACAAGGATATGGCCCCATCAATTCACAGTACCAGTACATTAGTTACCAGGAATAAGGCACTCACATTTATGCAGTATGTGTAAGATAGGGTGGGGTGGTACCCAGGGTTAATAGTGGTAGAAAGACAGATTCTTACAGTATCTGGAAAACATGTAACTGTCATAAAATACCCTTTAGAACAGGGGTACTCAAGTTTGTCCTGGAGGGCCACATGCATGCCTGGATTTTAAGATATCCTTTCTGTGCACAGGTGAGTCAATCAGGAGGACTGAAGAAGTGATTGACTCACCTGTAAGCAGCAGGAATATCATCAAATCTAGTCATGTGCGAACTTGAGTACCCCTGCTTTAGAAGAATACACCAAACACTATTATAAGCAAAATCTTTGAATGTTTATCTTGCTATTTTGTATGTCACTTGTCACATTATATAGCTGACTAGTCGCTCACAACGTTGATGTTTGGAGGAGGGAACTTTTTGCTTTAATACTAAAAAAGTATCAAAGTAATTTTGCTAACTCACACTTTTACAACCACTTTTAACAGATGACCTTTTAAATTATGGTTGAAACTGTAGTGGAATTTGCACCAATAATAGCAACATTTGCAGACTTTCAGGCATTCTGATTACCTTTTTTCTTCAGTTTATAACCTGAAAGTATGAGAAAGATGTGTTAATGAATCAATAATATATGTTGTTTTACAAGATGTTTCAGAAGAGCATGATCTATGAACTATTATACTTATGAAGACTTAGCACAATACATCCCTATCTTTCAATCATGCATAGGTCTGTTCCTCCCTTGTGTCTCTGGCCTTCATTTACCTTCATTTTACAATTCTCTCTGCCATAAATAAAGAATTACAGAAAAAAAATGTTTAACAAATAAAAAAAAGAAAATCAAAATATAAAATATTAAAAAAATGAATAACAAAGCCCAAAAAAAAAACCTATTCAACCTATTCTGGTATGTAAAAATATCAGCCAATCCAAATAGGGTTTCAATGCTAATGTTATTCTCGTCTGATTGGCTGTAAAAAGAATGTAAGCTAATAACTTCACAACTCAGCATAGGGACCCCCTTAGTATAGGGGTTAATATTAGGAGCCAGAGGGGATACCCGGGCTCATAGTAGGTAGCCGGTCATAAGCAGGGGGTAATTAACCCCTTACAGCCCTTAATTTATTTATTATATGCCATGGGAAGGAGTTTATATAGTGATATAGATGATATATAGATCTTAATTGACAACTTTTTTGGAAAATGCCATATCAAACAAAGCAAACTGCAGATGCTTCGAAAAATCATACTTCTAGTTTAAAACACTGCAACACTTATTACAAGAAAAAAAACCTGGTGGTGGTTCTCATTTAATGGCCTTTAAAGTAGTGGTCAAAATTTCCAACCAGATTCACAAAAGTCTAGAAAAGAGTTGCAGTTGCTGTTTTCTATAGAAAAAGAAAAACAAACAGAAAAATGCTTCCAGTTTTCTTCCCCTGTCGTGTTACAAGAGGAGCAGAAAGCAAATTCCAAATCCGCACTGTTAAGACATCACACTTTCCCTCTTTATTGAAGTTTTCATGTGCACCAGTCAATAGAGGTAATGTATTCTTTGATGTCTGCTTCTCTTTTCATTGTATGGGCTGTGTTTAGTTCTCAAACAACCAACACATTTTTTGGAGTCTTTCATGGTTATTGTCTAATAGACGTGTAGCGTATAATAGAGTATTGCCAATAACTTGCTTGGGCTTTTAAACAGATCTGAACGGAAACTCTCATTCACAGAGATTTTAGCTTTCAAGTATTAAGCCTTTGAATGTCCATTTCACATGAAAAGATGCAGTGTCATATTTGTAACCTCACCATGTGTAAGTAACACTGAAAGAGCTCTCATTTTGTTTTACCTGGTTATGCTTTAGAGACAAGAAGAGGCTCACAAGTGGAAGAGTGCAATTTCAATCCACTGTTAATGCCCTATATTCTTGGAGGTTATACATATATTAATGTCAGTGACTTGCCAGTAAATGACAGCAATTCCTAAATGTTTATAATATTCAGAAGTAATGCAAGGAAACATTATCTCTACAGTAAAGAAAACGAATATGAGGAATTTTGATTGTTAACTTTGGCTTAGTCATATTATTTTTCAGTAAGTCGTTTACTGCCCTTCCCAAACATTATAGTATAATTTCTTCATTTAGGTTTGTACCTGAAGATTAGGCTCATTAAATAAAAAGTATATAAATAAAAAAAAAGGTCCTGATTATCACTCTAACAATCCACCTACTTTCTTTTACAAAATAACTTTTGTTGATTAAAAAAAAAGCTATATTTGCAGTTGTGAATCAAGTATTATGAATATGTTTATTACTGGATAATATGTGCAATATCCCAGCTGATTGCTATTTTGTTAGAAAAATGTTTACCTTGTGCTTTCTGTTACAATAAAATTCAAGCAGTGAATGCAGTATATAATTTATTAATAAATATATTCATGACATTTCAATCAACTCCAATTAAATATGCAGGTATAAATTTACATATAATTATGGGAAAAGATGTTTCACCATGTTTCAGATTACAATATTTCTTTGTTGTACTGGGGTGGGTGTAGAAGAATCCATGTTAGTGAATACTGGGATAACAGCTGCTATTATTTTCAGACAAGACAACACTAACAAACCTGTAAAGTCCTCATGGGTCAAGATGTATTGCCAAAGGAGCAATATGAAATATAATTAAAAAAATGTATTGTTGTCCACAACACCTCTGGGCCTCTGTTTCTCTCCCTCTGATACTGCAACCATACACACTCACTGGAAGCCTCTCTGAAGTGTCCACACTAGCTCTGGGCCTCTGTCTCTCTCCCTCTGATACTGCAACCATACACACTCACTGGAAGCCTCTCTGAAGTGTCCACACTAGCTCTGGGCCTCTGTCTCTCTCCCTCTGATACTGCAACCATACACACTCACTGGAAGCCTCTCTGAAGTGTCCACACTAGCTCTGGGCCTCTGTCTCTCTCCCTCTGATACTGCAACCATACACACTCACTGGAAGCCTCTCTGAAGTGTCCACACTAGCTCTGGGCCTCTGTCTCTCCCTCTGATACTGCAACCATACACACTCACTGGAAGCCTCTCTGAAGTGTCCACAACACCTCTGGGCCTCTGTCTCTCCCTCTGATACTGCAACCATACACACTCACTGGAAGCCTCTCTGAAGTGTCCACACTAGCTCTGGGCCTCTGTCTCTCCCTCTGATACTGCAACCATACACACTCACTGGAAGCCTCTCTGAAGTGTCCACACTAGCTCTGGGCCTCTGTCTCTCTCCCTCTGATCCAGCAACCATACACACTCACTGGAAGCCTCTCTGAAGTGTCCACACTACCTCTGGGTCTCTGTCTCTCTCCCTCTGATACTGCAACCATACACACTCACTGGAAGCCTCTCTGAAGTGTCCACACTAGCTCTGGGCCTCTGTCTCTCTCCCTCTGATACTGCAACCATACACACTCACTGGAAGCCTCTCTGAAGTGTCCACACTAGCTCTGGGCCTCTGTCTCTCTCCCTCTGATACTGCAACCATACACACTCACTGGAAGCCTCTCTGAAGTGTCCACAACACCTCTGGGCCTCTGTCTCTCCCTCTGATACTGCAACCATACACACTCACTGGAAGCCTCTCTGAAGTGTCCACAACACCTCTGGGCCTCTGTCTCTCCCTCTGATACTGCAACCATACACACTTACTGGAAGCCTCTCTGAAGTGTCCACACTAGCTCTGGGCCTCTGTCTCTCTCCCTCTGATCAAGCAACCATACGCACTCACTCGAAGCTTCACTGAAGTGTCCACACTAGCTCTGGGCCTCTGTCTCTCTCCCTCTGATCCAGCAACCATACACACTCACCAGAAGCCTCTCTGAAGGTATCTGAATACACTGTGGAGCCAACTTAACTTTTACTGTATGCAATTTACTATCAATATTTCTATGACTGTTTCTCTGATATGATATTTTAGGTGATAGAAATATTCACCAAGCAAATCTGTACCCATGCTTTTGTCTGAAACCCCCCTTATCTTGCATGCTTACCCACCCCAAAGCCTGGTTTTATTGCTTCTTATCTGTGAAATAACATTGTCCATCCTTCTCATATTCTATTTTAGTGTCCACAATTCCTCTGGGCCTCTATCTCTCTTCCTCTGATACTGCAACCACTGCCCTTTTCTCCTGCCCCTCACCCATCTGCCCCTGGTTACTCTTCTTTTATTGAGTCTCTTAGATTTCCTACAGTTGATCAATTGATCAATTAACATCACCTGCTAACTACTCCTAAGTTATCCTTTAAACAATGTCTTCTCCTGCCTTTTTCTTCCTCATAACCTCCTGCCTTTTCCTCAGGCTATTCCTCTCAACTTTTCCACATCATGTCTCATACATAACCATCTGTTGGCTTCTGGAGATATATGTCCTAACCAAGGCCCCTCACCTTATATACGTTACATTTGCACGACATGCTATATGTAACATATTACATACTGGAGCCACTCACCTCAAATGATTTCCAATCAAACCTTTCCTTTTCCTTCTAAATAAAAATTATTCTAACTTTGCATGTGTTCCTACCTAAGTAAACTCCACTTCCTTACTGACCCTTGCTATTCCATATATGTCTATTCTTGCCTAGGCTTCTGCCTCTTCCATTCCCTTTAGATTGTAAGTAGAGCGCTTCCAATCTTGTAGAGTGCTTTGGAAAAAAGCACTTTCTGCAACGATTCTAAGTTCAAAACAGGGCTTTTCATTTTCTGCAGTTTGTTAAAATTGTACTTTTATTGTTTTCATACCCTGTATAGCGATACAGAATATGTTGACGCGTTACAAATAAAAGTTAATAATAATAATAATAATTGGTTTGAAAAATGTCAACCAAGAGCATAATTAGGTAGGAATAGTATCATTCACAAAAAAATGGAGTGAAACGCAACAACAGATGACTGATGATTGCGGCTTTTTAACCCAAGCTTCATTGGACTATTCACTAATGATAATATATAAGTACTGCAATGCTATTAATAAATCTCCACCCACTGTTGTACATCATCTCTGCAGTGATTGTAACTGAGCATGTGTAATCGCTGATGAACAGTAATTGTCATTGTGAACAAGCCACAATTTTTAACACAATGCTAACTAGAAATTACATGTAAGGCAAGTGACATTCTTTCTTAAGTTACTCAGAATTAGCTATTAATCATATTTTTGTTTGAGTCATGTGAAATACTATGTCCATTATATCAGGTTTATGTTTGCACTTATTTTTGTGTCTAATCAACTGTAAATATTTGCCAGTGACTAGTTGTATAACTGATAACATTATGAAAATGTTAAGAAATGTTGATAACCTTTTTCTAGTCTAAACAGACACATTTACTGAGGGAAATTATTGATTGACCTGGAGAAAATGACTTACCTCAGGAGAAAATGTTTCACTGTCTCTACTTTACTTTTCTCCCCTTTTTATCTCTCCTCCTTCAAGGACAAAGATAAGATGTTATTTCTGATTTACTTGGAAATCAGTTTGCTATGACCCATAGGCCTGCAACAGAAGCATCCAAATATTTGATGAAATAGTATTATCAGGAGCAGTGTGCTATGTCAACATAGATATGCTGGCAGCCAAAGCCATCTATGTGGCCAGGTACTGTACCATTCCAAATTACCTCTGTTGCAAGACCTAATTAATCTTAAAACCGCTCCTACCGCAAAGCAGTGACTGGTGGTTACTAAACTTCCCTTGTAAATTATATTTTATTGAATTTTAAGAAGTAGTAAAATATGCTTTAATATAGAACAAACATTTGTCATCAACTGTAAAATGTACATTAAGTACATCTAAATTGGATAAGCAAGCAGGAAGTGATAATAATATGTATCAATAAGATATTGAATATACAGTATTGTTAAAGTAGGTTTATTAGTAACTGACAAACAATATGCCTCTAAACCCTCCATACTCAATCTGTGACCCAGCAAGCTTCTATGTGCAGCCCATAACAACTTATCATGTTAAATGATTTGGCTGCCTTAGCCAAAGAATTTAAGGGCGAATTTCCAGATTTAAGAAATGTTAAGAATTGTCTGTTGCTTGTAGAAAATCACTGGCACTTAGAAACAGCAACTATTATGCAATTAGCTGCATTTGGATATGATTATGCAAAGCTATTCAAAAATGATATGAATCTAGAAGTTATTTTTAAAGAAGTGTGGGAGGGTAAGGAGTATGCAGACTTTGCTAAATTAGTACCTGACAAATACAAGACTGTACAAAAATGTGCTCACCTGATCCTCACATTGTTTGCATCAAGGTATCTTTCCGAATCATCCTATTCTAAAATGAAATACGCAAAGAACATATATAGAGATCGGCTTACTGATTCTCACCTTAATGAAGTATGTAGCAATCATAAACCTGATTTGTCTAAAATAGTAAAAAGTTTGTCTTACAATCAAATATTGCACTCATTTTTAAATAAACGCTTGGTTACATTTAGGTCTTATTTTTTTTAATTATTATATAATGATGTATAGAGTAGGTTTCTGCTTCTCCTGCTCCCTTTAAATTGTAAGTAGCGAGCTTCCAATCTTGTAGGATCTTTGGGAAATAGCAACTTTTTCATAAGATTCTAAGCTCAAAACAGCTTGTTAATATTGTATTACAGCTTGTTAATATTGTATTTTTCCTTCTTATTATCCCCTATTACTGATGTTGCGAACATCAAATTTTTGGTTCGCGAACATCGGACGCGGACTTCAATCAAATGTTCGTGAAAGGGCGAACTGGGCGAACCGCCATAGACTTCAATGGGCAGGCGAATTTCAAAACCCACAGGGACTCTTTCTGGCCCCAATAGGGATGGGAAAGTTGTTTCAAGGGGACTTTCACCTGGACTGTGGCATGCCGGAGGGGGATCCATGGCAAAACTCCCACGGAAAATTGCATAGTTGATGCAGAGTCTGGTTTTAAGCCATAAAGGGCATAAATCACCAAACATTCCTAAATTGTTTGCAATAACATGCTTTAAAACATCAGGTATGATGTTGTATCGATCAGGTAGTGTAAGGGTTACACCCGCTTCACAGTAACAGACCAATCTCCCCGTTTAATGCACTGCAAACAACCGCAAACAGTCCCTTTGCACAACCGCAAACTCCCCATTTGCACAAGGTTGGATACCAAGCTAGCCATGTCCCGTTCCTTGTCCTCACTGATGTCATTGAAGGTCTCTTCCTCCACCCAGCCACCAAGGGTCCCCGAAAGGTGACAACAAGCCCCCTGGGACGCCTGCTGTGTTTGGTCTTCCACCTCCTCAAAGCCACCTTCCTCCTCTGACTCCTCTTCTTAAGACTCCTCTCTCTGCGTTGCCTCTGCATTATTATAAGGTGTGTATTGTTAAGAAGTACTATTCCTATCAGTTTAATCCCTGTTACGTCCACTATTAGGGGACGTGTATATGGCATTGAATTTTGGAACAGGGAGATGGAAAAAGATGCTTGGTCGGACCTCCTACTTCAAATTTGGGGCACTGCGCGTGCAATCTAAGGTACCACCAGATATGAGTGTCACTGTGCACTGGCAAAAGTTGACAGAGTAGGCGCTGTAGGCCTCACACACACGCCTGTAGGCAGGCAACTGATATTCAATCGATTACAGTAAAAAAAAGTGTTGTTTTATGTCACTGTACACTACGGTTGCACCAGATATGACATATCACTGTGCACTGGCAAAAGTTGGCAGAGTAGATGCAATAGGCTTCACACACACGCCTGTAGGCAGGCAACTGATATTCAATCGATTACAGTCAAAAAAGTGTTGTTTTATGTCACTGTACACTACAGTTGCACCAGATATGATGTATCACTGTGCACTGGCAAAAGTTGGCAGAGTAGATGCAATAGGCTTCACACACACGCCTGTAGGCAGGCAATTGCTATTCAATCTATTACAGTCAAAAAAGTGTTGTTTTATTTCACTGAGCACAATATAAGCTGTGAGCCTGACACAGGCAGGCAACTGAAATTAGATTACAGGAAAAAAATTGTTGTTTTCAATGTATGGTACACCACCAGGTATGAGTAGTGAAAATAAGCACAATATAAGCTGTTAGGTGTTAGCCTATCACACACACACGCAATTAGATTACACAGGAAAAAATTATGAAATAAAATAAATGATGTTCTAGCCCTAAAAAGGGCTTTTTGAGTTGCTGTCCTTGCAGCAGATATCAGATGAGTCCTTCAGGTCTGTAGTGGAAGCTAAATACACAGCCTGGCTATCTATTTCCCTATTAAATCTCCAGCAGCTACACTATCTGTCCTCTCGCAACGAATGCAGCTTCAGAATGATTCTAAAATGTATGCTGTCCTTCAGATGGAAGGCTCTGGAAGGGAGTGTATGCTGCTGATTGGCTGGAATGTGTCTGCTGACTGTGAGGTGCAGGGTCAAAGTTTCCTCAATGATAAAGAATAGGGGGCGAACCGAAAAGCCCATGTGTTCACCGTCCGAGGCGAGCGCGAACATGCCAAAATCCCTGCGAATAGTCCGCGGGCGAACTGTCAGCGACATCTCTATCCCCTATATATCGCTGCAGAATATGTTAGCGCGTTACAAATAAAAGTTGATAATAATCATAATATATTATATATATTAATATTTTATGCTGATGCCTGCATAATGTTGCAAGCATATGTATGTGGCCAGAGAAAAAAAAGTTTGACTATGGCTGCTGTAAACAAATCAGTAAAGAAATGTTTTTTGTTCTCTCCGTGCAATAAGCAAAACATAATAAAATAGAGGAATGAGTGAACTACTAAGATAAACAGTATTCTGTACTGTTAAGATACAGGAAAAAAAATATTAAAGCTAACCCTCAATGTAGTCATGGCAAAATGTTTCATCTATCCCCTACTAATTCTCCATACAATGAGACTTACTATAAAGGAGAACATAGCCAGGGTCTGTTGCCTAAGCTGTGCTATTAGCCCATCCACAAATGAAGATGCCATAATAGCAATAACAATTCAGGTAAGTAAATAGACAAATCATGATGACGCAATACCTATCTGAATGATGGGTGATATGCAATCTTATATCTGGACCCACTGACTAGGTGAAGAGAGGTGAGGTAGTATATATACTGTAAGCTAGACCCTATTACATAACTGTTATATAATAAACCCCTCCCTAAAATTAAAATGAGAAATTAATAATTAACCAGGTCCTCCTAATTCCAAGCCAGGTCAAACGCCCACTTTTTTAACTCTGCGCAACTGTGGGGTTTCTTTCTGCTTCAACCTTGCCTGCAGCAGAATTGCTGGAGCTGCCTGCAGTAACTCTGAACACTTACTTACACACAGAAGGTGACTACTGGAATTTAAAGGGCCAGCGTCCTAATTAAACAGATTGCACCTAATCCATCCAAAGACATGAGACTATTGAAATCATTTTGTCCACTAGGACACTTGCCAGTTGTTTTACTCTGCTCAACTTCTAAGCTGTATTCCTTGCATTATTTCGTGACTGATCTGTTCCTCTGTCTTTATCTCTGGCTCTCTGACCCTCTTTGGTTTGGACTTATGGTTTGGAAAATGCTGCTCTTTCTGCTCCATAATCTTAGGTTTGGTTTCCCAGATTACATTTTTGCCTCAGGACTTTTTTGTACTGTACATCCCTGCCCATTCTCACTGCAACTGGCCTCCAGCCTTGACCCAGGTATCAGTGTCCTCACAGATGTCAGAAGCTTCATATATATTAGTAAGATTGTTGCACAATAAATAACACACTTTTAGAAATGTAGAAATGTAAACTATGCTAAAAAAAACATAACAAGTTGTGTCCTTCTCAGACAGGTCTGTTACTATGTGGGAACTTTCTTACGAGGGAGCCAGGATGATCCATGTTATTATAAAAACCATCTTATTCAAGGTGGAGAGATCACTTCAATACCATTTCAGTGATGTATTACATATGTCAGAGTCAAATTTAAGATATACTACTTTACTAATGGAGCTAATGTTTATTTTTTAATATGTGGTATAATTAACACATGTAAATCTAATGGTGTTCACTCTCATATTTTATCAAATGTTAACAGATATTTTCCTAGGTTTACTATGCATTATTGAAGGCTGCAATAACTATTTCATATGAGAAACAGTTTAAGTAGATATATTTTAATGGCTAATTGAATAGAGCAACATATCAAAATATCAATAGGCTCTTTTATCATACTAATGTTAACAAATACAATTTATTTATATACATTGTTTAGGTATACATGGTTAAAATGTGGTGAAATGTTGCATTGGACAGATGTGTGCGGTATGAGATGCAAGATTGCAATGATCAAAGCAATAAGTTGATGGAAGTGGAGGTGACTGTGTGTTGTCACTGTGTGAGCAATTTGGTAGGGTCTGCAGACTATGGCCCTCATTCAATTGCTATTTGGCCAATTGAATAGGGCGCTAAATAAGCACATAGCATATTTTTTTTAAAGAAGTTTTTCATTAGTAAGCATCTATCCAAAAGCAAAGTTTTCACTAACTTAAAACTTCTTTAAAAAAAATATGTTATGTGCTTATTTAGAGCCCTATTCAATTGGCCAAATCGCAATTGAATGAGGGCCTATGCATGTTAAGGTTGAAAATTATAAGCTCCTTTTAGACAGATGTGTTTGTTTTGTTTTTAAAGGTTTTAAAGCAAGATTTTAATCTGATAGAGTGGGGCAAGGAGATCCAAATGTGCAGCTTGAGAAAGGTCCTGAAGTCTGGAGTGAGGCTAGGTAACAATAGCATAGGAAGAAGAAAGTCATGAGCAAAGAGCAAGGTTGGGAGAGTGTTTCAAGATAAGGGGGTGCATTGCTATTAAGGACTTTATTTGTTATCGTCAGTAATTACAATTTTATTCTGGAGGCTATGGAAAGCCAGTGACGTGACTGGCAGATTGATACTGCAGACACTGATCGCTGAGGGTAGTATATGAGTCTGATGGAGTTGTTCATATTGGATTGTAGAGGATACAGATGGGAAGGCCAACAAGGAGCAAGTTGCAGTAGTTGAGGTGAGATATGGCGAGGGAGATGATAAGAATTGTAGTTGTGCCATGTGTAAGGTAGTGACATATTTTGGAGATGTTTTTGGGTGATGGCATGGATTGGTTATTAATTGTATGTGAGGAGTGAAAGAGAAAACAGAGTCCAGTAGAACACCAAGATAGGGGGCATGAAAGTTGGGAGTGATGATGGCATTGTAAGGGATATTTGGTGAGTGGGAGCTGTAAAAGGGCTGAAGATTAGAAGGTCAATCTGTGAAATGCTGTGTTTGAATGGATAGGTGGACATCCAAGAGGATATGCTTGAGAAGCAGATGGTAATATGTACTAGAAGAGAGTGGAAAGGTTTGATGCTGAGAAACAGATTTGAGTGTCATCTGCATGTACATGATGCTGAAACCAAAAACGATTGTAATAGGGTGCCAAGGAAGGATGCATAGATAGAAAAGAAGAGAGGGCCAAAGACAAATCATTGGGTGCAACAACAGTGAGAGGGAGTATGGAAGAAGAGGCACCATAGAAGGAAACATTTTGCTAGATAGGATGGCATCCATGACCCTTTTGCTAGATGGGCAGCTTTGACGATTTTGCTAGGAAGCAGTTGTAGTCTATTCACTCCAATTGTGTTGAAGCAAAGGCAAGCAAAGATAAATGACAAGTTAGTTAGATGCAGAAGCTAGGCCAGATGATTGTTTCCTAATTAATATGTAAGTTTTCTGGATTATGAATGCATCTAACAGAGGAGAATTAGAAGTGTATGCAAACATTTTTTTGCATGAAAAAACCCCAAAATAAATATTTAAACGCTTACATTGAAGTCGGCAAAATGTCTTTTAATTTCTGACAGTTTGAAATCAGGGCTAAAGCCCTCCAAACCCAGGCTAAATTAGCATCAAATTTTAAATAATTTGTTTTGGCCAATCAGCTGAAACTTTTGAATTAACTCTGGGGTTTTTGTTTGTGCTGCAGAAGCCCGGGATATGTTGTGTATCACTGATATGTGCAATGTATTGCTTCTGACACAGACATGACACTGCAAGGAGATTGGCTGAGCAAACAACAGCAGGTAAATAGTGGGTTAATATTGCTCCCCTGATACTGCATGCTGATTGGGGCAGATCAGATGCCTGTTTAGACACCCCCTGGAGATGTCAACATAATCATTAGAAAGATTTTTATATATTAATAAAAATAAAATGTTTTATGATATGTGCTGCATACATAAACGCTGCTTTTTGCCTAAAAAGTGCAGAGATGAATTAATCCATGAAACTTTCATATCCCTTTAAGGATGGGTGTAATTAAGGCATGTTTTAAAGATGATGGGAACCTGCTAGCATTCATGGAGGGATTGTAATGTATGAGAGTTGGCATAAATGCAATAGATAGGAATGTAATTATATATGATGGAATATTATCAAGTGGCTAAGTTGTGAGGTGAGAGGTTTGAGAAGATGTCTTCCTCTGTTACAGGGTAAAAAAAGACCATTGTGGACTAGGGATAGGGAAGGGGCAAGAGCTGGGAGAAGTGTGTGTTTGAGCCACATTGAGAGAAAAGTTTGTCCCAGATATTGTCAATTTTATTTTTACAGTGGCTAGCAATATATTCTGGTGGGCTTGCAATTGAATAAGGCCCATAGTATTTTAAATACATAATCAAAATGGTCCTGTAAAACTTGTAACAGTGTAAGTAAATGTAAAATATGACTCTGTGTAATTTTCTGTTGCTATTCAAGCCATGTATTTTTGTGCCAATCTTTGGTATGAATTTATCTTCCCAGTTATTTTTTTTTAAATCTTTGTCTTACATGCATGGTCCAATTTTAGTGAAGTGTTCTGCAATAGATGCACTGTTTATATTAAATCAATAAGCGTTCATACAGATTATTTTATTTTACATTATAAAACAGTTTGCATATTTTGAAGTAAAGTTCTTTAAAATATAGTATTTTAAATACCTAACCACAATGGTCCTTTAAAACTTGTAACATTGTAAGTAAATAGAACATGTCCCAGATTGGAAAGGGAGAACCTATTGCTTTTCCGTAATTATTATGACCCAAGCACACAATACCTTGTGGATAGTTTGCATGATCTCACACAGATAAATGACATGTTTGGGAGAAATTAATTTGTACTGTGACGAGCTGTGGCAAGAAACAGCTTAAACAACACAAGTGACAGCTCATAAAAGATTCTGCCTTCCAGTCTTGCTGTCAGAAAACCACAGTCATTTACTGTTCCTATCTCACTCTCTTGTCTACTCTTTCATTTACTTCTTTGTACCTACCTAGCTTCATTAGGCTGTCATCTAGTCTTCAGTCTTTCAAACATTCTCTGAAAAATCCACCTTTTCAGAAAAACATTTCACTGACCCCACTAATGCCACTATCTACTTCAAACAAAGCCATCTACTCTGGTTGTCTTACACATCTCTCTACCAATATCATCTATCAGTCAAGCCCCTTACCAGTCACTACCTGTAGATCTACTGGTAAACAGAAAGCTTCCTTTTTGGTTCCTCTGTCTTAAACAGTTGTACATTGCAACTGGGGGTAATGGCTTAGGGAAATATTAATTACAGATATTTCCCCTCATCTGTAATATATACATTCTGAGATATGATCACTCACTTATGCAATAAAAAAAACAGTCCTCAAAACACATTATTAAGTGTATGTAGAAATGGTGGTATACTGAAATGTATAGGTTTAGGAGAAAATAAAACAACACTTGGGAAATCAGATAGAGGTATATTGCAAAAGGGTTATACGTAGTTATAGGTTTGTGAAATCTGTTCAACTGAATGGGTGTTTTAGCAAACCCACTGTGTGGATTATGATTATTATCACATATTATAATTGTCAAACCATGATTTGTTGTCACACTTGCAAGCCTCGCAAAGCGAGGCGAGCCGTTGAGGCATTGAAGCCTTCCGAGCTCGGGGGACTTAGATGAGAAATGCAGTTGAGGCATTGAAGCACGTGGGACTTAGGCTGAAATGGGCACTCCTGCGAGCCTCATGAAGTGAAGCGAGCAGTTGAGGCACACTGGACTTAGGCTGCAAGCAGTTGATGAACGCGGGACTTAGAAAAAAAAAATGACCTCAGAATCTCTGGGGCAAAAATCCAACCTTGGAAAAATACGAATTTAATGGCTGAACTGTGGATATCGAAAAACACAAAAAAGCACGAAAAATAATAAAAAAAAAAATTAAAACACACTCACACACATCGCACAGAGGGAGAGCCAGGACGCCTGGGAGTGAGGTTGAAAGCAAATTTGAGCCGAATTTACAGTGTTTTGTCACTCGAAAATCGGCTAAGCGAGAAAAAAAAGGAGGACGAAAAATTAAAAAAAGTCTGAAACTGGATGAAAACGAGGCTGAGCAAAGCCAGGCACGCGGACTTAGAAAATACATGACAGCAAAGACAATGACAATTACACCAACAACGCCAGGTACGCGGGATTTAGAAAATACATGATGGCAAAGACACAAAACACTTACACCAACAAAATCTGACCTTGGAAAAATATGAATTTAACGGCCAAACCGTGAAAAACAAAAAACACAAAAAACAAGAAAAATAATACAAAATAAATTAAAACACACTCACACACAGCACAGGGGGAGAGCCAGGATGCCTGGGAGTGAGGTTGCAAGAGAATTTGAGCCGAATTTACTGTACTTCCTCATCAGCTAAGCTAAATCAGCTAAGCGAGAAAAAAAATGGCGGATGAAAAATGCAGAAAAGTCTGAACTTGGATGAAAGGCTGAGCAATGCCAGGCACACAGGACTCTGCAAAAAAAAACAACGCTAGTCAGCGCACGCCATATAAACATTCAGCAGACACATAGAGGAGAAACACATAGGGAAGGGACGGGGGAGAGATGCTGGAAAGAGACACATGGCATTCCCAAGCACAAAAGTTGCAATGAGCGGCCTGTGCAGTAGGGCGGGAGGAAAGTTTTGCAATGACAGCCAAAGGTGCTCATTGCGGGGCTCGCGATGACCGCCAAAGGTGCTCATTGCGGGGCTCGCAATGACCGCTGAAGGTGCTCAGTGAACCAAAAGCCTCACATAGTGTGGCAAACAGCATTGGCTTACACTTTAATGCCCAACATTATTTGACGGGCAATTCGCTAGTTAATAATAATAATAACAATAATGAATATAATTAGAGTATTGATGACTGTTTCTCAGCTTTAGTTAAAGAGACATGAAAATGTTCTAGTTTTCACTATGAATATAATATACATATGTATCTATTTATGTTAAAGAAAAACATAAAACTATTTTTTTCCTGCCTATAATCATACAATTAGTTCAGAATTGTTTTTCCCTCTGCAGCTCATAAATACAGTGTAGTTTTAAGTACAGGGACTTCAGTGTCTCATATAAACCAATCAGCAGCAACATTCTTTAACATGTTGCTGAGATTGGCTTATTTGAAACACTTCACTTCACAGTCTGTCTGTTCATGAGCTGCATGAGCTACAGAGGGCAGAAACAAACAGGTACAACTTGCATGATTTTAGGCAGCTTAAAAAGAACTTCCTAATAAAATAAACTATATAAAAGTAAACAGATACATAGGTATATTATATTAGTAGTGAAATGCAGAAAATGTCCATGCCCCTTTAACTAAAGGCAGTGATTAAAAAACAAACACATTTTATTTCCTGAAAAAAAATATTAAGCCGGCTTAGCTTAACTAAAACTCTTCACGCCGCATGTAAATGTTGCGCTGGTGATCAATATTTGAGGAAAGCCGTATCCTCAATTATAAACCACTGGCTCCTCTCTCCAAGTCCCATCACCTGCAATTTGTAGCATGTTTCAGGAGGTGGAGACTGGGTTCACCATGTTTCATTTGTTTTCAGACATTAATACAATCAATAGATTTCACATGAAATATTTCATGCTACAACACTTACACTCAGTATTTAGATATTAATAACATAACATAAATTAAAATGACAGATAATATATGTATTAGTGTACTTGAGATGACTATTTAATCACTTTTAATGTTGTTTCCTTGTCCATTGTACAGTTTTGTAACTGTATAATTCTGCTAATGTACACTTGTGCCGGGAAGCTTCCCGAGGTGGAGCACAAAGGATGCTAAGTGTCAGGAATGATGGGTAGAAAACCATTAACACTCAAGCAGCAAGGTCATATTTGATGCTTCCTTTTGTTTGCAGTATCCAAATTAAGCAGCTACTTCAGTGCATTCACTGTTACCTCACTGTCCTAAATAGACTCCTGGGTCATCTGAGAATGGGTCATCTCTTACTATTAGCCCACCATTAACAAACCAGTTGAAAAGAAGCCAGAGTGGTTTACACACAAAGTGCTTACAATATTCTGGGAAGAATACATTTCTCATCAGTTTCATCAACATTTTGACATATTACTGTACAAACCTCAAATACTGCAAAAAAGTGGCCTTTTATTACTTTTCTATTTATTTCAGTTTAGCTCCAAAAATAACGGGAGCTCCAACATCTTGCATTTTTTTTTATCTTTCCCAAAGCCAATATTATCACCAGACATTTTGCTTGTACTTTACTATTATTATCTGGGTGATGGCTGTGACATGTTGATCATATATGGCAGTGAGAAAATTGATTTCCCTCAACAGAAACGCATCCAATTTTCCGAGGGCCATAATTTTATGTCCACAACAAAATAAAAGGGTCATTTTCCTGAAGATGAGCAGAATTGAAAGCAACAGTCAATGTTTTAGTTTTGGTTGTAGAAACTGTGGTTTGCTGAAATGTATAGTTTTAGGAGAAAATAAAACAAAAATATGAAATAGAAAACTTTAAAAGCTGTATTGCAGGAGATTATTATATTGTATTTTTTTAATAACTACATACCCCTCTTACACATATAAGTTATCTACACTTTCAATGCGCCAAACAATGTTTTTAATGAAAGCTAGAAAATTACTTATGTGTGAGGAAATAATTCAGAGGCAACAATAAATAACAGCTAAATAGCATTCCAGATGCCATACATCCAGCATTCAATCTGATTAGATCTTTAAGAAGTTTAAAGTCTATAGTAGATGTTACATTGTTTTTTTTTTAATTCAGCCTCCTTTTCTATTCCATTTTTTAATGTGCATCTATTTTTTAGAATCTTTCAGTTGAATACAGCTATGTATCTCCTATATATGTATTACATACATGCAAATATTGTTCTTGCACCTCTATAAAGTACTAGGAGTTAAGGAACTGCTACCCGATGGACTATAGTTGCCTGTGGAGGGCTCTATTAGATAGATTGTTGTAAATCACAGCAGCCCCAACACTATATGCAGTATGCAACCCAATTTCTAAGCACCTGGAGTGATTGCAAATGTGCATGTATTGCTAACAGTGGGGAAGAATAGAACTGTATATAATAAACATGATAATCAAATGCATAGTACTTTATTATATTTGCTGTTCACAGCATGTTTTTATGCATCAAGGTATAGATATATTTAACCCTACTATAATAGAAATCAGGCAATGAATAGAGCATTATGCACCTGGTGCTATAAATCATGGTTATAACAATTGTTGTAATGATGGCAACAGACAAATAACCACCTGTTTGATGGTAAAGTTGAAAAGCAGCTTCTCAGTGACTCTTGAGTAGAGTAGTTTAGTGTACACTATTATTGTGAGTAGTGTCTTTTATAAAATCATACTGACGTGGTATATTGTTTGAGTAAAAGAAAGGAACTGACTGACATGATGGTAGTAGTACAGAATGTGGGACTAACTGGTGTTTTTTTTCTGATACATTGATTAATAAATGTATCATATTATGATAATACATATGTTATTAAGTGGATTGAATCATGAGCAAAACAGATCCAATGCCACATATGACAGAGCAGGAGAAGATTCTGATCTGTTTACCTGGCTCCAGCAGCAGATGTAACAATAATATGGGTTATCATTCATTTTAATAGACCTTCATTTATTTTTTTCAGTCCCTACTAATTCCATCACCAGAGATACAATATTTGAGCATTGGGCTGCACATCTTGCTAACAACTAGTTTGATGGGATCATGTAGCTGTGTGTAGGAAATTCAAATAGGATAAATAAGTCAACTTGTTTTTAGAAGAGTACTTTGAATGTGTTTAAGATTTGTGATGTATTAACCAGCTCATCCTGTCATGGCATTAACGCCTACACCCCACAGATTGGCCAATGTGGTAATGGAGAGGGGATTACTTGCTGACTGAGTTAACTGGTTAAGAGCAGGTTATTTAACCATGTTTGTGGGCTAAACTAATGGTGTATTGCTCTGTTTGCCTACAAATATTCTGTTGAAAATAGGATGAACAAAACCCTTTTGGAACAGAACACATGTGTCTGAGCTGTATCTCTGTGGATCCAAGGTAATGAAAATTGACTTTATTCTTAGCTACTGCTAGGAAGGCTATATGCATTCAAAACCTCACTAAAAACACATCTCTTTAAAGAAGTGTATCACCTTCCATCCTAACACACTCATCATCTCTCTCTCTCCCTCCTTTTCCACACACAATGCCTTTAGGTTGTAAGTCTGCGAGTTTCAATCCTGCAGGGTGCTTTGGGGAAAGCACCATGGAAACTGGATTCCAAGTTTAAAGACAGGGCCCTCCTTGCTTTGCTGTTCGTTCATTTGTATTTACCTTTGCCTGGAACTTAACTTATGTACAGCGCTATGGAATATGTTGGCGCGTTATAAATAAACAATAATAATAATAATAATAATAATAATAATAATAATAATAATGCATGAGAGCTGTAGCTGTTCACTGGGAAGACAAGGGAATTCCTCCCTGCTCAACTAGAGAACTCCATTGTTCCAGGGATGTAGCCATGGTAATTGTGTTATGACAACTAGTTATGCCCCATCATTATCTCTTTTATTTTCCATGTTTTTCACTTTGCAATTTCCATTCTGCTCTCTCTATTTGATTTCATATTCTCTCCTCCTTCTCTTTCTTCCATTGGATCCTTCCCACCTCCTCACAATGAGTGTCTTGTCTGCACTTATCTCTCTCATATGAAAATAAAGAGACATAGATGTAATTCACATTATCTTTTCTTTTTTATACCAATACACTCTCTCATGAGTTCCTCCATGCCAACTCCTCCTTCTGTATTACCTATCTCTACTACTGCATCTCTCTCAACCCTTACTCACGTGTAATCTCTTACATTCCTGTATTCTGTCTCTCTCAGTTTCGAACACACCTATATTCTTAGTCTCTTCCTCTCCTGTATTTGAAGTCTCTTCCTTTCCTGTATTCACTCTCCTACTCATCAGTATTCACAATCTCCTCCTCACCTTCCATTTCTGTATACAGTATCTGTTCCATACCTATTGTTTTCTCTCTACATGCACTGTTTTTGGTTTATCTTCCTTCTAGCCTCTCCTTCAGCACTCTTTCTGTTTTCTCTTCCACAGACCTTTTAGTTTCTTCTCAGTCCCAACTTTTGGCCTTTCTCCCTTCACCCCATCCCATTTTGTCTCTCCTTCCCTTCTAGAACTCTTTTGTTTTCTTCTACAGAACCAGCCTGTCATCACTCTTTTCAGTGTCTGTATATTCATGTTTGTCTCCTTTACCTCTTTCATTCACCTTCTATTCCACTCTTCTCTCTGAACATATAAGTTTAATGATGAGCAAACATGCTAGTAAAGGAATAATTTCATAAAATACATTTTTAAATGGTTTACATTTACTGGGAGGCTGCCGCACAGGAAACACATAATGCATGTTCTACAGTGAGAATCCTTGGCTGAGTTCTGGGAAAATCGTGTTTTGTATCTTAGAATGCCTTTTGTGATTGGCAGAGGTAGATAGTAGCATTTATTGTGTTTTCACTCTACAAAGTACATTGTACAGTTAAATTCGTTACTGTTTTACATGATAGATGGAGATTACACGCATGCATCGCTATGTCCTTTTAATATTGTATAGTAATTATGATCCCAAAGGGTCTTTTGTAGATAAGAAATCAACACCCAAACTAACCACTGAAACAGGCTCCCGAAATACTAATCTGCCACTCATATCATTTTAGGAAAGATGTCTCTCAAAAATCCAAACATTATCTCCAATATGAACCATCTCCTACAGCAAGTATCAAGGAATAGGTTTGTATCATGTAACATGGATAAAGCTTTTAAAAACTGAGACAGGCTGGCCCAGTTAAATGGGAATATACTGTTGTCCATTTGTTGAAATATGATATAAATATTTCCTTACACTGACAAAATGTGTGGGCGTGAACAACATTGTCTGTGTTTTGTGTCTCTGCGGCCAGTCTGAGACTAGCCACATGTAGACACTATTATACATTAGAAATAGCAAGTGGCCATATAATACCCCAAATCATCTATTTATTCGTTTGTGATCTTTCTCTCCTGGATAATGAAGCTGTAGCATTTTTATGTGTCTGTATTCCTCCTGAATAATTTAAGTTTAATTAGAAACATGATTCATTATTAGGTGATGGCAGAACTTTTATGACTTCCCCAAATCAGCTTTGTATTTAAGCAGTACTTAGCATAGTCATTACAGTGAATGTGACTGACAGATAACATGCAGTTGCAAAGCCACATTCTGTAGGGAACATAATAATTAAACACTGGGGGATATATATCAAGAGGACATATTCAATTGCTTGTACTGTGACACCAAGACCCAGGACAGTAAAGTTCTACAATTTCTATCATGCTTTTAAAAGAGTATGTTTTATGTTCCAGAAAAAAAAAAAGTGTTATTGAATGTAAAAGTAATCATCTTTTTATTCTGCAACACATTCACACATGCCATCACTTTGGTAAACTGTGTACAAAAGGGTTTAGATTTGTCAGCAAACTAGAATATGTGTATACATTTGCCCAGCCAATCAGCTTCCATACAAATGTAAACATTCTGTGCTTTTGGGAATCCTAAGTAATCTAATGGTAATGGAGAGTCATGCCACTTTGCAAGTATGTCAGAAAATGGTCCATTTCCTACTGAGGTCTGATCATATACACTTTTGCTATAAAAAACTTTCCTTGATATTTCATGAAAAAAGTTATATAAAGTGTACTTTACTTATGTGTTCTTAGATGAAAGACATATAGGGCCATATTAAATTCCAGCCTTGTAGATACGAGGTTTGTACTTAAGCCCTACATGCTTCAAATTTTGAAAAGTTACAACGCTATTAAATTAGCCCTGCTGTGAGCAACGTGTGAGCTCCGCAGCAGGGCAGTCCATGTCAAACACAGAGAAACAGTGCAGAAGGAGTGACAGCCTGCAAGATGATCTTGCAGGCTTCACACCTCATCATTTGCCGCAGGGGTCCTGAACGGGCCCTCCCAGGTAGTTCTACATATAAGCCCTGCCGTAGGGGGTACTCCAAGTACCCCCTCGACACCTAAAATTAACCCCCCCCCTATACTGGAGGTCCCTTTTTGGACCACCCTGCAGCGTCCCACATTAACCCCTTGCAGTGAGGGTCCCCGATCCGCATAGATCAGGCCCCCACTGCATTTAAAAAATTAAAATTCCCCGTCACAGCTCCTTAAAGGGCCTGCGGGATATATCATTAGCCAATCCCGGCTACAACTGCAGCACCTAACATTTACCGCCCTCTATGCTGGGGTGCCAATCTGGACCCCCATAGTGTCCCCATATTAACCCCTTGCTGCAGGGGTCCATAGGGACACCCGCAGTACCCCCACATTAACCCCTTGCATCCGGGGTCCCTGATCGGCATCGGTCAGACCCCCACTGCATTTAAAAATTCAAATTTCCCACCTTGTTGGTCCTTAAAGGACTGTAAAGGTCCTGAAAGGACCTGCACTAAAAAATATTAACCCCTGCCTCGGGGTACTATAAGTACCTCCCAGGCAGCTAAAATAAACCCCATCACTCATGGGGCTCTATACAGAGCCCCATGTGCCCTTAATTAACCCTATAACTCATTGTGGCTCTATACAGAGCCCCATGAGACTAAAATTAACCCCCTCAGTCCAATAGGGGTTTATATAGATCCCTACAGGACACTATTAACCCCTAGGTTAACCCTACAAGTGCCACGAGGGTCTTCCAGGACCCTCATGACAAATCTAAGCACTACACTACACTATTAACCCTAACTATATCGCGTTAACCCCTTAACCCTAACTATACCCCATTAACCCATACTAAACCCTATCTAACACTTACTGGGCATATCTAACCCTTACTGGGCCAATCTAACCATAACTGGGCCTATTTAAATCTATGTGTACCTAATAACCCTAACTGGGCCCATTTTACCCCATCTAGCCATATTTAATCCCATCCCTTATGGGGGTCTAGACAGACCTCCACTTTGAAGACCCTCATAGGACAATGAGAACCCTATTATTAACTCCATAAGTGCCACGAGGGTCCTCCACGACCCTCATGACACTAAGTACAAACACTACACTAAACTACACTATTCTCTCCCCCAATAAACCTTTATATCTAAACTAACCCCCCTCTACCCTAACCTATTAACCCCTACCTACCTTACACTACTTACCTAACCCCCTATTAAACCCCCCACCCCACTAATTACACAAAATAAAAAAAGCCTATGTTACCAAAAATAAAAAAAAACCTAAGGTACAAAAAATAAAAAAAAGGACATTACAAACCCCCCTCACTACAGAAAAAAGAACATCACAACCCCGCGCCACTACAAAAAATAAAACTAATTATTACATACCTGCAAAGAAAAGGCATACACAAATATACATACTAACTACTACAGTAATGAAGATTTTATAAATATACCCCTAACTACAATACATTTACCCCTATCTATACATTACCCACTATCTATACACAACCCCCTGTCTAGACATAACCCCATAGCTATACAATACCCAGTAAATCTAAGCTAAAATAAAATAAATACAACCACTTACCTTTGCAGATGTCCCCTCAGATCGCACCTCCTAGGAAAAAAAGAAACATTGAATTATTACATAATTAAACATTACATATAATAAATAAACATTACAAATACAGTATTAAACTTACCTTTCCAGCATGTCCCTATCCATCTTCTTCTGTTCTCCGGCTCGGCACCTGGAAAAAAGATACATCACATTAGTCACACATAAACACAAATACACAAAACATAAATAAACATTATAAATGTAAAACTTACCTGTCTGTGATGTCCCTGGCCTTCTCCTCTTCTGCCTCAGCTGGGACCTTGATGAATCCGCGCTCTAAAAAAAAAATTGTAAAAAAAAAACTAACTGGGCTCTGCACTCGCGGAGCTCCCCAATGCTAATGAGACCTCCAGAGCCTCTTCTGGTAGAAAATTGGCAATGGCACCTTCTGATTGGCTGAAAAGGCTGTCAGTCAAATTTCAGCCAATCAGAAGGTGCCAAGATTTGAGCCAATCATAATGGGATACACCCCTACGTCCCATCCTGATTGGCTGAAGGCAAGAGCATGGATTCTTCAAGGGCCCAGCTGGGTCAGAAGAAGAGAAGGCCGGGGACATCCCGGACAGGTAAGTTTTACATTTATAATGTTTATTTATGTTTTGTGTATTTGTGTTTATGTGTGACTAATGTTAAGTATCTTTTTTCCAGGGGCTGAGCCAGAGAACAGAAGAAGATGGGCGCGGACATGCTGGAAAGGTAAGTTTAATACTGTATTTGTAATGTTTATTTATTATATGTAATGTTTAATTATGTACTAATTTGATGTTTCTTTTTTTTCCTAGGGGGTGCGATCAGAAGGGACATCTGCAAAGGTAAGTGGTTTCATTTATTCTATTTTAGCTTAGATTTAGGGGGTATTGTATAGATAGAGGTAATGTCTAGATAGGGGGTATGTATAGATAGTGGGTAATGTCTATATATGGGGTAATGTATAGATAGGGGGAATGTCTAGAAATGGGGTAATGTCTAGATAGAGGGTTATATATAGATAGGGGGTAATGTCTAGATAGGGGGTTATGTATAGATAGGGGATTATGTATAGATAGTTGGTAATGTCTAGATAGGGGGTAATGTATAGATAGAGGGTTATTTATAGATAGGGGTACTGTCTATATAGTGGGTAATGTCTAGATAGGTGGTTATGTATAGATAGCGGATAATGTCTAGATAGTGGCACATGTATTGTAGTTAGAGGTATATTTATAATGTATTTATTACTGTAATGTTTGTATATTTGTGTATGCCTTCTCTTTGCAGGTGTGTAATTATGTTTTGATTTTTTGTAGTGAGGGTGGTTGGTATAGATAGGGGGTAATGTCTAGAAAGGGGATAATGACTAGATAGAGGGTTATATATAGATAGGGGGTAATGTCTAGATAGGGGGTTATGTATAGATAGGGGGTTATGTATAGATAGTTGGTAATGTCTAGATAGGGGGGTAATGTATATATAGGGTGTTATTTATTAATAGGGGTAATGTCTATATAGGGGGTAATGTCTAGATAGGTGGTTATGTATAGATAGCGGGTAATGTCTAGATAGGGGGACATGTATTGTAGTTAGGGGTATATTTATAATGTATTTATTACTGTAATGTTATGTATATTTGTGCATGCCTTTTCTTTGCAGGTGTGTAATTATGTTTTGATTTTTTGTAGTGAGGGAGGTTTGTGATGTTCTTTTTTTTTGTAGTGAGGTGGGTTTGTAATGTCTGTATTTTATTTTGTGTAATTAGTGGGGTGGGGGGTTTAATAGGGGGTTAGGTAGGTAGTGTTAGTTAGGAAAGGGTTAATAGGTTAGGGTAGAAGGGCGTTAGTTTAGTTTTAGTGGTTTATTGGGGAGGAGAATAGTGTAGTGTAGTGTTTGTACTTAGTGTTATGAGGGTCCTGGAGGACCCTCATGGCACTTATGGGGTTAATAATCAGGTTCTCATTGTCCTATGAGGGTCTTCATGGACCCTTATGGGACTGATTGGGTTAAATAGAGGCTTACGGGGGTCTGTATAGACCCCTATAAGGGATTGGATTAAATAGGGTAGATGGGGTTAAATAGGCCCAGTTAGTGTTATTAGGTTCAGATAGGTTTAAATAGGCCCAGTTAGGGTTAGATTTGCCCAGTAAGGGTTACATAGGCCCAGTAAGGTTTATTAGGTCCAGATATGGTTAAATAGACCCAGTTAGAGTTAGATAGGGGTTAGTATGGGTTAATGTGATATATTTAGTTTTAATGGGGTATAGTTAGGGTTAATAGTGTTGTGTAGTGCTTAGACTACATGGTACTTGTAGGGTTAACATAGGGGTTAATAGTGTCCTATAGGGGTCTATATAGAATATATGAAAGGAGGGGGAAGAAATACAGGGGAGGGAGTGGAAGAGGGAAAAGACACAGGGGAGGGGGAAAAGACACAGGGGGGAGGGGGAAGAGACACAGGGGAGGGGGAAAAAGACACTGGGGATGGAGGGGGAAGAGACACAGGGGATGAAGGGGGAGAGACACAGGGGATGAAGGGGGGAGAGACACAGGGGAGGAGGAAAGATACACAGGGGAGGGAGAGGGGGGAAGAGACAAAGGAGAGAAGGGAGCAGACACAGGGGAGGGAGAGGTGGGGAAGAGACACAGGCGAGGGAGAGGGAAGAGACACAGGGGAGAGAGAGAGGGGGAACAGACACAGGAGGAAAAGAGACACGGGGGAAGAGACACAGGGGAGTGAGAGGATGGGGGAAGAAACAGGGGAGTAAGAGGAGGGGGGAAGAAACAGGGGAGTGAGAGGAGGGTGAAGAGACACACGGGAGGGAGAGGGGGGAAGATACACAAAGGAGGGAAATGGGGGGAAACAAGGGAGACACGAGGGAGGGGGGAGACAGAGGGGGACGGGGGGGGAGAGACACAGGGGAGGGGGGATAAAACAAAGGAGAGGGGGGATAAAGCACAGGGGAGGAAGAGGAGGGAAAGAGACACATAGGAGGGAGAGGGGTTAAAAACACAGGGGGGAAGGAGAAACAAGGGAGGGAGAGGAGGGGGAAAATGAGACACAAGGGAGGAAGTAGACAGGGGGAGAGACTCACAATAAGCGCCAAAGTCGCTCATTGCGAGGCCCGTGATGAGCGGCAAAGGCGCTTATTGCAAAGCCAATAAAGTAGAGGGCGGGAGAGGTAGAGAGGGGGGGGGGATCACAATGAGCACCAAAGGTGCTCATTGCGAGGCCCATGATAAGCACCAAAGGCGCTCATCGTGAGGCCAGTAAAGTAGAGGGGGAGGCTCCCATTGTGTGGTAAACAGCATTGCCAGGCTTAACTTTTTATTGCCGTCATTTTTGACGGGCAAGTCGCTAGTTATAATAATAATAATAATAATATTTTATTTGTAGAATGCCAACATATTCTGTAGCACTAGAGGAACAATAGACACAAGGATAACATCTTACATATATTTCAAGACAGAAAAAAAAGAAAGCACATTTGAATATGTACATTGGTACAGGTAGAGATGAGGGGCCTGCTCTCGTGAAAGCTTAAAATGTAAAGGGTAAAGGGTTTGCAGAGACGTGGGGTGAGGGGAATGATTGATATGTATCACAGTAATGACTCACAGTAGTCACTATGTTATTCAGGTGTGTTTTAGAGAAAAATAAATGATAACATGACAAGAAGAAGAACACATGTTGGACATATGCCAACACTTGTAAGTCACACTTGTGTCACTGGTATGTTCATGAACAGTGCTACAGTATGTAATGAAAGGATATATATGTCATCATCATGTCACACGTTATGCATAAATCAGGAGTTGTGTGCACCAATATGGGATTTGATAATAAATCTGATGATAATAAAAGTCTACCATCGAAAGTGTAAAAATGGGGCAAAAATAACTTCAATCCACAATCTACAGACATTAGGATGATGACCATTATCCTAGAAATAAACAGTTAAACATCTTTATGTATGACTATGTCTACAATCTCTTAACTTGACAAATACACTGAAACATGGATAACGGTATAATAACATAATTTTTTGAATACACAGAGCACAGTCGTTAACATATCCGACCGTGCATTAATATCATGGTTGTAGTGTGGGCCAATCCAAGTGGACAGGAGGCTGAAAAAGCTGGCAAAATCTAAAGGGGTCAAGGTAATACTGTATAATAAGAATGATGCATAACATCTACTAGGGTCACATGTTGTCATTACACCATTGTAATCACAATTAGACTAATCATAAAATCATCATGTAAAATCTCCATATAATTGAAGTAACTACTAATGTGCATAGCACATACATCATGTCTTCATCTGCTACATTACACAGATGATGGAGATCAAGATTATGTAATCCAGTTGTAATCCAAAACACATACAGTGTGTTGCAAAAAAAAAAGGTATTCCTAAGCTAGAAAAAGGCAAAGGAAGAGAATAAAACTAACTATAAAAATCTGTATGTACAGTACAGTCGTAAGTACGGTAACTGTAACAATAAAACAGCTTACCTGTACTTCATCCGCAAGCAGTGCAAACTCTATCTGTCATAAGAAACCACTTGCCATCATCATGAGCAATGATGTGGCATTTCACAAGGAATGCTTAGTTGGGATAAATGTGTGGCCAGAATAATAGCATCATCTCTCAAAGAGATTTCAGCAACATGGATATCCCATTCATAATGTATGCAGGTGTCATCAGATTATAATTGATTGTTAGGATATCAGGAGGTCTAGCCATTAATACTGAGAGTAGACAAAGGTCAGCAGCCACAATGTCTTTTGCTTTCATCAGACTAAAGTTTGTATCCTCAGATTGATGTGGGTATGATAAGGTTAACTAACGCATGTATTCAATGTATTCATTGCTATATGATTACATAATGGCACAGTAGATCATTCTGCTGGGGGGTATCATTGATGGAATGGCTGAAAGCTGCTTTGTATATGTGTCACTCACTTTATTTCATAGCACTGCTTGCAGATGAAGTAGATACCTTCATCATAATGGGAAAACAAAAATAGGAACTGCACCATCTCTTCACTACAGCATTCCTCAGTGACCAACAGTTGGGGAGATCCTAAACATAACCCTGCGTGTCCACAGAGAAGAGGATCATGGACCATGTGATGGGTAGGCATCTGCTAACAAAACATCACCATCACACAGGCCATGGACATCCAATACTCTGTAGCCAGGCTAGATAATGTTAACACCTGGACCAATATTTGTCACTGAGGAGTTCTGTTGAGCATGTAAAGCCCTAGGTGCAGCCTCCTGTGCCTTGCCAAAGGGCCACCACGTACCACTGCGTTGACTTTCTGTTTCAGGGGGGATGGAGGGAAGAGGCATTCCCAATGGAGGCAGCTTCACAGGTGGTGAAGGCATGGAGGGATTCAAGGATGGGCCAGGCTGCGGGTGAGCCAGGGAGGCCTCTGGGGTGTAGTGGGGTGCTGCCAACCAAGGCACACTGAGTCATAAGCAGGCTGAGCTGGCTTAGTGCGCTCTGGTTAAGCGCCGTCTGTAGCAGCCTGGCCAGATATGACTCCACCTGATTGTAATGTGTCCTTGCATCCCTCTGTATGCTCCGGACACTGCGGCATACAAATGGAGGAGATGCTTGCCTAAATCCCACGCATGGAGTCCCGACACTCTCCAAGCAGGGCTGGCATCTCCCATGTGTTGGCCTCCGGAACTGGGCGTGGGGACGGATGTCTGTTATGGTCGGGCAGGTCTGTGGGAGGAAATGGTGGTGGTGGCCCAGTGGGGAGGTGGTGCCGGCTGGGTGCTGGTGGTGGGCCTAAGGATGTGGGTGGCCAGGATGTGCCTGTGGTGAAAGGAGGAGCTAATGGTGGTGGTGCTGCCACGGCAACCGGGTGTCTGTCCAGTATGTGGGCCTGAGTGGCAAATCGATCTATGGGGGAAGGGGGCAAGTGGGGTCAAAAGCCGCGAGTGTGGCGCATGCTCCCTGAAGTCCCCCAATGACCAGATGAAGATGTCCTCCTCCTCATCCCTGGGGCACTGGGCTCTTCTCCTGGACTCCTCCTCCATGCATGGATCCTGGTGGGCGGGCAACTCTGAAGTGGACCCAGACCTCTTGGAAGCTGTAATGAGTGAAGAATAATACAGTGCCTTGCAAAATTATTTACCCCCCTTGACTTTTTACCTATTTTGTTAAATTACAGCCTTAAGTTCAATGTTTTATTAATCTGAATTTTATGTTGTGGATCAGAACACAAAAGTCTAAGTTGGCGAAGTGAAATAAGAAATATATATACATAAAACTTTTTTTTAGAAATAGAAAACCGAAAATTGGCTTGTGTGTATGTATTCACCCCCTTTGTTATGAAGCCCATAAAAAGCTCTGGTGCAACCAATTAGACCTTCAGAAGTCACATATTTAGTGAAATGATGTCCACCTCTGTGCAATCTAAGTGTCACATGATCTATCATTACATATACACACCTTTTTTGAAAGGCCCCAGAGGCTGCAACACCTAAGCAAGAGGCACCACTAACCAAACACTGCTATGAAGACCAAGGAACTCTCCAAACAAGTAAGGGACAATGTTGTTGAGAAGTACAAGTCAGGGTTAGGTTATAAAAAAATATCTAAATCTTTGATGATCCCCCATCAAATCTATCATACCAAATGGAAAGAACATGGCACAACAGACCTGCCAAGAGACGGCCACCCACCAAAACTCACGGACCAGGCAAGGAGGGCATTAATCAGAGAGGCAGCACAGAGACCTAAGGTAACCCTGGAATGGCTGCAGAGTTCCACACCAGAGACTGGAGTATCTGTACATAGGACGACAGTAAGCCGTACGCTCCATAGAGTTGGGCTTTATGGCAGAGTAGCCCGAAAGATGGATGGTGCTAAATACAGGGATATTCTTGAGCAAAACCTGTACCACTCTGTGCGTGATTTGAGGCTAGGACGGAGGTTGACCTTCCAGCAGGACAATGACCCCAAACACACTGCTAAAGCAACACTTGAGTGGTTTAAGGGGAAATATATAAATGTGTTGGAATGGCCTAGTCAAAGCCTAGACCTCAATCCAATAGAAAATCTGTGGTCAGACTTAAAGATTGCTGTTCACAAGCACAAACCATCCAACTTGAAGGAGCTGGAGCAGTTTTGCAAGGAGGAATGGGCAAAAATCCCAGTGGTAAGATGTGGCAAACTCATAGAGACTTATCCAAAGCGACTTGGAGCTGTGATTTCTGCAAAAGGTGGATCTACAAAGTATTGACTTTAGGGGGGTGAATAGTTATGCACATTGACTTTTTCTGTTATTTTGTCCTATTTGTTGTTTGCTTCACAATAAAAAAAAAACATCTTCAAAGTTGTAGGCATGTTCTGTAAATTAAGTGATGCAAATCCTCCAACAATCCATGTTAATTCCAGGTTGTGAGGCAACAAAACACAAAAAATGCCAAGGAGGGTGAATATTTTTGCAAGGCACTGTATATCCTTAACACTGATGTATGATCATATGACTGATGTGTGTTCCTACCTATTTGCCATCCGGTTATCCTGACCCTGGATAAGCCACTTGTTAGGTAATATATGAAGCTATCCTTTGATTGGTTTGATCGTTGCTCTGTAATCTGAACTTGTGTATTATTGACTCATCAGAATATCTTTATTGTTGCTGCGGCTGGCCTCTGCAGCGCATGCATATATATTCTCTGCATGAGTTGCTGCGTATTGTGTCATACATACCAATCAGTGAGGATAGTGAGGGTTTATCAGCAATAGTTGTTAACTTGCGGCTGAGGGGTGTTCCCTGCTGGGCTACTAATCAACACTGCGTATCCATCCATACAGAGTCTGTATCTGAAAATGCTGCAGTGGCCATACCCATAACTGTGCTATCCATGTGGGTTAACTAAACTTCTATCTATCTGCAATTTGCTGCATGTATTCTGACAAATATGATGCTGTACAACATTGATTGTGATATGTAGGGCCCCTGATTTTATTCAGGAAGCTGACATGTGCCAGTCATTGTTGCACAGCATTTCCATGTCTAGAATTATCTATGTGTCCGTGGTGTGCATGAGGGTGTATATTATTGTGATATTCACCTGACACACAGGCTGGATACGGTGTCACCACCAGGGCCGGATCTCCTGGGATGGTCCCATCTTCAATCATTGCCTTCAGTATCCTCTCACACTGCCTGTAGTGGACACTCACTGTGGGGCTACCACTTGTAGATGCTGCTCCTTTGGCCTCCTCCTCCATCATCCTTCCAACCTTTGCCCGGCTGTCATGATAGTGGTGCCTAACAGACCTCAAATCCCTATGGCCATAACCTACCTGGGTCACTGCGGCTGCTTCTTATTTCCAGGCCTGGCCCCTGGGGCCGGCCTTAACCTCCCTCCTCCCTGTGATAATGTGGGCGCAGGCACATATTGCATCAAGGAGTACCACCATCTCCTGTGGCATGTAGTTGGGGCTCTGTTTGACTTCAGCCTCTTATCCTCCCAACTAGGACCCTGAACTATATGTGCTTAAATCTAGGGGCTCGTCCCACTCTCCCTCCCTGTACCTCACCCCTTCCCCCAGAACTACCACTTATAGCCCTCCCCCCCAGAACTACTAAAAAAATATGTTTATTTGTTAGTGATGGAAAAACAAATGTATGTACTATGTTTATTAAATGTTTTTATTTTTCTGTAGGGTTGTGGGTGGGCTCTGTGTATGTTATGTCCTTTCTAAATGGGTATCTATGTGCATTATTAACCTATGTGTCTGTATATTATGTGATATGTTTATTTATGTGTTTTGCAATGTAATTGTATAATAGTCTAAGAACCTCATTCAATTTGGAGGCCGCAACTCGCGGGATGTAGGCAATAAGTCTGTGGGCCTGCTGTGGGCCTGTAGTGTGCTAGACTTATGGTGCTATTCAATTGGACTAGAATGCAAGTCCCGGCCCGATAGCGCAAATCGTAAACCATGCCATTGTATGTAGCATTTCAGGGCGTGATCATGATCAATTAAGCAAAGCACTGGAACCAGAGGGTCTCAACCGGGACATTGATCTGGCTTCATTTTTAACTGTATAATGTTTTTAGATTCACGTAATTTTGCCTCTTCTTCCATCCACCCCTTATATGTTCCTTTTTCTCTGCCTCCTTTGTTAGTCATCGATAGGTTATTACCTATACCGACAATGACGCGTTTTCTATAGAATATCCATTTACCGTCATTTAGGCATCTATACGGACCATGTCCCACCTTTCATTGAATAACAATTTACCCATTCCCCAGTCATTTGCGGATGCACAGTGCCAGTCTAATATCTACATACGTTTCTATACGTCATTACACTTATTTTATTCTTGCTATATTAGCCTATATTTTTTTTTCACTTATAGTAAGTTTACCATTATTTGGGATGTGTTCATTATCACCCTAATCCTGCTGGGTGTTTATATTATAATGTATCCTCGTTCTTTTATCCTTTTTATAGTGTCTTCACATATGGAAATATAATTTTTATATTTCTAATATTTATATATCAATGTTTATATTTGTCCATTTATTACTCCAGAAGAGTAATTTTTCAAGTAGTATAATACTCCCAGTTAACTTACATTTTTACATATAAAGGGCGTCCCCTTTAAATTGGTGTATAACTGTAAGATTTAACCGTTCTGTATATATATAATCTTTATTAGCGGAGCATGTATTCCCCATTAGGATTCCACTTTTCTTATTTGCCTTCTTATTAGGTTATTTTAAGCCCCCTTCTAGCATTACAGTGCTCCTACATGAAACACATAGCCAGCTTTGATATCCTCTATCCCCCTGCATGGGAGACCTACTGCAATCACATTGCAATATAGTAAATGGTTCAATGGTCCCACAGGCAACGAATATACGTCGATCGGGAGGCTTCACATAAACTTTATTTGGCGCAATGTTTAACCACACTTAAAATAGAGCACTGCTCACACCAGTTTGCAACCGACCCTGAGGTAAGACCTTCTGCTACAAGACACAGGGATTGCACCTCTTCAGATAAATCGTAGCTGATAAATAAGCTCTCCAGAATTCAGCAGATGTGATTCTATATTGCGTTTTGCATGTCATACATTCAATATTATTTAGCATATTTACCCCAAGGGTTTCAATATTTAGTTATATTAACTATTGTATTTAATTTATTTGTATTTTTATTCTTTATAGATTATCTATTTTACATGATTAATTTATTACTTCCATCAATTTTAAGAACTATTGTTTAATTTACCACTCAAAATTGTCCTACATCAGCTAGACAAATACAATGATTTATTATACTTGTAAATTCAGCATGGCTTTGAAATGTTTATGGGTTGTTTTTTTATTTTTTATTATTATCATCATTTTGGGAAGTACTCACAGACATCATCCCTGTTTTTATTATTATTATTTTCATTATTATAAGATTGCCTTATATGGCTATTTCCATGTTGAAATTCAGGCTTTTATGTTCAAACTTGTTTTATGTTTGTTTTATGTTTTATATTGCTAGATTTAACCATTATACTGCTACAAGCATTAAGCTACGGCCCTTGTGAAAATAAGCGTAGTATGAACATAAATGTTCATCTATATATGTATATATATAAGTGAATATCTGCTTTTTTTCAGGGGATATAGATACTGAGGAAGCTGCTAAAAGCGGTGAAACATGTTTATCAGATTGCGCTAATATACACAACCATTATAACAATATAATATTTTATCCAAACTGAAATAAATACACACATGCTTCAGCCACAGTATCACGATCAGAAATTATTTTAATAGTTTTTATCACATGTCAATAAATTTGTATAAATACAATTGTATCTTTGGAACCATCATCACCTATGTGTTTCCACATCTATTAAGAGTTACCTCTACAACATACACATTTGTGCCATTTGATCATGTATGATTGACGCCCAAGAAACACTTCACCACTTCCTCCATACCAGGGAAGAAGACCTAATTATTATACTGGATACTATACCGATATTTTGCAATACCTGCTATAATTCTTTGAGGTTATCCAATGTGAGAGACGCAAAAACAAATATTCCTTATTCTCTCGATGAGTTTAATTATCTGCACTAGGTGTTGGTGCACCTTCTCCTACCCCCCATTCTTGTTTCCTGTTTTGACCAGATTTGACACTATTGTGAACAGTGTCATTTAGGAGAGCAGCACAACACAAGATATAACCACAGACCAGTGTGAACAATACCATTCCATTGGAATAAATATCTACATACCGACAGATGAATAGACTACTACACCAGGGGAGTTGTGTCTACCGATCAGCTAGGCTATTCAGTGGGGTACAACTAACCCATTGTCTTCTATATCTATAACATGTCAATGAACTAGCGATTATGGGTCCCATAACGTACAAATTGTTAAAATTAAATGATGCCAATGTTAGAGTCCTTGTAGGTGGCCTGATATGTATTAACTCATTGATTCTCGAGATTGATTTAATCCCGAAATGACACGTTACAATTTACATTTATTATTGCAGATAATGTTGTTGAAAGGAAGAGCTGGACATCTTTATAAGTGTAGAAAATCATTTTTAGGGTTTACAAATAAAATACTGTAAAATATAGGTATGTACTGATACATTGAGAATGTTGTGTGCATGAAGCCTACAGCATAATTCTAGCATACTTGTTAAGTAGTCCATTTCATTAATGGTATAGAATACATGGAATACAGAATATAAATGTATCATGTCAAAATGAAAATATTCACACATAGATAGGATACATGCCCATCAGCTATTATCTGATGACATTCCTGGCAGATTATCCTGACATCTGGAGACATTTCTGGGGACACATGTTATCAAGGGACAAAGATCTCCATTAGGAGGCTGTCCCCTGAAGACAGGCACACCTGGTCACCCTACCTAAACATCATGGATACAGAAATTAGCAAATAATTAGGTTAATATTTTAAAAAATGGTCATGTTAATTTTGTAAAAGTTGTTTAAATAGATAAAGTTATTAAATAGATAGTAATTGTGTGCTGCATTCTCTATTTAACTATAACAAGATTAAACTGTCGAATATCTGAGGTTATATAACAAGCTGGGCAAAAAGAATCATGAAAGAAAAGACTGTGGGCCTCATTCAATTGCAAGCCCATAACTCGCACGCAGATGGCCACATTACTGCTGTAACCCCAAAATGACACATAAAAATAAAACTTATTTCCTGCAGTTGTGAGGACTTCTGCAATTAATCCTAATGTCTATCATCGCTCTCCCTGTGATTTACAGTGCAGAATTAATGTTTTAGTTGCATTTACAGTGTTACCAATTGGTGTCTAACCCCTTTGCAGTCTCTCTCGAGTACATGTAGGATTTTCTCCTCCATTTGCGGTTTACGAGTGTGGATACGTTTGCGAGCTTGGGAAATTGGAGCAAATGAATAGCGATTTGCGATTTTAACCCTGCGAAAGTGACTGTAATGATATAGGAATCACAAGGTTGTGGAGACCAGCAGCCAAGGTCAGCAATAATCCAGTTCAGCAATTTGTAGGTGAAACAGGAACAAGCTTTATTGAAGTGATCAGGAACCAACAATAATCTGGCAAGGTACATAAACAGGAAGTGCCTTATAAAGGCCAAGGACCAGACACCTGACCAGACACAGCTGAAGAAACTTAGGCACTGATACAATTGCTAGCAGAGTCAAGGTTATCAGATCTCAGTGAATTTCACAAAGGCAGGCTGGTGCAGTGGTAGGGAAGAGGTATAGCAGCCTGGGGACCAATTCCTCACAGTGACTCATCAAGGATTTCTGAATGGTGTAAATTACGAGAAGGATGGCGGACATTTTTTCAAGCTTGTTACTCGTAACACGATCCGAGCACGCAAAAAGATGCCAATTATATAGCAAATTTGACTGCGACCTCACTAACGGTCCTCCAGATCTCAAATTCGGCCAATTGAATGAGGTTCTGTATTTTCAGTTGCAAATCCCTAAATTAAATGTAATAAATATACAGTGCCTTGCAAAATTATTCACCCCCCTTGGCGCTTTTCGTGTTTTGTTGCCTCACAGCCTGGAATTAACATGGATTGTTTGAGGATTTACATCATTTAATTTACAGAACATGCCCACAACTTTGAAGATGTTTTTTTTTTATTGTGAAGCAAACAACAAATAGGACAAAATAACAGAAAAAGTCAATCTGCATAACTATTCACCCCCCTAAAGTCAATACTTTGTAGCGCCACCTTTTGCGGCAATCACAGCTCCAAGTCGCAGATATTTTATTGAATTGAGGTCTGGGCTTTGACTAGGCCATTCCAACACATTTACATGTTTCCCCATAAACCACTCAAGTGTTGCTTTAGCAGTGTGTTTGGGGTCATTGTCCTGCTGGAAGGTGAACCTCCGTCGTAGCCTCAAATCACACACAGATTTAGCTCAAGAATATCCCTGTATTTAGCACCATCCATCTTTCCCTCAACTCCGACCAGTTTCCCAGTCCCGGCTACTGAAAAACATCTTCACAGCATGGGGAGGGTGTTCTTTGGGTGATGTGATGTGTTGGGATTGCGCCAGATAGCGTTTTCTTTGATGGCTGAAAAGTTAAATTTTAGCCTTATCAGACCAGAGCACATCCTCCATACATTTTGGGAGTCTCCCACTTGCCTTTTCGCAAACTCAAAACGTGTCATTTTGTTTTTTTGCTGAAAGTAATGGCTTTCTTCTGGCCACTCTGCCATAAAGCCCAACTCTATAAAGCGTACGGCTTATTGTCGTCCTATGTACAGATACTTCAGTCTCTGGTGTGGAACTCTGCAGCTCCTCCAGGGTTAACTTAGGTCTCTGTGCTGCCTCTCTGATTAATGCCCTCCTTGCCCGGTCCGTGAGTTTTGGTGGGCGTCCGTCTCTTGGCAGGTTTGCTGTTGTGTCATATTCTTTCCATTTGGTTATGATAGATTTGATGGCGCTCCTGGGGATCATTAAAGGTTTGGATATCTTTTATAACCTAACCCTGACTTGTACTTCTCAACAACATTGTCCCTTACTTGTTTGGAGAGTTCCTTTGTCTTTATGGCAGTGTTTGGTTAGTGGTGCCTCTTGCTGAGGTGCTACAACCCTGGGGCCTTTCAAAAAAAGGTATGTATATGTAATGACAGATCATGTGACACTTAGATTGCACACAGGTGGGCATAATTTCACTAATTATGTGACTTCTGAAGGTAATTGGTTGCACCAGAGATTTTTATGGGCTCCATAACAAAGGGGGTGAATACATACACACATGCCAATTTTCTGTTTAATATTTCTAAAAATAGTTTTATGTATATATTTTTCTCATTTCACTTCACCAACTTAGACTATTGTATTCTGATCCATAACATAAAATTCAGATTAACAAAACATTGAACGTAAGGCTGTAATGTAATAAATAGGTAAAAATTCAAGGGGGGTGAATACTTTTTCAAGGCACTGTAGCAAAAAGCAGCAATAGCTTTAAGTAAGTGCTCCAAATGTATTGGATCTTATGTTAGAGTGTGAACTACAAAACTACAGAAAGTACACTTTGTAGATTCAAGCAGAATTTTATACCTATTCTCTAAAAGGATATACTTTTTATTTGCTGAATTTGTCTCTCTCCTGACTATGCAGTGCTCTTTGTAACCCTTTCCTTTAAGGAAGCTTTCTATTCATTTCATGTAACCTCTCACACTCTCTGACCCACTCTCTCTTTCTAGTGACATCTGTCAGATGGTGCTGATGTGCATTTGGGCTGCTGGATTTATTACAAGCAATTGTGACTGACTTCCTGACCCTATCAAGTCCTCATTTTTGAACCCACCCCTTCCTTACTCTCTCCTGGGACTTCCTTACCACCTAGCAGCATTTGCTCATACTGTACATATTAATTATGTTATATTTTATATTTTCTCTGTAATGCACTAATATATTCTATGCACAGCAACAACATGGATACACATTTGCACAATAAAGTATTGCACAAAAGCAAAAGATGAGAAATGTACACAGGCGAATAATGACAAAAATATAAATGGTAATACATTTAGAGAATATGGGACAACCACACAATCATATATAGAATGGGTATGTTAAAATTAGCTAATTGGATGGTTCCAAGTGTTATAAAGCTAACAGCAACAAGAAAGGTCAATGAGGCTTCAGGTAGTGCTATACAGTGGTTAAGTGCAAGTTAAAAACTATTTTAACACATTGCAAAAGAATAGAGAGCACTGTTATTGAGCTTAAAATCAAATGTGCATAGTGCTTTCCCCAAAGCACCTTATAACTTTGAAAACTTGCTATCTTCGGGCCTCATTCTATTAAGGGCCATAAAATGGCGGCCAGCTTACTGCTTTGCGTAGCCCTACGGCTACGCTGCTATTCAAATGAACGGCGCCATAAGAAGGTCCCCCTTATGGCCGGCCACTGCAAACAATGCAATCAGTTGCAAGCATTTCCTGCGCGCCCGTAAATCGTGTTTCAAGGTCGCAAAGTGAGAAAACTGTGAATGCAAATATAAATTAAGGACAGTACTGTAAAGTACTGTAAATGATAGGCAATATGACGTCGGACATGAGGATTAATAGCAACACTCTCTCAACTTGCACATCGCCCAAATCCAATATTTCATTTCAGGTTTATTTTCCGTCCCAAGTCCCGCAGGCTTCAATGACCTCGAAGCCAGTAAATAGTTGTTAAAACCCGTACAGGTTCGAAGGTTGAAGACTGCAAAATCAAAAGCTTGCACATCACCAAATCATAATCTTTGATTTTAGGTTTAATTTTCGGCCAAAGTCCCACGGGCTTCAATGACCTCTAAGCCCGTGACTCATTATTCAAGCCTGTATGGGCTTAGAGGGTGATTGAACTCCAAGCCCATGGGACTTGCATGATAGATAGAACACGAATATTGAACATGAAATTACATTTCTTTATTTGCAGATTTGAAAGTAGGGGAATGTTGAACTATTAATTCTAAGACCAAACATCATTTTCACTTTGAAAAAAAGTACAGGATGGCTTTTCTATTTGCTTAATTAGTGCAAGAGCCTTGCGCGACCTTTTTTGGTGTAAGTAAGCTGCGGCTCGGTTTTAGCGAATTATGGCCTTTGGACAGAAGGGTTTGCGTAGCATTTGAATAGCGACCTGGGCTTTTTTGCGGCCGTAAATCTTGCGGGTGCGTAAGATCAAAGGCTTTCACTATGGTGGGGTGGCCACAAGGAATAACAAGGCGCCGGCCGTAAGCCTGCCGGAGCCCTCGGCCGCAAGGGAATAGAATAGGGAAGTAGCTTGCGGCCATCCCTTGCGGCCACGCATTTCCTACGGCCCTTAATAGAATGATGCCCTAAGGGCGGCTGGCGCCCTGTTATCCCTTGCGGCCACCCCCTCAGCAGGGAAAGCTTTTGAGAAAGCTCAGGTCGCTATTCAAAAGCTGCGCGAACCCTTCCGTCAAGGCTGTAAATCGATAAAACCGAGCCGCAGCTTACTTACACCAAAAAGGTCCCGCAAGGCTCTTACTTACAAATCTTAGCAGCAATAAAGCACATAAAAAAGCCATACTGTACTTTGATGAGACGTGAAAGTGATTGTAGGTAATAAAATTCATAGCACAACGTTCCCCTACACTCAAATCTGCAAATCATTTTTTTTGTAATTCATGTTCAATTTCCGTGTCCGAGTCCATCAGGCTTGGAGCATATCAGACCCACAACGGCTGCGGGATTAGCCTCCGCCAAGTCTGTAAATGGGTAAAATAGACCCACAGGTTAGTTGGGCCACGGAGGTGTCGCAAAGGGCTTACTTGCAAATCGTAGCACTAATTAAGCAAATAGAAAAGCCATCCTGTACTTTTATTAAAGGTGAAAGTAACGTCTTCTATCTATCATGCAAGTCCCATGGGCTTGGAGGTCAGTCACCCTCCAAGTCCGTACGGGCTTGAATAACGAGCTACAGGCTTGGAAGTCATTGAAGCCCGTGGGACTTTGGACGGAAATTAGACAAAAAATCAAAGATTATAGTTTGGCGATGTGCAAGCTTGAGAATGTTTAACCCTCATGTCCCCCATTGTGTTCCCTATCATTTACAGTGATTTACAGTGCTGGATTGAATATATATTTGCTTCTACAATGCTTTGAGTTTGTGGCCTTCAACATCCGAACCCGTACCTGTTTTAACAACGATTTACTGGCTTCGAGGTCACTGAAGCCCGCGGGATTTGGGACGGAAATTAACCTGAAATTAAATATTGGATTTGGGCGATGTGAAAGCTTGAGAGGGTGTTGCTATTAATCCTCATCATTTACAGTGCTTTACAGTGCTGTCTTGAATTTATATTTGCATTCACAGTATTCCGTCATTGCGGCCTTGAAACACAATGCTTGCGCCCAATTGCATAGATTGCGGACGGCCGTACGGGGAACCTCCTTGTGGCGTCATCTATTTGAATAGCAGCATAGCCGTAGCGCTACGCAGTGCCGTAAGCTGGCCGTAAGGAATCAAAGTTTTGTGTCAATTTTACAGCCCTTAATAGAATGAGGCCCTAACAGTCTAAAGGGATAGTAATAGATGCATAGTACATATTAAGGCTGAATGTTATAAGCTTCTTTAAACAAATGCATTTTAGTGAGTTTTTGAAGGATTTGAGGCAGGAGGAGCAGGGCAATGCGTTCCAAAGATTAGTGGCAGCACGGGAAAACTCATGAATGAGGGAGTGAGAGGAGGTAACTAGAGAGGTGGATAGAAAACGATAATTAGCAGAGGGAAGAGGTTGGTTGGGAGAGTATTTTGAGACAGGAGCAGAGATATAAGAGGGTGCATTATTGCTTGAGGGCTTTAAACTTTATGGTCATGATTTTTTATTTTATTCTGGACGCTATGGGGAGCCAGTGGAGTGACTGACAAAGAGTTGTTGCAGACACTGAGCGTTGCGTAATGTAAATGATTCTAGCAAATTTGTTCAGTATGGATTGGAGTGGAAACAGATGGGTGATGGGAAATAAAGCAAGGATTGAGTTGCAGTAGTTGAGGTGATATATGATGAGAGAGAGAATTTAAATTTTGACGCATTTTGGAGAGGTTTTAGGTGAAAATGACAAGATTTAGTGATTGATTGTATGCGAGCAATGAAAGAGAGGGCAGGATCGAGTCTAACCCCAAGACAAGAGGCCTGTTTTTAGGTGAAAATTACAAGATTTTGTGATTGATTGTATGCGAGCAATGAAAGAGAGGGCAGGATCCAGAATAACCCCAAGACAACAGGCCTGGGAGGTAAGAGGGATAATGGCATTGTCAAGAGGGAAAGATATATGAGGAGTGGGAGCTGTGGAAGAGGGAGGGAAGACTAAGAGCTCAGTCATTGCCATGTTGAGCTTGAGTTCATGGGTGGACATCCAGGGGGATATGCAAGAGAGTCAATTGGCAACTTGACGTTTGTCCACTGACAAAGAAATGATCAGTCTATAATTTTAATGGTAGGTGTATTTTAACAGTGAGAAACAGAATAACAAAAAAACAAACAAACAAGAAAAACGCATGTCAAAAAAGTTATAAATTGATTTGCATGTCAATGAGGGAAATAAGTATTTGACCCCTTCAACTTAGCACTTGGTGGCAAAAACCTTGTGGCAATCACAAAGGTCAGACGTTTCTTGTAGTTGGCCACCAGAGTTGCACACATCTCAGGAGGGATTTTGTTCCACTCCTCTTTGTAGATCCTATCCAAGTCATTAAGGTTTCGAGGCTGATGTTTGGCAACTCGAGCCTTCAGCTCCCTCCACAGATTTTCTATGTGATTAAGGTCTGGAGACTGGCTAGGTCACTCCAGGACCTTAATGTGCTTCTTATTGAGTCACTCCTTTGTTGCCTTGGCTGTTTGTTTTGGGTCATTGTCATGCTGGAATACCCATCCATGACCCATTTTCAATGCCCTGGCTGAGGGAAGGAGGTTCTCACCCAAGATTTGACAGTACATGGCCCATCCATTGTCCTTTTGATGCAGTGCAGTTGTCCTGTCGCCATAGCAGAAAAAAAACATAATGTTTCCACCTCCAAGTTTGAAGATGGTGTTCTTGGGGTTATAGGCAGCATTCTTCCTCCTCCAAACACGGAGAGTTGAGTTGATGCCAAAGAGTTCGATTTTGGTCTCATCTGACCACAACACTTTCACCCAGTTCTCCTCTGAATCATTCAGTTGTTCATTGGCAAACTTCAGACAGGCCTGTATGTGTGCTTTCTTGAGCAGGGGGCATAGCGGGCGCTGCAGGATTTCAATCCTTCACGGCGTAGTGTGTTACCAATTGTTTTCTTGATGACTATGGTCCCAGCTGCCTTGAGATCATTAACAAGATCCTCTTGTGTAGTTCTGGGCTGATTACACACTGTTCTCATGATCATTGAAACTCCACGAGGTGAGACCTTGCATGGAGCATCAGACCGAGGGAGACTGGCAGTTATTTTGTGTTTCTTCCATTTGCGAATAATCGCACAAACTGTTGTCACCTTCTCACCAAACTGCTTGGCGATGGTCTTGTAGCCCATTCCAGCCTTGTGTAGGTCTTCAATCTTGTCCCTGACATGCTTGGACAGCTCTTTGGTCTTGGCCATGGTGAAGAGTTTGGAATGTGATTTATTGATTGCTTTTGTGGACATGTGTATTTTATACAGGTAACGAGCTGAGAATAGGAGCACTCCCTTTAAGAGAGTGCCCTTAATCTCAGCTCGTTTCCTGTATAAAAGACACCTGGGAGCCAGAAATCTTTCTGATTGATATGGGATCAAATGCTTATTTACCTCACTGACCTGCAAATCAATTTATAACTTTTTTAACATGTTTTTGTTATTGTTATTCTGTATTTCACTGTTAAAATACACCTACCATTAAAATTATAGACTGACAGATTTGTTTGTCAGTGGACAAACGTTCAAGCAGGGAATAAAAATACTCCCACCCCTCATGCTGTAGTTCTGGTGCTGAGGCGCTAAATGTTCAATTTTCTAGATAAGATGTGAGCCATGAGAGAGCAGTGTCATGAGTAGAGAATTTAGATGAAGAGATTGATCAACAGTGGTAAAGGCAGAAGAGAAGTCCAGGAGAATTAGAATAGAAAATTACCCTTTGACTTGGCGGTAAGTCAAGTGAGAGCTGACTCTGTGGAGTATAGGGGCCAGAAGCTGGATTGGAAGGGGTCAAAGAGGGAGTTGGAGGAAATACATTGAGTAAAGTGATTGTAAACAATATGCTCAAGCAGTTTAGAAACCAAGGGAAGCAGAAAGCTAGGGTGAATAGTTTGATGCAGAAGCTGAAGCAGATGAGGGTTTCTTAAGAATGGGTATAATAATGGCATGCTTTAACGATGATGGAAACGTGCCAGTGTTTAAGGAAAGTGCCACGCCTGTAGAATGCCACAGTACAAGCTGTGCAATACCTTACAGACGAATGCCCTCAGCCTTATAGGATATGATGCCCTCAGCCTTATAGGATAGGCTTATTGTACCAGGGGAAAGGAGCACACTGAGATATGGGATAACCTTGGGGACATTGGGATTTGTGTGTTATACATTGTTATGCCTATAAGGAGCATAAGATAGTGCAAATGGTACCTATGTTTATAGTTGGGGTGTGCATAAGAACATGATAGGGGTAATTGGATGTATGTCTAAATTGTGCTTTGGGGGGGGCTAGCAATTTAGAAGAGAAATATTGTATATGCCCAATATATCTTAGTACTGTACTAATTCCTTATTAACCAGATTAGGGAGATAATTTACCCCTAGGAGTCACATAACACAAGTATCTCCCTATATTATCGCAAGCACTTACCCTGGTGTCTCTATGTCTATTGTGTGTAATTAACCCCTACCAAGAATACAGTGGGGGAATGGGAAAACAATGGATGATTCTCTTAGACTTTCAGGCATGGGTGATAACTTGAGCTAGAAGGTGATTGGGGTAACCATGGTTGCCAATTTTAATGAATTGGCATTTTGTTGCTAACAGTGAATGTGTGGATTTCATTATTGATGCTTGAGTAAGTCCTTCATAGAACTTAGAAAGATCTTTATGCTATACAAGACCACAGATATCTCACAGTCTGTCCTGCTGTACAGAGGTAAAACGAACTGGGCACACCTGGGGGGAGAGGTTTGGGCTCTTATCATACCCCATTTAACATACAAGTTGTCACAGAAAGGTTAAATAGATGTGTGAGAGCTGTGATACGTATGGTAGAGAGGGGACAGATCAGATGTGATAGAATAGAATCATGTGGACAAATACTAAGACAAGAGATTGAAAGAAGACAAGAGACTTCATCTTCAGTTACATGATCAAAGAAGTTCATAACGGATATGGGATTGGACAAGAGTGAATGCAAGGCAGGGTGAGTTAGGGCCATGTTGAGTAAAGGGTAAAATATTATATAATGACTTAGTTTTGCAACATAACTTTGTTTTTTAAAGGTCGCCATTTTTCTGAATTTGGGTCATTAGCACGCTTAGAAGTGCACATTTCCATGCTTTATGCAAACATCATTCTGTATTTTGTGGTGAGAGTATGTAAGTGATTAAGAACCCCTTTAAAATCTGTTAGCAATGAAAATACATTAGGATGTAGGATTAGGGTTATGGGAGGGGTTAGGAAGAAATATTGGTGAGACTGAGGAAATAAAAAGAGGTAAATCAGTAATAGTATGGGTTAGGCTTATTATACAGGTTATATAGATATAGGAATATGGACAAGGCTAGAATTTAAAGCTTAATTGATACCTAGATTGAAAGCTCTTACTAGAGAAGGACCTTAAACACATCACCAGTATGTAAAATTTGTTATATTTGTTTCATATACTGCCTCTATCCCTGTACTTAGCGCTACAGAATATGTTGGTGCTTTATAAATAAAGGATAATAATAACCAATTAAATACAGATACTTTTTATCTCCCTCCCCATTCTTTGTTCTTATGAAATTAATTATACTGTATTAACTACTGTACCTTTACTAGTATTCTAACCCTTCTACTACCATTTATTTAGTGAGCCAGAAACCATGTCACAACTGCACATTTATGCTTAAACAGTTCAACATGTATAATATGCTATCAAGATTATTTGCTATGCAAGACATTAACATAAACATAGTTTTAGAAAAAAACGTACATTTATCAGATTATGCTTGTCAGGGGTGGTGGCCTGAAGCCTAAGGTGGAGGATTATCCCTGTGAAACTTTTAGTTAGATCTTAAGGAACAGTAAGTAGAAATTGTAAAACAGTAATAAAATTGCCTGAGTCATCAACCTTATCATTTTTTAACGTGAAATATGACACTATATACTGTATATATATATATATATATATATATATATATATATATATATATATTCTTTTTTTTGCATGTGATTAACCCTTCATTTATATGGTGACCTGTTTTCATGGGGGGCTCCTTCTGAAATTGTGCTGGACATGGATCATTTTATATTATAGTAAGGAAAACTGCAGTACTTCACCAAGGTCACCAAATGCTTCAATACAAAATAGTTTCAAAATGTTTAAAATTGTGGATACAGGCTATTTTATAACATTTTGAAATTCACCCTACTGTGCTAAAATGTCCTATCAAAATAGTGCTGAAGCATTTCTCCAGAATACCGGCATTCATATTAAAAAATTCCACATCTTTCTATCTCATCTTGGCATTTTCAGTCTTTTCTATTATGATGTTTACTTGATACTATTTATTTAGTTTAATTTAGATTTTGTAGCTGTTTATCACAATTAATACTTCCATTAGTCACTTTTTAAAAACAGGATCCCAATGAAATAAGTGAAAAAGTTCAGACAAAAGCATGAGCAAGTGGACCAGTAAGAAAAAGTGGCAAAAATAATCACAATCACATGTTTTTATTATAATTGTACATACATATTTAAAATGTGCTTCTTTTAACTGCTAATAATAATGTCTGGCTCTGAAAGTGACATATAAATCCCAAAGTGTCTATTATGTACATAACAGAAAAACTCATAAAGAAAATAAATATATATTTTTACACATTAACTTTTCAGTGAGAAGAGGAGATTATTTACTAAGGCCCCCATTTATTTGTCCAAATTGCAATTATATAAGCCTGCAGTGGCACCCGTATATGTTACTGATATTTAATTGGCTGCATTTTGCTACTCGCAATCAATTTGAGAGTTACAGTCTGATTGACAGTGACAACAGCCAATCAGAAAGATCAGATGCCTTCAACCAATGACCCCATGGGGGTGTATCCCTTTGTGATAGCTGAAAGCAATAGTGCCTTCTGATTGGTTTAAAAAAGATTGACAGTACCTTCAGCCAATCAGAATGGGATATAGGGGTGTATCCCATCCTGATTGGCTCACACCTTGGCACCTTCTGATTGGCTGAAATGTGATTGACAGCCTTTTCAGCCAATCTGAAGGCGCCATTGCCAATTTCCTACCAGAAGAGGCTCTGGAGGCCTCATTAGCGTCGGGGAGCTCTGCGAGTGCGGAGCTCCTTTTTTTTTAGAGCGCGGATTCAGCAAGGGTTAAGCTGAGGCAGAAGAGAAGGAGGCCGGGGACATCGGGGACAGGTAAGTTTTCCATTTATAATGTTTATATTTTATTAATTTGTTGTGTTTGATGTATGTGTGACTAATGTGATGTATCTTTTTGTCCAGGGGCCGAGCCAGAGAACAGAAGAAGATGGACGTGGACATGCTGGAAAGGTAAGTTTAATACTGTGTTTGTAATGTTTATTAATTCTATGTAATGTTTATTTTTCTAATAATCTGATGTTTATTTTTTTCCTAGTCGGACTATTAATCCAGAAAAGTATCTATAATAATTAATAAATCATCTGTTCTAGTCCATGTGGGTGGCCTGATGTATTAACTTCTTGGTTCCTGGGATCAATATAATGGAAATAAAATGTAAAAAAAATGTTTTATTGCAGATTTGCGAGCTTGAGACTTTTGTACAATTAATTCTAATGTATTTCATTGCTTTCCCAGTATTTAAAAGTACAGTAGTGTGTTTATATTTGCCTTTTCATTGTTATGAACAGGTGTTTAACCCTCTTGTGAGTTAAAAGTTTGATTTCACTAAATCATATTAAAAGTGTTGAGACATATACATCCTAGAAATGGAAACAAACAGCCTTATTAAATTCCAGTTTTTACTTAAACCCTACGTGCTGCAAAATTTGAAAAGTTATGACGCTATTAAATTAGCCCTGCTCCGAGCAACGTGTGAGCTACGCAGCAGGGCCGTCCGTGTGAACACAGAGAAAATCTACATGAGGAGTGACAGCCTGCAAGATGATCTTGCAGGCTCCACCACCTTATCAATGGCCGCGGGGGTCCTGAACGGGACCTCCGCGACAGTCCTACATATAAGCCTTGCCGTGGGGGTTTCTACCCGTAAAATGATCTCCCTCAATGTGGGGTTCCCCATCGGGACCCCCCGAAATGACTGTGGTAACTTGTCTTCCTTGAATGGTAATTTAAACAGGCCTTTGTAGGAGGGCTAAGAATCTTTACTTCCCTCCCACAATTGCTAAAGGAAGTCATGGACAGGATGTGATGTAAATTACATCATCTCAACTAAGGATATATCCAGGCAGGAAACTGGTGCTTTTTCCTGTTTTCTTCCTTGATGGTGAGGGTGAGGAGGTGATGTCAATGGTCTGACCGTGGGTAAGATCAAGCGTTTGGGGAAGGGAATTACTATATATATATAGGTAGATAGATTTAAAAGGGGGTGTTGCTCCGTGGGTCTGGGCTGTTGTGTTTGTAATACATTTATAGTATTGTGTTATCTGCCTTTTAATAAATACCTTTTAATGTAGACGAACCTTGTGTAATATTAATTTGGTGATACACCACATTTGGCGACCACAAATTTTAGACTTCTACAAAGGTTATTTATGAGGTAATATCACATTAATAGATAGTCAGATTTATTTTTTGGGGGAAGAAAAATTACTTTGTCTAATTATCCTCTGCATGGGAAATCAAGTGCTGATTGTGTGTGGAGTCTAGTTTGGGTCTCCATTTTATTATACAAGCTTGGGCACCAGGCCACAATTAGTTTGTTGTGTGTTTCAAATACCTGAGTTTGTTAATACTATTATTCATCAGGCCTCAATTTAGCAGGCCTAGTAGTTTTTCAGGCCTTTATTTTTATTTTATTGTAATAGACTACCAGCATAGGCCTATCTGAGTGAGTTGAATATCAGAGTACAGGCCTAGCCCTGCATTTGAATACAATATGGTAGGCTCCATGCGGCTTTTTGTTGTATTTGAATGCTGATTTCCTTTGTATCCTAGTTTGGGTCTCCATTTTATTATACAAGCTTGGGCACCAGGCCACAATTAGTTTGTTGTGTGTTTCAAATACCTGAGTTTGTTAATACTATTATTCATCAGGCCTCAATTTAGCAGGCCTAGTAGTTTTCAGGCCTTTATTTTTATTTTATTGTAATAGACTACCAGCATAGGCCTATCTGAGTGAGTTGAATATCAGAGTACAGGCCTAGCCCTGCATTTGAATACAATATGGTAGGCTCCATGCGGCTTTTTGTTGTATTTGAATGCTGATTTCCTTTGTATCCTAGTTTGGGTCTCCATTTTATTATACAAGCTTGGGCACCAGGCCACAATTAGTTTGTTGTGTGTTTCAAATACCTGAGTTTGTTAATACTATTATTCATCAGGCCTCAATTTAGCAGGCCTAGTAGTTTTCAGGCCTTTATTTTTATTTTATTGTAATAGACTACCAGCATAGGCCTATCTGAGTGAGTTGAATATCAGAGTACAGGCCTAGCCCTGCATTTGAATACAATATGGTAGGCTCCATGCGGCTTTTTGTTGTATTTGAATGCTGATTTCCTTTGTATCCTAGTTTGGGCCTACATTTTAATATACAAGTTTGGGTTTGTTTTTTTTTTTTTTTTTTTTTTTTCTCTTCTTTCTTTTTCTTTCTCTAGTCCTTTATCATAGTACAGGCCTGGAGAAAAATAATAAATAAACCATTTTAAATATTATATATATATATATATATATATATATATATATATATATATATATTATTTCAGGCGTGCATTTTAATACACTATAGGCTTCCATACCTTATACATTTTGGGTGTCTTGCATATCCTCGTTCGGGTTTATCTCCTACCCTGCAGGCCTTGCTATTATATTTTAAGTTAATTAGCAAGTATTACCTTCACCATACTAAGGTAAGTATAATTTGCATTGTGGGTACTAATCTATTTTTCTACATATTACACCTGGCCTACTGAATAGTCATCAACTATTGTTGGCTACTCAGAAGCATGCTACTTTAGTCGCAAATTGATTTGGATTCTTACTTGGGTGAGTAAAAGAGTAGAAATGTCTTTTCAAGGGGCCAAATACTTTCCCACAGAAGTGCGTGAGTACTTTAGGAAACATATTCAAAAACATGATGGTCCATATGAGCTTCCAGAGCCAGCAAACCCAGACAGTGGAAAAGAGAAGAGATTAATGGATGTTCTAAAACAAATTATAAATAACAAAAAGTATAGAACAAAGAAGAGAAAAAGTTTGGTCACACAAGCTGTTGTAGCCACAATAGGAGGCCTAATAGACTTAGTTGTAGAATTACGGCAGCATAATTTGGAAACAACAAATAAAATGGAGGAAGCAATGGACAAAAGGGATTGTTTAAAAATTGCAGCTTTGAGAACAACTACAATTGTGGGGGAACTAGAAAGGGAGTTAGGGGAAATAGAGGAACAGAGGGATGCTTATGGAATAAAAATAACAGAACTTCAAAACATAATAATGGACTATAAAAATAAAACAAAGTTAGAAGGGATAAAAGGAGTCAGAGACATTGCCAAAATATATCCAGATCTGGATATGTTCGTGGCACAAAATAAAGAACCAGTGCCGAAAATGAACCAAGATAGAAAAGATTTCTTATGTTATTCTGTTCCACAAGTAGATACCATACCACAAGCACCAGTTATTGTTTCAGAATTATTTAATGCAAGGCAAACACCTACAGGATTTTCTATGCAGACTCGACCGATGTCTATGGCAGATAAAGATAATTTCCAGAAATGGTGGGGAAGTATGCCAACTAACAACTTTAATACATTTACACATTGGTTTAAGAGGGGAGCAGATAGAGCTAAAAAAGGAGGTCTTAACTTAGAGGAATGGACAGAACTGTTAGAATACGCTATGGGTCCTTTGGCTAGTAGACTATTGGGATTTAATAACAGTGTGTCTGATCAGGCAGGAAGAATTGCTGCAACTAATTTCTATCTACTTAGCATAGAGAAAGAAATAGCAAATATTACCATGAGGCCAATAGATGGTCCTAGAGAGGTAGCTCAAAGGATATTTTTTTGGTATACTCTACGACAACCTCAACAGCCTCTAGTGCTGGGCTCACCAGAACATATAGCAAAAGTAATGGAAGCCCTTCCCCGGGAGTGTCAAGAATTTATCAGGCTTTTTGATCCAACACCAACAGACTTGGAAATGGTACTAACTAGAGCTGATACGTGGTGGATCAAGCATCCTTTCACAGAACAGGCCTGCTCTGTTTCAGCTGTAAGAACATTTAAGGTCGAGTCTGGTAGAGATATAGATGGTAATTGGAGAAACCAGACGTGGGATGTACCCCAGAACAAGAAGGATGATCAAAACTGGAGACCAAAACAGAACTTTGACAAAAGATGGAGAGATCCACCTAGGGACTATAGGAATAGGGATGGCAGCAACTGGAGGGCTAATCAGGAGGGAGAGAGAAACGGTAACATGGGCTATTCGGAACTCAGGAGACAGAAGGATAGGATAGAAGAGGAAAATCACATACTTAAAAACAAGGTAGCTGAGTCAGAGAAGAAATTGAAGGAAAGTGAGGCAAAGATGCAATATAGTGTTATAAAAGAGGGACGGAGTAGAAGTGAGTCACAATGACAAATCCCAACCCCTGCGCCTCAGCATCTCATTCACTCAGCTAATTTAACCATGGATGAGGCAGGTCGGCCTACCAGTTATACAGTCATCGCAGGGGTAGGGAAAAATATGTTGGTAGATACAGGAGCAGCAGTTACAATGACCAACAGGGTCAAAAATGGGGATTCTTCAGTAAGTAGTATGGGAGTTACTGGGAATCCACAGGAGGTTAGAGCAGGTCCAATTGATGTAGCAGTTGGAGAAAAAACAATACAAGTAGAAGCAATAGTGGGTTGGCCAGAGGAAATATTGGGAATAGAAGTTTTAAAAAAAGGAAATTTCATTGTAGATCTTGCCAATTTTTGTTTGTGGAAGACAGAAAAGGTGAATCAGGTAAGTACAGAGTTGACGAAAGGGGTTGTGCTCCCAATGGCATATATTGTCTCTCCGATAAAAAGTCTGAAAAAAAACAAACTGAAACTAGACGGACAACCAGAATGGCTGCAGAAGCTAATCCAAGACATACCTGTTTGGGCTACAGATAAATTAGACTGTGGAAGAATGAAAGGAATGGTCTTTTTGGAAGGAGGAGACCCACAATGGAAAAAGCAATATCCAGTCCCAAGAGAATCAGTGGCATCAATCACCAAGATGATAGAAATACTGGAGAAAAGTGGAATAATTAAATCTGGAAATGGGTATGCATGTAACTCACCATGTTGGCCTGTGAGAAAAGCTGTGTTAAAAGGGAATAGAGATGAAAAAGCAGCCTCATCATGGAGACTTACCATTGATTACAGGGCCGTGAACAAACTTGCAAAAAGAATGGCCCCTGTTGTTTTTGTTATGTATATGTTTCTAATGATGGAATCTAGTGTTCCCACAGAGCACGGCTGTATAAGAATGAAGATGCGTGTCAACAGAAGATTGTGGTGGATCCTTGTTCCAGGATGGATAAGTATAAGCTGTATCACAGTAGGAATGGGGAGACAGGCAATAAGGCCAGAAGATACCGCAAATAAGGGAGAGAGTTTGAAAAGATTGGAGTTACATTATGTTCAAGCAGATAGATTTATTTGGCCCAGGGAATTGGAAGTAAAAGAGGGTGGAGGGTTACAAGTAAACATTATTTTGCCACATAATAGTACCAGGGGATTAGCTCTTAGAGCTCCAATACAAGGGAGGTTTACAAATATTACAGTAGTAGTGAGTAACTTAACATTAGAAGAAGGTGGAGAATGGGACGCCGCAGTTATAGCTGCCCAGCCTGACCTAGAGGAATTCTGCAATTTTGATACTGGAAAGGGGTGTGTTCTAACAATAGATGAAGTATTTGTCTCTGTAAAGGAGCTGCAACGTTGTAAAGATCAGAAGAAGGTACCATGGCCAATAGGCGGATTGGTGGTGGTACCAACACATGAAACAGTTGTGCAAGGGGTTGGGTGGACTTACTACCCAATAATTCTAAATTTTAATGATTTTTCTATTCCTCCAAAGTGCACGGAATCACAGCGGCAGTGGTTTAAGCAAAGTATACAAGAGACCATCATTGAGTGGACCGGAGCAGGGAGTCGAGAAAAACGGGACACACTTGCAGCCCTTTTAGGAGGAGTCGGAACTGGATTGGGAGTTTGGAATTCAGCAGACATCATTGGACTGAACAGCAGGATAAATTCCCTTACTGATGGCATGGGACATGCTATGAAAACAGGTGGAGTAGCTGACTCCCTTATAGTGAGTAGACTGACAGACAATGTTGATGACATACACACCATTGCCAACAACCTGCATCTAGTTGAGGAAAATATTGCTTCCATTGCTAACAGCATTAAGAATGAAATAGTGGGAACTGCCATTTTCTGTTCTATGATTGGAGGAAAGCTGTTGGCAGATTTAAAGGAAACTATTAAAGACATCCAGGAAAACAAGTGGGCAAGACAAATCAATGCAACAAGGATTATCACGTCATTGAAAAGAAAAGGAGTGGACATCACTGAGGACAATCTTAAATACAGCTTTATTGAAGGCCCAGATCAATGGATGCCACATGGACTACAATCTGGGACAATAGGACTAATCCTGGCAATTCCCCGTTGGGAGGGGCAGGCAGAGCAACTGAACTTTATACATAGCATTGGCACGTTAAGTGATGGAATCTACAAGCAACACTTCCCATCAAAAAGACTGGCCACTATTACAGGATTGGAGATGGATGAAAGCTGTTGCAGGAAATCTCAACACCGATGGCTGTGCAGTTGTGTTTGGGAGAAAGGAGCTGAGGAGGATGGCTGGGTGCAGTTGATAAAAGAAAACCTGGTGCAAGAGGTGATCCGCATAGGGGACATTGCATGCTTTATCGGCCACTCTGAATATAGGACAGTTGATGAAATATGTTTGGTGGAAGAAGGGTCTTGTATCATGGTATTTCCATCAAGAAACCTTACCACTGAAATGATCAATTTTACTGCAAATGCAGATTGGACAAATTTGACAATGAAGCTTTTTACCTTGGAACTTCAGTCAGAGACACATCCAGTCCTACGAACACTGTCGCTGGTACTCATGTTCATTCAAGTATTAACGACAATTATAATAATATACTTTTGTGTGGCAATGAAACTTGCAAGGAGGATATATAATAATGTGTCTTTTTCCTCTTCTTTCTCTCTCTCATACATTCTTCAATAAAGTTTTACATTGCACATACATAAACATTTATCACACACTCTCACCTAAATTCTATAAATTCTGTTTTTTGTGTAATATGTGGATTGACAGCCATAGGAAAGTACAGGAGAACTTATGTCGCTGAGGGAACTATTCCGGAGGGACGGTGGGTTGAATTTCTCCTGTATATCAGGTTTTTGCTCCCACTAGGTTCTCCTGTACTAGAGGGATAACTAGAAAACTGAGCAACATCGAAGAAGAAAAAGTGAGGGAATGTGGTAACTTGTCTTCCTTGAATGGTAATTTAAACAGGCCTTTGTAGGAGGGCTGAGAATCTTTACTTCCCTCCCACAATTGCTAAAGGAAGTCATGGACAGGATGTGATGTAAATTACATCATCTCAACTAAGGATATATCCAGGCAGGAAACTGGTGCTTTTTCCTGTTTTCTTCCTTGATGGTGAGGGTGAGGAGGTGATGTCAATGGTCTGACCGTGGGTAAGATCAAGCGTTTGGGGAAGGGAATTACTATATATATATAGGTAGATAGATTTAAAAGGGGGTGTTGCTCCGTGGGTCTGGGCTGTTGTGTTTGTAATACATTTATAGTATTGTGTTATCTGCCTTTTAATAAATACCTTTTAATGTAGACGAACCTTGTGTAATATTAATTTGGTGATACACCACAATGACCTGCATTAACCAGTTGTTGCAGGGGTCCATAGGGGACCCTGCAGCCCCCCCCCCACACATTAATCCCTTGCAGCGGAAGGGTCCCGGATCGGCATCGATCAGGCTCCTGCTGCATTTAAAAAATGTAAATTACCCGCTGCGGCTTCTTAAAGGGCGTGCGGCATACTATTAGCCAATCCCGGCCGCGGCACCTAAAATGAACCCCCCTCTATGCTGGGGGTCCCCATAGGGACCCCCGCAGCTCGCCCACATTACCCCTTTGCAGCGATTTCCAGATTGGCGGATCCTTAAAGGACCGTAAAGGTCCTGAAAGGACCAGCGATACAAATAATTAAGCCATGCTGTGGGGGGTACTATAAGTAACGCCCAGGCAACTAAAATTAACCCCATCACTCATGTGGCTCTATACAGAGCCCCATGAGCCCTTACTTAACCCCATAACTCATGGGGGTCAATACAGACCCCCATAATCCCTTAATTAACCCTGTCACTCATGGAGGTCAATACAGACCCCCATACGCCTTAATTAACCCTGTCACTCATGGAGGTCTATACAGAGCCCCATGAGCACTTAAATTAACCCTATAACTCATGCAGCTCTATACAGAGGCCCAACAGCACTTCAATTAACCATATAACTCATGGGGTTCTATACAGAGCCCCATGAGACTATAATTGCCTCCCTCAGTCCAATAGGGATCTATATAGACCCCTATAGGACACTATTTACCTCTAGGTTAACCCTAAAAGTTCTATGAGGTTCTCCAGGACCCTCATGACAAAGTCTAAGCACTACATTACACTATTAACCCTAACTATACGCCATTAACCCATACTAAACCCTATCTAACCCTAACTGGGCCAATCTAACACTAATTGGGCCTATTTAAACCATTCTGGGCCTAATAACCCTAACTGGTCCTATTTAACCCCATCTAGCCCTATTTAATCCCATCACTTATGAGGGTCTATACAGACCCCTGTAACCCTCCATCTAACCACATCCCTTATGGAGGTCTAGACCCCCATAAGCCTCTAGTTAACCCAATCAGTCCCATAAGGGTCTATGCAGACCCTCATAGGACAATTAGAAGCCTATAATTAACTTCATAAGTGCCATGAGGGTCCTCCAGGACCCCCTATGACACTAAGTACAAACACTATACTACACTATTCCATCCCAATAACCCATTAAATCTATCCTAACTCCTTCTCCCCTAACCTAATAACCCATACCTACCTAACACTACCTACATAACCCCCTATTTAACCCTAACCCTACTAATTAGATAAAATAAAAAACCTAAGGTACACAAAATAAAAAAAAACTAAGATACACAAAATAAAAAAAACACTACAACCCCCCCTTCCTCACTACATAAAATTAACAAAAAACATTACACACCTCCAAAGGAAAAGACATACACAAATACATAACATTACAGTCATAAATACATTATAAATATACACCTAACTACAATACATTTCTTCCTATATATACCTAACCCCCAATCTAAACATCACCCCCTATCTATACCCAACCCCCAATCTAAAAATCACCCCTATCTATACCTAACCCCCAATCTAAACATCACCCCCTATCTATACCTAACCCCCAATTTAAATATCACCCCCTAGTTACACTTAACCCCCTAAATCTAAGCTAAAATAGAATAAATAAAACCACTTACCTTTGCAGATGTCCCTTCTGATCGCACCCCCTAGGAGTCTAAACTCAGGTTTTACTGATGTCATGATGACGAGCTCATTTACTATTGGCTAAATTGTGACTAAATTGTTACTTACCAGCTTGATTAAATGATCATAATCATGCCCTGAAATGCTACTTACGTGTTTATGGTTTGCATGTTCGGACTGTGAGCCTGTAATTGCAGGCTTGAGCAATTAAATACATCTGTAACTGTAGCCAATTTCTAAACGCAGACATATGTGCTGTGTGAAGATAATTACAGGCTTGAAATTAAATGGGGGCCTGTATTATTTGTGTTTGGGCCCAAAACTTTTTTCCAAATCTTTTACAGGTGCATCATGTCACCTTTAAGGTAAACAGAGCACAGCTGATTTCCTTTGTCTAAAAGAACATGTTTTACACATTAGAAAATATTATTGTTGCCTAAAAAATATTTAGTAAAACTAACAGGAAGTGCCTCTCTCTGCACAGAGCATATCATTTTGTGTAAGTCTCATTGGCAGACAAGTTAGTCTTACAGCTATGTTGCTGTTTGTTTTTTTGACAAATAAAACCATCCCTAGCAAAAAACAAACACTGTTCCTCATTAGCAAACAAAGAACATAAAGCTCCCCTTGGTATATTTCTTGGTGGATTTCTTTATTAATAAAAATATTTAATTTTTATAAACTATCGTATTAGCTTTGAGTATTCATAGGGGTCTATACGACTCAAGTACTCAGCTTCTCCGTGAACCTTGTAGTTCATGAATAAAAACACACCCATAGAGTGACTCCTCACTCTACCTCACGTGAAACAGACAGCAAGATCCAGTTCCTGGACCAGTTGAACCAGCTACCGGTGTGTTATCCATCAGGAGAGGGACTTCCTGTCGAGTGACTGAAATACCTCATACCATGAGGTTAGGACATGTGACTAGGCATTTTTACCTACATTCTATATATTTATCTACTTTAGCATTTATTTGCACTAGGTTTTGCGTCTCTTTCCCTCACTTTCCTCTCTTTCATTGATTTTACGCTTACCACGTGAACGGTGCCGTCTGAGGGGGCAGCAATTTCTCCATTATACCAATTCCATCAAGGAGGACCCCCTATTACCTGGGACTATCTATGGCTTATCGCCCTCCTTTAATCCACAGGACTAATTGGACATATTGGACCTTTTTGGACTAAGGTACCGTGAGTCCCCATATCAATCGGGGATATATGGGACAGTACTTAAATGGCTGTATAACATCCAACTATTTCTTTGTTGTACTTTGGGCGTATATTGACTCTGAAGCGCTCCGGTTTTTAGACCTTTCATTGGTCTTAATTTTTGTTTGTAGGGATGGAGATCAGGCTCTTTTTTTTTTTTCTTAAAATGTTTAGTTTTTAATTCAAATGAGGCGCCCCTCACTGAGGATCACCTGCAGGCACCTTCCTAAGTTGCCTAATGATAGATCCGGCCACGTTTACACAATACTATATATATATATATATATATATATATATATATGTTTGCATAGACCTTCTTGGGACTCCAAAGGGACCTAACATTACCCCTATATTGGGGTCCCTGTATGGTAAGTAGAAATTCCACTCATACATGAGTTTATTCTTGCAATTCATCTTTTATAATTTTTATTATTTTATTTGTATTTTTTTCAGTAATTTATTTTTCTGTAATAATTTTTAGTGATAGTTTTTTAACTTTTGTATGTTCTTTATTTAATTATGGGTTGGGTAGTGACAGTGACTGTGGGGATCTTGAGGATCTTGATAGTATGTCATGGGAGTTTGAAGGGACATCCATGGTATAGAAGTTAATGTTAGGTCCCAGGGGGATTCATAAGCACTCTAATGGTACAAAAGGTTCATGTTAGGTACCAAGGGAGTCCATAAGGTTAATTGTAGGTATCATATGGTCCGTAAGAACAACAATATTTTTTCTTTAGATTATACATTAGTTTTAGATGATACTTTGATTACCATAGGGGGCCATAGGGATGAGGCAAAAAGGGGCCTGAGGTGTTGAGGGGGATACAAGGGGATACCTGGGCTCAGAGGAGGTAGCGGCTATCAGGTTGGGATCCTTAGGGGTTACCCAGGCTCAAAATTGGGATGGATTGGAGCAATCAAGCCTTAAATAATTACTGTATATACTCGAGTATAAGCCGACCCGAATATAAGCAGAGGCACCTATTTTACCACAAAATACTGGGAAAATGAGTGACTCGAGCATAAGCCGAGAGTGGGAAATGTGCTGCCCCCTGTGTCCCTCTTGTGCCCTCTGTGTCCCCCTCTTGTGTGCCCTTTTCTTGTGTCCCCCCTCTCTCTCCCCTGTGTCTCTTCTCCCCTCTCCCTCCCCTGTGTCTCTTCACCCCTCTCCCTTCCCTGTGTCTCTTCCCCCTCTCCCTTCCCTGTGTCTCTTCCCCCCTCCCTTGTCACCCTCCTCAATCCCCCTCCTCATTCTCAATCTCCCTCCTCAACCCTCTCCTCAACCCCCCTCCTCATCCTCAACCCCCTCCTCATCCTTAACCCCCTCCTCATTTTCAACCCCCTCCTCAACCTCCCTCCTCAACCCCCCTCCTCATCCTCCCTCCTCATCCTCAACCTCCCTCCTCAACCCCCTCCTCATCCTCAACCCCCCTCCTCATCCTCAACCACCTCCTCATCCTCAACCTCCCTCCTCAACCCCCTCCTCAACCCCCCTCCTCATACTCCCTCCTCATCCTCAACCTCCCTCCTCAACCTCAACCCCCTCCTCAACCTCCCTCCTCCTCCTCCACCCTCTCCTCATCCTCAACCCCCTCCTCATTCTAAACCCCCCTCCTCAGTTTAACCCTCTAAATACGTCCCCTCTCATTTTCCCCTCACTTACCTTGATTGACTGAGAGATATTAGAAGGATCACACTTTGTTTATAGTGATTTATTTGAAAACATTTTTATGAAAAACTAATTTGTGACCAAATAAAAATGAAACGATCATGTGCAAAAATGCAAATATTTCTCTTTATTATCTCTTTATTCTCTTTATTATCACACCCTCCTAAAAACAAAACATTAATTACAAAGGTTTTGCAGATTAATACCTATTTGTGAAACCTCATACACTTTATTTGTAATCATATCGTTAAATAATTATTATTTTATGTTTTTATCACTGTCTCTAAAATATTATATCATCATTTCTTGGTCGGTCAAAAGAGACACACATTTTGCTGACATCACAATGTCATCTCCATAGATTTCTAACATCATTGTCATCCACTTGAACATCACATCATTGTCTCAACGGATTTGTATCTTGACATAATTTTGCCATTATCCTGACATCAAACCCAGGCTTTCATGATATTTTGTTGACACTACATGTTGTCTTGAGTGTCTCTCTAAGGACAGTTTTGATGCTCTTGTGACATTTTGTTTCATGACAAAATTATCAATGAAAAAAGATATAGGTTGCTGAGTTCAGATTTTATCTGCCATCTTGGTGGGCATTTTGGTCTCAAATGTTAACATGCCCTTGTAAACTAGATTTCCAAGACAAGTTGTTCCCTTCACTGCTAAATTTTAATTTTATTTTACAAGTCCCAAGGCTTGCTATAAAGTTTTTATATGGTAACTCCTGATACTAGTTCTTATTTACAGCACCACACCACATGGAAGCCTCAATTCAAAAATAAAGATCCTTGAAGTGTTTTAGGGTTAATAAAACCATAGGGGCTAGAAGTCATTCAAGTTTAATGTGCTTGTGAAATTTAGCGGTATATTGAGTAGAAAGATAGCCTTCTGGAAAGTGCATAACACAAATGCAAAGCCTCACTAAGCTTAGCAGAGGCTGCTGTCTGGTTCTTTGATTCTCTACTAATTTCCCAACAGAAACCATTACTTCACAGGCCCTGCAAAGTTTAGTCAGTTTTGGCCAAGGTTTCTACAGAGAAAGCATAGTACTCAATTTCAAAAAGCTTTATGTGGCTTACAAGAACATTGTAATGTCTGAAATGCTCATATTAAACTATTTCAAAGTTAAAAATAGATTGAAAATTCAAGTAGCAATATGCAATCTTTTTTTTTTCTTATAAAATATACATTATTTCAGTAACAAGTTACAATTCAGCACTTGCATATCTATAGTAGAGAAATAAATTGTTCATATTTTCAAAATTTTCTCTAATATAGGTGTAACATTTGTGTTAATCAATATGTCTGCTTGCTGGTGTTTACTTATGGAAGGCTGATTTTGTGAACACTCTTCTTGTTCAGTATACAAATATGATTACCATTAAAAATAGTCTGTGGCTTTTAAGGGGAGTAAACCTCAGGCCAAAGTAAAATTCCAAGCCGGAGGTCATGACCTTGAGTATTGATCGAGCCTCTCTAATTTCCACAGCTTGCTGAGGCTTGTTCTTCCAACCTGCTGGTGTACATTAGAGCAGAAATCCATAACACAGCCATGTTCATCCAAGCACAGGAAGAAACTAAATTAAATGTTAAAAAACAATCTGAGGATGGAGTTGGAGACAATTCATCATGATCCCAGATGTCAGGTAGGTAGGATGACCAGCAGTTCCTCAGCCAGTAGAACCCATACATATTAGGGAAGGGCCACAATGTCTCATTTGTCAGGTACTGAGTGTTTTGTCTTGAAACCATTAAACAAAGATTCAGGAAAGCTGAGCTACAGTATGTGCCATTGCCCCATATAGTAATGTATGGGTCACACATATATATATATATATATATATATATATATATATATATATATACAGAAAACAGAATCCAAATAAATTTCTCATCATTTACCCAGTAATGTAACATTTGTTTTTTGCTTTTTCCATGCTAACATTATGCTTTTCTCATAATTGAACATAATTATCACTGTGGGTGTCTCAATATTTAGTAGCATGTAAACTAAATTCACAAGATAATGGTAGTAAGATAATGTGTCTATATATTTCTCTATTATGTAAGTATTAACAACAAACTGGATAAAAACATTGTATCGTTTTCCTTCTGACCTTCTATATTTTTTTTAAAGACCAGCTCCATTAATTTTGTACGTCACAAGATGGAGGGTGAGTCAGTGATAGTAAATGATAACAATGAAAGCTCATTTCTCATTTCCTGTGGGAGCTGTGGTTCATATATTAATGCTATCTCTTTCATTGTGAAAACTGTGTTAGGTTGTTAGTCAGTTTAGCACCGTTTTTAATGACCAGGATGGCCATTTTTATTGTAGATGTGTCAAATTATCCCCCCTGTGTAAAGAACATTCATGAATATTATTCCTTTGGGTCCAACCTACTTAGGCAAGATGTTGCTTTGGGCAAAATCTAAAAGTAAAAGGGACTGATATCTATTCCAAAACTGTGAAACATACATTAGAGAGATTAGAATAAGCAGCTTTAAGGAGACATTTGTCAATAAGCTCATGCCAATCCATGGTATGAGATCACTGTATACTTCATGCAGATGCTATCATGACATTTTTTACCAGCAGGCATTTAACTATTTTATGAAAAACATAGAAGTACACTAACACATAGTTCATTAGTTCATTAGCTTGCAGATCAACAAATGGACATTGCACTGCTTCCCACAGGCTTTTACTGCTAAACAAGTACAGTATATATATATATATATATATATATATATATACATATATATATATATATATATATATATATATATATATATATATATACGGTATATATATATATATATATATATATATACTAGCGACTTGTCCATCAAAAATGACGGGGCAATAAAATCTTGTCCATCAAAAATGACGGGGCAATGAAATTGTAATTCTGCTAATGCTGTTTGCCACAGAAAGTAAGTGTTTTGGTTGTGTGAGCACCTTGGGCGCTCATTGCGAGCCTCTCGGTTGGTGTATTTTTTATCAGAGCCGCTTTTGCGCTCATTGTAAGTCTGCGCTGATCTCATTTTGTCGCTCATTGCGAGCCTCTCCCCTGGTGTACTTTGTGTCCTCTGAACACCGTTGGCGCTCCTTGTGAGGTGCGCTGTGAAGGAGTTTGTCGTTTATTGCGATCTTGTGGTGTTTTTTTTTTTATGTTTATGTATTTTTTAACGATAATTAATTATTAAAATGATAAATTAATATACTTTCCGTAATTGTAATTAATATATGCAGCAAAAAATGTGCTGAAGAGCTAACAATCTGTTTTGATGTTCCTGAAGCATACAATGTAGATTTGCACTGTTGTTGAGTTGAGGTGTAAGTGTCAGCAATGTGTGCAGTGTGTAGTGTAAACTAGGTGTGCACGAGGGGAAGCCGTTTGTTTAGCTCGGTACTTCCGCATTGTGTAAGTTAGTGTTGTAAAATGGCGGCAATTGTGTATGTGGTAGGCGGGTGTGGATGATTTTATGTCCTTGCTAATAGTGTATTTTGTAGCTTGTACGGGTTTGTGTAAAAGTTGTATGTGCCTGGCGGTGTTGTGCGGGTTTAGGGGTCGTGTAGCCTAGTTTTCGTTTGCTTCGCCTGCCATTTTTTCTCTTGGGGGATTTTCGAGTGACTAAACTCTGTAAATTGGACTTAAATTTGCATGCGACCGCACTCCCAGACGTCCTGGCTATCCCCCCTTTGCTGTGTGTAATGTTTTTTTATTAATTTTTTGTTTGTATTTTGTGTGTTTTTCATGTTTTTCGCTGTGCGCAGTTTGGCCGTTAAGTTCGTATTTTGCGACCTAGTAATTTTGCATTTTTGTACCTCGTACGTCCTTGTCAAAAGTCATACGTGCCTGGCTGTTATTTGCGGGTTTTGGGTTGTGTAGCCTCGTTTAAATTTTTTTTGCCCGCCATGTTTTTTCTCGCTTAGCCGATTTCCAAGTTCCAAAACTCCTTAAATTCGACTTTAATTGGGGAGCAACCTCACTGGCAGATGTTGTGGCTGTCCTTCCATGCTGTGTGTGTGTTTATTCATTTTTTTATTTGGAAGTGTTTTTGTTGTTTGTGGATGTCCGCGTTACGGCTGTTAATTTCGTATTTTTGCGAGGTTGTAATTTTTTTTTTCTAAGTCCTGCTGCTCGTATTTTTTGGTGTAAATCCGTATTTAGTCCGTGTTATTGTTTTTTTTTCTAAGTCCTGCGTCGTGGTTGTTTTATTTCAAAGTTTTGTTTCTCTGGGTTGTTTTTAACCGCGAGTGAGGTGCCGTAGAGCCTCCGCAAATGTGGCCCCTTGCTTCGCGAAAGGGTCCGCATTTGCGTCCCGAACTGCATCCCTCGCTTCGCAAGGGACGCAGTTCTTGTGAGCTTGCTTTGCGAGTACGCAAAGCATGACGACGACTCGCAGTTTGACAACTATTACTGTATATGTGATATATATATATATATATATATATATATATATAGTGCCTTGCAAAAGTATTCAACCCCATTGGCATGTTTCATGTTTTGTTGCCTCACAACCTGGAATTAACATGGATTGTTTGAGGATTTGCATCATTTAATTAACAGAACATGCCCACAACTTTGAAGATGTTTTTTTATTGTGAAGCAAACAAAAAAAACAAACAGAAAAAGTAAATGTGCAAAACTATTCACCCCCCATAAAGTCAATACTTTGTAGAGCCACCTTTTGCGGAAATCATAGCTCCAAGTCGCTTTGGATAAGTCTCTATGAGCTTGCCACATCTTACCACTGGGATTTTTGCCCATTCCTCCTTGCTAAACTGCTCCAGCTCCTTCAAGTTAGATGGTCTGCGCTTGTGAACAGCAATCTTTAAGTCTGACCACAGTTTTCGATTGGATTGAGGTCTGGGCTTTGACTAGGCCATTCCAACACATTTACATGTTTCCCCTTAAACCACTCAACTGTTGCTTTAGCATTGTGTTTGGGGTCATTGTCCTGCTGGAAGGTGAATCTCCGTCCTAGCCTCAAATCACCCACAGAGTGGTACAGGTTTTGCTCAAGAATATTTAGTATTTAGCACTATCCATCTTTCCTCAACTCTGACCAGTTTCCCAGTCCCGGCTGCTGATTATGTTCTTTGGGTGATGTGATGCGATGTGAAGACATAGTGTTTTCTTTGATGGCTGAAAAGTTAAATTTTAGTCTTATCAGACCAGAGCACCTTCCTCCATACATTTTGGGAGTCTCCCACATGCCTTTTTGCAAACTCAAAACGTGCCATTTTGTTTTTTGCGTAAAGTAATGGCTTTCTTCTTGCCTCTCTGCCAAAAAGCCCAACTCTATGGAGCGTACTTTCTCTTGTCGTCCTATGTATAGATACTCCAGTCTCTGCTGTGGAACTCTGCAGCTCCTCCAGGGTTGCTTAAGGTCTCTGTGCTGACTCTCTGATTAATGTCCTCCTTGCCCGCTCCATGAGTTTTGGTGGGCAGCCGTGTCTTGGCAGGATTGCTGTTGTGTCATATTATTTCCATTTGGTTATGATAGATTTGATGGTGCACCTGGGGATCATCAAAGATTTGGATATTTTTTTATAATCTAACCCTGACTTGTACTTCTCAACATTATTGTCCCTTACTTGTTTGGAGAGTTCCTTGGTCTTGTTGGCAGTGTTTGGTTAGTGGTGCCTCTTGCTTAGGTGTTGCAGCCACTGGGGCCTTTCAAAAAAGATGTGTATATGTAATGACAGATCCCGGCAGGGCTGGTGAGGGGAATGGAGGTGCCGGGTTATGAAGAGAGACTAACCAAATTAAACTTATTTTCTCTAGAAAAATTGTGTCTAAGAGGAGATATGATTACCTTATATAAATACATCCAGGGTCAGTATAAAGATTTGTCAAGGGAGCATTTTGTGCCAAGAGGTTATCAACTGACAAGAGGACATCCTTTAAAGCTAGAAGAAAAAAGATTCCACCTTAAAGATAGAAAAGGGTTCTTCACAGTAAGGGTGGTTAATCTGTGGAATTCTCTACCAGGGGAGGTGGTGACAGCGGATTCGATAGATAACTTTAAAAGGGGACTGGATTTATTTATAATTAAAAAGAGAATTCAGGGTTATCATGGATAATTAGAGAGGCAGTATTGATTCAGTGAGAAGTCCGGTCGCCGGTGTCTGGGATTAGGGGGGAATTGATTTTTTAATACAACTAATTAATTAATAGTTAATCTGCATATTGCAGATTAGAGGAGATCTTAAAAGGTTGAACTTGATGGACTGAAAGTCTTTTTTCAACCTTAAATACAATATAACTATGTAACTATGTGACACTTAGATTGCACACAGGTGGACATCATTTCACTAATTACCGTATTGGTCTGAATATAAGCCGCACCCGCTTATAAGCCTTTAAAATGCAAGGGGAAAAAACAGAAAAAAGATAGTACTCAAATACAAGCCACACCCTTAAAATTGGAGAGAAAAAGACAAAAGTAAAGTCGATTTATGGAATAAATAGTGATTTTATTTTAACATATACTGTACCATATACGGTATCCAGTATTTGGAAAACATTATACTGTAACTCTTTAGGCAGGTTGTCAATATTATGGTAACATCAACAGAAAGTTCAGGAAACATGAAACATAAGGTAACAAGGAAACTTTTTACTATTCACAGTCATCACTGGTGTCACTACTGATTTCGTCACCAGTATTCGCTTCATCACTGTCACTGTTATATTCATTCTCCTCCCATAGCAAGTTGTCCTCGCTATCATCCAATGCATTGAACACGCAGCATTTTTTTAACCCCCTGATGATGGAGTTAGTAGAAATACTTGACCATGAATTTATAATCCATTGGCACAGGAGTGTCACTGACGGCTTCTTAATCTTGCCAGATGGTGTAAGAGCATGATCCCCTTCTCGAAGCCAATCTGAATACTGCTTGCATAGGTTGTCTTTGAACCGCTTGTTGACAATGACATCAAGCACTTGTAGCTTTGAAGTCATGCCACCAGGCATAACAACAAGGTCTGTCTTCTGTGCAGCAACTTTAGTCTTCACTTCAGGAGTGAGATGACCCTTAAAAGCATCCAAGACTAGCATGGCTCTCTTAGTGAGCAGTGCTCCAGGTCTGCAGTTCTAAACTACAGACAACCAGTCAACCATCAGTTCAGTTGTCATCCAGCCTTTTTCCTGGCAACAAATCACTAGGCCATCAGGAATGCTTTCTTTGGGCAAAGTTTTTTGCTTCAGAATAACATAGGGGGGTAACTTTCCTCCATCAGCAGTGACAGCAAACATCATTGTTTTTCTGAGTTTTTCATTGCCAGTTGTTCTTAAAAAACTTTTTGCCCCTTTCTGGTTTACTGTTGTATTGCTTGGCATGTCAAAAAATACGGGGGTCTCGTCAGCATTGCCCATCTGGTCTAATGGGTAGGAGTGACGCTGCCGCAATTGGATGACATACCGCTGGAAGCTAGTCAGTTTCTCCTCAAAATTTGCCGGCAGTTTCTGTGCCAATGAAGTGCTTCGTTGAAGAGCGAGACCCTTTCTCTGCATAAAACGACGGTACCAACCAATGCTTGCACAAAATTCCCTCTTATTTATTTTTAAGGTCTTTGCAAGTTCTAAGGCTTTCAGCTGGATTACTTCACGAGAAATTGGCATCCCATCTTTTCTCATATCTTGAATGTAGGAATAAACCCCAGCTTCAAGTTCTGGATATTTGACTTGTTTTGGTCCCCTGAAAGATTTTCTGGTGGAAACTGAATTTTTAAATTTCTCCTCTGAGGCAACCCAACGTCGCACATTGGATACATCCAAGCCATATTTTTTTCCAGCCTCTCTGTTGCTTGTTGTCTTTTTCATAATTAACAACTGCAATTTTGAAGTTTGCAACATAATTATGCCTCACTCCTAGGCTTGTTGATGCTTTTCTCTCCAAGTGATCAGCCATTGCAAGAAACAGGCTTTCTAACATGTACTTTAACTTCTTTTGCAGGTTACAGGCCTTACAGGATGCTAGAATCACTAAAACCGGAAATTGGTATTCAATTGCAACAATTTAGTCACATGCGCGCAAATCGGCACCCTTAACGCGCAAATCGGCATTAATTTTGCGATCCCGAATACACGCGTAACTCAAATCTCGCAAATCGGCTGTCATTTTTTCACGGTTGCGAATATAAGCCGCACCCTTAACTCGCAAGCTCAAAAATCGGAAAAAAGGTGCGGCTTATATTCGGACCAATACGGTATGTGACTTCTGAAAGTAATTGGTTGCACCAGAGCTTTTTATGGGCTTCATAACAAAGGGGGTGAATACATACGCACATGCCAATATTCTGTTTTCTATTTCTAAAAAATGGTTTTATGTACATATTTTTCTAATTTCACTTCACCAACTTAGACTATTGTGTTCTGATCCATCACATATAATTCAGATTAACTAAACATTGAACTTAAGGCTGTAATGTAACAAAATAGGTAAAAAGTCAAGGGGGGTGAATACTTTTGCAAGGCACTGTTTATATATATATATTTTTTTTTCCTATATAAACATTTATGTCCTGCACTTTGGGGCCTTATGAGGGTCTCTTTCTACCTGTATTTATATTTATGTATCAATCTGTGGGGTCCTGTGATAGGATGTCTTTACCTTCACTTTTGGTTCGATATATGTGCTGCTCACAGTATGTGGGACGATTTTCTAGCTCTCTGATTTGCTCCTGGAAGTGCACATGCCACCATAGGAAGTGATGTAATTAAGTTACGCAATTGCGCCATTTTAGCTTTAAATAGGTGAGGCAAGCCATCTAGGCTTCCTGCATATAGCTATTTATATAGTTACTAATTTTTCTTTTATTATTTATACATTGAGAAAGCCTGTAAGATCGGTTGAAATGCCTCCTTTAATCCACAGGACTAATTGGACATTTTGGACTAAGGTACCGTGAGTCCCCATATCAATCGGGGCTATATGAGACTATATATTGTATTGTATATTTTAATTTTTTTGTATATATTGTATAATATCAAACTATTTCTTTGTTCTACTTTGGGCCTATATTGACTCTGGAGTGCTCCACTTTTTAGACCTTTCATTGGTCTTATTTTCTGTTTGTATATATATATATATATATATATATATATATATATATATACCGTATCTCACAAAAGTGAGTACACCTGTAATATTTGTGTAAATATTTTATTATGTCTTTTCATGTGACAACACTAAAGAAATAACACTATGCTACAATGTCAAGTAGTAAGTGTACGGTCTGTATAACAGTGTAAATTTGGTCGACCATGTGGAGGCCTGTTCTGAGTGGAACCTGTCCTGTGAAACCGCTGTATGGTCTTGCCCATCATGCTGCAGCTCAGTTTTGGGGTCCTGTGATAGGATTTCTTTACCTTAACTTTTGGTTTGATATATGTGCTGCTCACAGTATGTGGGACGATTTTCTAGCTCTCTGATTGGCTCCTGACCCGATTTTCTGTCTCTCTGATTGGCTCCTGAGTCTCATAGCAACAGAGAAACCAGAAGTGATGTTCTTTTATTCCCATTTTATATAGTTAAGGTTTATAAGCCTGTGTATGAGCACTTTTATTATCCCTTTATGGTGGCGTCACCCTTCTTTTACTGTGCACACACTGTTAACAAGTGGCCATTTTTTTCAGCCTTCTGATTGGCTCCTGGTTTCTTAGGAATAAGGAAACAGGAAGTGCACATGCCACCACAGGAAGTGATGTAATTAAGCTACGCAATTGCGCCATTTTAGCTTTAAATAGGTGAGGCAAGCCATCTAGGCTTCCTGCATATAGCTATTTATCTAGTTACTAATTTTTCTTTTATTATTTATACATTTAGAAAGCCTGTAAGATCGGTTGAAATGCCTCCTTTAATCCACAGGACAAATTGGACATTTTGGACTAAGGTACTGTGAGTCTCCATATCAATCGGGGATATATGAGACTATATATTGTACTGTATATTTTAATTTTTTTGTATATATTGTATAATATCGAACTATTTCTTCGTTCTACTTTGGGCCTATATTGACTCTGGAGTGCTCCACTTTTTAGACCTTTCATTGGTCTTATTTTCTGTTTGTATATATATTGTATATATATTTATATATATTTGTATTGGACAAACGACTTATTTATAATGACGAGCTTTCGAGAGGCTAAGCCTCCCTTTATCAATTCTCAAGCAATACTACATGAGATGGAACCGTCAGTTTGAATAATAAAAGCAGATGCAGAGAGAGTGGAAACAGCATCTGACATCATCAGGTAAATTCAAATATGGGGAATAAACACAACATAGCAAAGGAAACATATATACACATATTATATACACATATACATCAATATATACATGAAAAAGCAGAGCACTGTAGTCCACAGTGATATCTTTCCTGTTGGACAAACACCTCACTAAGAGTGCTAAGTCTGTTATTGTAGAAGAAGAAAAAAAATCACATGAAATTCTGATAATGTGTTAGAAAGCCCAAATCTATATTAAGTCCTGTGTTTTTAGTGTTGAAGAATGTGATCATCTTTATTTTAAATGCTTTTCTCTCTTGGATGCTTTTAAATTTTCCTCTGAGTATTTTGACTTTTAAGTTTTGGATGAAGTGATCATTCTGGCTAAAATGGTGTCCTACTGGGCTACAATAACTGCCTTGATTATGTTTTATTATTGAATGCCTGTGTAAATTCATCCTTAAATGCATTTTTTGGCCAGTTTCTCCAATGTAACAGCCTGTGTCACATAAAGTGCATTGTATCATATAAACCACATTTGACGATGTACATGAATATGATCGTTTGATTTTATAGGTTTTGTTGTTATGTGTGGCTGTATCATCATTACAAATGTGTTGGCATAATTTACAGGCACGTTTGTTACAAGGTTTAGTTCCATTTTTTGTATTCAGTTGTTCATTGGCCAATTTTCTGCTGACAAGTTTTTGTTTCAGGTTTGGTGGTTGTTTAAATGCAAGGATGGGAGGTTTTGGGAATATATTTTTTAATTCAGTATCTTCAATTAGTAATGGTTGTAAATCTTTAATTATTTTCCGAATTTTCTCTAAAATTGGATGGTATGTGGTCACTAGAGGTATACGTGAAGTAGTTTCTTTTGTTTTGTAGTTTAATAGTTGTTCTCGGGGTATTTTGATGGCAGTTGATATTTTTTGGGTAATAATACAGGGTTTGTAACCCTTTTGTTTGAAAGATTCAGACAGAGTTTTTAAATTTTTATCACGGTCTCCAGTGTTTGAGCAAATCTGATGGTATCTAATAGCTTGACTATGGATGATGGCTTGTTTGGTGTGGGAGGGAAGGAAACTGGAGCTGTGTAGGTAATTACATCTGTCTGTAGGTTTCCTATATAAAGATGAGCGGAGAGTGCCATTGGTGATGGATATAGTAGTGTCTAGAAAGTTTACCTGTTCTGTGGAGAAATCCATTTTAAGTTCCATTTTGGACATTTCCACTTCGGTGTGTATTCACTTTTGTTTCCAACGGTTTAGACATTCATTTCTTTGTATTGAGTTATTTTGAGGGGACAGCAAATTTAAAATGTTATACAGGCTGTACACTTACTACTTTACATTGTAGCAGAGTGTCATTTCTTCAGTGTTGTCACATGAAAAGTTATAATAAAATATTTACAAACATATGAGGCGTGTACTCACTTTTGTGAGATACTGTATATATATATATATATATATATATATATATATATATACACATACATACAGGTAGACCTCATTAACTCTACACCTTTCAACACTGATTCAATATAGCGTATGTTTGCCCACCTTTCCCCTATTAACGATTTGCCTCATTATAACACTGCTGGGAATTGCCATTAGTTTGGAGGAAAAGTCATATATACAAAAATAAAGTTTGTATTTCTGTGCACGTACCGTATGTGTTATGTATTCTGTATTTTACAAGTTAATATAAAAATATGGTAACTTTAAATTTAATTAAGCTTCTGTATTCTTGGTCACGAGCTCCCCTATGCTTATTTACCTATGTTAAAATGTCCTTGTTTAACACTGTTTCACTCAGTTTTCCAGGAATGCATCTACAGCGTTAAAGGGTTATACCTGTAGATGTATTGTTTCTGCACATCATAAATCACATACCAATATGATGAGTATGTATGACAAAATATGCCACAAGCATAAACAAGGACAGAGTTGTATAAAACATGCTTGCACAAATCCTGTTTGAAGAGGTTACAAAAATATTAAAGTAGTGTAGGAAACTTTTACTCTAGATCCAGTCAGTGAGACTTATGATGAGCATCTTCAAAAGGAAGCAAACAGATGAGGTGCCCAATTAGAGGATCTACACCCAGCTGGAGTAGATAATGTGATTTAGAGATGGCATACTCTTATAGACATATACAGAATGCATTCCGTTGCCTAGGCATATTTTTATATACAGTTTATTGTGAAGCAAGCAACAAATAGAACAAAATAACAGTAAAAGTCAATGTGCATAACTATTCACCCCCCTAAAGTCAATACTTTGTAGAGGCACCTTTTTGCCGCAATCACAGCTCCAAGTCGCTTTGGATAAGTCTCTATGAGCTTGCCACATCTTACCACTGTGATTTTTGCCCATTCCTCCTTGCAAAACTACTACAAATCCTTCAAGTTGGATGGTTTGCACTTGTGAACAGCAATCTTTATGTCTGACCACAGAATTTCTATTGGATTGAGGTCTGGGCTTTGACAAGGCCATTCCAACACATTTACATGTTTCCCCTTAAACCACTCAAGTGTTGCTTTAGCAGTGTGTTTGGGATCATTGTCCTGCTGGAAGGTGAACCTCCGTCCTAGCCTCAAATCACGCACAGAGTGGTAAAAGTTTTGCTCAAGAATATCCCTGTATTTAGCACCATTTATCTTTTCCTCAACTCTGACCAGTTTCCCAGTCCCACTGCTTAAAAACATCCCCACAGCATGATGCTGCCACCACCATGTTTCACTGTGGGGATGGTGTTCTTTGGGTGATGTGATGTGTTGATTTTGCGCCAGACATAGCTTTTATTTTGATGGCCGAAAAGTTCAATTTTAGTCTCATCAGACCAGAGCACCATCCTCAATACATTTTGGGAGTCTCCCACATGCCTTTTCGCAAACTCAAAACGTGCCATTTTATTTTTGCTGAAAGTAATGGCTTTCTTTTGGCCACTCTGCCATAAAGCCCAACTTTATGGAGCGTACGGCTTATTGTCGTCCTATGTACAGATACTCCAGTCTATGCTGTGGAACTCTGCAGCAAACCCAGGGTTACCTTATGTCTCTGTTCTGCCTCTCTGATTAATGCCCTTTTGCCCGGTGCGTGAGTTTTGTTGGGCGGCCGTCTCTTGGCAGGTTTGATGTTGTGACATGTTCTTTCCATTTGGTTATGATAGATTTGATGGCGCTCCTGGGGATCATCAGAGGTTTGGATATTTTTTTATAGCCTAACCCTGACTTGTACTTCTCAACATTATTGTCCCTTACTTGTTTTCGAGAGTTGCTTGGTCTTCATGGCAGTGTTTGGTTAGTGGTTCCTCTTGCTTAGGTGTTGCAGGCTCTGGGGCCTTTCAAAAAAGGTGTGTATATGTAATGACAGATCATGCGACACTTAGATTGCACACAGGTGGACATCATTTCACTAATTATGTGACTTCTGAAGGTAATTGGTTGCACCAGAGCTTTTTATGAGCTTCATAACAAAGGGGGTGAATACATACGCACATGCCAATTTTCATTTTTCGATTTCTAAAAATTAGTTTTATGTATATATTTTTCTCATTTCACTTCACCAACTTAGACTATTGGGTTCTGATCCATCATATAAAATTCAGATTAACAAAACATTGAACTTAAGGCTGTAATGTAACAAAATAGGTAAAAAGTCAAGGGTGTGAATACTTTTGCAAGGCACTGTAAATGTCAGAAATCAACAGTTTTCCTATAACTCAAAATCACTTGATATATTATTAGATATCTGTTATGGGCATATTTTGAGGAAAAATTAAGTCCACTAATGTAATTTAAGCTTGAAAAGATATGCTTTCGAATTTAGAGTAGACTAGCATTCAGCATACTTTTACAGGAAGAACATACCTGGAAGGAAATTAACACAGAGTATTCTCAGACAGGGATTTACTAATACAATGCTGTGCTTATTAAAAGAAAAGAATGGTTTCAAGCTAAACTCCAAGCTCATTAAGATATTATGAAGAAATAATCAGGATATTTACTAAAACAGAAAAACATTTCTACATAATGAAAAATGTCTTAAACAACTTTAAGTATAATGTTAATATAATTATAGATGACTTCCTGTAAATGTTAAAGCTAGCAAAGTTTTTTCAAGGCCAAAACCCACAAAATGGCAGAAACATAGTGGTTTATTGATTAGGAGTTGGTCTCTTATAACACTCATGTTCTTGAGCTATGACTTACTCTTGGTGAATAAGATATTGTGTGATAAGAGAATTACAGCCTCATTAAATTAGAATTAACACTATAACTCATGCAGCTCTATACAGTGCCCCATGATCCCTTAATTAACCCTGTCACTCACGGGGCTCTATACACAGCCCCGTGAGCCCAAAATTAACCCTATCAGTCTCATAAGGGTCTATACAGACCCTTATGGGACACTAATTAACCCCATTAGTCCAATAGGGTTCTATATAGACCCATATAGATTACTAATTAACCCCTATACTAAAACCATAAGTGCCATGAGGGTCCTCCAGGACCCTCATGATACTAAGTACAAACACTACACTACTCCCCCCCAATAAACCACTAACTCTAAACTAACCCCGCTCTATTCTAACCTACTAACACCTATACTACCTACCTACCCCCTATTAACCTTGGTAGCGGTAATCCCGAGTTTGACTCGGGGGTTAATCTTCTCTTCCTAAATCGGTAAACCCGAGCCACATTCTGTGTTACCGCAGGGAGGATGTGGAGGGGGCACAGTGCTGCCGAGTTTGCCTGGGCCCCCTCAGCACACCATTGCTCCTCCCCATCTTCCTCCTCCTCCTGCCCCCTTATCCTTCCTCCTTCCCCCCTCTCACCTTTCAAGTCTCAAGTCTTCTTATTAGCCTCCGATCAGCTCCAGCGCATCTAATGCTTTTCCCTGGAACCGGCATATGCTAATGAAGTCACAAGCGCGTCACGTCATTAGCATATGCCGGTTCAACAGACAAGCATAAGACACGCTGCGGGCCTCCGATCATCAGCAGGAGCCGATCGGTTGCTAATAAGAAGAGAGAAGAGAGGGGAGAAGGAGGAAAGAGGGAGGGAAGAGGAGTATGATAAGGGGTGATGAGGGTGGGAAGAGGAGGATGAGGGGGAAGAGGAGCATGAGGGAGAAGAGGAGGAAGAGGGAAGAGGAGGATGAGGGGGGAAAGGAGAAGGATGAGGGGGGAAAGGAGAAGGATGAGGGGGAAGAGGAGGGTGATGGGGGAATGGAGGAGGATGAGGGGTTAAAGGAGGAGGATGAGGGGGTAAAGGAGGATGAGGGGGGAGAAGGATGAGGGGGGAAGATGAGGAGGATAAGGGGGGAGGATCAGGAGAATATGGGGGGAGGATCAGGAGGATAGGGGTGTAGATAAGGGGGGAAATGGAGGTGGGGCAGTTAAGGGGGATGAGGGGGGAAATGGAGGAGGAGAAGAAGGATAAGGGGAAAGGGAGGAGGAAGGGGTAATGGTGTCTAAAAGCTGTATGATTATGTCAGTATTTTAGAATGCACCGCTTTAACATTCTAAATACTGAAATAATCATACCGCCAGGAAGGTTAAATAAATAAGACAAAATAAAAAAAGCTAAGTTACAAAAAATTTAAAAAACATTACACCCCCACTACAAAAAAATTAAAAAAGAACATTACAACCCCCACTACAAAAAAATAAAAAAAAGAATTACACACCTGCAAAGAAAATACATACACATATATACATAACATTACAATACAGCAATATATACATTACAGATATATACTATTAACCCCCTAACTACAATACTTTTCCCCCTATCTACATTACATATCCCCCTGACTACAAAATATTAATGTAAGATTAAATTGTAATGTTTTTTTTTATTTTTTGTAGTTTAGCTTTTTATATTTTGTGTAATTAGTGGGGTGGTTTAATAGGGAGTAGGTAGGTAGTCTAGGTGTTAATAGGTTGGGGTACAGGGGGGCTAGTTTAGATTTAGTGGTTTATTGGGGGGGAATAGTGTAGTGTTTGTACTTAGTGTCATGAGTGTCCTGGATGACCCTCATGGCACTTATGGGGTTAATATTAGGGTTCTAATTGTTCCATGAGGTTTTTCATAGACCCTTATGGGACTGATTGGGTAAAAGAGAGGCTTACGGGGGTCTGTATTGACCCCCATAAGTGAAGGGGTTAGATAAATGCTTATGGGTTTCTGTATAGAGCACCCTTAAGTGATGGGGTTAAATAGGCCCAGTTAGGGTTATTAGGTCCAGTTAGGGTTAAATAGTCCCAGTTAGGGTTAGATGGGCCCAGTTACGGTTAAATAGGTCTAGAGGTGTTAAATAGACCCGCTAGTTTTAAATAGGACTAGATAGGGTTAGATAGGCCCAGTTAGTGTTATTGGGTCCAGATAGGGTTAACAGGGTATAGTTAGGGTTAAGGGGTTAATCGGGTATAGTTAGGGTTAATAGTGTAGTGTTTAGACTTGTGTCATGAGGGTCCTGGAGGATGGTGTTATTATAGGGGCTAATTAGTTTCCTATATGTGTCTATATAGACCCCTATTGGTCTAATGGAGTTAATTAGTGTTCCATAAGGAAAACCTAACACAATGGACACTGATAGTGATCAAACTCAGTTTGTTTTTTGCTAAATAGCGAGGACTTACTTATAACATAGATTATAAATGATGTTCTTATGTGAACTATTGATGCTATATTACCACCACATTTTTCACATTTGAATAGAAAGGTTACATTTATGGAGCCTCAAGTTCATTTTAGCTTTCACAACTATTTGAATCCAAAGTCATTGACTGGCAAAAATCGTCTGCTGTTAAAACTAGCACTTATGGAGCCATTCCAATGTTTTACGCAAACATTTGTGGTGCAAGTTGTACAGTAACTTAGTAACCTATGTATTCAAATTCCTCTAAATTTCAGCACTACGTGACTGGACTGCACCATTGAATAGCCTAAAATGAGCTGCGTTATCAAGTTATGGCGACCTGTAACATTCAAATTTCCCTCCAAGCCATCACTTTTAATGGTGCTTCATCCAAGTTACATGCTATATGTAAGCCCTTTTTTCCACCCTACCCTTAAGCATATGCAACTCCATCCGTAGAGGCAGAAAAATGACTCTGAAAAACAAACATTCAATCTGATGCTAAAAACATTTTAACACCTCCATTGAGTAGGATATAAGGCTTGATTTCTTATATCCAACATCTTTAAGGGGTTAATAAATGCACCGTAACACTAAACATGCTTGGGAGATCTCATGGATTCTGCCTTGTAAACTTACCCCTATGATCCAGGAATCCCCAATATTCCCCCATCTAAAGTATAGTAAATCGGAGAACCCCAGCAATTCCCTCCTTCCATAAGCAAAAGGGAACCCTAGGATTTCCTCCCTAGCTAATCCCTGATCCACACATTATAACGCTAACCACGGGGGTCTTTTGAGACTAACATGGAACCTAAAAATTAACCCTGTCCAACAGATGTTACCAAAGGCACCTAAGAATTAGTTCTACCACAGGGGTCCCTAAAGGACCCCAGTGTCACACAATTAACCCTTATGTGCTTATAGGACCCTAGGAGCATCTAAATATTAACCTAGCCATGGCATGGCACTAATGCTATTCCTGTTACTATGGAGGTCCTTACAGGCCTATATGCCTGGTGGACCTCCATGGCATGTAGATTGAAGATATATATATGTGATGGAGGTCATGCAAGGACACCTGCAGTTAACCTCTATGGCGCCCCCATAGCACCTATTATAACTATATATGCCATGTAAATTCTTACAGGGGAGACATCTGTGGTTTGCTCACACAGCCATTAAAGTCAGCGGAAAGAGATATATACACACACAGAGAACGAGCAGAAATGCATGTGTGCACACACGCAGAGGTTCCTCCACTTCACTGCCTAGGGGCTCCAAAAAGGAAGATCCAGCCCTGGTGCCTGGTCTCCAGTTTACTATGATGTTTGTAGCTGTTGTGATTGGAATGGCTATGTAGCTTGTGCCAAAAAGCTTCCACCATTAACTGGAGAGCCTTTTGTATCCAATTAGAATTAGAAAGCCCTTAGGTTTTAGGATACACATCCAGGTTAAGATGAAATAAAAAGAAAACAAGCACTAGATGACAAAGTATATTGACCCACTATGAATTGGTTAAATGAACAGTTCTTTTAGAAACCAACTTGTGGTGTAATATCATTTATTGTCTCATTTCAGAAATAGAATATAAAAGTTGCTCAGAATGGGCTAAGATTTTTATTTGGTTTTCAATATATTTCATTTCAGCTCTGCCTAAAAATATGGCATAGCCATATACTTGTGTTTAGTAATAAATGTCTTACACTGTCAGATTCCTTCAGGGTTTTGATTCAGTTTTTTTGAGTTATAGGATCATGAAAAACATGAACTGTTTTTCCAGGCTTGTAAATATGTGACAAATGACAGCACAAGAAGAGCTATTAATTCTAATCATAGTGATTCAATGTTTCATAGCCAGGACTGATGCAGGCTTTACAAATTACTCGAACTGGAAACCCATACAGTATATAAGGTAGCTACATTTATATAGGTCATTACCCATGTGTGGCCTGCTACAGAATTAGGGGTTCCAAAAACATTAAAAAGGCAGAGACTGGAATGAAAGTTCTTATAGGAAGTTTTAAGTGGTACTGATAAAACCTTCTAGGCTACTGCACATTTATATTATTTTAAAAGAAGCAAATAAACATTTTGGGGATGATAGTCACTTGTGGCTCAATTGAACTGGCACACTGACTATGATTCTTCTCACTGCTTCCTTTCTTTGTAAAGAAGAATCCCTAATGGGACACCTAACAGGACGTGAGAGAATCCATAATCTACGCAGAACAAACATAAGCTCTACTCGGGTCTACATCAGGTATTATAATTCGGTCCACAAAGAGGTGTGGTAATGCTCCATTGTAGCAGTATGTATCCATCCCCTATTCACTCCTTTACACATCGTGAACAGAGAAGCGCATGCGTGTTATAGGGGTAAAGCATACACAGGTTAACAACTCTTTTTATCAGCACAGGTATAATTACATTTAAAAAGAAACTATGCAAAATGTATTTGTGTTTAGGTAATAACAGACCCTTCAAAACTATAACATCAGCATCCCATACTTTTCTTTATAATGTCAGTCAGATAAGCATATGAAATTATTAAAAAGTAAAATTAATGACAATTCAATTTCTTCAGTCCGTCATATATATTGTGACAAGGATGGCTGTACAGGACTGTTCCTCAGTAGTATTTCTGACACCATACACAGGAGGCTTTGAAGTTTTACTACAATATTTGTAAGTTACAAACATTATGTCAAACAAAAATAAAGAAAACAGAAATCTACATAAACATACTGACTTTAACTGGAGGACACCCTCTCTGAGCCTGTGCAGCTTGTCTGCCACAGGGGAAAACACATGTGCAATTACAGTCTGATTAAGCAGGAATCATTCCTCCTGTAGGAAGCGATCGCATCTCATTGGGTACTGTTCCGCCCTTCTCTACAAGTACTCCCCCCAAGGACCCTTTTATATTGCAGCTCCTATGCTGCTCAGGAAGTCCACACTCTCAAATCTTTTATATACTTCTGTACCTTTTTATCCGGTGTCTGTCACGTTAAGCCACTTGTCTTTGTCCCAGCCTGTGTTTCCACCTCTATGGGTCTCTCTCTCTCAGCTTTGGGGAACTGCAGCAGTCCAAATAGCCTTCACTCACAGGCTCTCGAGTCCAGCCACTTTATCACTTTTCTCTCTGTGTCTTTGCAGCTCTTTCGAAAATCTTCCTCTCACAGTGACTCAAAGTTCCACACTGGCAAACTGTCTGTCTCTCTCTCTCTCAGTCCCGCAGACTCTCATCAAACTGGCAGTTTCCACTCCTCCCTCAGCAAACACTGTGTCAGGCCAGCCAGGCCTGACTGGGAAGACCTCATCTCTCCTTTCCAGACATTTAAATGCTGTTCCACCTGGGCCAATTAAGACTATGCAGAGGTTTAACTCTGTCACTCCTGTATAGAACTCTTCAAAGTTGCCTTATCTTGCACCATCCTTTGGGTCATAGTCTCACACACCCTCCCCCTCAGCTCAACAACAGGGGGTTGAGCGACTAGTGCCAAGAGGCAGTTTAAGCCGGACATGGCAACCACATGGTTTAGATGGTACTGTAGTTCCAAGTTGAAACATAGCCACACAACGTCCAGTGGCCTCTGCATTCTGTAGAACTGCTCACCCGTCAAGACCTCTCCGTCATGCACACCTTTCATCATTAGTGCCATCTGCATGGAAGCATACAGCAGTGACTGGATGGCCACTTGTAAATTCATCTTCTCTTCATCCTCACATATAATGGGCTCTATTTCACAGCAGATTACAGGGTCTAGAGCAACCATACGGTACAAACTTGGGTCAGTCTCCACCACCTTGAACTCCACTGCATGCATCTCTTCCTGAACCAGGAAGATGTCCCCTTTTCCGATTGGACTGTAGGTGTTCAAGAAGTAGGGCTTGAGATACACCTCAAACCGATTACCAGTGATTTCTTCCACTTTGTCTTCAATGGGTAGCCCCTGGATTTGTTTGTCATCCTTCACATCAGGACATGGCTGGATACTGATAATATTTCCAAGCTTCGCTCTCAGGCTGTTACCTACAACTCTGTTCATCCGGAACTTCTCATCTGAGCAGGTGTCATCCAAAAGAAGAATACATACAGCTTCCCGTCTCTTCTTCCCCTTCAGAAGAACCGTGTCTGCTCGGAACAATTGACAGGGACACATGCTGTTATCTTCATTGATAACGTCATCTCCAATTAACCAATTAGGATCATACCTCCATTTTAACATTGCTGTGGAGAGGTCATCTGTTTTAGAATCTGAGGTCATGGTCCTGTCCGGCCTGGTCTCTTTCGTTGTCTGCCTATCAGGTGCTGGTGTCTCCACTCTCCCCAAGAACTCTGACTTCTCCACTTCTGGCTGTCCCAAATCCATCTCACAAACCACTTTGGGGCAACTCCAGACAATCTGATTCTCTGTGAAGCTATGGAATAGAGCGTTTTGTTTTACACTGATGATCAGGACTTATTTATTCACTAGAGAACTGTGAAACTTATGCGCCTCATCATTTGATCTCGCTGGCATGTCTCTAGCGGTACAGCAACTTCAGGTTTACACTCAACCCATAGGCTAGTACACATCTTAGAAGCCTTTAGATTTTCCTGTTTCTTAAGAAAGCTTGTCATTTCAGCATCCTCAGCTTTCACCCATATTTCATCTTCTTTCAACTGCTTCTCTTCATCATTTATCTGTTTTCTTCTTGCTTTGCCTCCAAGGCTTCCAGCTTTTCCTCTTTTGTTACTTCCTTCAGCTGTATTTTCTCCCCGCTAGCTTGTAAATCCAGTTCACTCTGCTTCCTCCTCCATTCAGGAATATAATCTGGCATCATCCTGATACCCTTAATTTTAATAGCAACTTGTCTGTGTTTCATTGCAGACATTTCGGGTCCCACTGGGATAGAGTTCATCTGTACTTCTTGCTTTACTTTTTTCCTGTCTTGCCTCTCCTTGTCCATACACTATGTTTTATTGCCACCTGAGACAAATCGCTCTCAGATACTTTGCATTTCTTTTAGGACACATCTCCATATTCTGCTTCTGATGGTGGTTCGTCTTTCACCATCTCAATCTCCAAACTATTTTCTTCCTTATCTTTTACTTTAGTAAGTATTCCTGTTTCTTCATCATATTTAGGAAACTGTTCCTTTGTGAGAAAACTGGCTATATTCATCCATTTGATCTCTCCTTTCTCTGGGTCAGATCTTTGTCCGGCACTTCATTCTCTAGTATTCTCCACCTCAGGAGTATTCAACAAGGACAGGTGGCTGTGTCTGTCCATGTCTCTTATGGAGGCATCTTCATTGTGCTTACCCATTAGGTCAGTGCAACGGGTTGGGTTCAGATCTTCACCAATGACTTGATCAGCATGGTTCTTACTTAGGCTGGTTTTGCACTCAATCAGTGACAACACTTTGTCCTTTTTCGCTTAACCTTTGCTCACATCTTTAGTTGCTTTTAACTCATTAGCAACTTGGTCCAGGGGCAACGGTTCTTTAGCTACACCAGCATTCTCTTTTCTTATCTCATCAGTCTCGTGCGCCATCTCAGCAGTCTTGTGCACCATCGCAGCAGTCACTTTTGCTCCCCTTGCAGTCTAATTTGCTTTCTCTGCAGTCTCACTTGCTCTCTCTGCAGTCACTTTTGGCTCTCCAGCATTTTCATTTGCCTTCTCTGCAGTTTAATTTGCGGCACCTGCAGTCTCATTCTTAGCACTGAACTTGGTAGCTTTTTACACTCTCTATGCCTTTCACCAGGTCTCTACCTCCTTATTTCCTTCTACATCAGGTTCAGTTTTCCTTCCCTCAACATGGAAACTGCATTTTAAACTTGGGTAGTCAAAAAAAATCCTAGGAGTGCAATATATGTTCTCTCCTACTCTGTTAAGGATCTCTTCTTTCAGGATACAATAATTTGTTGCCTTGTCTGCAGGCAAAACACCATATATTCTCTGAGCTTCTCCACACAAATAGGAACCAAGTACTATGGCCCACTCCTTGTAAGGCCAACCTTCCCTAGTGGCAACTCGCTAAAAAATCAGGAGGTATGTTTCAACATCATCCTTACTAGACATTTGACGCAATTTGAATTAATGCTTCTACTTGATATTGAAGCTACAGTGTTAATTTTAGTGCTCAGTTGCTGCAGCTGTACTTTCTGTGCTTCTTTTAGTTTCTCTCAGGTGGACTCTGTCCACTTCCATTTGTCTCCGCCATTTCTCTGTGGCCTCTTTTATATGCGCTGTAGCCTCTCTTTTAGGCATGCAGCAGCGTCACTCAAACTGTCCACTTTCTGGTTTGAATTGGTCTGTGTCATAGGTTTGTTCAGCTCGCCATTCAATCATTTCTGTCTGTGCCGCTGTAGCCAGAGTTAAGGCCTTTAATGCCTTCTCCATTTTGCAGGGGTGCGGGTTGTCTTCTTAAACACAGACACTTTATATCCCACCACTGACACCAGTGTGACAAGGAGGGCCATACAGGACTGTTCCTCAGTAGTATTGTTGACACCATACACAGGAGGCTTTCATGTGGTTTTGAAGTTTTACTACAATATTTGTAATTTACAAACATTACTTCAAACAAAGATAAAGAAAACAAAACTCTACATAAACATACTGACTATACATCATCTCTGTGCCTGTGTAGCTTGTCTGCCACAGGGAAAAAAACATTTGCAATTACAGTCTGATTAAGCAGGAATCATTCCTCTTCCTGTATGAAGCGATAGCATCTCCTGGAGTACTGTCCCGCCCTTCTCTACAAGTACTCCCACCCTTTTATATTGCTGCACCTACACTGCTCAGGAAGTCCACACTCTTAGACTTTTCCCTGGGGTTTAACATGGTACATACTTCTGTAACTTTTTATTCGTTGTCTGTCACTTTAAGCCACTTGCCTTTGTCCCAGCCTGGGTATCCACCTCTCTGGGTCTCTCTCTCTCAGCTTTGGGGAACTGCAGCAGTCCAAATAGCGTTCACTCATCGGCTAAAGAGTCCAGCAACTTTAACACTTTTCTCTCTGTGTCTTCGTAGCTTTGCAAAAATATTTCTCTCACAGTGACTCCAGACCGGCAAACTGTCTGTCTCTCTCTCAGTCCCACAGAACTCTCATCAGACTGTCAGTCTCCACTCCTTCCTCAGCACTCACTGTGTCAGGCCAGCCAGGCCTGACTAGGAAGGCCTTATCTCTCCTTTCCATGCTGAGACTGTCAGTCTCCACTCCTTCCTCAGCACTCACTGTGTCAGGCCAGCCAGGCCTGACTAGGAAGGCCTTATCTCTCCTTTAAATGCTGTTTTACCTGGGACAATTAGGACTATGCAGGGGTTTAACTCGTCACTCCTGTATAGAACTCTTCAAAGTGCTGTATCTTGCACCATCCTCTGGGGCATCATCTCACAATATATATAATATTGTAATTTATCACTTGTATTAATATTGTTTTACTACAAATATATATAATGATATAATTTATTTTGTATTTTATTTGTATTAATATTTAATATTTCCATAAACTATGAATAATTTATGATAGTCAGTTTTGTTGACAGAATTTGACTGAAACAGTTAACAGCTTATGTTGTACTTTAATAGATGGATATTTATAATATAATTTTATTTAATCCTAAAATATACTACTATTGGGAAGTTGAAACATGAAGAGTAGTTAATAGCAGGATTTATGTTTAGATGGTTTGGAGAACTTGGATTTTGGCGCCCGTAACACTCCTATAATAATACTTAACATGCCCATTATAAAGCCCGTTCACAATAAATTGCGATGACCAGCGAATGGCTCATTGTTACCATGGAACAAGCCTTTAGTAAGCTGTACAATGACCTGATTTGCTGGATTGCAGGTTACCCTGGGCTAGTATGCACACATGATCCTTTAGTAAATTCACCCTTTTTGGTAAAAGTTAAGGTGATAGAAACACATGGAGCCTCATTCAAGTGGGCAATTGTAAGTTATGTGTGCCCGCAGGCTACTTTGCTATTCAATTGGTGTCTTTTTACGAGCTGTAAGTGGTCTACGGGTTACAGGCTTGAAATCCTTGCGGTTGTTACAACTGTAACTTACACCCCATCTAAACTTTTGATCTTTTCCGTCCGAAAGAGTTACGATTGCTAAAATCGCAAATCGCTATTTAATTGCTACAATACCTGAAGCCTGCAAATGTTTTCATGCCCATAAACGGCAAATGTAGAAGAAAATCCTATGAGTACCAGATGGGACCTGCAAAGGGGTTAAACACATGTCCGTGGCACTGTAAATGCAAAATAAAATCAATAATGCACTGTAAATGATGGAGAAAGCAATTTAAGACATTAGAATTAATTGCACAACAGTCTCAAGCTTGCAAATCTCCAATCAAAAATAATTTTCTTATGTCTCAATTCAAGGTTACGTTAATCTCGGGAATCAAGGAGTTAATACATATTAGGCCACCCACAACTTGTTCAACCTGTTTAATTGTAGCAGAGTTCGAGCCTGCAAAAGGCACGCAGACATACTGCGAGATGCAGGCTTCTAATTGAATGAGGCTCATAGACTTGTAGATGTCAAATATCATCCTTGTCTGTTAATCCATCAATCTTGGTCATGTATTGGCAAAAACTGCAATGTCCACAACCATAAGGTCCATTTGGTAATGATCCCATTGTTTTATTCTTTCTCCAAAAATGGCTATCCACCAATTGGTCCTGCAATGTCTTAGACCTTCTCCATCCAATTCCTACTTTCTCTCCTATTAATATTTTAAGAGCTTCATCTGTTCTGAGGAAGTTGGTATGTTTGTTGATTATTTTGGAAATTTCTTTCCACTGTTGATAAAGGTTCCTATAAATTTGATTGTCCCAAACAAATTTGTCCGATTTTTGGGTATTACCAAAATTGATGGATAAACAGACATACAAGGACGATATTTAAAAATCAATGGTTTCTTTAACTGTGCAAGTTCAAACGTAGTTTAATGCTTAGAATGCCTCTGTCACCTCAAGTATGTTGGCATTACTACAAGAGAAGTGAGAAGTAGATTAGGTGAGCATTTTGTCAATATAAGGAACAGTAACAAAGATCTGGAAAATAACAGAACTCTCACCTCTCTAGCCAAACATTTTCATGACAAACATAATTCTCAACCTATGCTTAAGTGTTGGATCCTTCAAAGAGTAAGTTTGGGCATAAGAAAAGACAATATAGAACAAGAATTATTGAGAGCAGAAACTCGTTGGATCACTATTCTTAATACTGTGACCCCTTACGGCCTTAATGAAAATGCTAACTTTTCAGTCTTTCTGTAAAAAAAGGAAAATATTTATCCCTTCTTTGGAAAGAACATAAACAACATACATTTGTGTAGTCTAACTTAAGAGTAGAGAACTATGGGAATATATAAGTAAATTATTTCAAGGAATATTGTATAAGGGCATAATAATCCTTATGTCACCATATATATGGTAATGGGATTTTTTTATGAAAATATATACATATACCTTTTAGGAATTTAAAGAAAGTCTGCAAAATTACTTGGGCCAAGGGCTAGTTTCAGGTCTATTTTGTCACCGTCTATCCAAAATTAAGTGTAATAGGAATAAACTATGTTTGTGCTAACAAAATATTCTTTCTCCTTCCAGATGAATTATCTATATATAAGGAGCTAAGACGGTATACTGTTGGATTGATTGATTGGATTTCTAAAAATCCTTCTCACATCTGTTTGTGATGAATAATGAAATGTTTATAAAAATACAAAGGCTTTAAGAATTATTAGCATTGTATTAATGCTTAAATTGTACTGTAAAGCAATAGTTTTTTGAAAGATTGTATTCTCAAATCCCTTTTCACATAGGTTGTGGTGATTACTAGAATGATATAATAATATAGGTATTATAAACGGCATTGTATAAATGATTAATTGAATTATATTGTGGAAGTAATATATATAAATGGTTAATAAACTGGATGAATGTTTACTGAAAGATAAAGAATAAAGAATCATTCATATTTTATGAATATCTAACTAAGATTATATTATATATAAACAAGATCAGAAAGAATAATAAGTTATCCTTATATACAGTACAATGTTACAATATACTATGCAAAAAGAGTAGTATAAAATGGATATAATAAGTCAATGATAAGAATCAATGAGGCAGACACCGTTATGAATTTAGTCTTTATTATTTTCTTTACTATTACCATTGCTATTATTTAGGAGAAGAGAATTATAAAAGAAGGGCCAATGTATTCATTGCAATGTTGATTTTGCAGGACAGGGCTGTTGTAGTATGCTCTGACCACCTATAACTAACTTTTTAACTCTTTATTGTCCTTTTCTTCAATTAAAAGGACACAATAAAAAGGACTCCCCATCCATTAAAGATGTCTGACCCATGAAGAAGCAGCCACGAAACAAGCTCATCGGCCACTGTAGGAACGCCTCCTTCCATAGATGACGTCATTGAGGAGTGTGAACAAGACAGGAGAGCAGCGGTAATCTTTTAATTCTCCAACTCTAATTTATATATGGGAGATTATTAATATTTGACCATTATTATTGATAGGATGCTCAGAGTTAATTGTATTAGTGCACTTATCTGATTATATACAAGCATATGTGCTTATATACAAAATTGGTTCAGTTGTATAAATTTAAATAGCATAGTTAGCTTTGTTTTAGCTTAAGGGGTAAGTGGCAGGCCCCCAAAGCCATTACATTTAAGTAGGGTTTTTAATTGTTTTGGTGTTAAGAGATTAGAGTAGTTTCTTTTGGATTATATCTTTTTTTAATATATTTTTTTTTGTAGGGGGGTCCCAAGCTCTGTCACAATAGATAGCTATATACTTTATATATCAATGAATCATGCACCTATCACTTTAAATTATATCTGAATTTAGGTCACTTGTATTTTAAAGCAATTTCAGTATTCGGCATACTCAAATATGTATTTGCACAAGTCCCTTTTCAGAATACATTGCATTATGTGATATACCCTGCAAGGGTCACCCCACATAAAAAAAAATATTTGTTTTGCTTTTACAATATATTTTTGTAATAGTCACTTATTAGAATTATAACTGTGATACATAATACATTTTCCCCAGTTCACTTTAAATATTTTTTGCCCATATTTCTGATTAGTAGCTTTAAAATCAGAATATGTATTTCTCTATTAAAACAGATATTAGTTACATTGTAAATTATATTATACTAGTAACTTGACAGTATTATAGAATGTTATCTTAAATTGTCTGTGCTCTCTCTTTCTCTCTGTGCGCTCTCTATGCACTCTCTCTGGGTAATGAATCTCTCTCGCTCTGTATCCCTCCCTCTCTGTCTCTCTGCGCTCTCTCTCTGCGCTCTCTCTCTCTCTGTGCTCTCTGTGCACTTTCTCTCTGTGCGCTCTCTCTTGCTGTCTGTGTGCGCTGCCAGCTCTGTACGCCTCCCTTTCTGTCTCTCTCTCTCTCTGTGTACTCTCTCTGTGTGACTGCTGTCTGTCTGTGTACTTTCTCTCTGTGCACTCTCTCTCTGCACTCTCTCTCTGTGCACTCTCTCTCTGTGCACTCTGTCTGTGCACTTTGTCTGTGTGCTCTGTCTGTGTGTGCTCTCTCTCTCTATGAGCTCTCTCTCTCTCTGTGCACTCTGTCTCTAGTTCTCTGCACTGTCTCTCTCTCTGTGCACTCTCTCTCTCTGTGCTTTGTCTGTGCGCTCTCTCGCTGTTTAGGTGCACTCCCTCTGTCTATGTGCTCTGTCAGGTCTGTACTTCTCTCTCTCTATACCCCTCCCTGTCTCTCTATCTGTGTGTATCTCTCTCTGTGCTCTCTGTCTGTGCTCTCTCTCTCTCTGTGCACTCTGTCTGTGTGCTCGCTCTATGAGCTCTCTGTGTGCATTCTCTCTCTGCGCTCTCTGTCTGTGCACTCTCTTTTTCTGTATGTTGTCTGTGATCTTTCTGTCTTTGCTCTCACTCGCAACCCCCCTCTCTCTCTGTGTCTCTCTCTCTGTACCTCTCTTCCTCTCACTCACTTTCCTGTTTGTCTCTCTGTGCTGTCTCCCTCTCTGTCTCTTTGTACCACTCTACCTCCCTCCCTCTCTCTCTGTCACTCACTTTGCTGTCTGTCTCTCTGTGCGGTGTCTCTCTCTCTCTTTGTAGCTCTCTCTCTCTCTCACTCACTTTGCTGTCTGTCTCTCTGTGCTGTATCTTTCTCTGTCTCTCTGTACCCCTCTCCCTCCCTCCCTCTCTCTCTGTCACTCACTTTGCTGTCTGTTTCTCTGTGCTGTGTCGCTCTCTCTATACCTCCCTCCTCCCTCTCTCTTTCTCACTCACTCACTTTACTGTCTGTCTCTCTGGCCTGTGTCTCTCTCACTCTCTGTACCTCTCTCCTTCCATCACACTCACTCGCTTTGCTGTCGGTCTCTCTGTGCTGTGTGTGTCTCTCTATCTGTACCTCTGGAGGGGGGGGGGGGGGGGTTTAATTTGTGTAAAGAAGCAGTTGTGTGTTATTTTTATACTATATGCGTATACCCACCAGATTTTCTTTGGCTCCTACACCCATGCTCTCTCCTTCTCTCTCCCTCTCTTTCTCTCATTCACTCAGGTCTGTGTCTGTCTGTGATGTGTTTTCTCTGTGCTGTCTTTGAATTCATCATGGCTGCCTGCTACTATCAATTCCAGTTTTAGGCCCCGCCCTCGATTACATCATGGCCACCCCCCCTAAACCCGCTGTAACCCCCTGTCGAAAGCAGAACTCCGATGCCTCAAGCCCGTAAATGTTAAGTTCGCAAATTGCTATTAAATTGCTACAAATCCACTAGTGTTCAGACCCGTAACTCGCAAATGAAGCCAGGTACTAGAGAAGACCCGCAAGGAGGTTAAAGTCCTATCCGTAGCACTGTAAATGCAAATATCTACACACTACTGTATTTTAAATTAAAGGGAAAGTAATGTTAGGTAATAAAATTAATAGCACAACATTCTCAAGCTCACATATATGCAATATAAAATTCTATTTTTAAGTTTAATTTAGGTATTATATCAATCCCGGCAAACAATGTGTTAATACATATAATGGAACTAGCATGGACTAGAATATAATATTTACTGATTTATTAATAATGCATTATTTCTGAAGTGGGTCCGATCCAACTCGTAATTCAAACCCCTAAGGGATTGAAATCTAACCTCCATTTTTCAGTGACGTAATGTGACGACCTTTTTTACTATTGGCTCCGTCTAATCCCGTAACTACGGGTTTGACTAATTGATCATGTTCACGGCCCCACATGCAACGTGAGCAAGAATGGTTTATGGGTTTAGATGTCGGCCACGTCTGTTGCGGGCTTGGCTAATTTAATAGCTCTATAATCGCTGAATTTCAAGCCCGCAGGCTTTGCAGGTGTGCCAGGCTTGGAATTTAATATGGCCCTATGACAACTATTATATGTGATGTAAACATAGTGTGGCAAAACAATAGGACTAATCGACTCTGAATCCTATGACTGTACGAGTTATTCTTACAATAATTTTGTAATTATATAAAATGATTGTTGGAATTGTATAACAAATTGGTCAAATGTGGAAGATGATGAGATTTTTTCTGTTTTTAATCTATGTGTTTTGTTTATTTTAATGTATAAATAAAAATAATTGTATTTTTATACTGTTTTTATTACAAATATCTTTGAAGGAAGTAAATTACTGAGAATAAAGAGTGTCTTTTCTCTCTAAGTCTTATTCAAGGGTTTATAATCTCAGTATAATACCTAGCAAAATGAATATTATTATTATTTCTTAATATTAAAAATTCACAAAAAGTCTTGCTAAGTATATCCCTTAAGGTATGTTCTAAATTCAAAGATCAGTAAATATCCAGCTCTAACTCAATTACACTGGTATCTACAAGAAAGACTGAATGATCACTAAGGTCTCAATTTTTGATGTATATTTTTAAATAACTAACTTGACAACGAGAAAAATGTTTTTAGAAAAAAAGCAATAAAAACACAATCTGTATCTTTTTTATATCCAACTAGTTGTTTACCCATCATAAATGACGGTATAACATTACATATATCTCTCCCCCTCTCTGTCCCCTGTGTCTCTCCCCCCTCCCTCTCCTGTGTCTCTTTCCCCCTCTCCCTCCCCTGTGTCTCTTTCCCCCTCTCCCTCCCCTTTGTCTGTTCTCCCTCTCCCTCACCTTTGTCTCTTTCCCCCCTCTCCCTCACCTTTGTCTCTTTCCCCCTCTCCCTTCCCCCTGTCTCTTTCCCCCTGCACCTTCCCTTTGTCTTTTGCCCCCTTTCCCCCTCTGTTTCTTTCTCCTGTCCTCCCTCCCCTGTGTCTCTGTCCCCCTTTACCCTGTCTCTTTCCCCCTCTGTCTCTTTCCCCTGCCTCCCTCCCCTGTGTCTCTTTCCCCCTGTGTCTTTTCCCCCTTTCCCCTGTATCTTTCCCCCATCCTCCCTCCCCTGTGTCTCTTTCCTCTTTCCCTCTCTTCCCCCCTCCCTGTGTCTCTTTCCCCCTCCCCTGTGTCACTTTCCCATTTTCCCCTCTGTCTCTTCCCTCCTCCTCCCTCCCCTGTGTCTCCCCCTCCTCCCTCCCCTGTGTCTCTCCCCCCCTCTGGCACCATGTACATATATTAATTTTGTACATATAGTTTCTAAAGTGTGCATGCGTTACACACACTTTAGAAACTATATTAGTGATTATTCTTTATTGTGTGATTGCATTTTCATTTATGAACTGACTCTTTCTAAGACTTTCTTGGGATGATTTGTCCTCCTAAACAAATTTGATTTTCATTACTAGTATTGAAGGCACTTGTAGTTTTAGCTGCCAGCTAGGAGCCTCCTCTGCATTCAAGTTATACTCCCACTGCAGAATAATTGCAAATACATGATAACAAGCTGCATTATTTGTTTACATGCTAAAAACAGTTTACTTGTTTAGAAGTATAGCTCTTCAAAAGAGTATATTTAAAATAATTTAATAAAAAAAGAAAAATACTTTAAATTGCTATTTAAAATAGCTAATGAAAATTACTTTTATATAATATTATTATTACACACTTCTTTGTTTATGTATTTAAAAGAGAATGCATTAAACATACGTCTGCAGATTTCATTGGCTGTCAGAGGCAAGCCCCTACATAAGTTAAACATTTGAATCAATATCTTTCTGCTTCGAAAAAAAAAAAAAATACCTTCTTTCGGATGCGACAAAGAAATAAATGCTTTCAGTGTCCCATTAATGAAATGTAACTAAATGTATATATGCATAATTTATACCGGACTATGTGTGGACCTGTGAAGTCTTTATTAGTCTATTTGACACCAGAGCTGAATGAAGTTTTCAGCTGCTGAGGTTTTATTTTACCCGTAAGCACAAGAGGCAGAAAAGCGGTTAGAGCTGCCATGTGAAACATTTAGTTAATTTGGGTGGGCTTGATATGTGTCGTTTAGAGGGAGAAATATGATAACACTTCAAGTATACGTCCAGAAAAAGGAGTAACAAAAGGGTATGATTTGGAGTTGTACACTGGGAGTGTCACAATCTGCTTCTTCAAGGGGGCTTGATATGAACCTAGTTCAAACCTACCCCAGCAGAATCATGTAGTTCCTGTTGCACAAACGATGGCATCTGAAGAGAGCAAGGCCCAAAAGGTACACAGGCAGAGAATACTGGATCCAGGTTGCTTAGTGGCTCATGGCAAGGCCACTCCCCAAGTCAGGATACAACACACAGAAATAGTCTCACACCTTGTTTATGTGAAAACTATCTCTCAACCTTTATTGAATGATCAAAACAACATATTTATACTCTCCAATACCACACCCTTGTGTACATTTGTGTATGTGTGATGTCAGACCATCTGGCTTGCAATCTTGGGCTATCAAATCACCAGATATCTAGTGAACAAACCTTTATGTTAAACTCAAGTGTTTGTTTAGGACTACTTGAAGTACATGCGATTGTCTTGACCCAAGGTCTGTATGTGTGAGTGTGCAATGATCTGCAGCTAACTTCTATGCAGAGCATTTCTACCAATTCCACATATGTTCTATATAAAATTTTCCCTCTGATAATATATGTCACAGTAGTGATGTCGCGAACCTAAAATTTTCGCCATAGACTTCAATGGGCAGGCGAATTTTAAAACCCACAGGGACTCTTTCTGGCCACAATAGTGATGGGAAAGTTGTTTCAAGGGGTCTAACAACTGGACTGTGGCATGCCGGAGGGGGATCCATGGCAAAACTCCCACGGAAAATTACATAGTTGATACAGAGTCTGGTTTTAAGCCATAAAGGGCATAAATTAACTAACATTCCTAAATTGTTTGGAATAACATGCTTTAAAACATCAGGTATGATGTTGTATCGATCAGGTAGTGTAAGGGTTACACCTTACATGACTGGGGGTCTATAGGTGACATTAGTACTGACCTTTATCTGACTGGGTGTCTATAGAGTGACATTAGTACTGACCTTTATGTGACTGGGGGTCTATAGGTGACATTAATACTGACCTTTATCTGACTGGGTGTCTATAGAGTGACATTAGTACTGACCTATATATGACTGGGGGTCTATAGGTGACATTAGTACTGACCTTTATCTGACTGGGTGTCTATAGAGGGACATTAGTAATGACCTTTATATGACTGGGGGTCTATAGAGGGACATTAGTACTGACCTTTATCTGACTAGGTGTCTATAGAGGGACATTAGTAATGACCTTTATCTGACTGGGGGTCTATAGAGGGACATTAGTACTGACCTTTATCTGACTGGGTGTCTATAGAGGGACATTAGTACTGACCTTTAGCTGACTGGGTGTCTATAGAGGGACATTAGTAATGACCTTTATCTGACTGGGGGTCTATAGAGTGACATTAGTACTGACCTTTAGCTTACTGGGTGTCTATAGAGGGACATTAGTAATGACCTTTATCTGACTGGGTGTCTATAGAGGGACATTAGTACTGACCTTTAGCTGACTGGGTGTCTATAGAGGGACATTAGTACTGACCTTTATATGACTGGGAGTCTATAGGTGACATTAGTACTGACCTTTATCTGACTGGGTGTCTATAGAGGGACATTAGTAATGACCTTTATATGACTGGGGGTCTATAGAGGGACATTAGTACTGACCTTTATCTGACTGGGTGTCTATAGAGTGACATTAGTAATGACCTTTATCTGACTGGGTGTCTATAGAGGGACATTAGTACTGACCTTTATCTGACTGGGTGTCTATAGAGGGACATTAGTAATGACCTTTATCTGACTGGGTGTCTATAGAGGGACATTAGTACTGACCTTTATATGACTGGGGGTCTGAAGGTGACATTAGTACTGACCTTTATCTGACTGGGGGTCTATAGAGAGACATTAGTACTGACCTTTATCTGTCTGGGGGTCTATAGGTGACATTAGTCCTGACCTCCTGCTGCAGTATTATTACTCCCAGTACTCCCAGGCTTGCTACTATTAGATATAATAACCTCAGTTTCGTTTCCTTATCTGTTGGTAACATCAAAATATGATTATTAAATATTTCATATTTGTTTGTTTTTTTCTCCCAAAGTCAACCCCTTTGTGTGTGTCCCACAGATGTGGCGTTTCCGCTCTGCGTATGTTGGATTTGCACCGCTCAAAAAGTATGAAAAGAGATCCCCCCCCCTTGAAGCCCATTAATGACATCATCAGTAAATTGTATGTAACAGATTCCAGTGTTTAGGGTTTATGACCCAATACTGCGATCATATCACTTATGACAAAAATCCGTATTTGTCGTATTATTCAGACGCGCGTGCATCTTTGTGTTACATTTCCTGATACTTTTATTATCTTGATCTTTATATATTTACTAGCGACTTGCCCATCAAAAAATGGCGGCAATAAGATTGTAAGGCAGGTAATGGTTTGGACGAGACATTCATTCTGTTGGCGGTCGGAGATCCTTCGGCGATCATTGCGAGGCTGTTGGTTATATTTTTTTTCTGATAGGCGCTTTTGCTGTTATTCTTTGGTCGGCGGTGATGTGTTTTTTGCGCTTATTGCAAGGCTTTGTATGCTATGAGCAGCGTTGGCGCTCGTTGTGAGGCGCGCAGTGAATGGCTTTTATGTTTAATGTGATAATGTTTTTTTTGTGTATATGTATTTTTGTATGCTAATGAAATAATTACTAAATGAATATACTTTACCTATTTGTAAGTAACATATGCAGGAAGCATTGTGCTGAAGAGCTGACAATCTGTTTTCATGTTCCTGCAGCATACAATGTAGGTTTTCAGTGCTGTGGAGCTGCTGTGTAAGTGTCAGCAATGTGTGCAGTGTGTAGTGTAAATAGGCTGCGTGCGCGAGGGGAAGCCGTTAGGGTAGCTGGGTACTTCCGCATTGTGTAAGTTAGTGTTGTAAAATGGCGGGGAATGTGTATGTGGTACGCGGGTGTGGATGATTTAGCGTCCTTGTTAATAGTGTATCTTTACCTCGCTTTTTAGGAAAATCCGTATGTGTTTTGCGTGTTTAGGGTCCTGTAGCCTCGTTTTCTTTTTTTCAAGGGCCATTTTTTCTCTCACTTAGGTGATTTTCGGGTGTCTAAACTAATGAATTTGGACTTAAATGGAGGTGTAACTTCACTTGCAGAGGTCCTCGGTGCCCGCCTTGCTGTGGGTAAGCTTTTTATGTGTTTGTTGGGTGTATTTATTGTGTTTTTAATGTTTTTAAGTGCGTGCGGTTCGGGCGTTAAGGTCGTATTTTTGTGAGCTCGTAATGTTTTTTTTTCTAAGTCCCGTATTTTTGGATGGTAAGTCCGTAAATTTGATGGTGTAAGTCCCGCCTGCGGCTCATTGCAGCCGACGTGGGAGCCTTCGGCGCTCCTTGCCAGCAACTCTGGCCCTCGCTTCGCAAGCCCGCAGCGTTAGCAACAACCCGCCTGCTCACAACTATATATGTGATATCTGTAACGTCTTCCCCAGTTGGCACTTGTAAATCGGCTAAGCGACAGAAAAAAAGAAAACGAGGCTACACGACCCCAAACCGCGCAAAACATCGCCAGCCATGTACGACTTTTAACTAGGAACGGACGAGGTACAAAATACACTATTATAAATAATGGAAACTGCTGGCGAGCCGCGTAACACATACACAATCTAACTTGCAACTAATAACATTATAAATCTAAAATGGCGCGTTACACGACTATACAAGCGGTTTCCCCTCGTGCACTGCGCACATTGCTGACACTTACACCTCGGGTCACCAACAGTCCAAATGTACACTGTAAGCTGCAGGAAAATCAAAACTGATTGTTAGCCCTTCAGGTTATTGATCACTGGATATATTAATTACAAATAGGTAAAGTATTTTAGTAATTAATTAATTCATTATTATTAAAAAATATATATATAAAAAAATACGCTTAATAGCATATTTTACACTGCGGTTACTTTACATACATTAACGCTTCGCACTTCCTAATACATTTGTTCATTCACAATAGTTATTATCGTGCATTCATTTAATAAGTATTAATTAGTAATGGAAAATAAAAATGTAGACTTTACACTACACTAAAATGTTTTACTTTTTACTCTGCAGTTATATATCTGGATTACTGCTCATTGGCTGCCAGCGATAGCACTCTCAAAGCAGTTACAAATCTAAATCACTTTATTATGCTCTGAGACCTGAATACATTTTTTAATTTACACTGCACAAAAAAAATTATATATTTAACACTGTACTTATATTTCTGTCTTTGCGATGAGCGCCGAAGATTGATCGTTGCAAAGCACGAAACATGAAGGACACGAGGGAAGAGACTCACAATGAGCGCCGAAGGTCCTCAGAGTTCAAAAAGCATCACATTGTGTGGCAAACAGCATTGCCATGGCTTCAAACTTTATTGCCCCATCATTTGTGCCAGGCAAGTCACTAGTGATATAATATAACATAATGCAATACAATATTATACAGTACACATGGGTGTTGGAACTGGGGGGGGGGGGTAAGGGGTAACCCCCACCCCCAGATTTCTTATCGTATGTATGTATGCGTATAGAAGCTAACAGGGGAGGAGAGAGGGGGAGGAAACACAGGGGAGAGGGAGAGGAAGACACAGGAGAGAGGGAGGAAGACACAGTGGAGAGGGGGAGGAAGACACAGGGCAGAGGGCGGAAGAGAAACAGGGTAAGGGAGAGGTGAGGGGAAGAGACACATGGGAGGGGGGAGAGACACAGGAGAGAGTGGGGGGTAGAGACACAGGGGAGAGGGGGGAAGAGACTAATGGGAGAGAGTGGTGAGGAGACACTGGGGAGAGAAAAGGGGGTAAAGACACAGAGGAGGGGGGAAGAAACACAGGGGAAGGGAGAGGGGGTAGAGACACAGGGGAGAGGGGGTAGAGACACAGGGAAGAAGGGGGAAGAGACACAGATGAGGGGGGAGAGACACAGGGGAGAGGGAAGGGGGGAAAGACACAGGGGAGGGGGGGAAGAAACACGGGAAGGGAGAGGGGGGTAGAGACACAGGGGAGGGGGGAGTGACACCGGGAAGAGGGAAGGGGGAAAAGACACAGGAGAGGGAGCAAAGAAACACTGGGGAAGGGAGAGGGGGTAGAGACACAGGCAAGGGTGGGAGAGACACAGGGGAGAGGGGGGGGAGAGAGACACATGGGAGGGAGTGGGGGGGAGACACAGGGGAGAGGGGGGGGGAGAGACACATGGGAGGGAGTGGGGGGGAGACACAGGGGAGGTCTTCTGCTTTATTATTATTCTTATTATTATTACTATATAATGTGTAATACGGACCACTTTTTGGCAATGAGCGCCGCAGGCGCTCATTGCAGGCGTGCCTCGCGTAGCGAGGCGAGCCGTTAATACGGACCACTTTGGCAATGAGCACCGTAGGCCTCTATATATCATTCCTGGCTTATTCAGATATATGGAGGATGAATCCGTGGACGTACCTGAATCCCACAAGAGAGTGGTCGCCATGTTCATGTGGTGTTTATTATGACACTGGCGACTTGCCCGTCAAAAAATGACGGCAATGTTATTGTAACTGAGCTAATGTTGTTTTGTGTGTAATAGTAAACATGTAATACATTAATAAATGAATAGACTTTACCTATTTGGAAGCATTGTGTTGAAGAGCTGTGAACCTTGTTTGCACACAGACCTACAGCGCCAAGCACACTGACAGTACACACAGACCCATAGCACCAAGTACACTGGCAGTGCACACAGACCTATAGCACCAAGCACACTGACAGTACACACAAACCTACAGCACCAAGTACACTGCCAAGTACACACAGACCCATAGCACCAAGTACGCTGGCAGTGCACACAGAACTACAGCACCAAGAACACTGACAGTGCACACAGACCTACAGCACCAAGCACACTGACAGTACACACAGACCCATAGCACCAAGTACACTGGCAGTGCAAACAGACCTACAGCACCGAGTACACTGACAGTACACATTGACCCACAGCACTAAGTACACTGATAGTACACACATATATACAGCACCAAGTACACTGACAGTACACACAGACCTACAGCACCAAGTACACTGACAGTACACACAGACTCACAGCACCAAGCACACTGACAGTACACACAAACCTACAGCACCAAGCACACTGACAGTGCACACAGAACTACAGCACCAAGAACACTGACAGTGCACACAGACCTACAGTACCAAGCACACTGACAGTACACACAGACCCATAGCACCAAGTACACTGGCCGTGCAAACAGACCTACAGCACCAAGTACACTGACAGTACACATTGACCCACAGCACCAAGTACACTGACAGTACACACAAACCTACAGCACCAAGCACACTGACAGTACACACATATATACAGCACCAAGTACACTGACAGTACACACAGACCTACAGCACCAAGTACACTGACAGTACACACAGACTCACAGCACCAAGCACACTGACAGTACACACAAACCTACAGCACCAAGCACACTGACAGTACACACAGACCTACAGCACCAAGCACACTGACAGTACACACAGACCTACAGCACCAAGTACACTGACAGTACACACAGACCTAAAGCACCAAGTACACTGACAGTACACATTGACCCACAGCACCAAGTACACTGATAGTACACACATATATACAGCACCAAGTACACTGACAGTACACACAGACCTACAGCACCAAGTACACTGACAGTACACACAGACTCACAGCACCAAGCACACTGACAGTACACACAAACCTACAGCACCAAGCACACTGACAGTACACACAAACCTACAGCACCAAGCACACACAGACCTACAGCACCAAGCACACTGACAGTACACACAGACCTACAGCACCAAGTACACTGACAGCACACACAGACCTAAAGCACCAAGTACACTGACAGTACACATTGACCCACAGCACCAAGTACACTGATAGTACACACATATATACAGCACCAAGTACACTGACAGTACACACAGACCTACAGCACCAAGTACACTGACAGTACACACAGACTCACAGCACCAAGCACACTGACAGTACACACAAACCTACAGCACCAAGCACACTGACAGTACACACAGACCTACAGCACCAAGCACACTGACAGTACACACAGACCTACAGCACCAAGTACACTGACAGTACACACAGACCTAAAGCACCAAGCACACTGGCAGTGCACACAGACCCATAGCACCAAGTACACTGGCAGTGCACACAGAACTACAGCACCAAGTACACTGGCAGTGCACACAGAACTACAGCACCAAGCACACTGGCAGTGCACACAGACCCATAGCACCAAGTACACTGGCAGTGCACACAGACCTACAGAACCAAGCACACTGACAGTACACACAGACCCATAGCACCAAGTACACTGGCAGTGCACACAGACCTAAAGCACCAAGCACACTGACAGTACACACAGATTAACAGCACCAAGTACACTGACAGTACACACAGACCTACAGCACCAAGCACACTGACAGTACACATAGACCTATAGCACCAAGCACACTGACAGTACACACAGACTCACAGCACCAAGCACACTGACAGTACACACAAACCTACAGCACCAAGCACACTGACAGTACACACAGACCTACAGCACCAAGCACACTGACAGTACACACAGACCTACAGCACCAAGTACACTGACAGTACACACAGACCTAAAGCACCAAGCACACTGGCAGTGCACACAGACCCATAGCACCAAGTACACTGGCAGTGCACACAGAACTACAGCACCAAGTACACTGACAGTACACACAGGCGCTCATTGCAGGCTCGCCTCGCATAGCGAGGCGAGCCGTTAATACGGACCACTTTTTTATGGAGCAAACTGCTCCATATGTATATTAATAACTATACAACTTTCCAAACATACACATCTCATTGCAATACGCTAGTAATAATAATAATGCACAAGAGTCCTTCAGCACTGCACTGGACACTGAATAAACTTGCCTAGCTATGGTTTTCCCTATTGATGCAGTATCATCCAAACTGTCCCTCCTCTCAGTAAGACTGCAAGTTACTTATGATTCCAAAATGGCTGCTGTCCATGAGTTAGAAGGGTGTAGAAGGGAGTGTATGCTGCTGATTGGCTGGAATGTGTCTGCTGACTGTGACATGCAGGGTCAAAGTTTGCTCAATGATAAAGTATTGGGGGCGGGTCGAATCTTGCATATGTTCGCAGTTCGCCGCGAACGCGACCATGCTATGTTCGCCGAAAAAAGGCCGTCGGCGAACTATTCGCGACATCTCTAATGTACAGTAATAACCATGTACAGACAACATATAACCACACAATAACACATAATCCCAATGTAACAATGTCATGCTCCCTTGGACATATTCCTAAATTGCTGACAATATGAGTCCTTAAAAATGTAAATCATGACAGGGAGATTTAGGAGTAAACTCAGAAAGTATTCATCAAAAAAAAGAGCCTTGCGGCAAAAGAGGTAGAGAGAAATACAGTAATACAATTTAAGCATGCCAGGCATAAGCAATTTTATATTTCTATATGTGTTTTCCAGATAGAAGATCCAAATCTCAACTAAACTGTGGAAAAAACTCCAACAGAGACCAAAGGCAGTGAGGCTAATGAGTCGGACTGTGACATATTTTAAATGTCTGTAGTGCTTTAATGCTTTGGTCTCACAGCCATTCAGGTTGTCTATGGAAGAACTATTATTAAAAAAATATGATATTAAATTAATAATACTTGAATATGAAGTAAAGAAGTGCCTGGATACTATATTTGAATGATTATAACTGCACAGTGGTGTGACAGTCCACCTATACCCTCTGCAATTTAGGAATACAACCAAGAAACTTAAAGCCATATTCTATTCACTATATTGCAAAGCTACATTGGCAAATATCAAGTAACTATCCGTAGCTATTCTATTCACCTGTCTAAGCCTTTTTTCCTAGTGAAAATATGTTTAATTTGGTTAGTCTTTCTTCATAGCATAGTCCTTCCATTCCTCTTATTAGTTTTGTTGTCCTTCTCTGCACTTTTTCCAGCTAAAATGTCCTTTTTATGATGTGGTGCCCATAATTTTACTCCATATTCAAAATGAGGGCGTACCAGGCATTTGTATAGTGGGATAATTCTATCTGCTTCTATACCCTTCTTAATACATGCTAATATGTTAGTTGCCTTTGCAGATGCTGCATGGCATTGAGCACTGCTACCTAAGTAGTTGTCCACAAGCACTCCCAAATCCCTTTCTATATCTGATACCCCTATGTTTACTCCATTAAGATTAAAATTTGCATGACTATTTTTCCTTTCTAAGTGCATAACTTTTCATTTACTTGTATTAAATCTCATCTGCTATTTAGTTTCCCATTCCTCTAATGTATGTAAATGCAATTCCTCACTTTCAGTTATATTTAGGGGTTTATAGCATATTCCTACCAATAATCTTTTAGGATTTGTTCCTCCACTATTTAACTCAACCCACAAAGATTCAACATTATCACTAGTTCCACCATAAACATGTTCTCTGGCTATAGGCTTAAAATCAGGCTTAACATAAAGACAAATCCCTCCACCTCTTCTACCATTTCCCCTATCTTTCCTAAATAGGTTATAGCCATCCAAATTAAAGGTCCAGTCATGAGAGTCATCACACCATGTTTCAGTAATGTTCCCTGGTAAGCTTCTTGCATTAGCAAGCATACACCTTATGTTGCTATCACTCTGCTGTCTTGAAGTGCTTGCCACTGTATGTGAGTTATTTAGCAATACCCCCTATTGTCTATCTATAATAACCTTCCACTTCTCCTCCCACATGATTAGTTAATTTGTCCCTTTTGCCCTCTGCATTTTCTACCCCATTACTTCCATCTGGTTCCTTCCCCACCTACTAGTTTAAAAACTCATCCAGCCTTTCTTCCATCCGCTCCCCTAGCACACAAGCTACCTCTTTATTTAGGTACAATCTATAACTGCTATAGAGATTGTACCCAAGTGAGAAGTCAGTCCAGTGTTCTAAAAACCCAAACCCCTCCTTAGTGCACTCTCGTATTGCAGCCCACGTCGGGTGTTGGTAAGGCCCAGGCCTCGCAATGAGCACCTGTGTCGCTCATTGCGAGCCCAAAAGCCTAAGTTGTGCGTATGTCAACTGCTCGCAAAAGCGTGACCAACATTGCAAACGCCCCCAACACTGACAACTATATATGTGATAATGATTGTTTTTCTATATCTTAATATATTTAATCATTTTTCACTTCTCTCCTTCCTTCTCTTTACACTTTTTGCACTACAATTTAACCACATTTCTTTGAACTCCCTCCTTTCATTTAAACTCCCACACTTACAAAATAACTGCACTTACAATATAAATGTTTACTCCTTCCCCTTTTAAAATACATTCTTACTATTCCCCTGCACAATGGTTACAGGCCACAGGTCAGAAAACACCTGTTGCACAGGTTTAACATTTCAGATGCCATGGGGGTCTCAATGGACCCCATGGCTATGTAGATGGGGGGATCAGGGTACGGGGTGGGGTTTGTGAGGGGAAGTGTATGAATGGGGAGTGAGCAGGGAAGGGGATTCCTGTGATGGAGGGAATCCCCATGTATGAATGTCGGGAATCTCTAAGGAATCTCATTAGTTTCATTTTGATTGTGCTCAGTAATTTACTGAGCACAGACTTTCTCGTAATCCTGAGCCTTGTAACTTTACTTCAAGGCTTTGGTTTATGAGGTTGTGCTCAGTAATATTATTTGTGTGGAGCATTAAATAAGCATGTACCTTTGCTGCAAAAAGCTCCTGCAGCAAAATGTAAGTTTGGCAATAATTAAGTTAGCTTGAATACAATAGGGGTCTTCCTTTTTAACTGGTTCTTCAAAAAAAAAAAAAAAGACATTTAGGATTCACTGCTTTAAATACTGGATTAACAAATGGGAAAATTGAGTCTAAAATATTGGCTTTTGCAGACGACATTGTTATAACAATAACAGAACCTGAGACTTCATTGATTGGTATTCAAGAACTATTAACAAATTATAGTATTGCTTCAAGTTATAAATTAAATATAAATAAAACACAAACTGTAAGGCTAGGCTTAAAGGATAAAATTTTGCAACATTTAAATAAAACTTTTGCTTATTACTGGGGTAATAATGAGTTGACTCACTTAGGTATAAAATTCTATCCAAAGTTACTTAGATTAAATTGTTTAGAACGTTTTGAAAATATACATAAAATTATAAAAATTGGGCGGTTGGTCAGGAAAAATTTTAATTATAAAAATGTCCATTTTACCAAAAATCAATTACTTGTTTCGCTGTATACCTTTGAAAACGATATTATACATTATCAAGAGATTTAAAAGAATTATAGATGGCTTTATATATAGTGGGAAAACAGCTAGGCTCAACTCAGAAATAACTAAGAGAAAATTCAATAGAGGAGGTCTAGCATCACCAAAAAAAGAGATCAGGCTATAAGATTAACATATATCGCTTTTTGGGGAATGGTAAATGAACCACTTAGCTAGTTCGATATTGAACAAGCCCTGATGGGAAAAAGAACATTATTAGATTTGTAATGGACAAAAGAAAGAGAAATAAAGGCTTTACAAAATATCCCATTGATTATCAAAATTAATTTGAAATATTGGGATTTAAAAAAAAAAGAAGAACTTTCAAATGAGCTGTATCTAGCAATGACTATTCAAGGATTATTAGATTGCTATACCCCAAATTAAAGATCCATTTGGAATAAATGGAACTCAAAATATATAGCAGATTTTTATAATAAAGGATCACATATCTCCTTTGATAAATTACAGAGTAAATATGATATACCATCTTCATATTGGATAAAATATAATTCTCCTTTTTCTGTATTAACTAAAGCTAATTATAAAGACAAGGAAGGAGAACTTACTAAATTTGAACAACTTTGTATAAACTAGGGTAAAAGCAAATTATTACTAAATGTTATAAAATAAAATCTTCAAAATTAGAACAGAGCAAAACTACAAAAATGGAGATATGGGAAAAAGATATTGGACAATGTTGGTATGAAACTATATGGTTTAATGCTTTCTCTTTAACGTCATCAGCAATTAAATGTTCCATATATAAAGAGACTTTTTTTTAAATAATACAAAGGTGGTATTACATTACAGTCTTCTAGCTTGTACATAATCCTATGCTATGCTTAAAGCTGTGTAAAACAGCAAATATATTGGTAAAAGGAGCCATGTATAAAATGATTCTTGGATTTTAAAGTGAAATTGCATGTCCCCACCAAGTGCAGTATTTCTTTGAAACCTGAGCAGAAATAAAATATATTTAGACATTCAAATGGGAAAACAAATGTACTATTTTTTTTTGTACTACTACTAATTCTGACAGCACTGGGGACCCCCAGAAGAGGACAGTGGTGCACCAGCAGTAGTTGCTGTGTTGAACAGTCAGAGAGAATATGCAACAAGCATGTACTTTTTGTATCATATTTTTTTTAAAGCATGAGGTGAATGGATTACTAACTTTCCAGACAAACAAAAAAAAAATTGGCTTCAATTACTATTGATGCCTTTGGAAGTTGGTGGTTTTGTAATACATTTTCTTATAACTACAAGAATAATCTTAGGCTTCTGTGGTGCCATCTTTTTCTTAATATATCTGCAAATCTGCCATGATTTGCAAATATTGTATTTTAAGTAATCTTCACATAAACATTTATGTATTTGGATGATATATAATTTACTAAGAATATTAAAGTTTTGAAGATTATTTTATATTGTTTGTTTTCCTCTCTTCTTCTTCATTGATTCTTCCCCTGTAGATCTTTTCTATATTTTTTTCTTACTTACAAGTCTTCTTTATTATCTATGGCAACATAAAAATCTTTCAGTTAAATTGAATATGTGCATCAGGTTCATCTCCTAAGATACTGGCAATAATTCATTAACACTGAGTAATGTCACCCTTTTAACTAATGAAATGAATCCATAATAGAGCAATATTTTAGAAGACATGTAATGAGAAATAAGCCGTTGTGAAATGTAATAAGGGTTCTGGCTAGTTCATCAGAACTGATATTTTCATTTTAATGACTCAAATTCAGACATTGCCTGCTGGCAGATACAATTTGTCGACGACACCATGTGTAAAACACAACTTTACAGCTTAAATTGTCTTAATAGAGTCTTGTACAAATGTATTTTACAGTCATAGGAACAATTTCTGTTACTAACAAACTGGTTGGCCCTTAAGGAAAAGGTTAATATTATGATTTATTCATGCATGATATTTAAGTCTTCACTAGCTCTGCATCAGTAATGTTAGATCAAAGAATACAGGTTTTATGGCCAGCAATAAAGTATTGGTTGAACTGCATGTAAAAAAATAAAATAAAGTTTGCCAAAGGGCTTTATTCATGAAATTGTTGAAAATATAAAATTTAGGAAGCCAAGAAATAAAAAATAAAACAAGATTGTATTACTTATTTTACATAAGATATATTAGAATCTTTGTTGTATATTACACTGTTTATCTGTACAAAAATACAACTTAGTAGATGATGTCTCTTGTTTGTACCAACAAAGAAAGCAAACCAAACAAACAAAACAAAGACAAACTAGGGTATATTTAGTGTAATATAGAATGAATGTTGAGTAAAAACATCATGCATTAATGTAATATCATAGGTATATACGCATTTCTTCCAGATAAAGGTGCAGAAACACATGCAGTCAATTATTTCTAAGAAATTAATTTAAGTAGACAGATCAGGCAGACTTGAAAGCTTTATTGTTTTTTTAAATCTGTCTTCAGACCTTTCTTGATGCTGTTTCTATATTAAGTAAAACAAATCATTGGGTTCACATAATTTCATACCCCCAGTATTGAATTGCCTCGTTCTACTGCCAAATTAAGTGCTCATAGTGCTGCTGCTAATACTCAGATCACTGCTTATTATTCTTATGTTGGAAATTTCAATGATATGACTGACATCAACGGCACAATAATATCACAGAACCTCAATATGCCTAGCCATGAAACCCACATTCAGAATGTACTGCAAAAAATTACATGACAATTTGCTATATGATAATGACTGCAAGTGAATATTTTATCCATCCTCTGTGCCATTTCTCATGACCTAGACATGAACCTCAAGAATGTTGCTATTATACTATGACTGGCCCAATTCCACTACTCTTAAAGTAGTTCAACATAGTTTATCATGGGCTTCTCCATGGTCATCCCTCTAATCATTGAACTAATTAGGACAGGGACAGATCACAAGAGATATTCTGGTGAGACTCAACAAGGGTTTCTGAAACTCAGGAGGCATGTTCCACCAGTCCAGTAAACACATTTTCCAGATCCTGCCTAGCATACATAGTAGATATCGAAGCCCCTGAATTTGGTGCTAGAGCAGTATTATCTTGGCATACAGAAGTCCATGGACTGTCCAGGAGGAATAGATGCATCTTTTAGAGGGAACTATATTTCCTATGACTAACTAATGCCAAATATCCCAATCTCTGTCAAGCCCCCTCTTTGTTTCATGTGGTTTAATTTTTTTAATTCCTAAATGCCAGGATCTAAGAACATTTAAGTTAGGCAGTTTTCTGAGACAAAGGCAATAGGAATGAAAGCTATTTGTTTCATTTTTGATCTGTCACATGAGATAACCAGTGCATTCAAGCTGCTCAAAATTCTCTACCTAACTGTTTCACTCCTTTAAATTGCCTTTGTGTGTCTCCTCAAAGTGTAGCTTATGCGTTACCATATGATTCATGTCCCGTTAAGTCATTCGGGACAAAAGAAGACCTTGGAAATTCTTTACAGGACCTTCCGGTAAGCACATAAATTTAAAGAAGCCAAAGTATTTGCACCATCTATACCAGGAGCAAAACACCTGCTGTTTTACTATAATCTTTACTCATACAATTTTGCATGTATCTATAGACTTTGTATTGAAGTTTTCTCCCTCCAATGTCATGGCCAACATTTGGTTGATTCTGTACCATTTTGGAAACAGTGCCACCTTGCTCAGTCGATGACATTGCATTCTGCACCTAACTTGGTTACATAGAGCACCCACTTTAGTACTTTCTGACAGAGGCCAATTGTTCCTTACTCAAGCCTTGGGTCTGCAATCAATTTGGTCACCCCTTGCTCCAGTATTGGTGGATGGACAGCTAGAATACAAGGTTGGGAAAATCTTGGATACACATAGGGTGAGGAAAGCTATTTAATATCTCATTGATTTGAAGACCTATTGTCCTGAAGGAAGAGCCTGGGCTCCCATACTCATGCACTGTCTCTACTCAGGAGATTTTCACATGCACCATCCTCTAGAGCCTTCTATACCTCATGCCTGGAATGTGAGGATATATAAGGATTAGTCCGGGGGCCCAATTCAATTTGAAGCCCCCAGCGGCTGTGGTACAGTCGCAAAGCCCGCTTGCTTGAAATTTGGCAAAGTTACAGACCTATAAAATTAGACATGCCCGCAACATATGAGACCAACATTTAAATCCATAAATCATCCTTCCACACGTTCCATTTGAGGCCATGAACATGATTAATTAGTCAAACGCGTGGTTATGGGTTTAGACGAAGCCAATAGTAAAAGAGATTGTCATCATTACGTCACTAAAGAAATGGAGGTTAGCTCTAAATCACTTACGGGTTTGAAGTATGAGTTGTGATCGAGCACGCATTCCAGAAATGATGCAATATAAAAAAAATAATAAATATGATATTCTAGTCCATGCGAGTTCTATTATATGTATTAACACATCGATATAACACGGAAATTCAACATATAATAAAATATTTTTATTGACAATCTGCGGGCTTGAGAATCTTGTGCTATTAATATTAAAACCTTACATCACTTTCCCTTTAATTTAAAATACAGTATTGTGTTTATTTGCATTTATAGTGCTACAGACAGGTGTTTAACCCCCTTGTCGGTCCCCCTAGGATTTTTGGCTCCATTTGGCATTTATGAACTATAAAAGCCAGTGCGTCTTTGGGGAATCGTTGCAATTTAATAGTGATTTGCGGGCTTGACAGATCAAATGCATAGCTGGGAGGGAGTTCAGATTTTGACAGCCCATAGGGTTTTTCCTCCTGTAACCCATAGATCATTTGCAGGAAGCTAAAAGAGGCCAATTTAATAGCCGCAACTTTTGCGGGCTACTTTACGGGCTACGAGAACTCAAAATCACTGAATTTAATAGGGTCCCAGGTGTAATGCTCTGTGGCAGCATATGAGGTTCGTTACTACGGCTCACTCAGGGCCTCATTCTATTATCGGCCGTAAAATGGCCGCAAAGCTGCGATTCCTTGCGGCCGTCTTACGGCCCCGTGTAGAGCTACTTCTACCTTGCAATTCAAATAGACGGCGCCACAAGGATATCCCCCTTCCGGCCGGCCGCATATCATGCAAACGGCCGCAAGCATTTTCCCAGCGCCCATAGATCTTGTTTTCCGGCCGCAAAGTCAGACAACTGTAAATGCAAATATAAATTCAAGATGGCACTGTAAAGCTCTGTAAATGCTAGGCATCATAATGGGGGACATGAGGATTAATAGCAACACCCTCTCAAGCTTGCACATCGCCCAAATCCGATATATCATTTACGGTTATTTTCTGTCCCGCAGCCTTGGCGGGTCTGAGGTGCTCCAAGCCCTCGGGACTTTGTCCACGGATATTTGACATGAATTAAAATAAAAATGATTTTCAGATTTCAGTGTAGGGGAATGTTGTGCTATGAATGCTAACACCTCCAATCACTTTATCGTCTCATCAGAGTGCAGGATGGCTTTATTATGTGCTTAATTGTGTGCTTGCGGGACCTCTCTGGTGAAAGTAAGCTGCGGCTCGGTTTTAGCCTTGCCGAGAGGGTTCCCGTAGCAATTGAAAAGCAACCGTGGCTTTCTTGCGGCCGTGTAAGATCAAAGGCTTTCCTGCTGCGCGTGCGGCCGCAAGGGATAACAGGGCGCCGGCCGCAAGCCTGCCGGAGCCCTCAGCCGCAAGGGAATAGAATAGGCAAATAGCCTGCGGCCGGTCCTTGCGGCCACGCATCTCCTACGGCCGTTAATAGAATGAGGCCCTCAGTGTGGGAATTCAAAGTAGCACACCATGTTACTGGCGTAGACCGAAGCGGAGACAAAAGCAAGTATACTTGAAATGGACAAAGTCTATGACAGACTAGATGGGAACTAAGCAGTTATAAAAATAGCATCAGACTTGCTGAACCTATCGGAGCAGGATCCTAGTCTGAGTGTGTTGCCTTATTTATGGTTAGCTTTAACCCTTTCACCCTGATTTTTAATATACGAAGAGTGACTATAATTTTATTGTTTTATTATTATCCTCTGCCCAAAACTCCACTTTCCTCATTCAATATCAGTCACATCTCATGCATATAAATATATTGATTTTATGTAACAGGTTATAAATATATAAAATAATTTGCTTCTTAAAAACATGTTAATATTATTTAAATATTCAATTCCTCTAATTTAAATATTATGAGCTTGTCTAATATTCTTGCAAAGGTGAATTTGCTTAGCAAAATTTTATTTAAGCCGATTACTGACGCTATTACTTTGTAGCCTCACAAAGTTTTATTGCTAATGTCATTATTATTAATGTCCCTAACTCATAAGGACACCCATCTGCTCTTAACAGATTAGTGCTAACCCCTCTGGGGTCCTTATGAACCTCCAAGGATTTTTGTATGAGAGCTAGTAGCCTAAGGGGAACTATTGCCCCCAACCACATCTCTTGGCCATGGATGGGAGATTAAACTATAACACATTATAAAGGATGTGGGGCTAAAATGTACACCATGTAAAACAAACATTACAGATACAATTATAAATTTCACCAAAAATACAAAACAATTACAGCAAAAAAAAAGACTAAAAACCAATTACAGAATAAAATAATAAACTGCAATATGTAGAAAAAAAATATTATTTAATACTTGCACTCCCCGAACCAGAGTTATTAACTGATGCCCTAAATCCTCTCTTCAGCACGGGTAAATGAGAACTCCAACATCTTGAAACGGAAGTCCTAGCTCCTCTAAAAACAGAGATAAGACTACAATAATGGGAGCTCAATTTATGTGAAGCCCCCCATGATAAGTGGTGCATTTTAACCTTGCCTTCATCTCATGTATATTTTTAAGGCTTCTGATTGGCTGAAATATGTGTCAATCACTTTTTAGCCAATCAGATCCAAGGATTTGAAAAACTAATAATCTGATAATGAAAATGAACCAATCAGAGAAGAATAACTCCCCCAGTTCTGTTTTGTTAAGCAATATCCAATCAGATCACAATATGTGTAGCTGGCCACCTCTGATTGGCTAATGGCTCAGCCTGTCAGAGGATATACAGAGTATAAGTGTTAAAGATTGTAGGGTAGCCTAGATAATTGCCACCTCACACCAAAGCACCAGGCATCACCAAGGGTTGGCTAGGCAGAGGGGATTACAACCCCACACCCCACACATTATTTTATATATTATAAATGAATACCTAACCTGCCAGGGAAGGGTACAGAATCAATAATAGAAAAGGGCTTTAAAATCGCTAGCTAATGGCCTCAGTAGTTGGTCAAAGTAGCAGTTTTTTGGCATTAGGGAGTTGTTACTAATCTTTTTGGGCACTCTTGTTAGATTTTTGGGTCATATAATTGGTTCATTTGATACTAGTGGTCACTTATAATGGCGACATTGTTGGTGGAAATGCTAGGAAAGCATGGCCTCATCAAGTTTTTTAACAGGCAGAATGTGATTGCCCCAATATATATTTTTAATCTGTTTATTAATCAACAATTTTGTTTGGAGCAGTGGCATCTACAACAGAATAAATCATGAAGAAGAAAAAAAAGGAGCCATGTTAATTAACAAGCAAGCAACAATGTGATACCACATATTTGCACCCTCAAAGGAAAGGAGCTTACCTGAGCTTCTGGCTTGGACTGTCCTTCCCACCAGCTTGACGAAACATATTGGTTCTATATTCAGTTTCTTTATTCAAGCTTGTATTGATCTTATGTTCAACCATGTCATATGTTGGAAAAAGGATTGTATTTTTGTTTGTGCAGTTAATATGGTCAATATCAATTCCCATACATTATAGAATGTTTATCTTTCTCCCGCACTATCTGCTCTATTCCAACATCAAGGAATGAGTAACATTCCTCTTCCACATGCATAAAGTGGGGGCACTATCCATAAAGATAATATACATTTTTAAGCAATTGTGATTAGTCTAAAAGTTTTGTCACTTTTGTGAAGAAATGTATGGGGGGTAGGACTACATTCCAGAAACCTACAATCTGTGGGCATCTCCAGATTATGTGCATGAGATCTGTTTTTGCTGTTTGCATTTCTGGCATTGTACCAGTTATTGTAGTTCTCTACTAATTCTGGGAATGTATACATTTCTTGTGTTATTGGTTGATTAAATGGCCTATTCGTGTAATACCCTTGAGCTTCTATATCTTGAATTTCTTTCTGCCTGAAAGCATAAGTTATTTTGTAGTGGTAAGAATGCTGAGTGTTTGTAATCTCTAATCATTTAACTCTGTGCCCTGCTTGGTCTATAGAGTAAGGGCCCTATTAAATTCGAGCTGCGTATGAAATCGTATCTCGCAAATGCGCATCGTAACGCGATTTACGTAATACGAGTCGACTTGCGATTGACTTGCGATTGACTTGCGTAATTTCGGACTCCTTTGCCAAGATTTGCCTCCGAAAAGCGCTACGTAGTAAGTAGCGGAAAAGAATTCCTTGCGTAGACGCTCGTATCTCGCAGCACTTTGAATTTAATAGCGTCGGAAACGGTTTCAATTTTCAACTATGTAGGCCTTGCGTTTTCACCTATTATTTACGCAGCTCGAATTTAATAGGGCTCTAAGTTAGCTTATTTGCTTTGCAGGATTGTAGTATACAGTATAATGAGTGCGCTAAGTTTATTATAGAGATGAATTGTTGTTCCTTCACCCATGAGGTAAAAACATCTATAGATTGTATCCAGTCATTGTCATGTTACAGCTGACTTGACCAGTTATACCAATTTACATTGGGCAGATTAATGCCACTATTTTATTTCAGTTGCTGTAATTTATGTAGTACTAACTGTGATCTTTTGTGATTCCATATAAACAACTAAAATTGTCTAATATTCTTTTGGTATCTTGACTATTTAATAGTAATGGTAACAATTGTATTGATACAATTTTGGGAATATCAAGCCACACCAGCATTTCCTTCTGGAAAGCTTAGTCGTAATTTTTTCTAGTTTCTTAGGTCCCTTACAAATGTTCTCTATTCATTTAGTGATAGTATCTCTATCAAGTACTTAAAGTTTCAAAAGTAATTTAATGAGTGGTAAATATATTTACTGAGAGTAGATAAATGACGCCATACAAAATTTGTAGATAAGAGGAGCCTGTTATATTCTGTATACACTATATATATATATACATATACACTTTCCTTCTTGGTCACTATCTTGTTGTGGTGAAGGGGGCTTGTGTACCTCAATGAAGCTGTGAGTTATACCATGTAGGGTTACCCAAGAGGGGCAGGTCATATCAGAGATGTCAGACAAATTGCAGTCCAGTGGAGAAGGAACAGGCCACCTACTCTGGTTTTGGTTATCCATATGGTTTTCTTGACAAACATACTAGAGACATAACAATTTGCCTGGTGTGCTGTGGTCCATGTGGACCTGTTGTGAACAACACACACACATTATATATATATATATATATATATATATATATATATATATATATATAGTGCTCAAAAAAATAAAGGGAACACTAAAATAACACATCCTAGATCTGAATAAATTAAATATTCTTATGAAATATTTTGTTCTTTACATAGTTGAATGTGCTGACAACAAAATCACACAGAAATAAAAAAATGGAAATCACATGTTTCAACCCATGGAGGTCTGGATTTGGAGTCACCCACATTTTGAAAGTGGAAAAACACACTACAGGCGGATCCAACTTTGATGTAATGTCCTTAAAACAAGTCAACACGAGGCTCAGTAGTGTGTGTGGCCTCCACGTGCCTGGGCATGCTCCTGATGTGGTGGCGTATGGTCTCCTGAGGGATCTCCTCCAAGACCTGGACTAAAGCATCTGCCAACTCCTGGACAGTCTGTGGTGCAACGTGACGTTGGTGGACGGAGCGAGACATGATGTCCCAGATGTGCTCAATTGGATTCAAGTCTGCGGAACGGGCGGGCCAGTCCATAGCATCAATGCCTTTGTCTTGCAGGAACTACTGATACACTCCAGCCACATGAGGTCTAGCATTGTCTTGCAGTAGGAGGAACCCAGGGCCAACCACACTAGCATATGGTCTCACAAGGGGTCTGAGGATCTCATCTTGGTACCTATTGGCAGTCAGGCTACCTCTGGCGAGCACATGGAGGGCTGTGTGACCCCCCAAAGAAATGCCACCCCACACCATTACTGATCCACTGCCAAACAAGTCATGCTGGATGATGTTGCAGGCAGCAGAACGTTCTCCACAGTGTCTCCAGACCCTGTCACGTCTGTGACATGTGCTCAGTGTGAACCTGCTTTCATCTGTGAAGAGCACAGGGCGCCAGTGGCAAATTTGACAATCTTGGTGTTCTCTGGCAAATGCCAAACATACTGCACGGTGTTGGGCTGTAAGCACAACCCCCACCGGTGGATGTCGGGCCCTCATACCACCCTCATGGAGTCTGTTTCTGACCGTTTAAGCAGACACATGCACATTTGTGACCTGCTGGGGATCATTTTGCAGGGCTCTGGGTGTGCTCTTCCTGTTCCTCCTTGCACAAAGGTCTGCATTTAAGCAGGATGTCCACCTTAACAAAAGCTTTTTATGCAGCTTGAGAATAGCTAATTATAATATATTGAAACACGTGAGGCAGTAGTGGTATATACAGAGACCCCCCATTAAGAAAAATGTAAAAAAATTAAAAATGAACTTGAACTTGCTCTCATAAGACCCATAATAAGTTAAGTGAATTGTCTGATGGTGGTTTCGCCGCTCATACAGCTTTGTCAAAGGCAGAAAATGATCTGACTAGAACCACGGCTTTTTTAACTTTATATAGCCTTAGTGGGTTTGCGTAGCTACTGCAGACATATACATGTGTGGAAATCCTTAGTTTAATTAGGATAAATTTAATACATAATGTTGGCCAATCACAGGCAGCTATAACACTGTGGAAGTCAAGCTGTGCAGTAAAACATCATTGGGTGTGTAGTCTTGTTTTTCCCCTCCACAAGGAAGCAAGGAGGAGCTCAGACATTGCTATATATTTGAAGCTGTAGATTTTCTATAAATGGTTGTATTTATGTTCTCTGGATTTTCAAACCATGGCGGACTGCTGAAGCACTTCTTAAAGGGACAGGACAATAGAAATCAATGGAAAATCATGCAAAATCATCAGAAAATGAGGAATTACCATTGCTAATCATCAATTTCCCAAAAAATATTATCATGTGTGACGTAACAGACATAGGGAAACAGGAAATATTAGTTGAAAGCTGGATAAAACCGTAAAATGACAGCACACTATAAGAAACGTGTGGAAAAGCATATTTCAGCACTACAAAAATATGCATAAGATCCCCCATTGGGCTTGCCCTGAACCTAGATCTGAGCTACCTAGCAGTATGTGATGGTTCTTGTTATTCTCCCTGTTAGCAGGAACTGAACCGGACCAGTAGTGGACCACCAGGATGACCACTTGAACTAGGGAATCACCAGTCAGAGTAGCAGAATTACCGGCTGTAACTTGTCTTTAGGCTGATGAAGAATTCTTAATCCCAATGATAAGGATTAACCCTTCCCTCAATAATGAATACACATGTAATTATGTATGATCACGCTGAGAACTGTCTATTAGTCACAAATCCAGCATATTTATCCATATCAATCATCCATCACCATCAAGTCACACCCCCTTTGCAAACATTCTCTTTAGTCAATTCTCAAGCCCCTGTCTCCAGGAAATGTGGCCCACCTGTTAATCAAGGCCTGTCAGCCTCCCTAATGACCCCCCAGGTACCTTGGTACTTGGGAGAGTAATTAACAAATTACTTCTTTGTTCCGTTTTGGTGGTGGTTGGGGGGGACTAGCTGGATAATTACGGAAGGAGACAGTTTGTCTAGTGGCCTACAGGACTATATATCCTGGCCCTTACTGAGATGAAAGCACATCTGCATCAGATATTGCAAGCCTATGTGACAAACTCCCAAAGTTGCAATGACCATATGTCCCAAGGAAACAACAACAGTTAATTTGATCGCTCTTTCCCCACACTTAGCTAAATTTCCTGGGCTAATAGAAGTCTTGCAGCTGTCTCTTAGCCCCCTAACTTTTCTGAGCCCTGTACCCCGGTCACCCAGAACTCGGACCCCTTTCCCAGAAGATGTGAGATTTCCCATTGCACCGGTTGGTTGAATCCACCTCAAGAGACCCTAGTGGCCCCTGGGCGTCACACTCAGCAAAGCTAAACATAATGTGATATTAAATGTATGCATCATGATACAAGTGTGAACTTGGAAGGACATGAGGAGGCCTGCAATAACAGCAATATGCTAAATACCACAGAAACATCATCTGATACTGTGAAAAGCAATATTTTATGCTTAACTCAAACCTGCAGCAAAAACTTTTTAGAATTTATAAAGTAATTATGACACAAGAGGTTAACAGAATCATTAAGTAAACATGGCCATCAACAGGTGCTGTAATCAGACTACTATATAAACCACACACACAAGACAGAATACAACCATGCCCAGCATGGATGAATAAACTATTCAATTGGTGAGAGAGTACTTGTTGGGGTCCCTCAGAAAGGTCAGAACATTTCTTATGATTGTGGTGGACGAGGGACCCGGGTGTGAGGTGTGAGATTAAGGAGTTGACGATGCATGTCTTATGGAGCACTGGGGATTAAGCAGCCATTATTTAACTGTGCCTGCTAAAACAATACAACAATGATGGACAGCGGTCACTAACAGGCTTTTCAACAGTTCTAGTGATATGCATTTAGCTCTGAGACATATACTGAAAGTATTAACATTACTTAAATAACCTTGACAAAACAATTAATACTTGAATCATCACAGAATACAACACAGAATACAACACACTATTCACATACAATCTTCTATAGGTTGAAGAAGCCTCACAACACGTTACTAATCTATACATATCACATTTGTGTCATGTCAGGTGATGCAGGATATGTGTGTCTGCTGTGGTTGTTCACAGGCCGAGGAGAGGTACAATGAGGCCCACAAAGCATGTCAGAACAAAATTGTGCTCAAGCTGCATTTCCAATGCTTACATTCATCTGGGGGCCCCTACCATAAAGCCCAGACAAGGTTTGTCAAATCATCAATGCCTGCTGTTGTCTACATAACATAGCAGTACAGGCTAACTGCCTAGGGGACATTCAGGAGGCTCAGGAAGAACCTGATGAATCTCCTCCCACTCTGGATCATGTGGAGGGGTCACAACAATGTTTAGGAATCATTTGTGAGTACTTCACTCAATATAATTGATCTTGGTAATGCATGAGTCATCAATCTATTATCTGTTGTCTCATCATTATACAGAATATCGGATAGGCCATAGTAGAGTAAATATTCATTATATGATACATTGGATATACTAGAAAAAGATCTGCTACCACACAATGGCAAGTATGGCCACTGTCTCATAACAATCAACATTGATAGAGATTTGGCCAGAATTTGGCATACCACAATGATTTTGTGCATTTGAAAGAAATGAGTATGTGAAATGTATAACTTATGAATGATGAACAATTTATCAAATCAAATGCATGATAGTAGGCTTACATTTCATATCATACAGATATCCTATAGAGAGTGATGGAGCGGGCCATTAACAGTATCAGCCACTGCAGCTGTGTCCTGTGGGAACATCCCTCCTCATGGATATCATTAAGACAACTTCCAAGGTAATCAGCAAATGCGGGTCTCAAAAAATAGTGAAATGTGTAAAGGTTCTCGTATTGAGACCTTGAAAGTATATTCACATACTTCTCAAAAATGTTCTAGGTATGAATCTTTTTTGGATATCTCTGAAACATGTAAAGGGATGTGCAAACATACGTGCATGGGATGGTATATGTAGAATGAGCTTTGCTAAGGGGATATTTCATGGAATGTTGGTTACAGATTATCACAATGTGTCATTTTGATCAATGTCAGAATAGGTTCTCATCAGGATGTCAATCCATGGATATGCTGTTGTCACATGTCATCATGTATATGCATATTCCTTATTCATCTTAATGTTATTGTATCCAGTGTAATTTAGCTTCATTACTGATGATCACATAATTGCTTTTAAGGTTTAGTATTAGATTACTTTGTAGCTGTAATGTCACATATGTCAGCTATTGTTACTTGCATACTGTCATCAAATGTGTGTACTCTGCATCAAGTTATCTGAAGCTGCTGCTTTCTATCTTTGCTCCTCTCCTATACTAGGCCTATGTGCACACCTGCATCATACTTGCTTCAAGGTATCTTTCCTACTGCTATTGTTACCCTTCCTGTGCATATGAGGTACAGTAACTGGGGGCTTCTAACATAGCAGCTATTGAGGTCATGTTAGGATGAAAATAGTATGTATATGCAACAACACAAAAATAGATGCTCAATCAAAGTCCTAAAGAAAAATCAATTTGCATGTTATGGATGGGCTGGATCAGTCCATTGAGTAGACAATACTGATAAGCAAGTTATATATTTGTTTAATGATTCAGCACCTGTTGTTGCATAGAAATCTGTTGTGGACAACAAGCCACTGTTATTGTCCTCTACTTTATATCTATTGGTTTATTATTATTGTGCTTTTGTTTCATGCATGTTATTGTTTAATCAATATCTTGAAATATGCTAACAGCAATCAACGAGATCTGTTCTTTTAGGTTATCCATACTAATGCAATTCTGCATAATCACCTCCAACTTGTTGTCTAGATATCTACTGTTATTATATACATGATGTTGCCTCATGTTGGATGATACACCATCTCCCGCCCCCACATATGTACATCGATCTCATTGTTATTTTCCTTGGTGTGACTAAACTATCTTCCTTACATACCCCTACTATGATACAGTGCATATCTGTAAAAATGAGTTAATGCATGGAATGTCTGCATTCTTGCTTATGTCACATGTATATATATATATATATATATATTATTTTTTTTTTATTTTTTTTTTCTTATGTCATGTTTAAGGTATATTAAATGCTGTAGTAATAATTATCATTGAAGGTATGTACATAGAGAATATTAGAATATACTTCAAATGTTGATAAACACAAGAATTGTGTATAATCAACATCAAAAAGTGTCTATGTTAACTTCTGGATTCAAGTGTCTTTCAAACATCAGAATTTAAAAATAGGAACACTGAACATAGACATATACCTATAAAATGTACCTTTTATTTATATTATTAAAATAAATCAAGGGGAATTGTTAAAATAAGTATAATATGACCACCTATATAGTGACTTGTCAAGTTATTAATTGGTAAGTTAACCAATAACCACCAACACTGCTTTATAAGTATAACACAATTGTCCTCTGATTACAAATAGTAACACATCATGATGGACTGTGTTATCCGATTCAATCATACACAACGTGTATTAATAGATGTAGAACCTGACAAATTCAAAAATGATGGTCAGAAGCAAAAAAAGGAGCAAGAGGAGGAGAAATCGCTTGCAAAATCAGCATATACATGACATTTATTCACACTGTAACATTAAATTATTTTTTGTACTTGTATCTACAAGCAGTAGTAACTAGACATGACCAATAGTCATGATATGGCCTTTCACAATGATGGCTTAGCTATGAACACATTCAGTCTGCCAACTGGACTATCACTATCTACCTTTGATGTTGGTGAGAAAAAATGATTGAACATTTGATAGGTATACAGGTGTTGTCACATGCTAGTTGATAATAATGATATAATTACTTGTAAGCACCATTATTATTGATAGCAAACAGGGGTCATCAAGTTTTACATATATATATACTAGCGACTTGCCCGTCAAAAATGATGGCATGATATACTGTTATACATTGTTTTGGGTGTCTGTTTATGTACTATCTCTATGTGTAACAAAAATATCTCTCTGTACTTTTCTTCTTTTATTTCCTAATGTATCACAAATATGGCATAATTCCTGATGATATGTTTTTCTCTGCACAAATAATGAACAAAATATTATTTTAAAACTGCAAACATTTAATGTTTTTGAATATAACAATGTACCACAATTTGAATAATTCAGTGAACTTGTAGAAATCTATTTTTTTATTACATCCAATTTTGATACTTTTATCTCTAAACAAATCATGAACAATATCTTCATATTAAACTGCAAACATGTAATTATTTTTGCTATACATGAATATCATAACGTAAACCAAATATTTCTATGTCATATTCTTTTTTTTAGATGATAAGAATAAACATTGTTTATATGCTAAACCAATAAATTATAATTTGCACCTGTAGGAATGTCATGAAATCACAAATATATTAGTAACACATGTTAAATTTATATATATTCACAAATGTTGACCATTCCACATAGTATCTATGTATACAGTCCATTTTTACCCTTTTTATTTTCCTTTTAAAACCTAATCATATACAATATTTTAGGAAATACTCTACCATCATTTAATAGCTCATTTGACTTTCTGTTTTGTTGACGAAAACTTTAATTTCTGATGGATTTTTGCATTGTGAAAATGCCACATAGAGTTGTTCATGGGCAAATACTGGGTCCTCTAAAAACAGGCCAACAGACTAAAAAGTTTGCCCTTGCGACTTATTGCTGGTCATGGCAAACGCCAGTATGATTAGAAATTGTCTCCTTTGAAGTACAAAAGGCAAACTACTTTCACTTGGAGACAAATCTATTCTTGGTATTAAAACTCGCTCACCTTTATGGGTACCATTCATAATTTCAGTTCTCTTAAATCCTGAAAAATAAATCTGGTCCCATTACAAAGTCCTTTTTTGGGTTCATATTTCATGGTAACATGACAATTGCCCCTTTTTTCAGCTGCAAATTATGTGGTGGCATTCCAGATGGAATTAATGAATTTATAAATTCAGTTGCAAAGTTTGTCTCACTCTGTTTGTCATCAGAATCTGCACTGTAATACGATTTTTTTGTTCCATCTATTAACTATAAAATGTTATTATTCAGAAGCAAATCATCTTTATTTTTCGATGTTAATATTACTTTGTGTTCAAGCTCTGAGTAATCATTGTTAATTGTTCCATTTTGGAATATGGCTTATATTAGTGAATCTTTAAAAATTGTTGCCGATGGAATTTAAATTGTATCCTCAGGTCAATTACTTATTACCTTTGTTTTGCCTTAGCCAATTTTACTTAACCCATCACTGAATTAATTTTGTCCTTCTGATCTCATATGTTTTTCTAATTTAAGATGTGTACATATTTTCCATAGTGGACTTGACTTTATACATGTTTCCACAATGTCTGTCCAATTTCCATGGACAACAACAGGTAATATTTGCCTAAAATCCCCACCTAACAACATCACCTTTCCCCCAAAAGGAAAATCATTCGACTTGACTTCAAGTAACAAACGAACAATACTTTGTAGAGCATGACACGGCATCATTGTTGCCTCATGTATTATATTTAATTAAAATATTTTACATTTTTAGCTTGTAATTATATCATTCTAATATCCGACACTGATGTTTCCAAAATGGGAACTGGAAGTTTAAATCCACTATGTACAGTCCTATCACCTTCCGACAAAAAGGTAGCAATTCCAGTTGTTGCAAAGGGAAGTACTATTTCACCCTGCCATCAAATTAAACTTATCAATAAATTATATGCATATGTTTTGCCCAATCCTCCAGGTCCATCTAGGAAATAACGCTTCTTGAGCATTTCATCATCTATTGCTTTAAATGCTTCCAATTGCAATGTATTTATAAGTGGCAATTTTTCTTCTGCTTTTTGTTTTTCCACATCAGAGTCATACTCTTCAAAGTTGATTTCATCTATAATTCTTGCATCTGGCAAATTTCAAGTTGCACAACTTAATCCATGAAAAAGAAAGACCCCTTGAATTCCCATTAGTGCTTTTAATTCTGCAATGGACTCACTGTAATGTTTCAAAAAGTTTTCACACATATTTAATTTAAAAGTGTTCCACAAATATAATGTATTTGGTACATTACAAAATATACAAATTAATGCAAACTGTTCCCTCATCTGCTGTGGCATTTGACATAGTGCTGCTTCTTCTAGACATCTCTCCCATTCTGTATCATCATGAAGGAAGTTTCTTTGTCACACAGCTAATTGAAATGTATCATAAACTATGTCATTAAAAGTTCTCAACTGCTCAAAACTTTTTGCATCAGGAACATTTAAAAGGAGTACAGATAAGCAGACATGTTCAATGTCTCATGGACTAACAGTATACATTCTATGAATAGTTTTATTACCACTCCTTTTTTGTTTTCGCCATAGCCCATTAAAGCCCGTTAACAAAAACTTAATGATATGGAATTTTAATGTATAGGAATTCCCTTGCCTCACTGTCATTACAATTTAATGTAAACCAAGCAGTAAGTGTCATTTCTCAATGTTCATTTTGTTCAAGAGCATTTCTTTCATTGCCAGCATTAAAAAATACAAATCGTCTTTGTGGCAAATGTACAGCTAATCGATATACTGCATGTGACCGATCATGCATTTCAAATTTCAGATGGCGCCACAATGCTATTAGAGCACTTACATAGCGTGCATCTTAATGATATGAAAGTTCATCATGTAGAGTCGCATTGTCTTCTTCGTTTTGTCCACTTTGCACCACCACATTTGTTGCATCATATTCTTTGTAAATATATTTGTACACATATTTAATTGATTTTATAGAAGTGCAAGCTTCCACATTTATGTGTGCATTGTACTTTATCAGCAAATGTTGATTATATGGGACAAAATATCTGTTATATACATTCCCCCCCCCCCCCCCCGAATAATTGCATTTTGACCTTCTCTTCTTTTGATACCATGGATATCCATCACAATTTACAAACATTTTCCCTCTAAATTATTTAGGGAAATATTTTGTGCATTTACTTTTTTCCATACATGGTGACTGCGGATTTATATCTCCACATAGTCCATGAATCATGCAATGTGTTACAATGTCATATAGTGTAGCATGTTTTGTGGATCTGGTAGTTCAGCAATAATAACTGAATACACTCGATCTGCAGTATTCAATTTATTTTTTTCTTGAAGGATGAAAGAATATGTGCATGTGGAAGGCCTATTTAATGAATTTCTATAGTATACTCATAAGCCACACACTTCACAAATAAATATCCTGATGGTTATGCCATGTATTAATGCTGATGCATTAATCTGGTCTATCAAAAGCAGTCTGTCAAGTTTTCAAATTATCCACAATCTCTTACCATTGTGGATTACATATAAATGTAATAAATAAATCTGGTATCCCACATTTAGTAACAATAGCCATAGCATCATTGTATCTTTCGCTCATATTTCGAGCAGATCATTGTAAAGAAGATGGCAAAATGATGGCTCGGCCAGCTGGAAGTTCTCTGTTTGTAGCAACTTCAGCTACATAATCCATAAATCCACAAAACTGTTCAACATGCAGTTTATTTTGTTGATATTTTCTAAAATTTAGGTTATTTGCTTCTACTTGCAGATATGAATCAATGAGTTTTCCATCATATAAAATGGGATTAAATGCTACTCGAATATCAGTTTAAGCAACTTTAAATTCAAGCATTGAAATATTATTTATGACACATACTTTACTATATGGATAACTGTATGAATTTTGGTTGCCATCCTGCTTCACTATTGGGATAAATATTGGATATGTCATTGTATTGAAATTAGTAAAAAAACCGTTCCTCTTGATTTTGTGGATATATTCTAATATCCCGCTGAAATAGTTCCCCCTCGTCATTTTGAAATACCATTGCAACTTCATTAAATGTTGATAAGTAATAACAGAGTTTATCACAATGGCTCTTGGGATCAGCAACCGATTTTGTTCAGCATGAATCTGTTGTTCACGTTCTACTTCAAACAATTGTTTATAAGCTTGAGTATATGGGTTTTTGGCCATAATGTTATCAATCTCTTTAAAAATAATGGCTATTTATTTTCTGAAAGCTTCATATGTTGTTCCACAGCTTCCATTGTATCTAGGACATATAGTTGAGCAAATTTTCTTTGCTCTCCTTTTGTAAATGCGAAGTACGGTGGTAAAAAGAAATGGCACTGTTATAAAACTGTATGTTTTGTTTGAAATTAGTGTAATTTGGAAAAATAGGGTCACTTATTATACTTTGTAAATATACTGGGAATTAGTCTCTTTCTGAAAGTCTTACCTTTCTTTTCTGAAAACAACTAATGAACTCACCATCTCTCGGGCTTTCCTCTTGAAAATGATAAGCCCCACAAAACTGACAAACAATATTCAACATACCACAATTGTGTGATGATCTACTGTTATTGATGTATATATTGGACTATCCTAACAACATATATCAATATTACTATCTATATACACATTACTCACGTTATCATATTGTTCATGCATTGTCTGTATCACTTGATTTTGGATTGGTAGCTCCCTGATGCTGTCTTTTTCCTTTTGCCACCATTTTTATTCCCTTTGCAAGTTTTTCATGTTCTCATTCTCTTAACCATCTTATTCTTGTGTGACTGTCGATCTCTCCATCTTTGTTTGCGGTCCCTTGCAAGTTATTTGTATTTGTTGCTGTTTTCTTGATTATCTGACATTGTAATCTGTAATTTTACATTTAAATTTAAGTTTTTAGCACATGAATTATGATCAGTAGAACTTTTAAATATTACCAAAATATGGTCCTTTAGCTTACCTGTAGATGTAATTGATTAACGAATAAAACTTCCTTTATTTTTCTGACTCCAAACTTACAACTTCTGATAATATGTCAATTCTGTCCATTTTTTTTTTTTTTCAATCTGGAAGAGAAATGTAAGTGTCATCATATGAAACCTGTTCCAATCTAATTAATTCTATTTGTTATGTCTAAACAGCAGTACACTACATTAATGTTTTTTTTGTTGGTTCTTTTTTTTTTGGTTTACCGTATATACTTGAGTATAAGCCAAGTTTTTCAGCCCTTTTTTAAGGCTAAAAAGGGCGCCTCGGCTTATACTCGAGTCACTCCGCCCCGTGTCTCTCTTACCCCACCGTGTCTCTCTAACCCCCCGTGTCTCTCTAACCCCCCCGTGTCTCTCTACCCCGCTGTGTCTCTCTAACCCCCCGTGTCTCTCTACCCCCCTGTGTCTCTCCAACCCCCCCATGTCTCTTTCCCTCCCCCCTTCTCATCCTCAACCCCCTTCCTCATCCTCAACTCCTCTACTTTCTCTACTCTAAATACCTCCCATTCACTTACCTGCTTCTTCTCCGGCCTCTGCTCCTTCCGTCAGATTACAATATGTGTAGCTGGCCACCTCTGATTGGCTAATGGCTCAGCCTGTCAGAGGATATACAGAGTATAAGTGTTAAAGATTGTAGGGTAGCCTAGATAATTGCCACCTCACACCAAAGCACCAGGCATCACCAAGGGTTGGCTAGGCAGAGGGGATTACAACCCCACACCCCACACATTATTTTATATATTATAAATGAATACCTAACCTGCCAGGGAAGGGTACAGAATCAATAATAGAAAAGGGCTTTAAAATCGCTAGCTAATGGCCTCAGTAGTTGGTCAAAGTAGCAGTTTTTTGGCATTAGGGAGTTGTTACTAATCTTTTTGGGCACTCTTGTTAGATTTTTGGGTCATATAATTGGTTCATTTGATACTAGTGGTCACTTATAATGGCGACATTGTTGGTGGAAATGCTAGCAAAGCATGGCCTCATCAAGTTTTTTAACAGGCAGAATGTGATTGCCCCAATATATATTTTTAATCTGTTTATTAATCAACAATTTTGTTTGGAGCAGTGGCATCTACAACAGAATAAATCATGAAGAAGAAAAAAAAGGAGCCATGTTAATTAACAAGCAAGCAACAATGTGATACCACATATTTGCACCCTCAAAGGAAAGGAGCTTACCTGAGCTTCTGGCTTGGACTGTCCTTCCCACCAGCTTGACGAAACATATTGGTTCTATATTCAGTTTCTTTATTCAAGCTTGTATTGATCTTATGTTCAACCATGTCATATGTTGAAAAAAGGATTGTATTTTTGTTTGTGTAGTTAATATGGGCAATATCAATTCCCATACATTATAGAATGTTTATCTTTCTCCCGCACTATCTGCTCTATTCCAACATCAAGGAATGAGTAACATTCCTCTTCCACATGCATAAAGTGGGGGCACTATCCATAAAGATAATATACATTTTTAAGCAATAGTGATTAGTCTAAAAGTTTTGTCACTTTTGTGAAGAAATGTATGGGGGGTAGGACTACATTCCAGAAACCTACAATCTGTGGGCATCTCCAGATTATGTGCATGAGATCTGTTTTTGCTTGTTTGCATTTCTGGCATTGTACCAGTTATTGTAGTTCTCTACTAATTCTGGGAATGTATACATTTCTTGTGTTATTGGTTGATTGAATGGCCTATTCGTGTAATACCCTTGAGCTTCTATATCTTGAATTTCTTTCTGCCTGAAAGCATAAGTTATTTTGTAGTGGTAAGAATGCTGAGTGTTTGTAATCTCTAATCATTTAACTCTGTGCACTGCTCGGTCTATATAGTAAGGGCCCTATTAAATTCGAGCTGCGTATGAAATCGTATCTCGCAAATGCGCATCGTAACGCGATTTACGTAATACGAGTCGACTTGCGATTGACTTGCGCTTGACTTGCGTAATTTCGGACTCCTTTGCCAAGATTTGCCTCCGAAAAGCGCTACGTAGTAAGTAGCGGAAAATAATTCCTTGCGTAGACGCTCGTATCTCGCAGCACTTTGAATTTAATAGCGTCGGAAACGGTTTCAATTTTCAACTACGTAGGCCTTGCGTTTTCACCTATTATTTACGCAGCTCGAATTTAATAGGGCCCTAAGTTAGCGTATTTGCTTTGCAGGATTGTAGTATACAGTATAATGAGTGCGCTACGTTTATTATAGAGATGAATTGTTGTTCCTTCACCAATGAGGTAAAAACATCTATAGATTGTATCCAGTCATTGTCATGTTACAGCTGACTTGACCAGTTATACCAATTTACATTGGGCAGATTAATGCCACTATTTTATTTCAGTTGCTGTAATTTATGTAGTACTAACTGTGATCTTTTGTGATTCCATATAAACAACTAAAATTGTCTAATATTCTTTTGGTATCTTGACTATTTAATAGTAATGGTAACAATTGTATTGATACAATTTTGGGAATATCAAGCCACACCAGCATTTCCTTCTGGAAAGCTTAGTCGTAATTTTTTCAAGTTTCTTAGGTCCCTTACAAATGTTCTCTATTCATTTAGTGATAGTATCTCTATATCAAGTACTTAAAGTTTCAAAAGTAATTTAAAGAGTGGTAAATATATTTACTGAGAATAGATAAATGACGCCATACAAAATTTGTAGATAAGAGGAGCCTGTTATATTCTGTATACACTATATATATATATATATATATATATATATATATATATATATATACACTTTCCTTCTTGATCACTATCTTGTTGTGGTGAAGGGGGCTTGTGTACCTCAATGAAGCTGTGAGTTATACCATGTAGGGTTACCCAAGATGGGCAGGTCATATCAGAGATGTCAGACAAATTGCAGTCCAGTGGAGAAGGAACAGGCCACCTACTCTGGTTTTGGTTATCCATATGGTTTTCTTGACAAACATACTAGAGACATAACAATTTGCCTGGTGTGCTGTGATCCATGTGGACCTGTAGTGAACAACACACACATATATATATATATATATATATATATATATATATATATATATATATATATATATATATATACAGTGCTCAAAAAAATAAAGGGAACACTAAAATAACACATCCTAGATCTGAATAAATTAAATATTCTTATTAAATACTTAGTTCTTTACATAGTTGAATGTGCTGACAACAAAATCACACAGAAATAAAAAAATGGAAATCACATGTTTCAACCCATGGAGGTCTGGATTTGGAGTCACCCACATTTTGAAAGTGGAAAAACACACTACAGGCTGATCCAACTTTGATGTAATGTCCTTAAAACAAGTCAACATGAGGCTCAGTAGTGTGTGTGGCCTCCACGTGCCTGTATGACCTCCCTACAACACCTGGGCATGCTCCTGATGTGGTGGCGTATGGTCTCCTGAGGGATCTCCTCCAAGACCTGGACTAAAGCATCTGCCAACTCCTGGACAGTCTGTGGTGCAACGTGACGTTGGTGGATGGAGCGAGACATGATGTCCCAGATGTGCTCAATTGGATTCAAGTCTGCGGAACGGGCGGGCCAGTCCATAGCATCAATGCCTTTGTCTTGCAGGAACTACTGATACACTCCAGCCACATGAGGTCTAGCATTGTCTTGCATTAGGAGGAACCCAGGGCCAACCACACTAGCATATGGTCTCACAAGGGGTCTGAGGATCTCATCTTGGTACCTATTGGCAGTCAGGCTACCTCTGGCGAGCACATGGAGGGCTGTGTGGCCCCCCAAAGAAATGCCACCCCACACCATTACTGATCCACTGCCAAACCAGTCATGCTGGATGATGTTGCAGGCAGCAGAACGTTCTCCACAGTGTCTCCAGACCCTGTCACGTCTGTCACATGTGCTCAGTGTGAACCTGCTTTCATCTGTGAAGAGCACAGGGCGCCAGTGGCAAATTTGACAATCTTGTTGTTCTCTGGCAAATGCCAAACATACTGCACGGTGTTGGGCTGTAAGCACAACCCCCACCGGTGGATGTCGGGCCCTCATACCACCCTCATGGAGTCTGTTTCTGACCGTTTGAGCAGACACATGCACATTTGTGACCTGCTGGAGATCATTTTGCAGGGCTCTGGGTGTGCTCTTCCTGTTCCTCCTTGCACAAAGGTCTGCATTTAAGCAGGATGTCCACCTTAACAAAAGCTTTTTATGCAGCTTGTGAATAGCTAATTATAATATATTGAAACACGTGAGGCAGTAGTGGTATATACAGAGACCCCCCATTAAGAAAAATGTAAAAAAATTAAAAATGAACTTGAACTTGCTCTCATAAGACCCATAATAAGTTAAGTGAATTGTCTGATGGTGGTTTCGCCGCTCATCCAGCTTTGTCAAAGGCAGAAAATGATCTGACTAGAACCACGGCTTTCCTAACTTTATATAGCCTTAGTGGGTTTGCGTAGCTACTGCAGACATATACATGTGTGGAAATCCTTAGTTTAATTAGGATAAATTTAATACATAATGTTGGCCAATCACAGGCAGCTATAACACTGTGGAAGTCAAGCTGTGCAGTAAAACATCATTGGGTGTGTAGTCTTGTTTTTCCCCTCCACAAGGAAGCAAGGAGGAGCTCAGACATTGCTATATATTTGAAGCTGTAGATTTTCTATAAATGGTTGTATTTATGTTCTCTGGATTTTCAAACCATGGCGGACTGCTGAAGCACTTCTTAAAGGGACAGGACAATAGAAATCAATGGAAAATCATGCAAAATCATCAGAAAATGAGGAATTACCATTGCTAATCATCAATTTCCCAAAAAATATTATCATGTGTGACGTAACAGACATAGGGAAACAGGAAATATTAGTTGAAAGCTGGATAAAACCGTAAAGAGACAGCACACTATAAGAAACATGTGGAAAAGCATATTTCAGCACTACCAAAATATGCATAAGATCCCCCATTGGGCTTGCCCTGAACCTAGATCTGAGCTACCTAGCAGTATGTGATGGTTCTTGTTATTCTCCCTGTTAGCAGGAACTGAACCGGACCAGTAGTGGACCACCAGGATGACCACTTGAACTAGGGAATCACCAGTCAGAGTAGCAGAATTACCGGCTGTAACTTGTCTTTAGGCTGATGTAGAATTATTAATCCCAATGATAAGGATTAACCCTTCCCTCAATAATGAATACACATGTAATTATGTATGATCACGCTGAGAACTGTCTATTAGTCACAAATCCAGCATATTTATCCATATCAATCATCCATCACCATCAAGTCACACCCCCTTTGCAAACATTCTCTTTAGTCAATTCTCAAGCCCCTGTCTCCAGGAAATGTGGCCCACCTGTTAATCAAGGCCTGTCAGCCTCCCTAATGACCCCCCAGGTACCTTGGTACTTGGGAGAGTAATTAACAAATTACTTCTTTGTTCCGTTTTGGTGGTGGTTGGGGGGGACTAGCTGGATAATTACGGAAGGAGACAGTTTGTCTAGTGGCCTACAGGACTATATATCCTGGCCCTTACTGAGATGAAAGCACACCTGCATCAGAGATTGCAAGCCTATGTGACAAACTCCCAAAGTTGCAATGACCATATGTCCCAAGGAAACAACAACAGTTAATTTGATCGCTCTTTCCCCACACTTAGCTAAATTTCCTGGGCTAATAGAAGTCTTGCAGCTGTCTCTTAGCCCCATAACTTTTCTGAGCCCTGTACCCCGGTCACCCAGAACTCGGACCCCTTTCCCAGAAGATGTGAGATTTCCCATTGCACCGGTTGGTTGAATCCACCTCAAGAGACCCTAGTGGCCCCTGGGCGTCAAACTCAGCAAAGCTAAACATAATGTGATATTAAATGTATGCACCATGATACAAGTGTGAACTTGGAAGGACATGAGGAGGCCTGCAATAACAGCAATATGCTAAATACCACAGAAACATCATCTGATACTGTGAAAAGCAATATTTTATGCTTAACTCAAACCTGCAGCAAAAACTTTTTAGAATTTATAAAGTAATTATGACACAAGAGGTTAACAGAATCATTAAGTAAACATGGCCATCAACAGGTGCTGTAATCAGACTACTATATAAACCACACACACAAGACAGAATACAACCATGCCCAGCATGGATGAATAAACTATTCAATTGGTGAGAGAGTACTTGTTGGGGTCCCTCAGAAAGGTCAGAACATTTCTTATGATTGTGGTGGACGAGGGACCCGGGTGTGAGGTGTGAGATTAAGGAGTTGACAATGCATGTCTTATGGAGCACTGGGGATTAAGCAGCCATTATTTAACTGTGCCTGCTAAAACAATACAACAATGATGGACAGCGGTCACTAACAGGCTTTTCAACAGTTCTAGTGATATGCATTTAGCTCTGAGACATATACTGAAAGTATTAACATTACTTAAATAACCTTGACAAAACAATTAATACTTGAATCATCACAGAATACAACACAGAATACAACACACTATTCACATACAATCTTCTATAGGTTGAAGAAGCCTCACAACACGTTACTAATCTATACATATCACATTTGTGTCATGTCAGGTGATGCAGGATATGTGTGTCTGCTGTGGTTGTTCACAGGCCGAGGAGAGGTACAATGAGGCCCACAAAGCATGTCAGAACATAATTGTGCTCAAGCTGCATTTCCAATGCTTACATTCATCTGGGGGCCCCTACCATAAAGCCCAGACAAGGTTTGTCAAATCATCAATGCCTGCTGTTGTCTACATAACATAGCAGTACAGGCTAACTGCCTAGGGGACATTCAGGAGGCTCAGGAAGAACCTGATGAATCTCCTCCCACTCTGGATCATGTGGAGGGGTCACAACAATGTTTAGGAATCATTTGTGAGTACTTCACTCAATATAATTGATCTTGGTAATGCATGAGTCATCAATCTATTATCTGTTGTCTCATCATTATACAGAATATCGGATAGGCCATAGTAGAGTAAATATTCATTATATGATACATTGGATATACTAGAAAAAGATCTGCTATCACACAATGGCAAGTATGGCCACTGTCTCATAACCATCAACATTGATAGAGATTTGGCCAGAATTTGGCATACCACAATGATTTTGTGCATTTGAAAGAAATGAGTATGTGAAATGTATAACTTATGAATGATGAACAATTTATCAAATCAAATGCATGATAGTAGGCTTACATTTCATATCATACAGATATCCTATAGAGAGTGATGGAGCGGGCCATTAACAGTATCAGCCACTGCAGCTGTGTCCTGTGGGAACATCCCTCCTCATGGATATCATTAAGACAACTTCCAAGGTAATCAGCAAATGCGGGTCTCAAAAAATAGTGAAATGTGTAAAGGTTCTCGTATTGAGACCTTGAAAGTATATTCACATACTTCTCAAAAATGTTCTAGTATGAATCTTTTTTGGATATCTCTGAAACATGTAAAGGGATGTGCAAACATACGTGCATGGGATGGTATATGTAGAATGAGCTTTGCTAAGGGGATATTTCATGGAATGTTGGTTACAGATTATCACAATGTGTCATTTTGATCAATGTCAGAATAGGTTCTCATCAGGATGTCAATCCATGGATATGCTGTTGTCACATGTCATCATGTATATGCATATTCCTTATTCATCTTAATGTTATTGTATCCAGTGTAATTTAGCTTCATTACTGATGATCACATAATTGCTTTTAAGGTTTAGTATTAGATTACTTTGTAGCTGTAATGTCACATATGTCAGCTATTGTTACTTGCATACTGTCATCAAATGTGTGTACTCTGCATCAAGTTATCTGAAGCTGCTGCTTTCTATCTTTGCTCCTCTCCTATAGTAGGCCTATGTGCACACCTGCATCATACTTGCTTCAAGGTATCTTTCCTACTGCTATTGTTACCCTTCCTGTGCATATGAGGTACAGTAACTGGGGGCTTCTAACATAGCAGCTATTGAGGTCATGTTAGGATGAAAATAGTATGTATATGCAACAACACAAAAATAGATGCTCAATCAAAGTCCTAAAGAAAAATCAATTTGCATGTTATGGATGGGCTGGATCAGTCCATTGAGTAGACAATACTGATAAGCAAGTTATATATTTGTTTAATGATTCAGCACCTGTTGTTGCATAGAAATCTGTTGTGGACAACAAGCCACTGTTATTGTCCTCTACTTTATATCTATTGGTTTATTATTATTGTGCTTTTGTTTCATGCATGTTATTGTTTAATCAATATCTTGAAACATGCTAACAGCAATCAACGAGATCTGTTCTTTTAGGTTATCCATACTAATGCAATTCTGCATAATCACCTCCAATTTGTTGTCTAGATATCTACTGTTATTATATACATGATGTTGCCTCATGTTGGATGATACACCATCTCCCGCCCCCACATATGTACATCGATCTCATTGTTATTTTCCTTGGTGTGACTAAACTATCTTCCTTACATACCCATACTATGATACAGTGCATATCTGTAAAAATGAGTTAATGCATGGAATGTCTGCATTCTTGCTTATGTCACATGTATATATATATATATATATATATATATATATATTTTTTTTTTTTTTCTTATGTCATGTTTAAGGTATATTAAATGCTGTAGTAATAATTATCATTGAAGGTATGTACATAGAGAATATTAGAATATACTTCAAATGTTGATAAACACAAGAATTGTGTATAATCAACATCAAAAAGTGTCTATGTTAACTTCTGGATTCAAGTGTCTTTCAAACATCAGAATTTAAAAATAGGAACACTGAACATAGACATATACCTATAAAATGTACCTTTTATTTATATTATTAAAATAAATCAAGGGGAATTGTTAAAATAAGTATAATATGACCACCTATATAGTGACTTGTCAAGTTATTAATTGGTAAGTTAACCAATAACCACCAACACTGCTTTATAAGTATAACACAATTGTCCTCTGATTACAAATAGTAACACATCATGATGGACTGTGTTATCCGATTCAATCATACACAACGTGTATTAATAGATGTAGAACCTGACAAATTCAAAAATGATGGTCAGAAGCAAAAAAAGGAGCAAGAGGAGGAGAAATCGCTTGCAAAATCAGCATATACATGACATTTATTCACACTGTAACATTAAATTATTTTTTGTACTTGTATCTACAAGCAGTAGTAACTAGACATGACCAATAGTCATGATATGGCCTTTCACAATGATGGCTTAGCTATGAACACATTCAGTCTGCCAACTGGACTATCACTATCTACCTTTGATGTTGGTGAGAAAAAATGATTGAACATTTGATAGGTATACAGGTGTTGTCACATGCTAGTTGATAATAATGATATAATTACTTGTAAGCACCATTATTATTGATAGCAAACAGGGGTCATCAAGTTTTACATATATATATACTAGCGACTTGCCCGTCAAAAATGATGGCATGATATACTGTTATACATTGTTTTGGGTGTCTGTTTATGTACTATCTCTATGTGTAACAAAAATATCTCTCTGTACTTTTCTTCTTTTATTTCCTAATGTATCACAAATATGGCATAATTTCTATGTCATATTCTTTTTTTTAGATGATAAGAATAAACATTGTTTATATGCTAAACCAATAAATTATAATTTGCACCTGTAGGAATGTCATGAAATCACAAATATATTAGTAACACATGTTAAATTTATATATATTCACAAATGTTGACCATTCCACATAGTATCTATGTATACAGTCCATTTTTACCCTTTTTATTTTCCTTTTAAAACCTAATCATATACAATATTTTAGGAAATACTCTACCATCATTTAATAGCTCATTTGACTTTCTGTTTTGTTGACGAAAACTTTAATTTCTGATGGATTTTTGCATTGTGAAAATGCCACATAGAGTTGTTCATGGGCAAATACTGGGTCCTCTAAAAACAGGCCAACAGACTAAAAAGTTTGCCCTTGCGACTTATTGCTGGTCATGGCAAACGCCAGTATGATTAGAAATTGTCTCCTTTGAAGTACAAAAGGCAAACTACTTTCACTTGGAGACAAATCTATTCTTGGTATTAAAACTCGCTCACCTTTATGGGTACCATTCATAATTTCAGTTCTCTTAAATCCTGAAAAATAAATCTGGTCCCATTACAAAGTCCTTTTTTGGGTTCATATTTCATGGTAACATGACAATTGCCCCTTTTTTCAGCTGCAAATTATGTGGTGGCATTCCAGATGGAATTAATGAATTTATAAATTCAGTTGCAAAGTTTGTCTCACTCTGTTTGTCATCAGAATCTGCACTGTAATACGATTTTTTTGTTCCATCTATTAACTATAAAATGTTATTATTCAGAAGCAAATCATCTTTATTTTTCGATGTTAATATTACTTTGTGTTCAAGCTCTGAGTAATCATTGTTAATTGTTCCATTTTGGAATATGGCTTATATTAGTGAATCTTTAAAAATTGTTGCCGATGGAATTTAAATTGTATCCTCAGGTCAATTACTTATTACCTTTGTTTTGCCTTAGCCAATTTTACTTAACCCATCACTGAATTAATTTTGTCCTTCTGATCTCATATGTTTTTCTAATTTAAGATGTGTACATATTTTCCATAGTGGACTTGACTTTATACATGTTTCCACAATGTCTGTCCAATTTCCATGGACAACAACAGGTAATATTTGCCTAAAATCCCCACCTAACAACATCACCTTTCCCCCAAAAGGAAAATCATTCGACTTGACTTCAAGTAACAAACGAACAATACTTTGTAGAGCATGACACGGCATCATTGTTGCCTCATGTATTATATTTAATTAAAATATTTTACATTTTTAGCTTGTAATTATATCATTCTAATATCCGACACTGATGTTTCCAAAATGGGAACTGGAAGTTTAAATCCACTATGTACAGTCCTATCACCTTCCGACAAAAAGGTAGCAATTCCAGTTGTTGCAAAGGGAAGTACTATTTCACCCTGCCATCAAATTAAACTTATCAATAAATTATATGCATATGTTTTGCCCAATCCTCCAGGTCCATCTAGGAAATAACGCTTCTTGAGCATTTCATCATCTATTGCTTTAAATGCTTCCAATTGCAATGTATTTATAAGTGGCAATTTTTCTTCTGCTTTTTGTTTTTCCACATCAGAGTCATACTCTTCAAAGTTGATTTCATCTATAATTCTTGCATCTGGCAAATTTCAAGTTGCACAACTTAATCCATGAAAAAGAAAGACCCCTTGAATTCCCATTAGTGCTTTTAATTCTGCAATGGACTCACTGTAATGTTTCAAAAAGTTTTCACACATATTTAATTTAAAAGTGTTCCACAAATATAATGTATTTGGTACATTACAAAATATACAAATTAATGCAAACTGTTCCCTCATCTGCTGTGGCATTTGACATAGTGCTGCTTCTTCTAGACATCTCTCCCATTCTGTATCATCATGAAGGAAGTTTCTTTGTCACACAGCTAATTGAAATGTATCATAAACTATGTCATTAAAAGTTCTCAACTGCTCAAAACTTTTTGCATCAGGAACATTTAAAAGGAGTACAGATAAGCAGACATGTTCAATGTCTCATGGACTAACAGTATACATTCTATGAATAGTTTTATTACCACTCCTTTTTTGTTTTCGCCATAGCCCATTAAAGCCCGTTAACAAAAACTTAATGATATGGAATTTTAATGTATAGGAATTCCCTTGCCTCACTGTCATTACAATTTAATGTAAACCAAGCAGTAAGTGTCATTTCTCAATGTTCATTTTGTTCAAGAGCATTTCTTTCATTGCCAGCATTAAAAAATACAAATCGTCTTTGTGGCAAATGTACAGCTAATCGATATACTGCATGTGACCGATCATGCATTTCAAATTTCAGATGGCGCCACAATGCTATTAGAGCACTTACATAGCGTGCATCTTAATGATATGAAAGTTCATCATGTAGAGTCGCATTGTCTTCTTCGTTTTGTCCACTTTGCACCACCACAGTTGTTGCATCATATTCTTTGTAAATATATTTGTACACATATTTAATTGATTTTATAGAAGTGCAAGCTTCCACATTTATGTGTGCATTGTACTTTATCAGCAAATGTTGATTATATGGGACAAAATATCTGTTATATACATTCCCCCCCCCCCCCCCCCGAATAATTGCATTTTGACCTTCTCTTCTTTTGATACCATGGATATCCATCACAATTTACAAACATTTTCCCTCTAAATTATTTAGGGAAATATTTTGTGCATTTACTTTTTTCCATACATGGTGACTGCGGATTTATATCTCCACATAGTCCATGAATCATGCAATGTGTTACAATGTCATATAGTGTAGCATGTTTTGTGGATCTGGTAGTTCAGCAATAATAACTGAATACACTCGATCTGCAGTATTCAATTTATTTTTTTCTTGAAGGATGAAAGAATATGTGCATGTGGAAGGCCTATTTATTGAATTTCTATAGTATACTCATAAGCCACACACTTCACAAATAAATATCCTGATGGTTATGCCATGTATTAATGCTGATGCATTAATCTGGTCTATCAAAAGCAGTCTGTCAAGTTTTCAAATTATCCACAATCTCTTACCATTGTGGATTACATATAAATGTAATAAATAAATCTGGTATCCCACATTTAGTAACAATAGCCATAGCATCATTGTATCTTTCGCTCATATTTCGAGCAGATCATTGTAAAGAAGATGGCAAAATGATGGCTCGGCCAGCTGGAAGTTCTCTGTTTGTAGCAACTTCAGCTACATAATACATAAGTCCACAAAACTGTTCAACATGCAGTTTATTTTGTTGATATTTTCTAAAATTTAGGTTATTTGCTTCTACTTACAGATATGAATCAATGATTCATAGTTGTGTCAGTTTTCCATCATATAAAATGGGATTAAATGCTACTCGAATATCAGTGTAAGCAACTTTAAATTCAAGCATTGAAATATTATTTATGACACATACTTTACTATATGGATAACTGTATGAATTTTGGTTGCCATCCTGCTTCACTATTGGGATAAATATTGGATATGTCATTGTATTGAAATTAGTAAAAAAAACGTTCCTCTTGATTTTGTGGATATATTCTAATATCCCGCTGAAATAGTTCCCCCTCGTCATTTTGAAATACCATTGCAACTTCATTAAATGTTGATAAGTAATAACAGAGTTTATCACAATGGCTCTTGGGATCAGCAACCGATTTTGTTCAGCATGAATCTGTTGTTCACGTTCTACTTCAAACAATTGTTTATAAGCTTGAGTATATGGGTTTTTGGCCATAATGTTATCAATCTCTTTAAAAATAATGGCTATTTATTTTCTGAAAGCTTCATATGTTGTTCCACAGCTTCCATTGTATCTAGGACATATAGTTGAGCAAATTTTATTTGCTCTCCTTTTGTAAATGCGAAGTACGGTGGTAAAAAGAAATGGCACTGTTATAAAACTGTATGTTTTGTTTGAAATTAGTGTAATTTGGAAAAATAAGGTCACTTATTATACTTTGTAAATATACTGGGAATTAGTCTCTTTCTGAAAGTCTTACCTTTCTTTTCTGAAAACAACTAATGAACTCACCATCTCTCGGGCTTTCCTCTTGAAAATGATAAGCCCCACAAAACTGACAAACAATATTCAACATACCACAATTGTGTGATGATCTACTGTTATTGATGTATATAATGGACTATCCTAACAACATATATCAATATTACTATCTATATACACATTACTCGCGTTATCATATTGTTCATGCATTGTCTGTATCACTTGATTTTGGATTGGTAGCTCCCTGATGCTGTGTTTTTTCTTTTGCCACCATTTTTTTTCCCTTTGCAAGTTTTTCATGTTCTCATTCTCTTAACCATCTTATTCTTGTGTGACTGTCGATCTCTCCATCTTTGTTTGCGGTCCCTTGCAAGTTATTTGTATTTGTTGCTGTTTTCTTGATTATCTGACATTGTAATCTGTAATTTTACATTTAAATTTAAGTTTTTAGCACATGAATTATGATCAGTAGAACTTTTAAATGTTAACAAAATATGGTCCTTTAGCTTACCTGTAGATGTAATTGATTAACGAATAAAACTTCCTTTATTTTTCTGACTCCAAACTTACAACTTCTGATAATATGTCAATTCTGTCCAGTTTTGTTTTTTTCAATCTGGAAGAGAAATGTAAGTGTCATCATATGAAACCTGTTCCAATCTAATTAATTCTATTTGTTATGTCTAAACAGCAGTACACTACATTAATGTTTTTTTTTGTTAGTTTTTCAGCCCTTTTTTAAGGCTAAAAAGGGCCCCCTCGGCTTATACTCGAGTCACTCCGCCCCGTGTCTCTCTTACCCCACCGTGTCTCTCTAACCCCCCGTGTCTCTCTAACCCCCCCGTGTCTCTCTACCCCGCTGTGTCTCTCTAACCCCCCGTGTCTCTCTACCCCCCTGTGTCTCTCCAACCCCCCCATGTCTCTTTCCCTCCCCCCTTCTCATCCTCAACCCCCCTCCTCATCCTCAACCCCCTCTATTTTCTCTACTCTAAATACCTCCCATTCACTTACCTGCTTCTTCTCCGGCCTCTGCTCCTTCCGTCTTGACCCCGGCGTGCATGTGCGCGTCATTAGCATTGAGGTTGAGGAGGGGGGTTGAGGTTGAGGGGTAGTGAGGAGGGGGTTGATGAGGAGGAGAGAGGTTGAGGTTGAGGAGGGGTGTTGAGGTTGAGGGGGGGTGAGGAGGGGGCTGAGGATGGGGGGGGTTGAGGATGAGGATGTGGGGTTGAGGATGAGGATGGGGGGTTTAGGGGGGCATGAGGATGGGGGTTGAGGAGTGGGGTTGAGGGGCGGATGAGGATGGGGGGTTGAGGAGTGAGGTTGAGGGGGGGTTGAGGAGGTGGTTGAGGATGGGGGGTTGAGGAGGGAGTTGAGGAGGGGGTTGAGGATGGGGGGTTGAGGAGGGGGTTGATGAGGAGGAGGGAGGTTAAGGTTGAGGATGGGGGGTTGAAGGGGGAGGATGAGGATGGGGGGTTGAGGAGGGGGTTGAGGACGAGAAGGGAGGTTGAGGATGAGGAGGGAGGTTGAGGTTGAGGAGGGGGTTGAGGATGGGGGGGTTGCGGGGGTTTAGGATGAGGATGGGGGGTTGAAGGGGGAGGATGAGGATGAAGGTTGAGGAGGGAGGATGGGGAGGGAGGGTGAGGAAGGGGTTGAGGATGCGGGGGTTGAGGAGGGAGGTTGAGGATGAAGAGGGAGGTTGAGGATGAGGAGTGGGGATGAGGAGGGAGGTTGAGAATGAGGAGGGGGGTTGAGGAGGGGGGAAGAGACACAGGGAAGGGAGAGGGGAGAAGTTTCTACAAATAACTAACATATATTACAAAATTATACAAAACACAAATATACAAATACAAGCTATATTACAGTCATACAAAAACTAAAAAAAAAAGGGTTATGTCTTATGAGTTTAAAGAATGGAAATATTTATCCCAAATCAGCCAACTGTTAAACCTGGATAAAACAATGCCCATGTCGTATAGATTCCTTTCTAATTCTCTGTTTTTTTGAGAATTGTTAATACTTCATTCAGTGATGGAATAAGTTCTGATTTCCAGCGTTTGGCAATAAGCCATTTGACTACTGAGACTACCTGTATAATTAAAGCTTGTTCTTCCATCCTAAGTCTATTGTCCATGATGTGAAGAATAGCCATTTCACATGTCGCCTTAATGATTTTACCGCAAATCTATTATACAGTTATTGAAGAAATAAAAATACTGTACCTATGATATCTAAGTAGTTGAAGGGAAAACCATGCAGAGCTTACAGTCTGTCTTCATCAATGCCCACTGTAGACAAGAAATGTTGTGACACTGTGTTCAGCAAGTGTCTTTTCAAATTGACAGAGAACTGCAAACTGTAAAATCAAATAAAAACAGTTATTATTTTCTTGAATAGCCTACAATTTTCTTTAATTTATCTATTTTTTAGCTTAAATGTATTCTTTTTAAATGTATGTCCATTTTTCCCCTAAATATTGCTATACATGAATAATGTTGTTACCACAAATATTTTATGAAGTTTTAATTAAATTCTATTAATTTTTCTATTTTTTTAAATTAATAAATTAATCAATTAATTAATTACAAAGTAACTATCCTTTACCTATTCCCTGTAATTTTCTGTAATCCAAATCCTAAATCTAACTATCTCTCTTCAGAAAGTAAGCCAGCAGATAAATGTCCAGTCACACTGTTCATTTCCTGAAGAGAAAGTGAGAAAGATCTGGAAATTGTCCAGTATACAGTATATAGCCGCAGTTGCAAGACAAAAACGTTGGCACTGCTCTATTTAACGTGTTACCCGCAATTTGCGAGTCTCAGGATGTCGAGACTCGCAAGTACTTCCACTTTGCGGGCCTCGCGATTAACAGCTAAGCCACATTTTCCATCCCTCGTTATTGCTCTGACGGCCTTTGTGGCTCATTACGGGCCTCGCGATGAACGCTAAAGGCCTACAGTCTTTGGCACTCACCTCCCTCTAAGTTGCATTGCGAGCCTCGCAATGAGCACCCTCAGCGCTCATTGTGGGCCTCGCAATGAGTGCCTTTGTCGCTCATTGCAAGCCTCTTTCTCCCCTACGGGCTTTGTCGCTCCATTTAAGGGTGTAAAACCATTTGCGGGCTTGGGAAATCAATCATTTTCCCCAAGCCCGAAATGTTTTTCAGATTTACGAACTTGAAAAAAAATTACGGCTTTACGGACGCCATTTTTTCTTTCGCCTAGCCGCTCTGAGACCGGTACAAAATGGCAACTAAATAGCAAATTAGCTTGCAACCTCACTTACAGGCTCCTTGCCTCTCATCCGTGTGCTGTGTGTGAGGTTGTAAGCTAATTTTTTTATCAATTGGCAATTTTTGGTGTCCGATGAACGGCTTTCTAGTTACTGGCTTGAAAAAAATGGCGCTGTTAAACCCTTAATTTTTTTAAAGCCTGTAATTCATAAGCCATTTGGAGCCTCTCCCCCCTTGATGAGCGCATTCGGCGCTTAAGCGAGCCCCGCAATGAGCGCCAAATGCGTGTATATGGGGATCAGCCTGAGCAGAGCCATGTGTCCACTAGGGAATTACAGGGTTAACACAGGCTAATCAATTTTACAAAATATACATAATGCACTATAGGAAATGAAAGGGGTACCTGTCCCTGACAGGCAAAGGAGACATGGATGGACCATATTTCATTTTACGAAATGACCTGTTATACAGAATTGTTCCCTCAGGGAAAGAGCACATGGAAGGAAAGTCCTTGACCTGGCTCATCGTAACCTCCTCGGGGGACACCTGGGAAAAGATAAAACACTGGGAAGACTCCTGGAATTATTTTTCTGGCCTGGTATACATGCTGAGGTAGCCCAGTACTGTGCATCCTGTCCAGAATGCCGGATAACTGCCCCTCGACTTGACCTACAAGGCCAATTGATACCCTTGCCCATAATTGAAGAGCCTTTTGACAGGATTGCAATGGACCTTGTTGGTCCTCTAGAAAAATCAGCTAGAGGACACCAGTTCATACTGGTAATACTGGACTATGCCACAAGATATCCAGAAATGATACCACTATGCACAGCAACCTCTAAAAATATAGCTAAAGAGCTCATTCAGCTGTATTCAAGGGTGGGGATACCAAAGGAAATTCTGACTGACCAATGGACACCCTTTGTATCTAGGTTGATGAAATAGTTGTGCAAGCTCCTACAGTTGAAAACACTGAGAACCTCGGTTTACCATCCTCAGACAGATGGATTGGTCGAGCGGTTTAACAAAACCTTGAAGGACATGCTCAGAAAGGTTTTAGCCTGAGATGGGAAATATTGGGACTTACTTCTACCCTATTTGCTCTTTGCAGTCAGAGAAGTACCACAAGCCTCCACTGGGTTTTCCCCTTTCCAACTCCTCTATGGCCTCCATCCCACAGGAATTCTGTACATACTGCGAGAAGAATGGGAAGAGCAAACCGTGCTTGGTGAGAACATTATACAGTATATGAGAAACTGAGGGAAAGAATCTCCCAAGTCAGACCCCTGGTATGATACCACATGGAAAAAGCGCAGCAACATCAGTAAACCTATTACAACCGCACAGCACAGGTGAGGAAGTTCCAACCAGGAGACAGAGTCCTAGTACTAGTACCCACATCCCGAAAGTAAACTACTGGCCAGACGGCATGGTCCCTACGAAATTATTGAGGCCATAGGAGACGTGGATTTTATGGTGAGGCAACCGGAGCGACGAAAGACGGAGCAAATATACCATGTAAACCTGCTAAACTCTTGGAACAGACAGTAGAGGTGAATATTGCTTGTCTGGATGAAGAGTTAGATGATGTCGGAGGAACTAAAAACTAAACTGCCTTTTTGACCCCAAATGGGCTCTTCCACTTTAAAGTGCTACTGATTGGACTCCATGGAGCTCCAGCCACCTTTCAGAGACTGATGGACAGGTTATTTACGTGAACATACGGAATATGCTGCTGCATATTTAGATGATATAGTAATCTATACCACAGATTTGGAGACACATCTTCCAAAGGTGAAGTCTGTATTAGAAACCCTAAGACGGGCAAACCTTACAGTGAACCCTGCAAAATGTGCCATTGGCCACTTAGTGAAGCCAAATATCTGGGTTACACTGTTGGAAGATGGATGGTCAAGACACAGCTCAACAAAGTGGAAGCAATCCAGAACTCACTGAGAAAGAAGCAAGTGAGGGCCTTTTTGGGAATCATGGGATATTACAGGAGGTTTATCCCCCATTTCTCCATGAAGCCACTCTGCTGACACAGCTCACTAAAAACAAGGCACCTGACATAGTCAAGTGGAACAACGCTACTGAGGAAGCTTTCGAAGACCTAAAGACTACACAGTGTCATGTCTGGTGTTGATAGCCCATGATTTTGAGAAGGAATTTATCCTACAAACTGATGTTTCAGGGGTAGGTCTGGGGGCACTAAGGGGCCACTGAAGCCCTCCATTATTACCTATAAGGAGAAGGTTTACTTTGGTATCTGACCATGCACCTTTGCAGTGGATGAACCAGAACAAAGAGAAAAACAGTCGAGTGACGAGATTGTTCCTGTCCCTCCAACCCTTCCACTTCCGTGTTCTTCATAGGGCTGGCAGCCTCCATGTCAATGCAAATGCCTTATCCTGCATACACGGCCTCACAGTGTTGGTTGCTCAACTCCATAGGGTCGAGCTATGGAGAGGGATATGTAACAGAGTCATACATAGGGTGTACGTGGGGGACAGCCTTAGCAGTGCCCTGTGTCCACTAGGGAATGACAGGGTTAACACAACAGGCTAATCAAGCCCAGCTGGGTTCTGCCTTTAAAAGTCTGAGCAACCAGCAGCAGGAACTCAGTCTGAGCTGGACAGAGGGCTCCAGAGACAGCTCTGGGAATCCACTGAAAACAAGATTTTGTTTGGATGTTATTTTGGGCAGTGAGGGAACTGCAGCAAAGAGTTTAGTCAGCACTTCAAAAAATCTAGGCTTCTGTTTTTGCACTGTTTATGTTATTTTGTTGGAAGAAAATAAATAACAAAATCTAATATAGCATAAAAAGGGATCCTGAGTATTCCATTGTGGTGCCGGAGAAAAGGCACGAACCACGAGTGTGACAGCATATATGTCAACTTATACTTAAAAAAAAGATTTATATATATATATATATATATATATATATATATATATATATATATGCCAGTAAGCTTGAAACAGCTGTACATGGATAGAATTCTCAGCTTGTGTATAATCCATCCTTGACTTTGCATTAAAGCTGTGTAATACAGCAGGCATAAGCTTAAAGGAAGCCATGTTTGCAAAGTGATGCATTTGTGGGCATATTTGAATGTCCCAGCTCAGCTTCCCAGAATGCAGTGTAATAACTATTTTTCTCGGAATTCTGATCTGGAAGCAGGTTTTTAACTTGCTTTAGACATTCAAATGTGAACACAGATGTACTATTTATTTACTATATATATATATATATATATATATATATATATATATATATAAATACAGGACTGAAAATGGACTTGGGTCTTCTAACACATTCTCATAATTTCTTGTGATTCTGCCTAAATTTTTCTCATGTTTATAACAGACTTGTCACTCTTAGTGAACTATAACAATAATACAGTGCTCTATTTTTTCATTTATATATGGATGTATTTGTGTAAATAGTTACTGTATGTATGTTTCCTAAACTAGGTTGTATTGATACATTATGTTCACCTCATGATGTCAGATGCAGTCTCCACTCTCTCTGCATCACTGTTTATATATATATATATATATATATATATATATATATATAATGTCACAAATATAGTTGTGAGCATGCGGGTCGTTGCTAACTTTACGGGCGCGCATAGCTATTATTTATACAGGCAATCAGGGAGGTAACTAGCGGGCCTCCATATACTTCCACTGCTAGTGTATTTACAGAGAGGGCCACAGTGGTACAACTATAGTCTCCCCTACCTGCCTATACACTCCCCACTATAGAATGAAGGTGGCACTTGCATTATGAATGTGTATAAATCAATGACACATATGCAACCTAGATACCGTATACTTATGTTCTACTGTACTAACTATATAGATTTGTATCTACTAGCCCATTGTGGAATCTATCTCTATTTCTGATTTAATCTGTATAGATTCATATCATATTCTATATAGATGTATAGTTGGATTAATTCACTTATCATTTAGGATTTGCATCTATGTAATGAAATTTTGTAGATGGCCGGACTACCATGTTTTTAGTTATTTTACTGTTTTGTGTATATTGTGTACATTAATAAAATCATATTTTAATAAGGTTTTTTGATTTAGATTCTTTTTCCACATATGCAGGATCATTCTATTAGGGTATATAATATCATTGGAATTAAAGGTGTACTTTTTTCTCTTTGCTTTCTATGGTCAATTTTCACACTGCCAATGATATTTTCTCAATAACTACATAATTTAGGAGATATGTGTTCATATCCGATTATTATATTTGTTTTCTAGAGATACCCTGGATAATTACTCTTTATTCCTCCTTTTTTTACCCAAAAATCCAGTAAGCAAAAGAAAAAATGGCCACCGAAAAAAAACGAAAACGAGGCTACAGGACTCTAAAGATGCAAAACACCACCAAACACCTACGGATTTTCCGAAACAGACGTACGAGATGCGAAAACAAGGACGCAACCCCTGTGACCCGAAAAACATTACAAACACTATAAATACACACCACAAACACATAAAAAGCTTACCCACAGCAAGGGGGGGCACCCAGGACCTCTGCAAGTGAAGTTTCCCCTCGATTTATGACCACATTTCGGAGTTTAGACACTTGAAAATGACCTAAGCGAGAGAAAAAATGGCCCCCAAACAAAACGAAAACTAGGCCAAAGGACCCTAAAAATGCAAAACACCACACAACACCAACGGATTTTCCGAAAAAGTGGGACGACATCCGAAAACAAGGACGCAAAATCAGCCACAGCCGCACACCACACATTAGACGCCATTTTAGAACACTAACTTATACAATCCTGAAGTACACAGATACCTTAATGGATTTGCCTCGCGCACGCACACTATTACACTACACACTGCACAGATTCATGACACTTACACAGCAGCTCCACAGCACTGATGCTGCAGCAACATGAAAACAGATTGCCAGCTCTTCAACACAATACTGCATATATTACTTTACAATAGGTAAAGTATATTAATGTCTTATTTTATTAATTATTCATTGCCATACAAAAAAAAAAAAAAAACGCGTCTCATAGCACACAACCAACCAAGAGCCTCGCAATGAGCACTGAAGGCGCTTTTGCGAGCCACGCAATGAGCGCCAAAGGCGCTGAGCGCGAGGCTCGCAATCAGCTCCCAAGGAACTTAAAAGAAAATTAATTTCGCACACAAACAACATTACCTGCCTTACGGGCAAGTCGCTAGTATATATATAAACTGTATGTCATTGAGGTCAGAATATATAATTTTGTGAAGCTACAGCTGTGATATAAATTTTTCATTATACTGTGTATTATTTGATTAGCAGGTAATGATCTACACATGTTGCTAATCAGGTGTGTTTTTGTTCTACTTTGTAAGAAAAATACTTTTTACAAGGATTGTGTGCCTGTTTGTCCTTAGCATTTGTTACTATATTCATCTAGCACTTTCATTTCTTTTTAATACATTTTTAAAAATGCCAATATGCTGTAATGTATCAAGTGGAGAAGAAATTCCAAGATCATCACAGTACTTCTGAAGATCTGTTTTTGACAAGCTCTGATTATTATTAATGAGCAGGGCATATCGACAATCTGGAAAGCAGTATAATCAATCTGGAAAGCAGTATAATCAATATGTGATACAATGGCAAAAGTCAAAATCTTTATTTTTCTCTGCAATTGTTAAACTTCATAATTGATGCCCAGGGACTTCATCTTTCATGGGCTGGTGCAGATGCATCTGTAAAGGTTCTTCCCTCACAATTTGTATCCCCTGTGTAATAACCCTATACCTTTTTGGTATTAGCATTTTCATTTTGAGTAAAATATGTCAACACCAGCCTATTGACATATCTGTTGGGAGCATGTGTTTCAGAAGTACAAGAGCACACTTAAGATTTCATAAAGATGAAAGAAGTCATCGACTCATCAAATGTTCAGATGTTTCACGAATCCCAGATGTCTTTTGTTACAGAGTTTGAAGGCACTTGCAGAATTTCACATGCATATAATACACACACAACTAAAGTTCAGAATTGGATTTAAATGTGAAAAAAAGCAGAACAAAACATTTACTGTTTATTCACAAATAGCAAGCATATTTAACAGACTATAGTAAGAATTACATTTCTAGCTGTTACCTGTTTGAAGAATCTACACTAATATTTCTTAAGCCTTTTTAGGATGCGTGCTACCAAAGGTCAAATTATTGTAGGAAAGATCAACTGCAGTTATTTATATATATTATTCCACTTCATAAATGGATGACAGTTTTAAAGTGAGGAGTCCATTAATATTTAACAACTTAAAAATTCAGAATGCGAATGCAGACTGTGTTTAAAAAATATAAAAGGATGTTATTTGAAAGCAGATTAAACAGATTGGTGATCTAGTTTGTTAATTATTATAGATACTGCAAAATCTCAGGGCTTTTTTTGAGTACGATTTTGTTATGCCCGCTCCAGGCATTTTGTAACTCCCTGAATGGATTAGCGTCTGAGAAAAGCTGTACAATTCTCTCTGTAAAGAGGTTTAGTGATGCTTTCACTATAAAAGATATGTTGTATCCACAGGATCAGCATTTTAGTTTGTCTTCTAACTTTATATTCCCTAGGTTAAAATGAATTTATCACATATAATAATTTTCTAACATTGGAGATCCTGACGGTCTTTCAGAGCAAGAAAAGAGAACCTGCTGCTTGCTACTACCTTTCCATTATGTTAGACATTCTACTTGAGATCTAACAACAAAAGAGACAGAAATTCAGGTGGGTATAGGGGAATAGTCAACAATCATTGCTGAAGTATATGTGCCCAACCTCATATTATAGAAGAGAGTTTTACACCTGAGCCACATCACTTGCCTTTCAGATAGGAACACAGCACATTATTGGAAATTTAATGAAAATTCAGTTGACAACTTGTAGTGACTAGTAATGTGTGGATGATTCTCAAAAAAAGTTTATATATATATATATATATATATATATATATATATACACACACACACACTCACGCATATATATATCGTGACAAGGCACTGCCACTTGTGGGGTCAGTGCCCTGTTTTAACCAACTCTTTTCGCATGGAGGTAGGCACAGGAGGCTTTTCCTTCCTTTATATATTTTTATTAAGCCACAGCCAGCACTTGAAAATAACATAAACAGAAAAAGAAATCCAGCTTCTTTGCAGCTCTCTCAATACACAGTTGACTTGTTGAACAATCCTTTGGAACCGTAATAACAGTCCTATTAAATTCCCTCAACTTGTAAAGTTGAAGCCCATAATGGAGGCTGCAAGACTTTCGGCTGTCAAATTGGCCTATTAAAGCTACCTGCAAACGATCTGTGGGATACAGGCGGAAAAACCCTACGGGATGTCGATATCAGAACTCTGTTGCTGCAAAGCAGTGATGTAATGATGACAATCTCTTTTACTATTGGCTCCGTCTAAACCCGTAACTATGGGTGTGACTAATTGATCATGCTCACGGCAGCACATGCAACATGCGCAAGAACGGTTTACGGGTTTCGATGTTGGCCACGTCTGTTGCGGGCTTGGCTAATTTAATATCTCTGTAACTCCGTCGGATTTAATATGGTCCTAAGTCTCTTTTCTCTTCAGGTAGTAATCTTACCAATACACACAGAAGGGTGGGGTACTGACCCGCCCTACTCTCCAGGGACCACTCACACCCTCTTTTGGTAAAGCTAGCAACTCTTAACTTTACAGACTTCTCCCTGGGGTATATTAATTGTCTCTATAACAGTACTTTATTTCTCCAGTCAGTCTCCAGGCTTTTCTCCAAATGCTGATGTGGCACACACTTTGCAGAAGCTCCTCTGAAATCCTTTTATTTCTGGTCTCCCCCTTGAAAGCAGCTTGCACCTTGTGAATCTGTAGGTTACATAGTTACATAGTTACATAGTTACATAGTAATTAAGGTTGAAAAAAGACTTTCAGTCCATCAAGTTCAACCTGTTAAGATCTCCTCTGATCTGCAATATGCGGATTAGTTATTAATTAAATTATTGATTAAATAATTATTAATAGTATAGTATTGGAGAATGAATAAAGAGTTAGTCCATCAAGTTCAACCTTTTTAGATCTCTATTGATCTTTTTAATTTGGACTATTTATTATTATTGTTAATTGTTAATTATTGTTAATTGATCCAGAGGAAGGCAAACATAAAAAAAACCCCATTGAAACTTTGCCAATTGTCTCATAAGGGGGAAAAAAAGCAAAATTCCTTCCTGACCCCAGAAACTGGCGATCAAATTTCTCCCTGGATCAATATTCCTTCGCTAGTTATCTAGGATAGCCTTGAATGCCCTCTTTATTCAGAAATATATCTAACCCCTTTTTGAAGTTGTCTATCGAATTCGCTGTCACCACCTCCTTTGGTAGAGAATTCCACAGTTTAACCACCCTAACTGTGAAGAACCCTTTTCTTTGTTTAAGGTGAAATCTTTTTTCCTCTAACCTCAACGGATGTCCTCTTGTCAGTTGAAAATCTCTTGCTACAAAAAGCTCACTTGACAAAGCCTTATATGGACCCTGGATGTATTTAAATAACGTAATCATATCTCCTCTTAGACGCCTTTTTTCTAGCGAAAATAAGTTTAATTTTGCTAGTCTTTCTTCATAACTTAGCCCCTCCATTCCCCTTATTAGTTTTGTAGCCCTTCTCTGTACTTTTTCCAGCTCTAAGATGTCTTTTTTGTGAGGTGGTGCCCAAAATTGTACTCCATATTCCAAATGAGGGCGTACTAGAGATTTGTATAGTGGCAGAATTATATCTTCTTCCCTGGCTTCTATACCCTTCCTAATACATGCTAATATTTTATTTGCCTTTGCAGCCGCTGCTTGGCTTTGAGCGCTGTTACCTAGGTGGTTGTCCACTAGTACTCCCAAATCCCTTTCAATATCTGATACCCCTAGATTTGCTCCATTAAGATTATAGATTGCTTGGCTATTTTTCCTTCCCAAATGCATAACCTTACATTTATTTGTATTAAATCTCATCTGCCATTTAGCCGCCCATTTCTCTAATTTATGCAAATCCTTTTGTAGGGAAAGTACATCATTATCTGATTTTATTACCTTGCACAACTTAGTGTCATCAGCAAAAATGGAGACACTACATTCGAGTCCTACTTCAATGTCATTAATAAATATGTTAAAAAGGAGAGGACCCAATACTGAGCCCTGAGGAACCCCACTTATCACATTAGACCAATCGGAGTATGTTCCATTTACAACAACCCTTTGCTTCCTGTCTTTTAGCCAGCTCTCGATCCATGAGCAGATATTTACTGCAATTCCTGTATCCCTTAGTTTGCTCACTAGTCTTCCATGTGGCACTGTATCAAATGCCTTTGAAAAATCTAAAAAGACTACATCCACTGAGTTGCCCTGATCCAAGTTCCTACTAACCTCCTCATAAAAACTAATTAGATTGGTCTGACACGACCTTTCCTTCATAAATCCATGTTGACGGCTACCTATGATCCTGTTCAAATAGACATATTCTTGTATTCTGTCCCTTATTAACCCTTCTAAAAGCTTCCCAACTACAGAAGTGAGGCTCACTGGTCTATAATTCCCCGGATTTGCTCTAGATCCCTTCTTAAATATAGGTATCACCTCTGCTTTTCTCCAGTCATCTGGTAGAGACCCTGTAGTGAGCGAGTCTTTAAAGATTAGATATAATGGTTTGGCTATTACAGAACCCAGCTCCCTCAGTACCCTTGGATGTATTCCATCAGGACCTGGGGCTTTATTAACATTTATTTTCTCCAACCTCTTTTGTATTTCTTCCTGCGTTAACCAATTATTTAGTGAAGGTAGTGTAGCCCCATTATGTTGCAGTGTCCCAACCACTGGTACCTCCCTTGTGTAAACCGAAGAAAAGAACCTATTTAGCTCATCTGCCTTTTCCTGGTCACTAATTATCAGATGGCCTGTGTCACATTGTAATGGTCCTATCGATTCCTTCCTGGCCTTCTTCCCATTAATATATTTATAAAATATTTTAGGGTTAGTCTTACTTTCCATTGCAACTGACTTCTCATTTTCTATTTTAGCCAGTCTAATAGCCCTTTTGCAAGCCTTGTTGATTTCCTTATAGTCACATAAAGATGCCTCTGTTCCCTCCTTCTTGTATAATTTAAATGCATACTTCTTTTTCCTCATCATGATCTTTAAGTCATTGTTAAGCCACATGGGATGTGATTTACTCCTATTTATTTTATTTCCACATGGTACATGCTGATGAGTATGTTTATTTAGTAAGGATTTGAATGTTGTCCATTTATTTTCAGTATTCTTCCCTGTAAGTTCTTTGTCCCAGTCTATATGTTGTATTGCTGCCCGTAGCCCATTAAAGTTAGCCCTTTTAAAATTTAGAGTTTTTGTTGGCCCCTTACAACTCTGTTTTTTGTATTCAATCTCAAATGAGACTGTGTTGTGATCACTGTTCCCCAAGGGTTCCCCTATTTTTACATTTGATATTATATCAATATTACTTGTGATGACTAAATCCAAGATGGCCCCATTTCTAGTAGGTTCTTGTATTACCTGGGCTAGATAATGATCCCTGAGTGTACTCAAGAACCTGCTCCCCTTAGCTGAGCTGCTGGTCTCGTTTATCCAGTTTATATCAGGGTAATTAAAGTCTCCCATTATTAGAACTTGCCCATGCTTAGCTGCATTTCCAATCTGTAACAATAATTGTATTTCCTCACTTTCAGCTATATTTGGGGGTTTATAGCATACTCCCACCAATATGCATTTAGAATTAGCTCCTCCACTATTTAGCTCAACCCACAAGGATTCAATGATGCCGTTAGTGCCAGCATAAATATCTTCTCTAACTATAGGCTTAAATTCAGGCTTAACATAAAGACAGATCCCTCCTCCTCTTTTACCATTGCCCCTATCTTTCCTAAATAGGTTATAACCATCCAGATTAACAGTCCAGTCATGAGATTCATCCCACCATGTTTCCGTAATGCCTATTAAGCCCCATTTTTCTTGTACTGCTAATATTTCTAGCTCATCCATTTTCCCAGGCAAACTTCTTGCGTTTGCAATCATACACTTTATGTTGCTATGGCTCTGCTGATGTGAAGTGCCTGCCACTGTATTTGAGGCCCCTATTAATATCTCCCTACTTTCTATTGTAACCCTCCCCCCTTCTCCTCCCCCATGGGTAAATAATTCATCCCTTTCCCTCTCTACCCTATTTACCCCAATACTTCTATATAGTCCCTCCCCCCCACCTACAAGTTTAAAGACTCCCCCAGCCGTTCTACCATCCTATTCCCTAGCACAAAAGCGCCCTCATCATTAAGGTGCAATCCATCCCTGCTATAGAGATTGTACCCAAGTGAGAAGTCAGCCCAGTGCTCTAAAAACCCAAAACCCTCTGCACTGCACCACTTTTTTAGCCACGCATTAACCTCCCTAAGCTCCTTCTGCCTCCCTGGGCTAGCACGTGGCACTGGTAGTATCTCAGAAAATACTACCTTGGAGGTCCTTGCTTTAAGCTTATTCCCTAATTCTCTAAAATCATTCTTTAGGACGCTCCATCTTCCACTAACTTTGTCATTGGTACCAATGTGTACCAAGACCGCCGGTTCATTACCAGCCCCTCCCAATAATTTATCCACCCGATCCACAACATGCCGAACCCGAGCACCCGGGAGACAGCAAACTGTTCGATTGCTGGGATCTGGGTGACAAATTACCCTGTCTACCTTCCTAATAATAGAGTCCCCTACCACCAAAACCTGTCTGTTGCACTGCCTATTCTGCCCTCCCTCTTCTCCAGTAGAGCTGTTCGCCCGGCTGTTAGAGGGAACAGCTCTATCTGGCATTGCCATTCCTGAATGGACATCGCCAACAGTTTCACTCAATCTGGCAAATCTGTTGGTGTTTGACAACTCAGAACTGGCCTGCCTCCTCCTGTTCCCCCTGCTTCCCCTTGTAACTGTAACCCAGCTACCTCCCTGACCATCCTCCCTAGCCCCAGCTCCTCCCTCCATACTAGGCCCAGCTAAACTGTGCTCCGTGAGCACCAATTCCCTTTCCAGTGGAGCAATATCACTAAGTGCTGCAATTCTCCTCTCCAGATCTTCAATTTGAGCTTCCAAAGAGGCAACATGCTCACACCTGTCACAGAGGTATGGACCCTGGATCATATGTTCCAGTAGTGCATACATTTGACAGGATGTACACAGAATAAGGTTGCCACTGGACTGACTCATAATTATTATTATTGTCTACGAAATTTCAGTGGGAAAAATAAAGAATATAATATAATATATTTATATAAAGTTTTCCTCCTTTGCACTATAAATCTGCCCTCCCTTTTCTTTGAAGGCCCTCCTTTTATTTAAACTCCTAGGCTTTTACTAGAATTGCACTTGATACTGAAAATGTTCGCAAGCTCACAAGTTCCCCTTCTCCGGTTTCTATTAACTTCTGCCTTCTCGCCTGGGCACAATTAGTGCACTCTGCAATTTATCAGCCTTTACTTGTAAGGTAAATCCACTTGTAAACAGGCCCCAAACCAGCTCACAAACCTTTTATACAAGTTTAACAGTCAAGCCACACCCCTCTCACCTGGGCACAATTAGTGCACTCTGCAGTTTATTAGCCTTTACTTTTTAAGGTAAATCCACTTGTAAACAGGCCCCAAACCAGCTCACAAACCTTTTATACAAGTTTAACAGTCAAGCCACACCCCTCTCACCTGGGCACAATTAGTGCACTCTGCAGTTTATTAGCCTTTACGTTTAAGGTAAATCCACTTGTAAACAGACCCCAAACCAGCTCACAAACCTTTTATACAAGTTTAACAGTCAAGCCACACCCCTCTCACCTGGGCACAATTAGTGCACTCTGCAGTTTATTAGCCTTTACTTTTTAAGGTAAATCCACTTGTAAACAGACCCCAAACCAGCTCACAAACCTTTTATACAAGTTTAACAGTCTAGCCACACCCCTCTCACCTGGGCACAATTAGTGCACTCTGCAGTTTATTAGCCTTTACTTTTTAAGGTAAATCCACTTGTAAACAGACCCCAAACCAGCTCACAAACCTTTTATACAAGTTTAACAGTCTAGCCACACCCCTCTCACCTGGGCACAATTAGTGCACTCTGCAGTTTATTAGCCTTTACTTTTTAAGGTAAATCCACTTGTAAACAGACCCCAAACCAGCTCACAAACCTTTTATACAAGTTTAACAGTCAAGCCACACCCCTCTCACCTGGGCACAATTAGTGCACTCTGCAGTTTCTCAGCCTTTACTTTTTAAGGTAAATCCACTTGTAAACAGACCCCAAACCAGCTCACAAACCTTTTATACAAGTTTAACAGTCAAGCCACACCCCTCTCACCTGGGCACAATTAGTGCACTCTGCAGTTTCTCAGCCTTTACTCTTTAAGGTAAATCCACTTGTAAACAGGTGCTCTCTCAAACTCTGCAAGCTCCAAAACACTTTATTTCCGCAGTCCAAAACTGTCAGCTCCAGTAAACAATATTCTCTTCCCAGTTTTCACAACTGTAGGCTAACATATAGCCATCCTGTCTAGCTTGCACTGAGACTCTGGCCTCACTCTGCTTAGGCCAAACAGAGCCTAATTGCATGGACACACATCCTCTTTTGTGTGTGTGTCTTTTAAAAGGTTTACCACACCTGCTGCTTCAATTAGTCTGTTAGCTCTGCTCAAGGTTGTAGTGCAGTACATATATAGTTGTGGACCAAGAACGCTGTTCGCAACGTTTGCGATGTTGCTAACGCAGTTGCGTTCCTTGCGAAGAGATGCGAGCCGTGTACGGCGTACGTCTTAGGCTGGATGAGCTCCGAAGGGGCTCATCTGCGAAGCCTCATGAAGCAAGGCGAGCTGTGTACATCACAGGACTTTAGCTGGATGAGCTGTGCAGCACTTGGGCTGCAATGAGCGGCAAAGGGTTTTTGTCAATACAAAATCGGCTAAGCAAGGAAATAAACGGCGAATGAAAAACTTCTGAAACTGCATGAAAACGAAGCTGAGCAAAGCCAGGCACGCAGGACTTAGAAAATACACAACAGCAAAGACAGTAACACTTACACCAACAACGGCAGGCACAGCCTTCAGCGTGTAACACACAAACATTCAGCAGACACACAGAGGACAAACACACAGGGAAGGGACAGTGGGGAGATAGAGGAAAGAGACACATGGTATTCCGAAGCACAAAACTTGCAGGTTAACGAAACCTGCAATGAGCGGCCCATACAGTAGGAGGGAGGAAAGGCCTGCAATGAGCACCAAAAGCGAGAGAGGCTTGGAATGATCGCCGAAGGCGCTCAGCGTGAGGCTCGCAATTAGCACCGAAGGTGATCAGTAAAAAGCAGGAAAGTCGAAGTACACAGGGGAGAGGCTCAAGACGCTCAGCGCGGGACTCGCAATGAGCTCCGAAGGTGCTCAGAGGAGCAAAAGCCTCACATTGCGTGGCAAATACCAGCCAGCATTGCCAGCTCTTGACGGGCAAGTTTCTAGTATGTATGTATGTATGTATGTATGTATATATATATATATATATATAAGGAATAGTACATTAGTGATCCTATTTGAATGTCTAAAAATAAGTTGATGAAAACTTACTTTCTGCTCAAATTTCTCAGAAATACAATTTTTAGACATTCAAATAGGATCATTAATGTACTATTCCTTATTTGTACTACTGTACTTTGTACGGTGGAGGGCTTCTATCACTCTTAGCCCACCACATGCGAAACAATTGATATATATATATATATATATACACACACACACAGTCAAGTCACATTATTATGACCAACAGTGAGACCTGCCTATATTCCTTGGTCAGATCCAATGTGAACAGGAATCAATTTTTTCCCAATTGATCTATCAATTCATCAATTCTTGGAAGAGGATATGCATCAAATTAAGACACTTCATTAAATCATCTGAAATCAATGCAGAAGCATGTTGTCCCATCAGACTTTGAAAACGGTACAATCACACTGTACCACTCACTGTTGCATTCTTCAATTATTCCTGATTTAACAGTTTTTTTGTTTTTTTTAACATAGGGTCTTCTCTTTTTCTTCTGGCATTCAGTATGACTTGACTCTTACTGTCACTCTAGGTTTAGTAATGATGTCATAGGTTTGTTCTAGGTAGGCTGAAAATACATCTCTGTTTTGTGTAATCATTTGTAGAACTTCTTCCCTTTGCTAGGGAGATAACTCTGGAGCTATTGGTATTTCAGGAGAGTATTCATCCAGCTGAGCAATAGAGAAAGCAAGAGCCACTCCAGAGTCTCTCTCATACCATGCTTTCAACAAATCGATATGATATATTCACTCTGGTTTGTGTCAGGTTGTTTGATATCATAGTCTACTTCTCTGATGGCTTCTATGCCTTCATAAGATCCTTGCCCTCTTGACAGAAGTTTAATCTTCACAGTATGCAATAGGTCCATCATTTTGTCCCCTGGTTGTAATCTCTGCATCTGAGCTTTTTAATTATAGTACGTTTGATTTTGCTCCTGGACACGTTCCATGTGCTCTTTGACCAGAAAGTTGATTTGTGCAATTCTATCTTTCAGACTTTGGATGTATTCTAAAACATTTTATCCTGGCACACATTGATCTACCCAGGTTTCTCATAGGGTATTTAGTAATCCCCATGGATGATATCCATATGATATTTGAAATGTTAAGGATCCAGTAGAGGCCTTAGGTAACTCTTGAACTATGTATGCTATGATTCCAGGCAAGACAGACCAAAATAGCATACTACTGCATAAATTACAGACCAAAATAATATTTTAATAATTCTCTTTAGGGTTTCATATGTTCTCAGGTAGCCTCCAATGAGATGGCTGTTGGTCAGTTTTGTTACTTTCTTTCGATGTCACTTAAATACCAGCAACTGCTCTATATCCTCATCAACAATATTGACAATTCGATAAAGGAGATCCGTTTTTCAATACAAGAGAGGGAGAAATAGAGAGGAAAGGTGAGAGAGAGAAAGAGAGAGAAGGGGAGAGGTGACAGATGGAGAGAGTGGTGAGGGAGAGAGTGGTGAGGGAGAGAGCTGGGGGAAGAGAGAGAGATAGAGAAGGAGAGCAAGAAAGAGGAGAGAGAGGACGAGAGAAGGAGAGGAAGAGATAGAGGGGGAGAGAGGGAGAAAGATGGACAGAAAGAAAGAGAAAAAAGAGAGAAGAAGAGAGATAGAGAAGAAGAGTTTAGAAGGGTGTTGAGAGAAGAAAGAGAGATATACTGTATATAGAAAGAGAGTACGAGAGAGAGTGGGAGGGAGAATGAAGGAGAGTGAGAAGGAGAGAGGGAGAAAAAGAGGGAGAGAGAAAGAGAGAGATTGTGTGAGAGAGAGAAGGAGTGAGAGAGAGACAGAGAGGGAGAGAGAGGAGGAGAGAAAAGGAGAGGGGGAGATGGAGAGAAAGGAGTAAGAGGAGACAGAAGGGAGTGGATAAGGTATGTGTGGGATCCTGGAGGGAAAGGGGCCCCAAAATTAATCACTAGCCCTACTACTGGTCCTTACTATTGGTTGTCCTCCTTTGTGAGACAGATTCTATTGCTTTTGTTGTACCCTCTAGGTTAGCCTGGGATGCTGTTAGAGCCTTCGCTAGGTCCTGATTCTCTTTCCCTCTCTCTTGATTTTTGTTACCGTTTCACGACTGGAGAATAGCTCTGCATCAAAGGAAAGGAAAACATCCCTCCATGTCATAAGAGGATTCATTTGCATGTCCTCTACATAATTAGAGTTATCTTTTTCACTTGTACAAGTGTTTCAGTATGTGGAACATTCCTGCCCAATACTACTGCATATGGTAACTGATGGATTCAAGATTAAGTAATTGGGGCTTTTGCACTGTGCACCTCAATCCATGTCGTTTTGGTGGAATAACTCAATACTGAACCATGCGCCCATCCTTTTTTCTGGCTTCCAGATATAGGCACTTGTTTCAGAACTTTTTCCCAAGGCAACTTCATTATTAGCCAAGCAACTTTTTAAACTTTTGTTGTTATCACTTGTTCTTCTGCTGCTGTTTTTTACTCTCCTACTAAACTGCTGCAGCCTTCTTAATTATAAGGTGTATTTTTTTATTTAAATGTATCTGCCTAGTATATACATGCTTTTTTCTATATCAATAGGATACAGCACTGCCAGAAGGAAGTGATTAAGGGCATGTTCAGTCCGGAAGCAAAAAGGGGTATACAGAAAAATCTAGTGTCTAGCTATGCATTAAGGACTTTATTCTAGTCCATGCTGAGACTGTGAGACATGTGCAGTCTTCAAATCCAAGACCAGGTAATCCCACTTCAGATACCAGTGTGACAAGTTAGGAAGCTCATGGGACAGTGTAGGAACACCAAATGATGTCAAGGTAGAAAAGTGAACTTTGGAGCCATGTCTTCTCTTTCTATCTAAAGCTTACCACCTTGGTCACAAGAGACTATATAGCCTAACTTGCATCCAATACCAAGATAAAAATCTCAACTATTCATGTTTAGTTTTAACCATGGAGTTAATAATTTAACTTTCTACATAAGAGCATGAAACAGTTTAGCTTCCAATATCTTAAATTAGGTCACACACTTATAAATACACTTAGTGAGTTCCCTAGTTATTTTCTTGTTATCTCTGAAGTAGTTTTCAACTGAATTTTAAAGCTGCCATATAGTGAAGGCAAAAGTGTTGATTAGTACTAACACTAAAATATTATTAGGTGACATGCAGAAACCTAACTCCATATTCTTCCAGGTATCCCTTTATAACATCAACAGGTATTTTTTGCTCAACTTTAGTCTTTTACAAGCCATATGTACTAGTTGTTTGAAGGTAGTGATTATATGGTCAAGAACAAAATAATTTCTTGCAGTGCTGGTACAAAATACACACATAACATTTTCTTGTTTTGTGTGAAAGGTAGACTTTGTTAATTAAAAATTATCAACATTTTCAATTTCTTTACATCTAAACTCAAATCTCATTGGTAATATATCCATTTTGAGTACTGAACATTTGAATTCCAAACTTTTTTCTGGACACTAGGGGCCTCATTCTAATTAGGGCCGTAAAACGGCCGCAAGTCTGCGATTCCTTGCGACTGGCTTACGGCCCTGCGTAGAGCTACTTCTACGCTGCTATTCAATCGGGCGCCGCTGCAAGGAGGTCTCCCTTACAGCCAATCGTGAATCATGCTATTGGCAGTGAGCACTTCCGTAAGGCCGTAACTCGTGTTTTCAAGGCCGCAATCTCAGAGAAATGTAAATGCAAATATAAATTCAAGACAGCACTGTAAAGCACTGTAAATGATGGAGAACACAATGGGTGACATGAGGATTAAAGGCACAACATTCTCAAGCTGGCACATCACCACAATACAATACTTGATTTCATGTTTAATTCATGTCCAAGGTCCGACGGGCTTGAATAACGAGTTACGGGCTTGGAGGTTAATCAAGCCCGTCCTACTTTGGACATAAATTAAACGTGAAATAAAATATTGTATTGTGGCTATGTGCCAGCTTGAGAATGTTGTGCCTTTAATCCTCATGTCACCTATTGTGTTCCCCATCATTTACATATAGTTACTGTACATACTGTAGTAATTTATAGTTACATAGTAATTTAGGTTGAAAAATGACTTTTAGTCCATCAAGTTCAACCTTTTTAGATCGCCTCTGATCTGCAATATGCTGATTAATTGTTAATTGATCCAGAGGAAGACAAACAAAAAACTAAAACAGTGAAACTTTGCCAATTGTTTTAAAAGGGATAAATATATAAAATTCCTTTCTGATCCCAGATACTGGCGATCAGATTCCTCCCTGGATCAATACTCCCTCTCTAATTATCCAAGATAGCCCTGAATGCCCTTTTTATTTAAAAATATAGCCAATCCCTTTTTAAAGTTATCTATCAATTCCGCTGTCACCACCTCCTTTGGTAGAGAATTCCACAGATTAACCACCCTTACTGTGAAGAACCCTTTTCTTTCTTTATGGTGAAATCTTTTTACTTCTAATCTCAAAGTATGTCCCCTTGTCAGTTGAAAACCTCTTGGCACAAAAAGTTCAGCTCACAAAGCCTTGTATTGACCCTGGATATATTTATATAAGGTAATCTTACCCCCTCAAAGATGCCTTTTTTTCTATAGAAAATACGTTTAATATGGTTTGTCTTTCTTCATAACTTAGACCCTCCTTTCCCCTTATTAGTTCTGTTGCCCTTCTCTGTACTTTTTCCAGCTCTAAAATGTCCTTTTTTATGTAGTGGTCCCCAAAATTGTTCTCCATATTCCAAATAAGGGTGCACTAGAGATTTGCATAGTGGCAGAATTATATTTGCTTCCCTTGCTTATGTACCCTTCTTAATACATGCTCATATTTGACTTGCCTTTGCAGTTGCTGCTTGGCTTTCAGCACTGTTACCTAGGTGGTTGTCCACAAGTACTCCCAAATCCCTTTCAATATCTGAAACACCTATATTTGCTCCATTAAGATTATAAATTGCATGGCTATTTTTCCTTCCCAGATGCATAACTTTACATTTATTCGTATTAAATTTCATCTGCCATTTAGATGCCCATTCTTCTAATTTATGCAAATCCCTTTGGAGGGAAAGCATATCCTTTTCTGATTTAATTATCTAGCACAACTTTGTGTCATCAGGAAAAATGAAGATACCACACTCCAATCCCAATTACAAGTAATTAATAAATATGTTAAAAAGGAGAGGACCTAATACTGAACCCTGAGGAACAACACTTACCACATTAGTCCAATCCCAGTATGTTCCATTTAAAACAACCCTTTGCTTCCTGTCTTTTTTAACCAGCTCTCAATCCATGGGCAAATATTTACTGCAATTCCTGTATCCCTTAGTTTGCTCATTAGTTTCCCATGTGCTTACAGTGCTGTCTTGAATTTATATTTGCATTTCCAATGATCCGAGTTTGCGGGCTTGAACCATGAGTTACAGGCTTGTAGGACATTCAAGCCCGTAAGTCTTACTTTCAAATCGTAGCACTTCCTAAGCAAATAAAAAAGCCATTCTGTACTTTTATTAAAAGAGAAAGTGATATTAGTTCTTAAAATGTATAGCACAACATTTTCAAACTCTCAAATCGGCATAAATAACTACTTTATTGCATTTTATATTTCCGTCATAAAATCCTTGGGGCTTTAACCTTCAAGCCCGGAGGTTGGATTCAAACTTCCTAGTGGCTTGGATGTTGAAGCCCATCACTTTTTTATTTACTTAATTAGTGCTACGTTTTGTAAGTAAGAGCGTTGCGGGACCTCTTTGGTGTAAGTAAGCTGCGGCTTGATTTTAGCGATTTTACAGGCTTGACGAAAGGGTGAGCCTAGCATTTGAATAGCGAATTGTGATTTCTTGCGGCCGCAACTTTTGCGGCCGAGCAAGATCAAATACTTTGACGGAAGTAAGCTGATTGAGCTAATTGCAAGGGATCGCATCTCAAGGCTCGTAAGACGCTCAGAGACCTTAAATTGTATAGCTAAGTAGCTTGCGGCCTCCTCTTGCGGCTACTTATTCCAAAAATGATTAGAATAAGGCCCTAGCTATTTTGATGGTGAACTTCAAAGCTACCTACCACTTACAGGTCATTGCCAAAGGTTATGCATATACACCAAAATTAACCTCCAGGGACAAAAGAACACATGTACACGGCCAAATATATCACAAACATTGGCAGAAACCACTATGATCAAAGCCCAGCAGCTAAACTCCTCACTGATCTTCTGAGATTACTCCTTTTGTGGAAAGCTTACAGACTACCTATGGAGCAAACAGAAGTGCAGACAATAAACTAATCCAGTAAAACAAATGCTTCATAGGTCATATTAAATCATACATTACCAAGCTTTTGCACACAATGTAGACATACACTTTTATCTAGTCTTATAGACTGTTTGTGGCAAAGTAGACCAATACTGCACAGTTGTTGTCTATTCAGTATTGTGAGTGAGTAATATAACTTAGGATTCACTAAACACTCTGATCTACTGGTATATATGTACTACAATATAAAAAAAAAAAGTGCCCATTCCACCCACATTGACTCTGACAACTCAATTTCTGACAGAAATGTTGCACAGTGAATAGAGTAGACAATACTTAGAGAATATCGGAAAAAAAACTGTCTTGCCAACTGTTCCTGTGTTTACACAACAGCTGTGCCTTAGGGAGTTATCAGCTACACTCTACTGATGAGGCCCAATAAACATACATCTAGGGGTGCTATTTCTCCTGTGCAATCAGACTGATATAGTGCAGGATATTTTTCCCTGTAAAATTAGCTAAAAGAGGCTGCTCTCAGAGTGGATTATCATGTCTATAGAGCTAACTTATTAAGGTTGGTTCGTTCTCTGACTAAGCACCTCTATTTATGCTTGTTACATATGCAAATGACCCTTAGGGCTTAGTCTTCCTGAGGGTGATAGGTGCTCCAGACGTGGATTCCTTGCTTACTGTGCAATTGGGAGTTGTCAGCTACATTCTACTGACAAGGCCCAATAAAGGCTGATACATACATCTAGGGTTTGCTGTGTCTCCTGTTCAGAGTAGAATTGCCTAGTATTTTGGGGCTGGATTACTCTTTTGAGTGAGACCAGACTGATATACTACAGGATGGGCACAAGTGAGCTAAAAGAGGCTGCTCTCAGAGTGGATTCTCATGTCCATAGAACTAACCTATTAAGGTTGGTTTGTTCTCTGAGCACCTCTATTTGTTTTTGTTGCAAAGGATTGCTACACCAGCGTTTTGGGGAGAAAACTGTTGGCTGCAAAGGATTATTTCACCAGCGGTATTAGATAGAGTCTGGAGAAAGATGTTTGCTGCAAAGGATTGCTACAGCAACGTTTGGATAGAAAGCTATTTGCTACAAAGGATTGCTTCTCTAGCATTTGGAGAGAGAGTCTGAAGAAAGCTGTTTTGGTGCAGGGGATTGCTGCACCTGCATTTGAAGAAAAGCCTGGAGACTATTTGTGGAATAAGATACTATTATAAGAAACGGTTCAATTTACCCCAGGCAGAAGTCTGTGGTGTAAAAAAATTATAGTAAAAGATGGTGTTAAGGATCCTTGGGGTGGGGCTTTTGGAGAGAATGGAGGGCCAGTGCCTAGTGTCCTCTGTAGTATTTTATGTGACTGTTAAATTGCAATTCCCAGGCCGTATATTTTAAAGAAACAGTATATTTAATAAGAAATAAATATAGATGGTAGAGATATAGAATAAATTATAGGCAACACAGAAAACAAACAAAATTCTACAATCATAACAGTCACATAAAATACTACAGCAGACGCTATGGCACTTTATTATCTATAAGCACTTTCAATATGAATATACAGACACCTTAAGTACTTTGCACTTTATTAATTTAGAATTATCATCTCTGATCACTTTATATAAAATTGACCCTGCAATCCACTATCTTATTCAATAAATACGATTCTGTAAAATATATTTAAGTGCATAACATCTATTACAATTGTACTCCACTGGGGTTCTATAATAGATATTTAAGTGCACAACATCTATTAAAATTGTTTTCCACTATAGTTGAAATCCTGTGCCTGTTCATATTTTTATTTTAATTTGCTCTCAGAGTAGCTTATCATGGCTATAGAACTAACCTATTAAGGTTAATCCGTTCTCTGATGAGCACCTCTGACTTTGTTATGTTGTATGTGCAAATTACCTTTGGGGTTTAGTCTCCCTAAAGGTAATAGGGGACTCCAGACGAGGACCCCTTGCTCACTGTACCTTAGGGAGTTCAGCTGCACCTCACTGACGAGGCCCATAAAGGCCGAAACGCGTCTGGGGTTTGCTGTTTCTCCTGTTCAGGGTAGAACTGCCTGGTATTTCGGGGCTGGGTCACTCTTTTGAGTGGGACCAGACTGATATACTACAGGATATTTCTCCCTGTGAAGGGCACAAGTGAGCTAAAAGAGGTTGCTCTCAGAGTAGCTTATCATGGCTATAGAACTAACCTATTAAGGTTAATCCGTTCTCTGATGAGCACCTCTGACTTTGTTATGTTGTTCATATTTTTAAAGAAATGTATTATTTTAAAATAATGAATTTAATAAAAGTTACGTTTTAAAATGATTCTCTTATGATGGGATCTTTGTTCTTTGTTTTGTGATTATTATAATATATTCCTAGGCACAGCCTATTCTATAAGGATATACACTTTGAGCCACCATTCAAACTTTATAAGTGAATTTTTAAGTTGTTCTAGTTATTTTAAAAGTTAATTATATATTGGGATGCTTATTTTGTTCTATATGGTCATTATTGATATGTACAAACTATAAATTATTATTATAATATAATTAACTAATGTAATGCACAATGAGGATTGAAAGATAATAGATAAGACAACGGGAGTGTATCACAACAGCCCCTGAGTGAGTTGTAGATTAAAGGCATAGGAGGAAGAGTTGGATACTCAGAACACAGTCATGGACGTAATCTGATGTAAGGGAACACAATCTTATTGCAAACCTTACCCGACCACCAGAACTGGAAACTCTATATGCTGCGACTGTGAGATGCTGTGTCTCACAAAATAAACAGGTATGGACACAAGAGTACTCTTTGCTTTTAATTGTTGGAAACTTCAACATTTTACATATTATAGTTTATATACTTTTCTTGTTTGAGCATGAGGGGACTAATCTACTGTAGGTCTACCTTCTATCCTAATTCCTATCTGAAACCACTGGAGAACAGTCGGGACTGGAGCAAGAGACATACACAAAGCTCATACTCTAGCAGCTGGTTAAGATCCTAAAGATTGCAAGTAAAAGCCCAAAGTGGCAAGCCTCAATTCTTCCTTTGGTCATATTCTAAGGAAACTGATAATATAATGCACATATTAGAGTTTTAGTAAATTTGATATACTGAAAGTGTTTTATAAATAAGATATATCCAGATGACACCTGTACAGTGAGAAGAATGCAAAGTCACAATACATGTTTGTTTATGAATCAGTGGCATGTTTGAATTATGTCACATTAATGTTTATCTATATTACAAATAAATGGAAGTATGCAATAGAGAAAATCATGTGCTTACAATGAAAATGTAAAACATTTATACCATGAGATTTAACCTTGATAAACATCTCTATAATTGCTTTTGTAATTCATGGCAATATAGAAGCATCATTTTCTTAACCAATGAACAAGGACACTAGTATAAGTTACATTGCGGTCACCCTACTGACTTCTTAACAGTCAATGTGCCATGTTAGCATCATGCAAGACACTGTTTTAATTAAAAACTTGTGGAATGTTAAGTAAATTGACCTAGTAAAAGATTAATGCATGTGATTATACTGATGGTTTACTGCGCAGTAAATTATATTAAGATGTTTTAAAGCAGTTGAGAAAGCCTATCAGTTGTGAAAGTCAAGGCTTAGGGAAGTAATAGTTACATATTTACTCATTTGGGAATCCCTGGCATTTTGTATTTCATTACAACTTCATGAATAATATGAACCATCCACACAACAGACATATTGTATACTCATTATGAGCATACCTATGGTATGTGTATGTAATTATGAGTAATAAGTACATATTGGTGTGAATGCTGTAACTGTTCATAGGCAGATCAATCAGAATGTTCTATACATGGAAACACACAACACACTCTAGCTAGTCTGACTCAATTGGTTATCTGCAAGAGAATATATGCAGACCTGTCAGGCACACTTATAGCCCCACAAACTAGCATCTAATGCAATAAAAAGAACATGCTTTCATTTTACAATTTTGCACTGCTAGGGAAGTGAGCATGCTCAGAAGTGCTACACTTTTTTTTCTCACTGACCTTCTCTCTTCTCTCTTTAATGCCTAATAGTTTGTATTAACTGAATACACTGTAAATAACAAATTCATAAATAAATAGACATACTAGAGGTTCCAAATATCATGTTTTATCTTATAGTTAAAATCATATGTATGTTATCAATTGTTATTACAAATTGTATTTTTCTACATAAAACATACATAGGCTTGTGCAGTATTTACCTGTCAGTCAATTTCTGATGCACCACCACTGAAGAATATCTTTATCTATTGTTAACAATGCCACCATTAGAAATATTGGGGCCCAGTACAAATGTTAAAGGCATATCTGAACTGAATTATGAATGCAAATGATAGAGGAGAATTAGTAGTATATGCAAACATTTTTTTACATGGAAACATCCCAAAATAAACATTTACACAAATTGAAGTCAGCAAAATCTCTTGTAATTACTGAAAGCTGCAATTAACAATCTCCAATCCCAGGCTAAATTAGCCTCAAATTTAAAAGGACTTGTTTTGGCCAATCAGGTTAGCTGAAACTTTTAAATTAACTCTGGGTTCCTGTTTGTGGTGCAAAGCAGCCTGGGAAATGTAGTGTATCACTGATATGTGTCAGGAAGCTGCAAGGAGATTGGATGAGCAAACAATATTAGGTAAATAGTGGGTTAATATTGCTACCCTGATGCTGCACGCAGATTGGGTGGGTATCAGGGGCCTGTGTAGACACCCCCAGGAGTTGTCAACATAATCAGTAGAGGGACTTTTACATATTAATAAAATGTTTTATGAGATGTGTTGCATACTCATAAGCTGCTTTTTGCCTAAGTAGTGCAGAAATGTATTACTCCAGGTCACTTAGATATGCCTTTAACACCCATAGTCCCCTTACATGCATTTGCTATTGTTTACATGAATTCCTACCCCCTCCAAAAACCTGCTTTTAAGTTAACTGTACATTGAATATTAGATTGCTTTATTTTAGTAACAAATGACACACATATGAAGTACAAAATAAAGATAAAGATGCTTTTTTAAGTGATACAATTGTTACCTGTGGATATATTATTGAGTTATGTATAAAAGTCAGTTATAGCATTGACAATTAGAAGAGTTCCTTTGACACCTGTGGGTAGCGCATTGAGAGGGAGAGAAGGGGAATTATCAGGATAGGATTTGCAGGTGTGTAAGTCATTTGCATCCTGCTCAGAGTTACCAAGACACAGTTTTAATTCAAACGTGTAGTCATGGTCTTCAAAAGAGCATACTATTATTATTATCATACTTAGGTGCCTCTTTCAAGGTAAGCAGATTTAAATAAAACCAAGTGTCATTAAAAACACTTTTATTCAACAACATTGGAACCTCAACAGATCGAATGATTGAAAGCACAATTATCACACAGATTGGAAGCTCTATTACCATATTGTAAGGCCATAATTAGATTGCAACTTCTATTGTCTTACTGCAAGGCCTAAAACAGATTGCAAACCCACTTACCACACTGCAAGCTACAAAGCATATTGCAAGCTTTATTACCATACTGCATGGTAACAGATTTCTATTACCACAATGAAATCCATTACCCCAATTTGCGTGAAAAAATAAACATATATATATATATATATATATATATATATATATATATATATATATATATATATATATATATATATATATATATATATATATATATATATATATAAATAAAAAAGTACAGGGTTGTATGACCCTGTAATACTCTGTAGCACTACTCAGGTGATCTAGTTCTTAGGGGATTAGTTATCAATCTGATCTTTAGATTGCTCTCATTTGTCTCTGAATTAAGTTGGTGCTTACCTCAATGATATGAAATTCAAATGCAGAATGTAAAGGTTTAAGTTTATACTAAATGGAGGATATCAAACAGAGGGGCTTGCAGCTATATCTCACTACTACCAGGGCATTTCAAAGAAGGAATATTTGTATGTGCATTTTTTCTCCATTTATTATTATTATTATTATTATTATTATTATTTTTAACCACCATTAGAGTCAAGCTTCAAAGAAGGTAAATGTGTATTCATACCAGTAGGAACTATATACGATACTAGATTACTTCCCAGAGACAAGCTTTCAGTGAGATATCCACACTATAAAATGTAAACTATAAATTATAAATTATAAAAGTATTATATGCTCCACATCATGAGTAATAATATGAATGGATACATTCACACATTTACATATGTACAGATACATTATGAATAGTGCACACTCTATATCAAATGGATGCATATTATGTGTATGTATATCTACCAGCGCAAAAGCATAAACTATACATCATCTCATGGTTACCTCTTGGGTAACCTTATGAATGGATTTATTTATGCATGTTTGTATGTACAGAAACACTGTGAATGGGGCATACTTTATATTATATTATACTAGCGACTTGCCTGTCAACAAATTACGGCAATAAAATTGTAAGGCAGGTAATGTTGTTTGTGTGCAAAATTAATTTTGTTGGTGTTTTAAGATCCTTCGGTGCTCATTGCGAGGCTCTTGGTTGTTTGTGTGCTATGAGCAGTGTTGGTGTTTTTTTTTGGTATGGCAATGAATAATTAATAAAATAAGAAATTAATATACTTTACCTATTGTGAAGTAATATATTGTGTTGAAGAGCTGGCAATCTGTTTTCATGTTGCTGCAGCATCAGTGCTGTGGAGCTGCTGTGTAAGAGTCATGAATGTGTGCAGTGTGTAGTGTAATAGTGTGCGTGCGCGAGGCAAATCCGTTAGGGTAGCTGTGTACTTTTGTATAAGTTATTGTTCTAAAATGGCGCCTAATGTGTGGTTTGTGGCTGTGGCTGATTTTGTGTCCTTGTTTTCGGATGTCGTCCGACTTTTTCGGAAAATCCGTAGGTGTTTGGTGGTGTTTTGCGTGTTTAGGGTCCTTTAGCCTTGTTTTGTTTTGGTGGCCATTTTTTCTCTTGCTTAGGTGATTTTCGGGTGTCTAAACTCAGAAATGTTGTCTTAAATCGAGGTTTAACTTCACTTGCAGAGGCCCTGGGTGCCCCCCCCCCCCCCCCTTTTAAGCTTTTTATGTGTTTGTGGTGTGTATTTATTGTGTTTGTAATGTTTTACTGGTCACAGGGGTTTGCGTCCTTGTTTTCGGATCTTGTATGTCTGTTTCGGAAAATCCGTAGGTGTTTGGTGGTGTTTTGCATCTTTAGAGTCCTGTAGCCTCATTTTCGTTTCTCGGTGGCCATTTTTTCTCTCGCTTAGGGGATTTTTGGGTGTCTAAACTCTTTTATTTCGAGTTAAATTGAGGTGTAACTTCAGTTTTCGAGGTCCTGGGTGCCCCCCCTTGCTGTAGGTAAGCTTTTTATGTATTTGTTGTGTGTATTTATTGTGTTTTTCATGTTTTCATGTGCGCTGGTTTCGGGCGTTTTTTGCGAGGTCGTAATGGGTCGTAACGCGTCTCGTATTTTTGTTTCGTAAGCCCGTAAATTTTGTGAGGTCCGCAGTTGCTGGCAAGGAGCACCTTCGGCGCTCCATGCCAGCAACTGCGGCCCTCGCTTCGCGAGCCCACAGCATTAACAACGACCCGCCTGCTCACAACTATATATGTGATAGATGCATATGCTAATTATCATCTTAAAAAAATTATATGACCTGGTATTTTCCCTTGTGGGTAACACTAATATTGATGTATAAGGATACAATTTAATAAGGGAATAAGAATGATAAAACTTGAAAAATGCTGTAGTTTGTAATAATAATAAATAAGTCGAACTACCATCCTAGTCTACAGTGTTGATATACATGGATAAGAAAATCAACTTCTACTGTGTACAGATTGAAGTAAATGCAATATTGCATCAATATTGTTCTTGTAATCCTCATATATCAGTAAAACTGTTAATCACTGGATTACTCCAGAATTACTATAAAGTAGAAAATACCAGGTCATATAATGTATTTACTTGATCGAACAAATCTTATCAGGGAAGCTGAAACAACCGCTACAGATAATGAACAAAACCTTTCCAGATCTGTAATGGATTCCAATATTCTCAATAATTCATGAGAAACATTAAAATTTCTAAAAAAATACAAATAAGAACAGTGTGGGAAACTATCAGTTTACAAAAATACATAAAAGCCAAAATTATCCCAAGAGGGTTGTGAATACAATTGGCACCCACTTCACATCTATGTGATGAGAGATTCATTAGTAAATGGATTGAAATAACTGACAAATGTTCCTTTGAATTGATAAATTTGATATATGAATCTGAACAACACAATCTCTTTACCCTCTCCTTCATCATCATCTCCTTCATCATCATCCCCTGTGTCTCTCCCCCCCTCCATCATCATCCTCCCCTGTGTCTCTTTCCCCCCTCCCTCATCATCTTCCCCTGTTTCTCTTCCCCCACCTCCCTCATCATCCTCCCCTGTGTCTCTTTCCCCCCTTCCTCATCACCCTCCCCTGTATCTCTTACCCCCTCCCTCATCATCCTCCGCCCTCCCTTGATGATAAGGGGGGGAAGAGACACAGGGATAAGTGTGAGGGGTGTTAGGGTAAGGGGTGTTAGGGATAAGGGTGAGGGGGTTAGGTGTTAGGGTGAGGGGTGTTAGGGCTAAGTGTGAGGGGTGTTAGGGTGAGGGTTGTTAGTGATAAGTGTAAGGGGTGTTAGGGTGAGGCATGTTAGGAATAAGTGTGAGGGGTGTTAGGTCTTAGGGATAAGTGTGAGAATGTTAGGGTTAGGTGTTAGGTTGATGGGTGTTATGGATAAGTGTGAGAGGTGTTAGGGTTAGGGTAAGGGGTGTTAGGGATAAGTGTGATGGGTGTTAGGGTAAGGGATGTTAGGGTCAGGTGTTAGGATAAGGGCTGTTAGGGATAAGTGTAAGGGGGTATTAGGGTTAGGTGTTAGGGTGAGGGGTGTTAGGGATAAGTGTGGGGGGTGTTAGGGTGAGGGATGTTAGGGTTAGGTGTTAGGGATAAGTGTGAAGGGTGTTAGGGTTGGGTGCTAAGGTGAGGGGAGGATGATGAGGGAGGGGGAAAGAGACACAGGGGAGGATGATGAGGGAGGAGGGAAAGAGACATAGGGCAGGATGATAAGGGAGGAGGGAAAGAGACACAGGGCAGGATGATGAGGGAGGGGGGAGGATGATGAGGGAGGGGCAAAGAGACACGGGAGGATGATGAGGGAGGGGGGAGGATGATGATAAGGGGGGAAGAGACACAGGGATAAGTGTGAGGGGTGTTAGGGTAAGGGGTGTTAGGGATAAGGGTGAGGGGGGTTAGGGTTAGGTGTTAGGGTGAGGGATGTTAGGGTTAGGTGTTAGGGATAAGGGTGAGGGGGTATTAGGGTTAGGTGTTAGGGTGAGGGGTGTTAGGGTTAGGTGTGTTATGGGATAAAGGTGAGGGGGGTTAGGCTTAGGTGTTAAGGTGAGGGATGTTAGGGTTAGGTGTTAGGGATAAGTGTGAGGGGTGTTAGGGTTAGGTGTTATCGTGAGGGGTGTTAGGGATAAGTGTTAGGGTGAGGGTTGTTAGGGATAAGTGTGAGTGGTGTTAGTGTAAGGGGTGTTAGGGATAAGTGCGATGGGTGTTAGGTGTTAGGGTAAGGGCTGTTAGGGATATGTGTGAGGGGGTATTAGGGTTAGGTGTTAGGGTGAGGGGTGTTAGGGATAAGTGTGATGGGTGTTAGGGTAAGGGATGTTAGGGTTAGGTGTTAGGGTGAGGGGTGTTAGGGATAAGTGTGAGGAGTGTTAGGGTTAGGTGTTAGGGTAAGGGGTGTTAGGGATAAGTGTGGGGGGTGTTAGGGTGAGGGATGTTAGGGTTAGGTGTTAGGGATAAGTGTGAGGGGTGTTAGGGATAAGTGCGATGGGTGTTAGGGTAAGGGATGTTAGGGTTAGGTGTTAGGGTAAGGGCTGTTAGTGATAAGTGTGAGGGGGTATTAGGGTTAGGTGTTAGGTTGATGGGTGTTATGGATAAGTGTGAGGGGTGTTAGGGTTAGGGTAAGGGGTGTTAGGGATAACTGTAAGGGATGTTAGGGTTAGGTGTTAGGGTAAGGGCTGTTAGGGATAAGTGTGAGGGGGTATTAGGGTTAGGTGTTAGGGTGAGGGGTGTTAAGGATAAGTGTAAGGGGTGTTAGGGTGAGGCATGTTAGGAATAAGTGTGAGGGGTGTTAGGTCTTAGGGATAAGTGTGAGGGGTGTTAGGGTTAGGTATTAGGTTGATGGGTGTTATGGATAAGTGTGAGGGGTGTTAGGGTTGGGTGCTAAGGTGAGGGGATGATGATAATGATGATAAGGGGGGGAAGAGACACAGGGGTGTCCTTGCAGCAGAGATCAAAAGAGTTCTTCAGGACAGTATTGCACACTGTGTACAGTAGCCTAGCTATGGTTTTCCCTATTGATGCAGTGTCACCTACACTCAGCAAGACTGCAAGTTAGTTGTGATTCCAAAATGGTTGCTGTCCATGAGGTTAAATGGTCTGGAAGGCAGGGTATGATGCTGATTGGCTGGAATATGTCTGCTGACTGTGAGGTGCAGGGTCAAAGTTTGCTCAATGATAAAGAATAGGGGGCGGATCGAAAATCGAATATGTTCGCCGTTCTCCGCGAACGCGAAAATGCTATGTTCGCCAGGAACAGTTCGCGGGCGAACTGTTCACGCCTAGAGATGTCGCGAACATAACATTTTCGGTTCGCGGACGCGAACCGCCGCAAATGTTCGCGAACCCGCGAACCCGGCGAACCGCCATAGACTTCAATGGGCAGGCGGATTTTAAAACCGACAGGGACTCTTTCTGGCCACAATAGTGATGGGAAAGTTGTTTCAACGGGACTAACACCTGGACTGTGGCATGCCGGAGGGTGATACATGGCAAAACTCCCACGGAAAATTACATAGTTGATGCAGAGTCTGGTTTTAAGCCATAAAGGGCATACATTACCTAACATTCCTAAATTGTTTGGAAAAACGTGCTTTAAAACATCAGGTATGATGTTGTATCGATCAGGTATTGTAAGGGTTAGGCCCGCTTCACAGTGACAGACCAAACTCCCCGTTTAACGCACCGCAAACAACCGCAAACAGTCCATTTGCACAACCGCAAACTCCCCATTTGCACAAGGTTGGATACCAAGCTAGCCATGTCCCATTCCTTGTCCTCACTGATGTCATTGAAGGTCTCTTCCTCCACCCAGCCACCAAGGGTCCCCGAAAGTTGACAAAAAGCCCCCTGGGTCGCCTGCTGTGTTTGGTCTTCCACCTCCTCAAAGCCACCTTCCTCCTCTGACTCCTCTTCTTCAGACTCCTCTCACTGCGTTGCCTCTCTCTGCATTATTATAAGGTGTGTTAAGTAGTACTACTCTTATCAGTTTAATACCTGTTACAGCACATATCAGGGGGCGTGTGTAAAGCCTGGATTTTCTGAACCAGGAGATGGAAAAAGATGCTTTGTTGGTCGTATCACTTAAATTTTGGGGCACGGCACGTCCAATCAAAGGTGCCACCAGTTAGGAGTGGCGTATTTGTAAGTACTACTCTTATCAGTTTAATACTTGTTACGTCACCTATCAGGGGGCGTGTATAAGGCCTGGATTTTTAGAACCAGGAGATGGGAAAAGATGCTTTTTGGTCGTATCACTTCAATTTTGGGGCACTTTGTGACATTAGCTTCTTACGCTCAAACATGTCCTTTACAGGCACCTGACTATGGGCAGATGAGCAGGAACTGCTCAAGGCGAGAGACGGAGTGGCGGATGGTTGAGAGGGGGCAAGGAGGACAGCAGTGGTTGATGTAGAAGGTTTTTTTTTTGTTTTAAATGTACACTACTGTTACACCAGATATGAGTGTGTTAAGTAGTACTACTTCTATCAGTTTAATCCCTGTTATGTGCCTTTTTTGGGGGTTTGGTTGTTGAAGGCACAGTGCAGCACCAGAGGCCAGAAAAATTAGGCATGTACACATGCCTGAAAAATTAGGTATTGTTGATCTTGCAGCGAGCAGAGAAGAAGGTAGGCCTGATTCAACGCCACATCCCCGCATATCCACACTCAGAGATTCAGGGGGCGACCCTTACAAGGCCAAAAGGCGATATAAAGGGGGGCCATCCCAAATAAGCACACAAGCGGGGACAAAGGTAGTGAAGGGGACATAGAGGCCCATGGACTGACGGTCGCCATCTTGGCAGGAAAAGGGCCCAGCAATTAAGCCAAACTGACCCAGCACAGGCAGCTACTTGAGTCAAACGCTGTACAATTACACCTTAATAAAGTTTAAACATGCAGAAGCAGGGATTCTAAACGACCACACGTGGACAAGGAGGCTAACAGCCCCCACAGTCTCTGCACCACTCTTTTTAACAGATAACCCAAGAGGCTAACCAGGGACCTTGCCGACATAAAAAACAGAATTTTATTGGAGGAATTATTAGTGTCTTTACCCCCCAAGAAAGGACATAATATACAGTATCTTTAGAATACCTGATGGCCAAACCTCCTTTAGCCCCAATGCTATCCAAGAAACATTTCAAAACTTCTATCAGACCATATATTCATCCCAATCCCGCTGCAGCGGATCTGAAATAGAGTCCTTCCTACTACAGCAAGAAGTCCACAAAATACCTGTACCTCAATTGGACTGTAATGATATGGAATCACAAGAATGTGGAGACCAGCAGCCAAGGTCAGCAATAATCCAGTTCAGTAATTTGTAGGTGAAACAGGAACAAGGTTTAATGAAGTGATCAGGAACCACACAATAATCTGGCAAGGATACAGAAACAGGAAGTGCCTTATATAGGCCAAGAACCAGACAGCTGACCAGACACAGCTGAAGAGACTTAGGTACTGATACTATTGCTAGCAGAGTCAAGCTTATCAGATCTCAATGAAATTCACAAAAGGCAGGCTGGCGCAGTGATAGGGAAGAGGTATAGCAGCCTGCGGACCAGGGTTCAAAACCCAGCAGAGTCAATTCCTCACATTACCCCCGCCTCTATAGGTGCAGCCTCTGGATGCCCTATTACCTGGTTTAGCAGGGTACTGCACATGAAAAGACCGAAGGAGATCAGGAGCGTGAATATTGTCCACTGGTTCCCACGAACTCTCCTCCTCACCATAGCCTTTCCAGCGAACCAGATACTGACGCTTGTTACGGAAGATCCTGGAGTCCAGAATTGTCTCCACCTCGTATTCATCCTCACCATCCACAAGGACTGGAAGTGGGGCAGGCAGGGCTCGGCCAGGGAAAGTATTTTCATGAAAAGGTTTAAGCAGTGCAACGTGAAACACTGGATGTATTTTCATCGGGAGTTGCAAACGGAAAGTGACAGCATTGATCTGAGCAATGATCTCAAAAGGTCCCATGAACCTTTGACCCAATTTATGAGAAGGAATCCGAAGCTTAAGATTCTTTGTTGACAGCCACACCTTGTCACCAACGTGATAGACTGGGGCCTCCTTTCTAAGCCTATCAGCATCTCTTTTGTAACATTCCTGAGCCTCCAAAAGAGTCTCTTTCAACAGTGCTTGGGAATCACGTAAGGCGGTTAGCCGGTCAGTGACAGCAGGAATGGAAGTAGTAATTGGGAGACTGACTAGAAAGGTCGGATGGTAACCATAGTTGGCAAAAAATGGGCTCAAAGAAGTGGAGCAGTGTTGGGCATTGTTATAGGCAAACTCCGCCGTGGGTAGACAATCCAGCCAGTCATCCTGCAGATAACTAATATAGCACCGCAAATATTGCTCCAAAGAATGATTGGTTCGCTCAGTCTGTCCATTACTTTGCGGATGAAAAGCTGACGACAGATTTACATTAATACCTAGATTAGAACAAAAATGTTTCCAAAAACGAGATGTAAACTGCACTCCCCTGTCAGAAACTACTTCATCGGGCACTCCATGTAAGCGAAATCTTTCCCAAATAACCAGGTCAGCCGTCTGTTTAGCTGAAGGGAGACCACGAGCTGGTATGAAATGACCCATCTTAGTTAACCTGTCCACAACAACAAGAATGGTAGTGTGTTCCTTAGAGGGAGGTAGTTCCACAATAAAGTCCATGGATATAGATCCCCAGGGACGATGAGGAATCGGAAGAGGCTGAAGCAAGCCAACAGGGGATGAGCGAGGAGTCTTATGTCTGGCACATACATCACAAGAGGACACATACTTCTTAACATCCTCATGATACTTCGGCCACCAAAAGGATCGGGCAAGTAGGTCTTGCGTCTTTTGGATTCCTGGATGACCTGCTGGTTTTGAGTCATGGTAGAGACGTAAAAGGTCAAGTCGCACTGACTCTGGAGCAAACAGACGTTGTTAAAAAATCCAAAACCCATTAAGCATCGTCATATGGAGATCACGAGGAGGATCACGAAGAACTGGGTCTTCAGCGTAGCCCTTTTTAATGCGAGACATCAGATCAGAAGGAAATGTAACACCTATAAATATATCCTCCGGCAAGATGGTGGTCTTGGTTACGGTAGTATGGAGGGGGTCAGCTATTCTAGACAAGGCATCCGCCTTACCATTCTTGGAGCCAGGACGGTATGTAACCAAAAAATTAAACCTTGTGAAGAATAGGGACCAGCGTGCTTGTCTGGCTGACAGTCTCTTAGCTGATCGAATACATTCCAGATTTTTGTGATCTGTGAGGACTATAATTGGATGGGTAGCTCCCTCCAAGAGATGTCTCCATTCGGTGAAGGCAGCTTTTATAGCCAATAGTTCTTTATTCCCTATGTCATAGTTTCTTTCTGCTGGCACCATCTGGCGGGAATAGAAGGCACACGGATGTAACAGCATCTTAGGTCCAGTCCTCTGAGACAGTATAGCACCAACAGCTGATTCAGAAGCATCAACTTCCACAATAAATGGTAATTCCGGCTGAGGATGTACCAGGACAGGGGCAGAGGTAAACAGAGTCTTCAATCGGGAAAATGCGGTATCCGCCTTATCGGACCACAGAAAAGGAGTCCCTTTACGTGTGAGTTCAGTGATCGGTGTAATAACGGCAGAGAAATTCTTAATGAAACGCCTGTAAAAATTGGCAAACCCCACAAATCTCTGAACATCTTTTTCATTCTTGGGGATTGGCCAGTCCAGCACAGCTTTAATTTTACTTGCGTCCATACTTAAACCTTTGGGAGTTATTACATACCCCAGGAATTGAATTTCTGTTTGTTCAAACTCACATTTTTCTAGTTTAATGTATAGGCGGTGGGTACGAAGGCGCTCTAGAACTATACAGACCTGTTTTCTGTGGTTTTCAAGATTATCAGAGAATATTAGGATATCATCCAAATATGCCACAACAAACTGATCCAGGAGATCTCGTAGTACATCATTGATAAGATGCTGGAAAGTTGCAGGGGCATTACACAGCCCAAAAGGCATTACTAGATATTCGTAATGCCCGTACCTGGTTCTGAAAGCTGTTTTTCATTCATCATTGGGTCTTATGCGAACCAGATTATATGCCCCCCGAAGATCAAGCTTCGTAAATATTTTAGCTGAGCGAAGTCTCTCGAAAAGTTCAGGAATCAGAGGCAAGGGGTAGCGGTTTTTAACAGTAATGTTATTAATGTCCCTGTAATCAACGCATGGCCGTAGGCTGCCATCTTTCTTTTCTACAAAGAAAATAGGAGCTCCTGCTGGAGAAGTAGATGGTCGAATAAAGCCTTTGGCAAGATTTTCTTGTAGATATTCACGAAGAGCTTTCAATTCAGGCTCAGAAAGGGAATATATACGGCCAAATGGGATAGCAGCCCCAGGCAACAGCTCTATTGGGCAATCATAAGGCCTGTGTGGTGGAAGCTGATCAGCATTCTTCTTATCACAGACATCTGCAAAATCCTGATATTGTAGAGGAAGCTTAGTCAAGTTTGTAGCAACCATTTCATTAATTGTTGTGGCAACAGGTGTTACCTTAGAGGGTTGACAATTCATTAAGCAGTGTTCTGAAGGAAAGGACAAAGTTCTGATCTTCCAATCAATCTGTGGGTTATGCAGAGCAAGCCAAGTTACCCCCAAAATCACTGGAAACTGTGTTGAGGAAATTAGGTGGAAAGAGATAGCCTCATGGTGATTCACTTCCACAGTCAACATTAAGGGCACAGTCTCATGTGTAACCGGGCCTGACGTAAGTGGAGAACCGTCAACTGTCTCCATTAACACAGGTGAAGAATTAGGGATAGACTGAATTCTATTTCCTGCTGCAAATTTAATGTCCATAAAGTTTCCGCCTGCTCCAGAATCTATCATAGCTGTAGTTGAAATTTTACGATCACCACATTGCAACGTGATAGGCACCACAAAATGAGGATGTTGAGTCAACATACCCTCTTCACCATGAGCCAGAGAAAACAAGGGTTGTGTGACGGAATCCAGTTGATCTGAAATCTGGGATTGGTGTTGAATCTGTGCACCCTCAGCCGCCATAGCTATTGTTCTTTTGGATTTGCTAGGGCAATTGATGGCATAGTGCCCTGCACTATCACAATACAGGCATAAATTGTGAGTGCGTCGCCACTGTTTTTCTTCATTGGATAATGGCCCTCTTATTAGATTTACCTGCATAGCCTCTGGCTCAGAGTCTGTAGGTGTTTGTGGGATCGGAGTAGAAGTTCTTGAATAGGAAATTGGAGTAGTACTTGGTCTTAAAAAGCCCTGTCTTTCCAATCTTCTTTCAGACAGTCTCTGATCAATACGGATAGCCAAACGCACAAATGCATCAAAGTCAGCAGGAAGATCAACACGAGCTAGCTCATCTTTTATAGCTTCTGAGAGACCTTTTCTGAAGTGGAACCTCTGGGCTGATTGGTTCCAGGTAGTATCAGCAACCCACTGTCTGAATTCAGCAGCATATTCAGGCACTGAGCGCCTCCCTTGATGCAAATGAAGAAGAGTGGCTTCTGCTGTAGCACATCGATTTGGGTCATCAAAAACTAGGCACATGGCCTCAAGAAAGTCATTTAGATTACCAAAGACTGGACTGTCCTGTTCCAGAAGAGGGGAGCCCCAAGCCAGGGCTTCGTCTTTGAATAAGGAAAAAATAAATCCCACCTTCTCTCTTTCAGATGGAAATCGTTGAGGTAACATCATGAAGTGCAAACGGCATTGATTTAGGAAACCCCTACATTTTTGCAATCTCCTCCAAACTTTTCTGGTAGGGGCAAGCGGGCATCTTGTGCAGGTGTAACAGTAGCAGCCGCACCATCTCGTGCCCTGTAGCTGGTATACTCACTGTGCATTGACTGAATTTTATTTTGCAGTTCAGCTATCTGGTCCTAAAGCACTTGAATGGTCTGTGCCTGGGTCTGCACATTTCTTGCAGTAAAAGCAACCTGTTGGGCCTGCAGTTCAGCTACCTGGTCCTGCAGCACTTGAATGGTCTGTGCCTGGGTCTGCACAATTCTTGCAAATAAAGCAACCTGCTGGGCCAATGCAGAATCTGACCCGACGGTCTCCATGAAAGTGCCAGATTATTCTGTAATGATATGGAATCACAAGGTTGTGGAGACCAGCAGCCAAGGTCAGCAATAATCCAGTTCAGCAATTTGTAGGTGAAACAGGAACAAGCTTTATTGAAGTGATCAGGAACCACACAATAATCTGGCAAGGATACAGAGACAGGAAGTGCCTTATATAGGCCAAGAACCAGACAGCTGACCAGACACAGCTGAAGAGACTTAGGTACTGATACTATTGCTAGCAGAATTTTCTCAATGAAATTCACAAAAGGCAGGCTGGTGCAATGGTAGGGAAGAGGTATAGCAGCCTGGGGACCAGGGTTCAAAACCCAGCAGAGTCAATTCCTCACATGGACAGCTTGAACCTAGACATATCCCAAGAGGAAGTTAAATCTACAATCCAAGATCTTAAATTTGGCAAGTCCCCAGGGCCAAACGTTTTACTCATCCGTACTATAAGAAATTTGAGCCCTTGCTTACCCCCACACCTAACATCTTTGTTTAACGCTATACTAAATGGAGAACCTATGCCCCATTAATTGAATCAGGCCGACCTCATAGTCTTTCCAAAAGAGGGTAGGGACCCTTTAGAGGTTAAAAATTATCGCCCCATACCCCTGATAAATGTGGATGTCAAGATCCTAGCTAAAATTATGGCCAAACGAATATCTAACTTTTTACTGGACTAAATACACAAGGACCAAACAGGGTTCATTCCTTTCAGAGAGGCAGGAGATAATGTTAGGAGGGTTCTGAACACCCAGTTCTTGGCTCAACATTATAACAATCCAGTTTGCCCTCTAGCCCTAGACATAGAGAAGGCTTTTGATACGGTGGAATGGCCATATATGTAAAAAATGCTAGATAAGTTTGGATTTGAGGGACGCTTTCTCAACCTGCTCAGAAGGTACTACGACTCACCAGTAGCTAACTTAAAGATACCAGGGGACCATAAGGCCAAAATCCAAGTACAGAGAGGGACCAGGCAGGGATGCCCACTCTCCCCACTTCTCTTTGCTCTTGCCATTGAACCCCTAGCGCAGGCTATCAGAACCAACCATGCCATCCAGGGGTTTGAAGTAGGACACCATCAGTTTAAGTGTTCACTTTTCGCGGACGATATGCTTTGCACCCTGACCAAGCCCCTTCTCTCTATACCAGCACTCATGTCCACTATAAAAGACTTCAGCAAAATCTCGGGCCTCCAATCCTTGCAAAAGGATATTTCTCTTTCAATGGAATCCTGCTTACTGGGGATACACATAAAAAAACTTATCTTAATCCTAGAACAAGCTATTCCAATTAATGGCTTTAGCATTCAAAATACACATAGCTACCCGGGCCCGGGTGGATTTACAAATCTCTAATACCAAACTTTTATAGACTTGTTATTACCCCACTTAGCCACACTTTTCAATCAAATTTTAGAAGGCTCTCCCATGCCACAAGAACTAAACCATGCAAATATGATATGTTTCCGAAAGAACGACGAGACCCATTAGAACTTAAAAATTACTGCCCCATATCACTCCTAAAAGGTGGTAGAAAAATGTTGTCCAAATTAATGGCAAACAGGATTTTGCGATTTCTCCCCTCCATAATCCATAAAGACCAAACAGGGTTTATCCCCCATAGACAAACGGGGGACAATATCAGACGGACACAAAAGTTAATCTCATTGTCATCCCAACATCAAATACCCACATGCCTTTTGGCGTTAGATATAGAAAAGGCCTTTGATACGTTGGAATGGCCTTATTTAAAAGCAGTATTACAGAAATTTGGGTTTGCAGGCAAATTTATGAACTTGATAGATACATACTACAAATCCCCGTCAGCCAGATTAAAACTCCCGGGAGATTGCTTACAACACATAAAGATTAAAAGGGGAAAAAACTAATTTTTAGATTTATTTGGAATCATAAAGCCCAGAGGATCTCAAAAAATAATATGTATAGACCAAAAGGGAAAGGGGGCTTATCGTGCCCGAATCTCAAACTGTATTACAAGGCAGCGCAACTGGCTTTCATTCCTCTGGCGCATTCTCCAAAACACATCAGCCGCTCTGGGTATTTATGGAAAATGAATGCATGTCACCTTATACATGGGATACAGTAATATGGATTCCAGGCCTGTATACTTTTTTGAGAAACTTGAAAAACCAGTTGATTAAGCACTCATTAAAAATATGGACGGAGATGAACTGGACACAAAAACTGGACACTCGAGTATCAGATCTTACCCCTATCGTACCCAATCCCCACTTTAAGATACATCTTCCGGAAAGCTCTCTCAGTTGGTGGAAGTCTCAGAACCTACTAAGGGTTGGTCCATGGTGGCATGACGACAAAATAATGACCTTTGAGCGGGTGAGAGATAGATACAATTTACCCCTGGCTGAACACTATAATTTTTGCAGGATACATCATTTTATATATACGATAAGTGGTAGGGGAACCCCCCAAAGAAACACCTGGCTACTCAAAAAATGTAGGCATTCCCCCTTTCAGCCTGGTATTATTAGCCTCATGTATGAACTATTTAATGAAAACTCATGGGCAAACAAACCAGACTATACCAAAGCCTCGGAGAGGGATTTGGGCACCGAGTTAGCAGACAGCACATGGGATAAAAGTTGGCAAGGCTTAAGTAGGGGATCTTTAAATTATAGTCTGCTTGAGACTTCAATAAAGGTCCTACACAGGACATATATTACTCCTTTTAAGCTAAATAAATGGATCCAAAACGGAGCAGCTCATGTTTTAGGAACAGTGGTAATGAGGCTACATTTATTCATGTCTGGTGGGAGTGTTCGGCAGTCATAAGACTATGGGAAGAAACATGCTTACTAGCTTCTAAAATGTTTAAGATTCAGATTTCTGCTAATATAGAAAACTGCATGCTGGGTGTTCCGCCTGTCTGTCTCTGGCACGCTCAAAATAGGCTATTAAAGTTCATCATGTTGGCCACAAAGAACCATATAGCCAGACAATGGAAATCGGATACCCTACACTTTCAGGTGGTTAAAAATAAATTAAACTTTATCCTTATAAATGAACGCCTTACCCATTTAGTAGACAACTCCATGGATACATTTTGAGATATATGGTCTCCGTGGCTGTAATTAAGGGATAGCATATCATCTGGAGACAATTAAAGAAATTTAGGTCCGGAATAGGGTCTCCCCTAAATGGGAGAGGATATTCTCAAGAGAACGGGATGGATGGAGGTGTGTGTGGATCCTTAGAGGGGCGGAGGACGGAGGTAAGTGCTATATTTTACATCATATTTATGTAAAAAAGGAGGATGTTTGTGGACCTTTCCCTTTCCGAACATGTTAAATGTTAAAACTAGTTATTTTTTTCCCCAATTATAGTCGGATTCAAGACTTAAAGGGAATCAACTTAAAACAAACTGAATTAAAGCTATATTAATAACTGAAAAGTAAAAATATATATACATTTTTAGGCTACAGGTACAACGAAATCCAGATAACATACTAGCCCTGGATATGGTATAAGCTCCAAGATTATGGAATGGAAAGGGGTAATCTGAGTATTAATAGAGATAAGGTAACTCAGTGATGTATTAACATGTATGGATATATATGTAACATGGAAATGGTTGTTTGAATATGATATATTACCTGACCTAATAAAATATTTTTTGAAAGAAAAAATACACATAGCTAGTAGTTGGAAAACCCCAAATTAAAACTTTCAGGAATTAATTAAAAAAAATCAACTATTTACTGCTCAACAAGAGATTTAACCATGTAGTCTTGGATAGAATCACCCAGTTCCAGACAATTTGGGATCCCTGGATAACATCCCCATTTAGTGCCCCCCTAATATAATAAAACATTTGTTAATGGTTGAAGCGACTCGGGGGGGGAGGCACGGAGTGGGGGAGCCCTGGAGGAGACCCTTCAGAAGCAACCGGCGGCAAAATCATCCGAGGAAAGGAGAGGTCGCCTACTGAAGCCTGCCCTAGGGTAACCCAAGGGCGATTGAGCAGGTTAGATATTGTAAATTATAAGCTACTGCTGGAGTGATGATAGATAATAGGACTTTGGTGTTAACTGCTGATATACTCTTTAATATTGTCTATTTTACCATGTCTTAGGTTTCTCTTAAAAATTGCAATCACAATAAAAAAAAAGAAAATGTATTAACCAAAAAAGTAAAAATAAGAAGGCCTAGCCAGCTAATTTTAACAAAATGTCTTCATTGTAAATATGTATTTTTGCACAACTGTTGTGTTATGCAAGACTGTTCAATATGCTTTCTTTTTCATTACAAGCCGTACGCCTTCTGACATAAAAATTGAAATTAAAAAATTAGGTATTGTTACAGCCGCTGCTGTTCCAGCGGCCAGAAAAATTGACCTTTGTTCCCCAGGCAGAAAGTGCCATAAAACATTGCGTCTTCTTGAACCCTAGTTGGTGGCGGATAAGTCACGCAAGTCATCCGGCATTCACAGATAACATACAGCAGCGTGTGGACCAGTTTTAGCCGAAGGCAGCTCATCTCATCAGGCCTTTTTCAGTCTAATCTATCGCCCAGTGTCAGTCCCTTCGGGATCCTTCCCTCATTCATCTTTATAAAGGTGAGGCAATCTAGACTTTTTTGCCCTAGGCGACTTCTCTTCTCGGTGACAAAACTTCCTGCTGCACTGAAGGGCCTTTATGACAGGACACTTGAAGCGGGGCAGGCCATAAGTTCAATTGAAAATTGGGATAGCTCAGGCCACAGGTCTAGCCTGCATACCCAGTAGTCAAGGGGTTCATCGCTCCTCATAGTGTCGATATCTGCAGTTAAGGCGAGGTAGTTCACACAAACCAGCTGTCAGACCCAGGGCAAGGGGGTGACTGTGTGGCATTGGCTTCTTACGCTCAAACATGCCCTTGACAGACACCTTACTGTGGGGAGATGAGCAGGAACAGCAAGAGACGAGAGACGGAGTGGCGGATGGTTGAGAGGGGGCAAGGAGGACAGCAGTGGTTGACTTGGATGAAGATGCTGGACCAGGAGGAGGATGGCGGCTTTGAGTTTGTGTGCTGCTTGTACTCATGTGTTGATCCCATTGGCGTTTGTGATGTGACATCATGTGCCTTCGCAAAGCAGTTGTAACTAGGTGGGTGTTGGACTTCCCACGACTCAGTTTCTTTTGGCACAGGTTGCAAATGGCATCGCTGTTGTCAGAGGCAGACACACAAAAAAATGCCACACTGCTAAGCTCTGCGGAGACGGCATTCTGGTGGTGGCAACAGCATGCGTTGATTGGCGTGCTGTCTGGCTGACCCCGGGTGCTGATGCATGCTGTCTGACTGTGCCACTAGCTCGTTGCGATTACCTCCCTCTGCTTCCAAACTCGTCTCCTCCTCCTTTTCTGTCTCCCCATCTGAACTTTCCCCCTGTTCTTCTTCTCTTCTAGCGGGCACCCACGTGACATCCACAGACGCATCGTCATCATCATCACCCTCCTCACTTGTATATGACAACTGAACAAAGGAAGCAGCAGCGGGAACATCATCATCATCACATCGTACGTACATGTGTGTAATGCTGCCTGACTGAGACATATCCCTGTTATCTACATCCTCTGGCAATAATGGTTGCGCATCACTCATTTCTTCAAACTGATGTGTAAATAACTCTTCTGACTGATCAATTGAATCGGCTGTGGTACTAGTGTTGGTGGTGGTGGCAGGCGGGCGAGTGGTAACTTGAGAGGTGCCCGAAGCTAAGCTGGAGGATGATGGTGCGTCAATGTTCCAAGCGGAAGCTGTAGAAGATTGGGTGTCCTGTGTTAGCCATTCAACTACGTTCTCGGAACTTTTCAATTTCAGGGTAACTGGCCTCTGAACACTGGTCATTATTGTAGAGCCAAAGGGAATCACAGCACCACGACCACGAGGGCACCTGCGGGGTGTCCTGCCTCTGCCTGTCATTTTTTTTTTAAATGTAGACTGCTGGTACCCCAAATAGATTGGATTGGTTGAACTTGGCACAGTGTATTTTAAAATGATGAGAAAAACATGTTCTGTAAACTAAATAAAAATCATTTTAGGAGGTTAAGAGAAAAAGAAACCGAATGGGGGGATACCGAGCAGAGCACACCATCTACAGCCCACTGGGAGACAAACTCATCCATTCCCCCAGTGGACAAAGCCAGGTGGTACTCTGCCCGGATACGGGAGCGCACCAGCACCTGGAACATGGCCTCAGGTGACAAGGGAACCCCCCCTATCAAACACTGCTTCCTGGACTTATATATAGCCAATTTGGCTAATGCCAGGAGCAGGTTGACGAGGAGGTCCCTGGCCTTATTGCCCCGGGACACTGGGCGCCCAAAAATAAAAATGTGAGGGGAGAAATGCAGCCAGAACTGCAGGAGGAGGCCCCTCAAGAGTGACAAGAGGGGCTGCAGTCTGGCGCAACTAAAATAAATATGATACACGGACTCTCCCTTGCCACAGAATGGACAAGTGGAGGGAGAGTCCGTGAATTTAGCTAAGTACTCTCCCGTGCTCAGTGCACCATGGAGCACTCTACAACTCAAGTCCCCGGTGGGTCGTGGAACTAAATCAGAATAAAGTTCCCTCCACCGGGGCCTCTTGCCCTCGTCAGCTGGTAGTACCCGCCTCCAGATGGTATCACGAGGGCAAGGAAGTGCACTGTATGGAGCACGAGAGAATATAAGCTCTTCCTCGGCATGCCGCGAAAGCATGCCGAGGGTATGTCCCTTAACTTTGAGAGGTTGGGGACAGGAGGAGCCTGAGGGGAAACACGGGGCTTGTGTCCAATGCAAACAGCCGGAGCAGGGGTGTTGAAAGGTGCATGTGTCACTCCGGCCTGCAAAGCCCCGCAAAGGAAGGTGCGCGAGTCGGGGGAGATGGCATCCCTAATCTCCTGGAGCAAGCGCCCTGAGACTTTGGGCGTCACATATCCCAAACGGAGCGCAAGCTCCTGGGGTGACACCCAATCAGAACGCCCGTATTCCAGGAGATCCCCGACTCGGGTCATCCGTGCATGACTAAGGCGGCGGATGATACAGGGGGACTGTAACATTGGAGCCCCCACTGCTGGATTAAATAGCAGGGGCTCCGTGAATATTTCATCCCCCAAAGGCACGCCCTGCCTGATCACGGAGACCATGCTCCAGGCCTTGAGGGTTTCCTGGTAGTATGCCGGCAACACAGAGAGGTCTCTCCCAAACCCCTCGGGCCTGATCAGAAATAATTGCCGGTCATACCCCAGGTTGCGCAACTGGCGATAAAAGCTGGATGCCAGTGCGCACCACTGCGGAGAGGGATCTGCATATAGGTATCTCTGCAGGTACTGAAGGCGGAAGGTGGACAACTGGGAGCACACACAAACTACTCCCTGTCCACCCTCCACCAAAGGCAGACTTGCCACCCCTGCAGAGACCCAATGCCTTCCCATCCAGAGGAAATCTAACAAATTCCTCTGGATATTGGTGACAAACTCGGGGGTCGGACTCAGACAAATCAGCCGGTGCCAGATCTGAGAAGCCACCAGCTGATTCACCACTAGAGTCCGCCCCCTAAGGGAAAGCATTTTTGCTAGACCCCTCCATCGTCCCAGACGAGAGAGGACACTGCCCTCTAACTCCCTCCAGTTGTCTGGGACGGAAGCGTCCGCAGCGGACAGGTAGACCCCCAGATATTTAATGACATCTGCCTCCCACGTGATGTCACGAAACGTGGGAGGCAAAGAGTCTACCTGTAAATTACCCTCTAAAAGGCCTGTGCATTTGGACCAGTTGATCTGAGCGGAGGAGGCAGCTGAATGTACCTCCTGGCACTGTTTTGCCAGCTCAAGATCAACTGGATCCTGGGCCACGAGGAGCACATCGTCAGCATAAGCTGAAAGGACAATCCACATGTCTGGATCTTTTAGCACCAGCCCTGTGAGCCTTTTCTTCAGTAGGCAGAGGAAAGGCTCAATGGCCAGTGCATATAACTGTCCAGACAAGGGACATCCTTGACGCACCCCTCGTCCAAATACCAAAGGTGCTGTTAGGGACCAATTGATTTTAAGTAAACACTCTGCAGAGGCGTACAGCGTTCTTATAAAGCCCACAAACTGTGGGCCAAAGCCGTACGCTTGCAGAGTGGCTATGAGGTAACCATGGTCCACCCTGTCAAACGCCTTCTCTTGATCTAAAGAGAGAAAGGCGAGTGACAGACCAGTCCTGCGAGAATAATGCAATAGATCCCGGACCAGAAAGATACTATCAAAGATAGTCCGGCCCGGGATCGCATAGGACTGGTCAGGGTGAACCAATTCTGCCAGCACAGACCCAAGTCTAAGCGAGATGGCTTTAGCTACAATCTTGTAGTCTGTGCTGAGCAGAGAGACCGGTCGCCAGTTCTTAATAAGCCGGAGATCCCCCGTTTTGGGCAGCAGGGCAAGTACTGCCCTGCGACAAGACAGGGGCATCTCCCCGGTCTCCAGGGCTTCCCCAAGGACCAGATGGAAATCAGGTCCCAGAGTCTCACAGAAAAATTGGAAAAACTCTACAGTCAATTCGTCCAGTCCTGGAGACTTCTCACAGGACATGGCACGGAGGGCTTCAGAGAGCTCTTGAAAAGATAGTGGTATATCAAGCCGCTCTCTTACACCCTCACTGACTGTGGGGAGCCCCTCCCATAGCACCCTGCAGGCGTCTGGAGAAATGGGATCCGGAGAGTAAAGATCTTTATAAAAGTTCCGGGCTCTATCCCGGATACTCTCCGGATCTGTAAGGGGGTCACCGTCTTCATCTAGAAGACAGGTGATGTGCCTACTGTTACCCCCCTTTTTCTCCAGTGAGTAGAAGAGGCGCGAGCCGCGGTCTAGATCTTTGAGAAAACCTAAGCGGCTGCGCACGTATGCCCCCTTGGCCTGGTGTCGTTCCAGGTCACAGAGGACACCCTTCCTCTCTACATACTCGCTCTGCAGGGATTGGTCCCTACAAGTGAACAGCCTCTGCTCCAGATGGAGTACCTCCCCCCGGAGTGACTCTAACTCAGCTTCGCGCTGACCACTCGCACCCTTGGTATATTCCTGACACAGAAGTCGCAAATGAACCTTGCCCACGTCCCACCACAGTTTTAACGTGGCAAAGTCCCCCTTGCAACCCCTCCAGTCCGTCCAAAACTCCCGGATCAATGTCACGAGCCCCTGGTCCTTCAACAAAGCATTGTTGAAGTGCCAATAGGCGGCTCGTGGCGCTGTTGGCATTAGCGCCACCGTCACAGACACACAGTTGTGGTCTGTGAACGGAGCCAGCCTAATGGCACAAGAACCGACTCGTGACATATAGTGACTAGATATATATAGTCTGTCGATCCGGGAGTGGGACACCAGACCGGCTCTCACCCTGATGTAGGTGAAACCGTCTGATGCCCCTGGGTTCTGCTCTCGCCAGATGTCCTCCAGGGAGAAGCGGGCGATGATCTCCCGCAGCGCTGACGCAGAAGGCGGGTACGGCTCTGGACTATTCCGGTCCAGAGCGTCGAGGGTGCAATTGAAATCACCCCCGAGTACCAAACACTCATCTGCGTCAACCGTCTCCAAAAACTGGGACACTCTGGCGAGGAACCTCGCTCTCTCGGGCCCTCCAGCAGGGGCATATATATTAACTAGGTTAATAATGCTACCCTGCTCTCGGACCCGGAGGTGGATTAGACGGCCTGGGATAACAGCTTTCACAAGTAGCAGCTCTGGCTGAAAAGACTCTGAGAACAGGGTCACCACTCCACATGACGCCGATGTGAAGTGGCTGAAGAAGACCCTGCCTCTCCATTCCAGTTGCCACGAGGCCTCAGCCTCTGGAGTGGTGTGAGTTTCCTGCAGGAAGCTCACAGAGTACCCTCCCTGATATAAATAGGAGAGTACCTGGAACCTGCGGAAACTGTCTTGACAGCCATTGGTATTTAGCGTGCTGATGTGCAAAGCCATTACTGCGTGTCAGGAATTGTGCGTTCCTCAGACCCTTGAGACTGCTGATAGGACACGCACATTTTATAGAATTTCCGGACGCGGAGATGCTCCGCAGTCCCAGAATTCTTGGCCCTAGTGCTGACCACTAGATATTGCTGGAGAGAGTGGAGAATAAACGACATATTCTTCCACCTCTCCAAGGCCAGCCGCACCTTCCTTTTCTTTTGTCCATGAAGGGTGCTCTCAAGGAATAGATCTATTTCCTTGACAGGGATAACCCACCCAGAATCTGATGTTCCTTCTAGTGGGTCACCCCTGGGCTCCTCTTTGCTGAGGGCTTTTACTCCATCCTCCCCGGCTGGAGTCAGTTTCCTCAGCTTTATTCTCAGGGACCCCCTCTTAGATGATACAGAAGGAGTCCCTTTAGCACCCTTCAAGGTAAATAATGGACCCTTGGATTGCTGCTGCACCCCTGTAGCTTCAGGAGTGCATTCAGTGGTAGCTGGCTGGACAGCAGTGGCTGGCATGGCTTCCTTAATGGAAGCCTTGGAGGCTTTATATGCCTCCTCTGCCAGTTCCACCGCTGCTTGCTCAGCTTGGATGGCACCGATGTTAGGGTCAGTGGACGGCTGAGGAGGGTAGACAGGCTCTCCCATGATGTTAACAGGAAAACCTGTTTTATCACCCTCCCCCATTTCCACTTCCCCTTGTGCCACATCCCCCCTGACAGACAAATCCATGGGGTCCTGAATGGGGGTCATGCCTATATTCCCCCCCTCCAGTAGTGACTCGGCCTGGGGCTCTAACAAAGCCCGAGGTACATCACTAGAGAGTGACACTGGAGGAGGAGACTGACTGGTGCCCTTGAAGCTCAGCACCTCAGGGACACTGACTACCCATTCAGCAGGGGCTTTGTTGGGACCCCCCTCAAAGGCCAGAGGCAGAACCTGATATTTCTTGTCTACCCCTGCCTCACTTGGGAGACCCTCTTGCCCCTGCTTTTCCTCCAGACCCTTTTCCACACTAACCCCTATAGGGTCTGGAAAGAGAGATGTGTGGTCTGGCACCGGCTGGCTGAGCTTAATAACCGGGCCAGACAATGTCACCGGATGAGGAGGAGATGTTTTGTTCCTCTTCTTGCTTTTAGAGGGAGGTGCTCCACTATAGAGCACTTCCCACTTATCAGCAACCTCCCTGTTGGTTTTATGCTTCCTCTTCCTGGGGACGTCACTCCTGGAAGAGGAGCTGCCACTAGCTGCCTCCCCTGCAGAGGGCTTATTATCCCTCTGCTTACACTGTGCCCCCACACTAACTGATGTAATTATGATGGGGGCAGATTGGGACTTGGGAGATGCAGCTGTGACACTGGAAGGACCGGTGACATTCTTCCCCTTTTTCCCCGTGTCTGCAGTCTTGCTGGAGACCACAGACACAGATGGCTTTTTTGGGGAAGAAGGGGGTTTGGAGGCCGTGGTGGTGGCTTGAGGAACGGCCTCCTTGCCTGAGCTCTGTGGGGGGGCTATGACCCTTGAGGTCCCTGCTGTTATGGGCTCAGCGGGGATGGGTGCCGTACTGACGGAGGTGCCATTTGCTGGGGCTGGGGCATGATGCTTTACATTAGGACAATTCCTACGTGTATGCCCCAACCCCTTGCAATGATAGCACTGCACCTCCGTAGTGCTGTAAAAAATCCTGTACAGCACCCCCTCAAATGGAACCCCAAAAGACCCCTCTATGTTTTCTGCGCCCTGAGGCAGGCACATTTGTACCTGCCTCTTGAAAGAGAGCACATGACGAAGTGCTCTCTCTCTGCACCCCAGGGGAATTTTAATAAATGGTGTTTTTACTTCCCCTAGGGTTAGCAGGTGGGGGCGCAGGAGGGAGTCTGGTAGGAAGGGGGGCACATTAGAGAGTGTTACTTTTGTGCCCAACCCTTCCAGGGGTTCTATTGGGACATATAATCCCCCCACTGCGATGCCTCTCTGGACAAGAATGTGAGCAGCAGCCAGCGTACGGGTAAAGAAAACTGCTTTCCCGTACATTTTGCTGGCTGCTACTATAACAGAGGGGCTGATGACGTTAGCTGCAGCACGCAGATAGATATCAATGCTGTAGACCCCAGACATCTGACATTTAACCCCATGCTTCCTAGTGATCTGCCCCTCAGCCCCAGCGGTGGTATTACTGGGGCCAGCAGAAACCACCTGTGACCAGGTATTAGCCACAGGGGTAGGTCTGCTGGCAGAACCACCAGGAGCTGGGGCTGCCTTATCTGCCTGGGGCCTATGCTGTGCAGTGCTGCAGCTAGGATTTTCAGGGGCCATTATTCCCCCTTTTGACCCCTGAGGCTTCTTAGTGGTCTTATCCCTCATGTTTAGACCCTTTTTTTTTAGTTTATTTGTTTTATTTATTTTTATTTTGTGTTTTATGATTTTTTACTGTTTGCTTTTTTTTTTTTTTATATAAAAGTGGGAAAAAGAAACAAAAAGACAAGACTAAGGGAGACAAAACTAAGGGAGAGAGAGAGGTGATGCTTGGCAGTGGAAGGGTTAATGGCCTGTTGCAAGGTGTCTAATTGCAACAACACAGAGAACACAGAGGCTTTTTAACCCCTCTGTGTCTCTGTGTCAGATGTTAAAAAAAAACAACCTTTTCAACAAAAATTCTAATTGTTTCCCCCCCCACTGCCTACAAAGATGTTACTTGTCCTCTCTCCCCCAAAACATAAAACCCAACACCAAACAAACAAAACTTCAACAAAACCTAATAAACTTTTTAAAAGAAAAAAAGTCAAAGTAACAAAGCTCCAGGAGTGAAGGTGTAGTGCTAAGGGAGGGGTGTGGCAAAGTATCCAGGAGACAGCTCACTCTCCTGGGATAGAGGGCTGAGCCTGGCTCCCAGAAAACTAAAACTTAAATTAAACTAAGAAAAATACCACAAAAACTCCCAAAAATTAACATCACCGTGCACAAAGTGCTTATAAACAGAAAGGTGTTAAAATAAAACTTGTATTTGAGGGACTAAGACCCTAAAAAGCCTTTTGTTTGGAGCTCAAGCATGCACACAACATGCTCTCTGAGCACTGGGCACAGTGTATTTTAAAATTATGAGAAAACATTTTCTGTAAACTAAATAAAAATCATATTAGGAGGTTGAAAGAAAAAGAAACCGGATGGGGGGATACCGAGCAGAGCAAACTCATCCATTCCCCCAGTAGACAAAGCCAGGTGGTACTCTGCCCGGATACGGGAGCGCACCAGCACCCGGAACATGGCCTCAGGTGACAAGGGAACCCCCCCTATCAAACACTGCTTCCTGGACTTATATATAGCCAACTTGGCTAATGCCAGGAGCAGGTTGACGAGGAGGTCCCTGGCCTTATTGCCCCGGGACACTGGGCGCCCAAAAATAAAAATGCGAGGGGAGAAATGCAGCCAGAACTGCAGGAGGAGGCCCCTCAAGAGTGACAAGAGGGGCTGCAGTCTGGCGCAACTAAAATAAACATGATACACGGACTCTCCCTTGCCACAGAATGGACAAGTGGAGGGAGAGTCCGTGAATTTAGCTAAGTACTCTCCCGTGCTCAGTGCACCATGGAGCACTCTCCAACTCAAGTCCCCGGTGGGTCGTGGAACTAAATCAGAAAAAATTTCCCTCCACCGGGGCCTCTTGCCCTCGTCAGCTGGTAGGACCCGCCTCCAGATGGTATCGGGACGGGTCACGAGGGCAAGGAAGTGCACTGTATGGAGCACGAGAGAATATAAGCTCTTCCTCGGCATGCCGCGAAAGCATGCCGAGGGTATGTCCCTCAACCTCGAGAGGTTGGGGACAGGAGGAGCCTGAGGGGAAACACGGGGCTTGTGTCCAATGCAAACAGCCGGAGAAGGGGTGTTGAAAGGTGCATGTGGCACTCCGGCCTGCAAAGCCCCGCGAAGGAAGGTGCGCGAGTCGGGGGAGATGGCATCTCTAATCTCCTGGAGCAAGCGCCCTGAGACTTTGGGCGTCACATATCCCAAACGGAGCGCAAGCTCCTGGGGTGACACCCAATCAGAACGCCCGTATTCCAGGAGATCCCCGACTCGGGTCATCCGTGCATGACTAAGGCGGCGGATGATACTGGGGGACTGTAACATTGGAGCCCCCACTGCTGCATTAAATAGCAGGGGCTCCGTGAATATTTCATCCCCCAAAGGCACGCCCTGCCTGGTCACGGAGACCATGCTCCAGGCCTTGAGGGTTTCCTGGTAGTATGCCGGCAACACCGAGAGGTCTCTCCCAAACCCCTCGGGCCTGATCAGAAATAATTGCCGGTCATACCCCAGGTTGCGCAACTGGCGATAAAAGCTGGATGCCAGTGCGCACCACTGCGGAGAGGGATCTGCATATAGGTATCTCTGCAGGTACTGAAGGCGGAAGGTGGACAACTGGGAGCGCACACAAACTACTCCCTGTCCACCCTCCACCAAAGGTAGACTTGCCACCCCTGCAGAGACCCAATGCCTTCCCATCCAGAGGAAATCTAACAAATTTCTCTGGATATTGGTGACAAACTCGGGGGTCGGACTCAGACAAATCAGCCGGTGCCAGATCTGAGAAGCCACCAGCTGATTCACCACTAGAGTCCGCCCCCTAAGGGAAAGCATTTTTGCTAGACCCCTCCATCGTCCCAGACGAGAGAGGACACTGCCCTCTAACTCCCTCCAGTTGTCTGGGACGGAAGCGTCCGCAGCGGACAGGTAGACCCCCAGATATTTAATGACATCTGCCTCCCACGTGATGTCACGAAACGTGGGAGGCAAAGAGTCTACCTGTAAATTACCCTCTAAAAGGCCTGTGCATTTGGACCAGTTGATCTGAGCGGAGGAGGCAGCTGAATATACCTCCTGGCACTGTTTTGCCAGCTCAAGATCAACTGGATCCTGGGCCACGAGGAGCACATCGTCAGCATAAGCTGAAAGGACAATCCGCATGTCTGGATCTTTTAGCACCAGCCCTGTGAGCCTTTTCCTCAGTAGGCAGAGGAAAGGCTCGATGGCCAGTGCATATAACTGTCCAGACAAGGGACATCCTTGACGCACCCCTCGTCCAAATACCAAAGGTGCTGTTAGGGACCAATTGATTTTAAGTAAACACTCTGCAGAGGCGTACAGCGTTCTTATAAAGCCCACAAACTGTGGGCCAAAGCCGTACGCTTGCAGAGTGGCTATGAGGTAACCATGGTCCACCCTGTCAAACGCCTTCTCTTGATCTAAAGAGAGAAAGGCGAGTGACAGACCAGTCCTGCGAGAATAATGCAATAGATCCCAGACCAGAAAGATACTATCAAAGATAGTCCGGCCCGGGATCGCATAGGACTGGTCAGGGTGAACCAATTCTGCCAGCACAGACCCAAGTCTAAGCGAGATGGCTTTAGCTACAATCTTGTAGTCCGTGCTGAGCAGAGAGACCGGTCGCCAGTTCTTAATAAGCCGGAGATCCCCCTTTTTGGGCAGCAGGGCAAGTACTGCCCTGCAACAAGACAGGGGCATCTCCCCGGTCTCCAGGGCTTCCCCAAGGACCAGATGGAAATCAGGTCCCAGAGTCTCCCAGAAAAATTGGAAAAACTCTACAGTCAGTCCGTCCAGTCCTGGAGACTTCTCACAGGACATGGCACGGAGGGCTTCAGAGAGCTCTTGAAAAGATAGTGGTATATCAAGCCGCTCTCTTACACCCTCACTGACTGTGGGGAGCCCCTCCCATAGCACCCTGCAGGCGTCTGGAGAAATAGGATCCGGAGAGTAAAGATCTATATAAAAGTTCCGGGCTCTATCCCGGATACTCTCCGGATCTATAAGGGGGGCACCGTCTTCATCTAGAAGACAGGTGATGTGCCTACTGTTACCCCCCTTTTTCTCCAGTGAGTAGAAGAGGCGCAAGCCGCGGTCTAGATCTTTGAGAAAACCTAAGCGGCTGCGCACGTATGCCCCCTTGGCCTGGTGTCGTTCCAGGTCACAGAGGACACCCTTCCTCTCTACATACTCGCTCTGCAGGGATTGGTCCCTACAAGTGAACAGCCTCTGCTCCAGATGGAGTACCTCCCCCCGGAGTGACTCCAACTCAGCTTCGCGCTGCCCACTCGCACCCTTGGTATATTCCTGACACAGAAGTCGCAAATGAACCTTGCCCACGTCCCACCACAGTTTTAACGTGGCAAAGTCCCCCTTGCAACCCCTCCAGTCCGTCCAAAACTCCCGGATCAATGTCACGAGCCCCTGGTCCTTCAACAAAGCATTGTTGAAGTGCCAATAGGCGGCTCGTGGCGCTGTTGGCGTTAGCGCCACCGTCACAGACACACAGTTGTGGTCTGTGAACGGAGCCAGCCTAATGGCACAAGAACCGACTCGTGACATATAGTGACTAGATATATATAGTCTGTCGATCCGGGAGTGGGACACCAGACCGGCTCTCACCCTGACGTAGGTGAAACCGTCTGATGCCCCTGGGTTCTGCTCTCACCAGATGTCCTCCAGGGAGAAGCGGGCGATGATCTCCCGCAGGGCTGACGCAGAAGGCGGATACGGCTCTGGACTATTCCGGTCCAGAGCGTCGAGGGTGCAGTTGAAATCACCCCCGAGTACCAAACACTCATCTGCGTCAACCGTCTCCAAAAACTGGAACAGTCTGGCGAGGAACCTCACTCTCTCGGGCCCTCCAGCAGGGGCATATATATTAACTAGGTTAATGATGCTACCCTGCTCTCGGACCCAGAGGTGGATTAGACGGCCTGGGATAACAGCTTTCACAAGCAGCAGCTCTGGCTGAAAAGACTCTGAGAACAGGGTCACCACTCCACATGACGCCGATGTGAAGTGGCTAAAGAAGACCCTGCCTCTCCACTCCAGTTGCCACGAGGCCTCAGCCTCTGGAGTGGTGTGAGTTTCCTGCAGGAAGCTCACAGAGTACCCTCCCTGATATAAATAGGAGAGTACCTGGAACCTGCGGAAACTGTCTTGACAGCCATTGGTATTTAGCGTGCTGATGTGCAAAGCCATTACTGCGTGTCAGGAATTGTGCGTTCCTCAGACCCTTGAGACTGCTGATAGGACACGCACATTTTATAGAATTTCCGGACGCGGAGATGCTCCGCAGTCCCAGAATTCTTGGCCCTAGTGCTGACCACTAGATATTGCTGGAGAGAGTGGAGAATAAACGACATATTCTTCCACCTCTCCAAGGCCAGCCGCACCTTCCTTTTCTTTTGTCCATGAAGGGTGCTCTCAAGGAATAGATCTATTTCCTTGACAGGGATAACCCACCCAGAATCTGATGTTCCTTCTAGTGGGTCACCCCTGGGCTCCTCTTTGCTGAGGGCTTTTACTCCATCCTCCCCGGCTGGAGTCAGTTTCCTCAGCTTTATTCTCAGGGACCCCCTCTTAGATGATACAGAAGGAGTCCCTTTAGCACCCTTCAAGGTAAATAATGGACCCTTGGATTGCTGCTGCACCCCTGTAGCTTCAGGAGTGCATTCAGGGGTAGCTGGCTGGACAGCAGTGGCTGGCATGGCTTCCTTAATGGAAGCCTTGGAGGCTTTATATGCCTCCTCTGCCAGTTCCACCGCTGCTTGCTCAGCTTGGATGGCACCGATGTTAGGGTCAGTGGACGGCTGAGGAGGGTAGACAGGCTCTCCCATGATGTTAACAGGAAAACCTGTTTTATCACCCTCCCCCATTTCCACTTCCCCTTGTGCCACATCCCCCCTGACAGACAAATCCATGGGGTCCTGAATGGGGGTCATGCCTATATCCCCCCCCCTCCAGTAGTGACTCGGCCTGGGGCTCTAACAAAGCCCGAGGTACGTCACTAGAGAGTGACACTGGAGGAGGAGACTGACTGGTGCCCTTGAAGCTCAGCACCTCAGGGACACTGACTACCCATTCAGCAGGGGCTTTATTGGGACCCCCCTCAAAGGCCAGAGGCAGAACCTGATCTTTCTTGTCTACCCCTGCCTCACTTGGGAGACCCTCTTGCCCCTGCTTTTCCTCCAGACCCTTTTCCACATTAACCCCTATAGGGTCTGGAGAGAGAGATGTGTGGTCTGGCACCGGCTGGCTGAGCTTAATAACCGGGCCAGACAATGTCACCGGATGAGGAGGAGATGTTTTGTTCCTCTTCTTGCTTTTAGAGGGAGTTGCTCCACTATAGAGCACTTCCCACTTATCAGCAACCTCCCTGTTGTTTTTATGCTTCCTCTTCCTGGGGACGTCACTGCTGGAAGAGGAGCTGCCACTAGCTGCCTCCCCTGCAATTTAAATGTATTATTCAATGCAAAATATTAATCCAGGGAGTAATCCGATCGCCAGTTAATGGGGTCAGGAAGGAATTCATTATTTTTAACCTTTGATACAATTGGCTAAGTTTCAAGGGGTGGGGTACTGTTTGCCTTCCTCTGGATTCAATGCATATTTACTTTGCCTGTTGTTAATCTACAAGTTTCATGTTACAAAACATTATGTCATGTTTACAATTTTCATTAATACAATGTTGACCTGTTCTTACATTAAAATGTTACTACTCTTAAAAAAAGATCAGTTACCAGTTGGTACCCTACAAGTTGCATGTTAAAAAAAATAAACATATTTTCTATAATATTTGTACTTCTTTATAGATAAGAAAAAGTTAAAAGTCTCAACTACACATATTACGTGAAAAACAGAATTCAAAACATACATATGTAATTGCCGTCATTTTTTGACGGGCAAGTCGCTAGTAAATACATAAGAGCCTGCCTTCAATACTTACATTTATTGAAGTGAAGAATATAAACACCACAGCTCCTGGCATCCATGTTGCTCCATGCTGCCTCGCTCTCTTCTCCCTCAAAGACTACTATGCATGTCTCTATGAGGTACTGTATGTGCTCTGCGGTGCCTCTAGTGGCAGGAATAATTGGACGCTGCAGTCAGGGAGCTGTGCTGAGCCTGTCTTCCATAAAGTAGAGCCCTACCTAGAGATTAGGACTCTGTCCCAGTAACTCAGTGGCTCCACCTTCAGGTACCTCACTACATGAGAATCACTGTGTAAAACTGTGTAAAGTGTTTTTTGTTTTTTTTAAATACGTGTATGTTTTTTGGGGGGAGGAAAATCAGAGTGGGAAGGGAAAAAAATAACCCCTCTCTGTTCGAATGGAAGGAAGAAAGAAAGAATAAAACAAATTATAGAATAAAATATGCTTTTATGGATTTTAATTTTGGAGGACCCAGTTGCCCCAATGCACCAGCCACCCTTGCTTTCACTTCTTCATTGTATTGTGTTGTGGGAAAACTGTGTCTTTAGTGGGCTTGAAGAGGACACATAGGTTATATACTTGTATTTGTGTGCCTTTAAATTGATGTGTCTCTGTGTCTTAGTGTCTGTGTTTGCCTGAAATTATGAATCAATGAAGAAACATATATCTTCTGTGATTATGTTAAGGATTTATTTTCACTGCTATATTGGTCCAATGCCTTTAAAACCAATCTGGCCCAATAGAGAAATGGCCCTTTGCCCTTCTATCTCCAGGCTATCCTTTTTTCTTTTGCTAGGGCTAATTAAAGAGGCTTTACTTCTGCACAGTTATAAGTAGCCTCCAGTGGCTCCCTTAGGGGACACATTGGTGGTACAGAGAGTTTCAGAAGTTATCATCAGCGTGACCTCCACTTTAAAACCTTTGGGATACAGAAAAAGAGACGCACTTGGCTCCCAGTTTTCTCTGACCGATATTTCTTTATGTTAAATATTCTGAATATTTCATTGCAGAGTGGTGAGAATTGATTATTTCTTTGTGAACTCTTCATGAATAAATTACCACTGTTGCCTTAAGGGAAACACTATGACTGTCTTTCATTTTTCTTTGTATGGTTTATCAATCAGGTGTTCTATTTTAATACCTATCTATCCCTCAAATTAATTGGATGCTTAGGTCACAGTTAGGTGAATCCTTTTAACAACATCAATAATTCTCTATATTCCTCTCTCACATTCTGTTAACCGTTGATTTCTGCATGTTGAAGTTGATTTATAGAATTATATCCTCAATCTGATATATAGAAAATATGAAGGATTAGAAAAAGCCTGGATCATGAAGTTTGTGCCCCTTCCTGATTTCCTCTATTACTACACTGAATGCTTTCAAATCTTTAGACAAAGGTCAATATTAGAGTAAATAAAACACATTTTAATTTACCTTTTTTAATTATTTGAGGAGTACAGTTAATAAACAGCAATTGGCACTGTGTGAAAAATAATTACTCCTTAATTAAATCAACCCAAATAAAGGGATAAGTAGTCAGTTGACTGAACACAGCTAGGCTTTAATACAGCCAACCCTGCTCAGTATAAACCTCACTTATTATCAGCGTCAATTTGCCAGTACAAAGATTCAACAAACACATTATACCATGACCTAGCTTTCAACATTTCTGCAAGAGTGCAGTGTAAAATCATTGGGGAAGTCATAAATGATCCTAAAAAAAGTTCAAAGAACTGCCTGCTTCTCTTGACTCAACAAAGGTCAGTGTTCAAGAATCTGAAACCAGAAAGACATTGGGCAAACATTGGCTCCTTTGGATAATAATAATGTCAGCCAAAAATAAAATAACTGTCAAAAGTGGAGCTTTTTGGATGGCATGGGTCCCATTATGTCTGGTGTAACACAAACACAGCATTCCATAGTAAGAACATTATATCAACAGTCAAACATAGTAGAAGTAGTAGGGTAGCTTTGTTGCCTCATGACCTGGACAAGTTTTCATAACTGAAGAAACCATGAAATCTGCTCTGCATCACAAAATTCTTTAGGAGAATGTCCAGTCTGGTCATCTGTTTATATATTGGGGTGTAGACACAAAGACACAAAAGCAAGTTCACACCAGAATACCTAAAATAAGTACATTCTTAATTTGAAAGGACATAATAAAAGTACACATCTAAACCCAATAGAGTTGCAGGTTTGGAAAAGAGTATTTTTTTATGAAAACCTAGCAATATTTCTGAACTAAAGCAGTTTTATGAACAGTGGTACAAATATGCAATAACAGAGAAAATATGGGAGAAAGCAAAATACTTTTTCACAACAATTTTGTGTGGTAACACCGCTTTAACTTACGCTATTGGGATATATATTATATTTGTAGCTAACACTCACTGTAACTGTCAGTATTCATACAGAAAGGAGCTGGGGAACATGTGGTCGCACGGTCAGATGTGGTTCTTTTTCCTGCATCTATGTGGCTCTCAGGAAGTTTTGGCCCTACACATGAACAACTCTACATACTGTACAATAGGTGAAGCTATCATTGACTTTAATATTCAAAGAGAGAGAGCATTGCATTATGTCAGTGTTTAAAGATAGAAAGACACCAGAATGAATGATCAAACAACACTTTATTAAGGAACATAGAAAAGAACTGTTGTTCATTTGGCCTCTATATAAGAAAATGTTCCACATACCTGAAGTAGAGTTAGGCATGTTACATACTCATTGTAAAACAAAATAATTAGCCAATAAATGTATATATATGTGGTTCTAATTTTTTATCTTAATCTGCTTCTTCCATGAGTAAATAGCCTCAATTTCCTTCAGTGCATTTCTACTTTAGAGCTAAGGTTTTGCTGTGATGTAAAATAGTCACAATTTTGCTTTTGCAATCTTTAATGTTAAAACTTTAAAATAAATAATTTAGCACAATATTTTCTTTATTTTCCCAGTGATCCAGAGGAGTTCATTATTATAATCAGAGTGTAATATATGTGTTGCTTTGAATCATGATGGGAGGATATACAAAGTTGCCTTGTTTATTTTGGTTTTAAAGCCAACTGGCTTATTGATTCTCAATAATCTCTGAAAATAGCAACATGCTGCAGGCAATGCACAGAAAATGTTACTCTCCTTGAATCTTTATGTGCTTTGGGGTTCATGAACAAAATACAATTTCACATACAGATTTATACACCATTACTGCAAGTGATGACACAGTATATATATATGGTGTAAGTGTTCTAGGCTTAGGTTATGCTTAACGTCAAAATTAAAGGATTAGTGAAGTGTTATATTGATTATATGTTTTTTTGTAGAACTTGAGTTCATAATGGAAATATGTTTTTAGCAGCTAATTCTTTTATATGTTTAACTAGTATATTTAATTTTGCTTTAATGAGACGAACCATTTGCCTTTTGTTCTATAGAACTTTAAGGGTAACCCTATCTTAGGCTCAAGGCAAACAAGCTGTCTCTAAATATTAATTGATTCCCAAGACACAAACAGAATCAGGTAAACTAATACAGTCTCTAAAATATTTTATGTAATTTCAAATGTGTTAAAAATCTTGTATGTTACTAGCAGTTACTAGTAATATATAACTATCGCCTATTTACAACCTTTACAAGTCATCCTTCACAACTCAACTATAAAAATGTGTATATTTCCTGTTAAAAGCTAGGTTATGTGTATTGAGTATTCATTTTATATTAATCATCAAGGTTTTAGCACTGTGTCTCGTCTCTTATTTATTGAACACGTTTATTGAAAGGCAAACAGGGTTATGTTTCAGACGTTTACAACTTTTTTGCTGCATCCAAATAAAACATGTTATGAGTCAGAAATAGGCTGACTATATTGTTTAATAGATACAATATAATGGAGCAAGTGGGGACTTCTACTGCCTGCAGCTACTCTTATGATGAAGTCCCTATAGCTTGTGAAGCCAAGCACTCTGGATAAGATACGTAATTACTGTAGGGTAGCCTATCTTATATCCCCATGCCTGTAAAAAGCCTGTTTGTGGTGATTATGAATCTATCTGAAAAACACTCTACATTACTTCCATAATCCTCTACATAAACAGTCACATCCTACCTTGCATCAGTTTTGGAATATACTGTTTTATCAGTGGGGAAAAAAAGCTCAATTGAACTTTAAAATACAATAGCTTTTTGGAATTTCCAACCTGAGGAAATATATATGAATATACTTTTCTTAAACGTTTTTGAAAACTTTTAGAACAACCAAATACAAACCTAAAAAAGGGTTTTAGTATTGGGTGTAGTACACTAGAACATTACTTTTCTCTTACCTCTTACTCTGTTATATTGTAATTGTTTAGCAATATTGTCTTCTCCAATTTTAAGTGCTTTCAATCTTTTATGATTTGAATGTCATGAAATAACTTTAAATATATTGTAATGTATATTCCTGTATTGTGATACAAGGAATCTGTTAGCTTGAGACTGAGCAACGCTGTATGTCCAGTCCAGAACTGAAGGGCTTAATTGGTTTTCAGTACAATCAGTGTATGCACCTGAAATCAGGCAGGAGGTGCTATAAAGGCTTGCAGTCAGGTTGAGAAAGAGGTCTTTCAGAGAAAGCTGCATTGGTACTTGAAGGATTGAGACAAGCACAGGGGAGACAGGCAGTGAAGTGGAGGAGCCCCTGCTAGACAGTTCCCCTTAACAGCCCCATAACAACATAGTTACTCATACACATGCAGAGCTATTACTTGTTTTTTAAAGGCATTTGATGGTGGGCCATATCAAATATTTTTTTCTAAGCTACAAAAGGGGAGTTTTTCACAGGGGAATAGGCAGCTGCCTAGTTGGCCTAATGGGTAATCTGGCCATGGAGACAGGCTGTATTGAGAGATGGCATTTATTTAGAAAACAGACTGGGAGTCTGATAATACTGCAAGAGACAAGGTCTTTTTTAAAGAACCTGCGCTATATAATCCCAGGGAAATGTATGTTTCTGTTGTTGAGAATTTGAGAAGGCACCAAATAGTGTGCTAATAATCCCTTGGGTGGAGCATTTGTAGAGAGTGGGTGGTCCAATGCTGCACTCATTTGCTTGTGAGAAAGCACTAATACAGAGCTGTATAGGCAAAACCTTGGAGTTGAAGGAAAACAGCTTGGTTTCTTTTGTTTTGCATGAGAGCAGAATAGCTGCCCCAGGGCTAGTCATCAGGACATGCAAGCAATTAAGTAGACTGTTTGCACAGATGTTTGTTTTGATTATTGCTGAAAACAGCTATTTCTTTCTCTATTAATTAAAAGTATAAACATTTACTTTGTCTCTCAGAAATCGTACAACTGTATACTGCATAATATATGTGCTCCTAAGGGTCACACTACCACAACTGGTATTAGAAGCTGGATTTCTTGGTCTTGCTTCTGAAGATCCCCCATAGAGAAATTGGAGGGTGTAGTAAAGGCTACAACAGCACAACAACAACCAGTAGGCAACAGCAGGAGTTTAATTGGTTGCTGGCAAACCAGGTAGTGCAAAGTCAAGCTACTTTGCAAGAAAAAGTAAACGAGAACAAATACCTTTTGACTACAGGATTTAAAGGAACAAGAGAACCTGTGGTTGGAGTGAGAGCCAGTCACTTCCTTCAACAATGAGTAGGGATGATGATGATGTGGAGGCCTACATGCTAGACTTTGAGAGGGCTGCTACCAGTGAAGCACTGAAGCAATCCAATGGGCTTGGAAATGAGCCCTATTCTTGTGTGGAATAGCACAACGGGAGTATTATGATCTCCTCTACACTGAGCAAGCAGCTCAATATACTTGTCTGAAGGCTGACATTTTAGCCATAGTAGGTTGAATCCAGCTGTTTGTACTAAAAAATGTGTTTAGTTGGTGATACAGAGAGGACCATTATAGCAAGAGTACAGATATTTGACATTCTACACCACAAACACAAATGGCTATGCCCAGAAACCAAATCTACAGAGAAAATGGTGGGGATATCAGTACTGGATCACTTTTGCAGAGGACTACCTTCAGGTATGTGAGAGTTGATAGGACAGTGTGGATCTCAATTGTCTCTGCAAATCATCCATAGAAGGATCCAATCCCTAGAAGCGTGTTTGCCTATTAACAATCAGCCTACAGAAGGGTCCACAGGGACTTACAGAAGGCAAACATGAGTATTCTATGGCACTGACAAGAAAGAGCCTAAAAAGACAGAAATCTGAAGAGAAGATGTCAAACAGTTCAAAATAAATGAGCAGTAATTGCTGGAATATGTTTAAGTGCTTAGGGAAAGTTATAACCCAGGACAACTGGAGGCCAGGAAAAATAGTTGGCATTGCCTGTGTCATGTATTATTCCTTAAAAATCACATGGATTGAAGTACAGGGCATGAAAGCCCAACTGACCCTGTCTTCTTAATTTCAAAAATCTCCTCCAAGTAGAAGACCAACACACTACTTCTCATGGGAATCTTTCCATTTGTAGATAATAAACTGTTCTTCAGCTAGGACAAGATACAGAAATCCCATAGGAAAAGAAGATGTGGACAGATATAAAAAAAAAGAGTCAAGACCAAGAGCCCCATCAGCTTCCCAGACTACTCACAAAGATACAGCAGACTCAGAGGAAAATCATAGCAGGTTCCAAATCCAGTGGCTATTGAAGAGGAGCTGCACCCTTGAGGTAAATAATTTTGAGAGAGACAAGGCAAATTACCCTGTTCTGCAAAATGCCTGAGATGTTGGAAGTTAAATTTTTTTCCAGAACAATCACAAATAATTACATGATTTAGAATGTTAGATCGACGGTAGCTGCACAATAATAACAATGCAGAATATCCGAGAATAATTCTGTGCCCAATGTCCTTGACTTTTTCAGCAAAAAAAATGGCTTTTGTCAGTGAGGTAATGAATGCAGCAGCATCCTCCATTAGACAGAAAGTTAACTACTTCAAAGTAGTGATCTGGTCATGGGACACATTAACTAAGGGAATTTAAGGCTAGGTTTGTATTTATACTTGCAAGCTGTCTGCTTTTGAGCATGTGCAGGTAAAACAAATGCCTCACCCCTCTTCCTTCGCCTAAACCCTCACTCTACTGGCCTGTAAAAAAAGAACTGATCTTAGACTCACAGCTATCAAGACAAGATGACAACTTTCTTTAGGCAAAAAGTTGTCAAAAACTAAGAGTTTCTCACAGTTGCTAATGCTGATAGTTTGGTGCATAATTTATAAACATAAGTTTTGTCTTAAAATATGATGAATCATTAATTTTTTTTGTTTATTAGTCATTTTTACTTTTAATGATTTTTTTTTATTCATGCTTACAGAATAAACTGGCATGCATTTTGAAGAACATACTTCAGCAGTGTTTATAATCCACATGAAGTGAAAGGAAGGAAGATAAAAGTACAGCTTTGTATTCTAGTAAAATAAGTAAGACAAATAGTATTAAGTGAATGGACTATCAGTAATGTGATGTTGTGGGTGTGGCATCCAGATGAGTCCTGCTGTACTTTTGGAGAGACATAGGGATTTTCAATCTCTACCCATCTGGAAATGATTGAGGTTGTGTGCCAGAGGGCCATTAAAAAAAAACAGAGCTGCTCTACAGTTATGAGTACGGTTAGGTACTGAAAATCCTCCTAATCTTTCATGAGTGTATAAGATTGATTTGCTAGCACGTGGGCTCCCATGTTTCCAGATAAAATGTAGAATTTCTCTTTTTGTAGACAATTTTTATATAAAAACATTAAGGTGCACTGGGAGGGATCAGAACAGGATTTTTGTCTACTGATATACAGTATGGTCTAGGAGAACATTTCCTGTACATGGGCAAGGTGAGGGGGGCATATATATATATATATATATATATATATATATATATATATATATATATATATATATATATTATAAAAATCATTTAATGAGTTATTTGTGATTTTGTTTAAAAAAAGCTTTTTGTCACCAAATTAACAAAAATCAACAAATTAACAAAGTCTAGAATGACATTCTCCTTAAAAATTTACTTTAGAGCTACTTCACATTTTCCCTACCAACAGAATAATTACAATATGCTATTACCGTACGTTTATTATTTGATTAACTGATCTCTTAAATGTGTATGCTTTTACTGTTAGTGCCCATATGCACACACACATATTTCTAAATCTTTTATATGCGAATAAAAAAGTATACAATTAATAGGAGACAGGAATCTTTCATCTTGCTGATCTGAGTGTCTTTGCTTAAGTTGTATCCACTATAAAACATAGTTCATATTCTTGCCAAGTCTTCCTTTTGCAGGGCTATTGAGATGCACCATTTAACATAACTCAGCAAGTTTGCTGCATCTAAGATATCTAGAAGATTTATAGCAAATTAGTTTTAGCTTGTGATTAACAAATTGGTTTATTTCATGTACATATTCTGATACACTGTTAAAGGTACTCATGTGATTGATATACATTTCAATTGTGCAGTTATTTAAATACATTTATATATTTTTTCTAGTATACGGTATCTGAAAAATGTTTTTCTGCACTATTAGTAAGCTCAACTATCTTAAAGTTACCTACTGTATTGTCTGTTACTATATTACATATGCTTATGATGTCATCAATTACAATGCTGGTAATTCATCAGGTAGTGGTTGTGTCTTTTGAGGCTTCAGATTTAAACTTAGATACATCGAACACGGATGCTTTTTTCCTGTAATTTAAGAGAGTACACTTTAAACAAGTTGCTTTGATGCATAAAAACTTGCTTAAGTTCATTGAAACTAACAATGGGTAAAATTACCACCTTCTAAAATATACACCATTATATGTATAAGCAATACAGTAACTAATATTTACCCAATATTCAATCAATGAAATTACATTTATTTGTTAATAATGTTTTTGCCCTCTTCACCGTACATATGGGACATATAGCAATAGTTAAATCTCAGACATAGAAAAGCAGTTACAAATATTTCCAAATACCAGGCAATTGATACATATTCTAACAATTTATTCTACTATGTTAAAATATGACCATGCTGCAGAATACTAGATAATGTATACATTTATGAAATCCTTTATTATGGCAATCTATTGTACTGTATTAAAACATGATAATAGATGTCATGTATTTATAATTTTGAGACACACACCTAGGGCCGGATCTACCTTTTCCGAGCCCCTATGTAGTAAAGTCGATGGGAGTCCCTGGGAGTGCCTGCGCAAAATATGAACGCACCCATTTTTCCCTTTTCTGTTTGTGTATATTGCTCTCTTGCTGTGTGAGCAAATCACAGACATTTCCCCATAACAGCCATTTTTACAACATGGCTACCCATACACACGCCAAGATATTACTTGTTTTTTAAATGTATTTTATTTTGGGCCCCTAGTACATTGCACCATGTGCACCAGCGGTAGCTCCGCCCATGCGCACAGACGCACAAAGACACAGATACAAACATACAGAGGCACACATACACACATAGAGGTACAGGTATATACTTACACAGAGGCATACAATCATACACACACAGATATATACACCCATAGTCACACATACATACACACATAGAGGCACGCAGAGGCATACATACATACACACACACATAGAGGCAAACATACATAGTGGCACACATACATAGAGGAGAACATAGAGGCACACACACATACAGTGGGGAAAAATGTATTTGACCTCTGCTGGTTTTGAACTTTTGTCCACTGACAAAGAATTGATCAGTCTATAATTTTAATGGTAGGTGTTTTTTAACAGTGAGAGACAGAATAACAAAACAAAAAAAAAACAAGAAAAATGTATATCAAAAAGTTATAAATTGATTTGCAGATCAGTGAGGGAAATAAGTATTTGATTCCCTATCAATCAGCTCTTGAAGGTACCTCTGATTGTACCCTCCCCTAAGGGCAGACCAGAACAGAAATGGCAGGCAAGCCTCCTGTGAGCTGGAGAACCATCAACCCCCAGATGTACGCTTCAGGCAGAGGGCCATGTAGAGCAAATGGTTACCTTTTCACTTACCCCAAAAGCCCACTAATGATACTTAGTAAGTCTAAGATGCCTGCACTTTTGTAAATTGTATAGATTATAGTATTTCATGCTGACAATATCTGGCTCATAAAGCTACATTTTAATAACTTTCATCAAATTGCCTTAGAAATTATGTGGTGACAAATTGCTGGCATTTAATTGCAAAATCTGGTCTTAAAACATAATAAACATTTCAAATTAATGTCAGCTGTATATTTCTAAATAAATAAATGAATAAATTATTGATTTTTAACAGCAGGGTCACTAAGATTCTCTTTCAAGGATCGGCAATAAAATTATGCTAAATAACTAATCTTAATGGACAATTTACGTAACCTTAATACTACAAGACATCAGTTAATTATTGTTTACAAATGGACTGGCCACATAGAATAGGGGATTATGTATAGTAAAGGTTCCAGTTCATAAAAAAGTCATGTGTGATCCATGATTTATGGTGGCCATTACTTGGTCGACCAAATACAGTCTGTAGGGACAGAAAACAGTTGATATCTATAAGTAAAGCAAGTAAGGGTTAGTTAGAAAAGTGTGGAAGACATGGGCCCCTATTCAATTGCAACAGTTGTAGAGCGATTCAATTGATCAAGCCCGCAGTTACCTGACCAAAAGCCTAAAACGTAAACCATGCACCCGTAAGTAGCATTTTAGGACATGATCATGTTCAATTAAGCAAGGGAGTAATTACCGATTTAGAAACAGCCAATAGTAAATGAGACCGTCATCATGACGTCAGTAAAACATGGAGGTTAAACATGAATCAATTAGCGTTTAGAAGTCTGATATGCGATCGGACTTGCAAACCGGCAATGTAAAAAATAATAAAAATGAATGACGATACTGTTCTAGTCCATGTGGGTGGCCTGATATGTATTAACTCCTTGATTACAGAGATTGATTTAACATGGAAATTAATCATTAAAAAAAATGTTTGATTGCAGATTTGTGAGCTTGAGACTGTTGTGCAATTATTTCTAATGTCTTTCATCGCTTTCCCTGTCTTTTAAAGTGCAGTATTGAATTTTTATTTGCATTTACAGTGCTACGAACGGGGGTTTAAACCCCTTGTGAATCCTATCTTTTAGCCGTAGGATTTTCTTCTACATTTACCATTTACGGGTGTCAAAACAATTGTGGGCTTGAGGAATTGTAGCAAATGAATAGCAATTTGCAATTGTAACATTTACGGGCTTGAGAGATCAGAGGCTTAGATGGGGTGTAAGTTCCGATTTTAACAACCACAGGGATTTTCTTTCTGTAATCCGCAGATCGTTTGCGGGTAGCTAAAAGACGCCACTTGAATAGCAAATTTGTTTACGGGGTACATTATGGGCACTAGTAACTAACAATTGCTCAGTTGAATACGGGCCATGGTCTTTTGGTGTCCCTGAGGAATGGACCTTGAACAACACCAAGCTATAGATAATGAATAGAATTATATAAGTGACATATGGAAACACTGCTATCCAAATTGTGCAAAAGTTGACAATTGAAAATACTTTTTTTTCTTAAATTACAATTTTTAGATTTCACTTTATACCTGGGTCCAGTACAAGACTGAATTAAAAATACCAAAATATATACAATCAGTCAGATCAAAATAAAAAAAATCCTCTTATTAAAGGTCAAGATTTTCAGGCATTCCACTAAACCTCTTTAAAAGTATAATATGTATGAAAATACCCCTTACATTGCTGTATTAGTCCAATGGTATTATTAGAGGGCCACTGTAATTTTAAAAAAAATGCACTTATAGTGGATATAAAAAGTCTACACACCCCTGTTAAAATGTCAGGTTTCTGTGCTGTAAAAAAATGAGACAAAGATAAATGATTTCAGAACTTTTTCCACCTTTAATGTGACCTATAAACTGTACAACTCAATTGAAAAACAAACTGAAATCTTTTAGGTGGAGCGATAAAAAATAAAAATAATGTGGTTGCATAAATCTGCACACCCTCTTATAACTGGGGATGTAGCTGTGTTCAGAATTAAGCAATCAAATTCCAAATCGTGTTAAATAGGAGTCAGCATACACCTGCCATCATTTAAAGTGCCTCTGATTAACCCCAAATAAAGTTCAGCTGCTCTAGTTGGTCTTTCCAGAAATTTTCTTAGTCGCATCCCACAGCAAAAGCCATGGTCCACAGAGAGCTTCCAAAGCATCAGAGGGATCTCATTGTTAAAAGGTATCAGTCAGGAGAAGGGTACAAAAGAATTTCAAAAGCATTAGATATACCATGGAAAACAGTGAAGACAGTCATCATCAAGTGGAGAAAATATGGCACAACCGAACTGGAGCTCCCTCCAAAATTGATGAAAAGACGAGAAGAAAACTGGTCTGGGAGGCTACCAAGAGGCCTACAGCAACATTAAAGGAGCTGGAGGAATATCTGGAAAGTACTGGCTGTGTGGTACATGTGACAACAATCTCCCATTTTCTTCATATGTCTGGGCTATGGGGTAGAGTGGCAAGACGAAAACCTTTTCTTACGAAGAAAAACATCCAAGCCAGGCCACATTTTGCAAAAACACATCTGAAGTCTCCCAAAAGCATGAGGGAAAGGGTGTTATGGTCTGATAAAACCAAGATTGACCTTTTTTTCCATAAATCCAAAAAATATGTTTGCCGCAAAAACAAGACTGCACATCACCAAAAGAACACCATATGGTGGTGGCAGCATCATGCTTTGGGGCTGTTTTTCTTCAGCTGGAACTGGGGCCATAGTTAAGATAGAGGGAATTATGAACAGTTCCAAATACCAGTCAATATTGGCACAAAACCTTCAGGCTTCTGCAAGAAATCTGAACATGAAGAGGAACTTCATCTTTCAGCATGACAACGACCCAAAGCATACATCCAAATCAACAAAGGAATGGCTTCACCAGAAGAAGATTAAAGTTTTGGAATGGCCCAGCCAGAACCCAGACCTGAATCCGATAGAAAATCTGTGGTGTGATCTGAAGAGGGCTGTGCACAGGAGATGTCCTCGCAATCTGACAGATTTTGAGTGTTTTTGCAAAGAAGAGTGGGCAAATCTTGCCAAGTCAAAATGTGCCATGCTGATAGACTCATACCCAAAAAGACTGAGTGCTGTAATAAAATCAAAAGGTAGTTCAACAAAGTATTAATTTAAGGGTGTGCATACTTATGCAACCATATTATTTTATTTTTAGATTTTTTTCTTCCCTCTATCTAAAAGATTTCAGTTTGTTTTTCAATTGAGCTGTACAGTTTATAGGTCACATTAAAGGTGGAAAAAGTTCTGAAATGATTTATTTTTGTCTCATTTTCTTACATCACAGAAACCTGACATTTTAACAGGGGTTTGTAGACTTTTTATATCCACTGTATTTGTGAAATATGTAATAAACGAATAACATTAGCAGCTCTGTAAGTTTTTAAAGCATTTTTAAAGACTCTACTTATGTATATAGGAATCCATTTGATGTTTGTTACATCACTTACTCAGAACTGGATCATGAGGGTGTTTATATGTATATATCCATGGAAGGAGGGGGGGGGGAGGACGGAACAAAGATCTATAGCCTATGTTAGATAACTGGATCAATAAATGCAACTAAAGCTCTTCACAATGGTAAACTCCCATCTCACAAACGCACATCCACAAAAGTATAATGGATGCCTTCAGTGTTCAGCATAGATGGCAAATTTCTTTTTTTTCACATTTTAAAGTAGCTTTATTACTTTTCCCATTCTCAATTGTACTCTTAGAGTCAAAGAGCCTCATTCAATTGCAAGGCCGTAAGTTATGGAGTATAGGCCGTATGTCTGGGGGCTAGCTGCAGACCCGCAGAGCTCGCAAGTTATTCTGCTATTCAATTCAGGAAGATAGCGCCAATATCGAAATTCGGAAACCATGCTATTGTATGTAGCATTTGCGAGCTTGAACTGATCAATTAGCCAAGCCCGTAACTCCCGAGATAGAAACAGCCAATGGAAACAGAGATTGTCATCATTAAGGCTTTGAAAAATTGAGGTTGGATTTCAAAGTCCTACAGGCTTGAATGATGAATTATGATCGGACCCATATTCCAGATATGATGCAATATTGATAAAGCTGTTAATATGATATTCTATTACAGTATATGTTTTAACACATTGATTGCCTGGATCGATATAACATGGAAATTAAACATGAAATAAAGTTATTTTTGGGGTCGATTTGCGAGCTTGAGAATGTTGTGCTATTAATTCTAAGACCTAACATCACTTACCCTTTTATTAAATGTACAGTAGTGTGTGTTTAAGTGCTTTTAAAGTGCTCCGGACATGTCATTAAGCCCTTTGAGAGTCCTCCTTGAAACCCCTAACTTGTGGAGTGACTTTTGCCATTTGTGGCCTTGGCGGGATGGTTAGCGAGGCGGAATCGGAGCAATTGAATATTGATTTCCGATTTTAGCGTTCAGAACGCTTGCGACAATTAAAAATCAAAGGCTTGGAGGGGCATTTATTTGTGATGGTAACCATCGCAATGAATCAGAGGCCGAAGCCCATAACTTGCTTGGAGCCCGCAAAAAGACGCCAATTGAAAAGCTCCATTTCCGAAGCCCGATCTCCCGAAGCCTCAATTGAATGAGGCTTAAAGTTTTCAAACATATATTTTTCATTTACAGTGGTCCTTTAAAGCCATCTAAAGATAGTAATTAAAATAGAATTATCATTGAATTTTTTTAGAAAAAAAAACCCTCCCAAAACCTTGATAAATTACATCTGCAGTTATCCTGCAGCTCACGATTTTGACTCCAGCAAATCCTTATGTCACCCCATCATATATACCCTGCCAATGTAGGAAATCAGAGAAAAACATCCCACAATGTTTTCCCCATGATGCCATTGTCTTTCTCCATTAGAGAAAACTACCTTACCTGTGTTTGCCTCCCTAATTATACAATCTGTTCAGCCAGAGTATAACACAACTGAAATGCAGGTTGTCATGCTATTTCTTGCACTTTACTGCAGTATATACAACAATCCCCCAGTTCTTAAATATTAACTATACATGTAAAAAAAACAACTTTTCTTTAAGAACAATATAAAAAAATAAAACTTTAATAACTTTTTTGATACCCATATTCAAAAACAAAAAAATTGAAAGCATAACAAAGGGAATTAAGATTTAGAGGTTCATGAAACACAAAAGTTTCTATTATGTATTTTACATCAGCCACTTTTAGTCATTAAAATGTATGTTTCTCATATAAAAAAAAATATGAATTAAAGATATGTAAATTTCATTAAAACTAACAGTAAATGCTTATGTGTGCATAGAGAGCTCTTGTGCCTATACATTTAATTGGCTGTCAGCTATGGTATATGTGGTTATATTCTTACACATTGGTTGACAGGGACAAGCTCCCAATGGCAGTTATACATTCATAGCAGTTTATTCATCTCCAGAATATTGATGGTAAAATAGACACACCGAGAAACGATGAGAATCCTCTTTAAGATGCAACAACAACAAAAAAATACTTTCCAGGGACCTTTAATATATATATTTGGTATTGTTTGCTTCCATTCCTTTAAGTTATTTGTCAAACTATATTAGCTTATGCAGTAATTAGTAAACTCAGCATTGCTTTCATAATTCTGCCATTAAAACCCTTTTCCATAAAAAAAACAAAAAAACACATGCATTATCATAAACTGACAGGGTATTTAACTTACATGTTTTGTTGATATGAATTGCTTAACAATTATTAAACATGCCATTGTCTGCTTTAATTATGTTTAGCATGTAGCATGTACAACATTAAATTATATAGCATGCACAGTGGACTATAAAATATTTTCTCTGTAAATGACATTTAGTTTTGCAAATAAAATATCAGTAATTAAGACACTGATATAATGCAAAGTTCTTGTTGCAATAAATTATACAGTGGCTCAGTGAAAGCTGAACAAATTTACAGATACTGTATTGCTTATTGCAGCAGATTTGAAACAAAAAATATCTCAATAGTTTCTTAATAATCCCTTAGGAAACAGTTTAGTCAAGACCATTGTCTTGATAGTTCATAATTGGGTTCAATAATAAAGCTTGTTTTGCTGACCTAGGTCATATCATGGTGTCTATTGCATCTGTGCGCAGCGACCTTGCTCTGAGTATGTATTGTTGGAAAATCCATTATTATCATCACATACACTTCAGAGAAGTGGCTGTTTTGTGAATTGATGGTGTGATGTTGCCACTTTAGATAAAAGAGTCCATGAATTATTGACTTAATGAGTTAATGTTGCTTGATTTCACAACAAGGTCTTTATAGCCTTCATGATTTTTACTGAACACATAATCGCAGCAGCTATGTAGGCAGATACAGCTAATAGACTGTACGTTTTAACTGTAGTTTACTTCCAATATTCCTAACAAGAATAATGCATCTGATATCAGAATATATCTACTGTGCAGATAGATATTTTATGCTTTCCGAAAATCCATATTTGAATATCTAGTAAAGTAACAATATGTACCATCCTAGTGCTTTTATATATTTATATTAGACTTCAGTATATTGTTTCTAATCAATATTTGTTTTATTAAATAAATGTACGGTTGCGCCACAATCCATGTCAGTGTACAGTAATCAGATACAGTTGAGATTTTATTTACTGTGTTTTATTCGACTACGCATATACTCTTTTGTTTTCATATTAATTTGCAATATTTCAGTTTAACACGCTGTAATATGCACACTGCTATATATCATCTATTTTACTGCAATCCCCTCTTTTTACAACAGATGTATATCTGTACTAACACTAATCATTCTTTATCTTTTTTTTTTCTCCCCAACCTCTTCTCTTTTCTTTGAGTATTCATAAGTTGGGAATCCAAGAGAAGATCAATCTTCTATCATAGTTTTACCAAAAATGCTTCCAATTGCTCACATTTTAGACCACCTCAACCTGATGTTTCATTGTATTGCTATGGCCTTGCTTTTTATGCATATTGCTGAGATTCTCAAGCAGTACCTCCCAAGAACTGTGTTAGTATATTTTCTTGTGTGTGTGTGTGTGTGTCATTTCTCACTGTGTCTTAGTCTATGAGATACACTGTATGTGTACTATAATCTGTTTAGTGCATGCTTGTTATGGAATAGTGAAACAAATATTGATTTCTGACATTCCTATGCTGTTAAATGGTAGTATAGGTTTATATATATTCATTTTCTAATGAGCCAATCCAAGAGATCATGAGAGATACTGTGGAGTTGGCAAGGATGGTGGATGGTGAATGGTTCCACAATATGGAAATCCAAGAAATTGAAGAAATGATTGGCAGCGGATCCGCTGCATTAGCAGAGGATGACCTAATGGAGCTGGCTGCTCAAGCGGGTGAGACAATAACAGTTGCAGAAGATGCAGAATAAGTGCAGGACAAGTTTACCTTGAACAACATAGCAGAGGGGATATGTATGGTCAAATCTGCAATGGATTTTTTCCAAGACATCGACACATGCTTGGTACGCCCCTTGCATGTAAAAGAATTGGTAGATGAGGCTGTGTCAACATACACCAAAAAAATGTATGAGATGAAGAAGCGAAAACGGCAATCAGAGATACCAATGTATTTCAAGAAGAAAAGACCAAAAAGTCCTGCTTCCTCTTCCACTCCTTCTACCTCTGCCGCACCTGAGGCACCTGCTCTTCTATGCCCACTGTACCCCTACAAGACCTGGAAGCATACCCTGATGATCTTCCAGTGCTGGATTAAATACTGTACAGTACAGTACTGTAGCTAGATACAATAATCAACAATAAACATGTTTTGCTGTTCAGTTCGTAGGCAACTAAATGTATTGCCAGCTTCATATTGACAAACAGAGCGAGAAAGAGAATTACTGTAACCATTTAATACTGCGCTCATGATTGAAGTGAAAGTGAAAAATTAAATCTAATAAAAAAATCCTAAAATATAACATTTATTCACCGAATTCTAGAAATTGTTATACAGTACAGTCTGTGAATACTGTACAGTACTGTATACAGTACAGTATACTGTATACGAAGCAAAAAAGATAAATGTTATTGTAATCAGAACATGGACTCTTCTCCAATATACAGTAAAGGTGTATATACAAAAAGGCGCTCTGATTTACCAGTCACTCCTTGTGACTATTTTATTGGTTTTAGGTCACTTTTTATATTTACACTAGCCTTTATATCTTAGAAGAGGACATGTTCTGATTGTAATTACATTTTCCTTTTTTGCATCATTATCAGTGCTATACAGTATACAGTACTGTACCAATTTCTAGGATTAGGTGAATAAAACTTATACTTTAGGATTATTACATTTATTAGTTCACTTTGCCAATATACCATGAGAGCACCATATAATGGTTATACTGTAATTTTCCTTTTCTTACGGTTCATGTCTCTATTATTAAAATAACTATTCTACATCATTTAAGCCTTGCTTCAGTTATTCGTGTTTTTTCTGCAATCGCGGGTGTGCCGCGAACATAACCCCAGTGAATGTCAAGGCCTGCATGTAGATTGTACAGAAAACAGGACATGAACAAGTAAAGCGAATAAGCAAGGGCAAGCTAAATACTTCCAGGATTGCACAGAAGACTAATACTCAATTATCTATTAGATACACCAATAATGCTATAAATATTATACTTCTTACATAGAGCAAAAAAAATATTAACACTTGCATCTGGGTCGCTCCTTCACTCATGAAATAAACATGCAGTGAATAATAGAAGAAAAACAAATGCATATGTTAACAGCTAAACTGGTTATAGCTGATTTGGTTGCGTGGCAGTGCACAATATCCTACCCATGCCTGTATTACTTCCATTTTTACAGTTATGAAAAACAGTTTGTGAACCCCTTCAAATTGTTTCTACATTAGTTCTTCTTAAATGCATTTATCTGCATAATAATAGATAAACAATCTAATTAACCAAATTACAAATATGTGTCTAATTAGATTGTGTTTATTGCTTGCTACCACAGAGATGCAGATCAGGTGTCAGTTTAGGATCAATTAACGCAGGAATACACATAATTCCAAAGGGTGCACAAAGTTTTTTCTCACAACAGTAGTAGAGAAAAAGGATCCAATAAAGAAATTAAAAGCCATTTAGGTTCTGAAATGCCAATGAATAATACAACTGGGGAAAATAAGTATTAGGCAGAATTAAGATTTTATGTAAGGTATGTATGTGTACATTTATCAGTTTCCAGATTGCTTTGTGTGTGCACTCTCTCTGTGCACCCTCTTTCTCTCTGTGTGCCCTCTCTCACTCTCTGCACTCTATCTCTCTCTCTGTCTTCTCTGTGTGTGCATTCTCTCTCTGTGCCATCTCTCTCTCTCTGTGCCCTCTCTATGCGCTCCTTGTTCTCTCTCTCTCCCTCTCTCTCTCCCTCCCTCTCTTTCTCATTCTCTCCCTCCCCTCTAAATCCCCCTCCCTCTCCCCTCCCTCTCTCTCCTCTTTATATGCCTCCTCTCTCCCTCCCTTTCTCCCCGTCCCTTTCCCCCATCCCTCTCTCCCCCTCTCTTTCTCTCATAGGTGCAGTTGCCGGGCCCACCCACACAGGTGCAGTAGCCTTTTTTTGTCACTGTTTTGTTTTTTAAGAGAACATCCAAAAATAACTTCTGAGCTCCATTGAAAGGTCAGTAACATAACTATATTTATTCAATGTGTGAGCTGTTAACTGTAGTCTTATATTACATTTCCTGTTTCTCTTTGCTGTTCATAATAATACTAGCGACTTGCCCGTCAAAAATGACAGCATGATGGAGTTCTATTTATATTTTTTCTCCCCCACACCTCACTCCCCTATGTCTCCCCCGCTATGTCTCTCTTCCACTTGTCGCTTCCCCCCTCTCCCTCCCCTGTGTGTCCCCCCCCTCTCCCTCCCCTGTCTCTCTTTCCCTCCTCTCCCTTCTACTGTGTCTCTTTCCCCCTCTCCCTTGCCCTGTGTCTCTTTCCCCCCTCCCGTGTCTCTCTCCCCCTCCCCTGTGTCCCTTACCCATCACCCTCCCCTGTGTCTCTTCCCCCCTCGCCCTCCCCTGTGTCTCATACCACCCTTGCCCTCACCTGTGTGTCTCCCCCCTCTAGCTCCCCTGTTTCTCCCCCCTCTCCCTCCCCTGAGTCTCTATCCTCTCTCTCCCTTCCCCTGTGTCTCTTCCCCCTTCCCCTCAGTCTCTTCCCCCCTCCCCTGTGTCTCTTCCCCGCTCCCCTGTGTCTCTTCCCCCCTTCCCTGTGTCTCTTCCCACCTTCTCCTCCCCTGTGTCTCATTCCCCCTCTCCTGTGTCTCTTCCCCCTGTCCCTACCCTGTGTCTCTTCCTCCTCTCCCTCCCCTGTGTCTCATACACCCCCTCACCCTCCCCTGTGCCTTATACCTCCCCTTGCCCTCCCCTGTGTCTCATACCCCCCTCGGCCTTTCCTGTGTCTCATAACCTCCCCCCCCCCGCGTCTCATACCCCCCCTCACATCTCATACCCCCCTCACATCTCATACCACCCCTTTTGATTGCCCGTACCCCCCCCCCCCGACCCCCGTGAGCAACAGCTCCCTCTCTTTGCGAGGGCCGCAGTTGCTGGCAAAGAGCGCCTTTGGCGCTCCTTGCCAGCAACTGCGTCCCTCGCTACACAAGCCTGCAAGCATGAGCAATGGCTTAAGCAAGCTCGCCTGCTCACAACTATATATGTGATTGTTATTGTTTTTGCCTTTTGCCACCTTTGGCAACACATAAGACATATCAAAAGTCAACTACATAACATCATTGGATCTTAAGGAAAACAGATTGACTAAACATAATTGTGCCAGACTGTAGAGTTATTTTGCAGATGAAGATGTCAAAAAGCAATCCATTGAGAGAATGACAGTGTGATTAACCAGAATGAGGCCTAAGTCAGAAGCTGCATGGACCATTGGGAAATTAAGGCACCAATTTTCACTGTCAAGATCATCTGTGATAGGGTGGGATATCCTAGCAACAGGAGAAGCCTCAACCTTGATATCACTGCAAAAACTAATTTTGTTGTTATCCGCACCACTGTGTTTTAATCCGCAAAGTCGTAAACACATAATACGCACATGATCTGTTTTACAGTAATTCCCTTCTTCTCCAGTTCAGCAGCCTTTAATTTAAAGAATTAGTCTTTGGGCCAGTATTTAAATTACTTTCCATTTTACAGCATCTTGCTGTAGCATGTTGCTCATAAACAGAATTTAGACTCTAGCAGTCTGCAATACACTACATTAGAAGACAGCAAATTTAATTCCATTATTCAGTGACTAAGACACAGCATCAAACTCAGAGAGCAATCACTTTTCTTTGTGCAAGTTAATTCAGGTTTAAACCTTTCATCAAGAGCCATTTCCGCACTTCATAAATACCTCAAAATATTGATATGATGAGCCACTGTATAAACAGTTCATGTTCACAAGCTCTACTGATCTTAGATAAATCACAAATAGCAGAACTATGAGCTATTTACCAGAGGTCCATGAAGTCAAGTGAAGATCTAATTACTTTAGTTGTTTTTATTGCGATAAGACATTAGAAAAACAATCAGGTTTATGTCTGTGTTGCTGCTTTTGTTTAAAGTGCCCATGATCATTTGTTTATATATGCATCTAAAGAAATATATTAATACTAGCGACTTGTCCATCAAAAATGACGGCAATAAAATGTTAAGGCTGGGAAAGCTGTTTGTGACACAATGCAAATCTCTGCAAAATTATAATAAATGGGTTTAGTTTTTTAACATGCAACCTGTAGTTCAACATCTGTTAAAACATTTTTTTTTAACAATATTAACCTTTGTAATTGGGAGCTATACAGTAATAATATAACAATGGATCAATTTTGTATAAATCAGTATTATAAATCATTACATATTGCTTTTTAACATGTACCTTGTATTTCAATGACTGGTAGACTTGTGTAACAATATTAACATTTGTAAATAGTCAGTTATGCATAAGTAATATAACAACTGTTTAACTTAGTATGAATGAGTATAGTAAACCATTACATAATGCTTTGTAATCTGCAGCTTGTATTTAAATGATTTAAACCACCAAGGTATTGAATCCAGAGGATGGCAAACAGAAAATCCCCCAGTAAAACGTATCCAATTGTGTCAAAGAGGGAAAAAAAATCCTTCCTGACCCCATTAACTGGCGATCGCATTAGTCCCTTGATCAATACTCTCAATTTAATTATACATTTCAATGTAGCAAGAAATAATCATCCTCCTACTGACATGAACCCTTAATTATATACAATAAAACATTTTTTCCAACCTGTAAAATACAATTGTAACAGTGCAAACATTAACGTAATGTAATAACATTTAAAAAAATTTTTTATGAAAATGCATTGATCTTGAATATTGAATCCAGAGAAAGGAAAACAGAACCCCCCCCCCCCCATTGCAACTTAGCCAATTGTGTCAAAAGGGGAAAAAAATAAATTCCTTCCTGACCCCAATAACTACCCCAATTACTCCGTGGATCAAGACTCTGTATTTAATTAAACATTTCCATTTTGCAATAACTGATCATCCTTCTAGTAACATGAAACATTAATAACATACAATTAATCAACTTTTCACACCTTGTAAAATTCAATTCTAACATTACAAACAGTAACTTAATATAATAAAATGTAACCTGAAAATGTAAGAAAATGCAAAGTAAATGTTTTGTGGGGCCAAAACTGGCAAAAGAACACTTCCAAGACACTTTTTATTTTATTTTATTTTTCCACTTGTGTTTTGTTATTTTTGTAGTTCTTGAAAATGTCACATAGAGTTTCCTATGTGAAATAGTGGTCCTCTAAAAAGTGACCGCCAAACATAAAAGTTCGTCCGCGGGGTATAACACCTGTTCTCTATATTTGCCATTTGGAATAGTGGTCCTCTAAAAAGAGTCCAAGTGACATCAAATTTTGTCCTCAAAATAAAAACTATTCTCTATGTTTGTTGGGGTATATTTTGTGAATCTTTTCTTTGATATAAGAGAAGTGTTCATTTTTTTATGTTGTTATTTATGAAGACACTAAATTTTTCATTTTGTTTGTCCAAGTGAAAAAAACGAGCCAAGCAGACTTGTAAGTTTGTCTATGTGATATAACCACTGCTTATTCTTATTGTATTTTTTTTCACTTTTTGTTGTTATTCTTGTAGTTTTTGAAAATGGCACATAGAGTTTCCTATGTGAAATAGTGGTCCTCTAAAAAGAGTCGAAGTGACATAAAATTTGGTCCTCAAAATAAAACTACTGTTCTCTATGTGTACAGAACCTCAAAGTACACAATGTTTTTTTTGTAAAAATGCGTCCATCCTCTAATAAATCATCCTGATTTGGGTTTTCTTCAATATAAACTCTAATGTCATCTGGTTTTGTGCACCTTGAAAAAGCAACATAGTCCATGTGCAAATACAGGTTCCTGTAAAAAAATAACCACAGATTAAAAGTTTTTCATTGGGATTTTTTTATGGTAACGGCAAATGCCATGATAATGGGAAGTTGTCTCCTTTGAAGGACAAAAGGCAAACCACTCTCACTTGGAGCCAAATCAATTCTTGCTATAAAAACTTGTTCACCTTTATGGGTACAATTCATAATTTCTGCATGTATGAAATGATCTTTTAAATCCTGCACAATTAATCTGGTCCCATTACAAAATCCTTTTTGGGATACATATTTCTTAGTAGCATGAAAATTGCCCCTTTTTTTAATTGCAAAACATGTGGTGGCATTCCAGATGGTGTTAAAGAATTTATAAATTCTATGCTAAAGTTAGACTCACTGGGCCTCATTCTATTATCGGCCGTAAAACGGCCGCAAGGCTGCGATTCCTTGCGGGGGTTCCGTTACCTCGCAATTCTATTAAACGGCCCCGCAAGGATCTCCTCTTATGGCCGGCAGTATATGTTGCAACCGGCCGTAAGCTCAGAAATCTTTAAAGTCAAAAATAAATTCAAGACAGCACTGTAAAGCTCTGTAAATGCTAGGGATCATATTGGGGGACATGAGGATTAATAGTAACCCCCTCTCAAGCTTGCACATCAGCCCAAATCCGAGTTTACATTAACTGTTTATTTTCCGGCCGCAGCGTGGTCGGGTCTGAGGTGCTCCAAGCACTCTAGACTTTTTACATGGATATGTGACATATATATTATTATATTTTTGCTAACACCTACAATCACTTTATAGTCTCCTCAGAGTGCAGGATGGCTTTATTATGGCTTTATAATGTGCTTAATTGTTGCTAGCGGGACCTTTTTCCTGCAAGTAAGCTGCGGCTCGGTTTTAGCCTTGCAGAGAGGTTTCCCGGAGCAATTGAATAGCAACCGGGATTTTCTTGCGGCCGTTTTAGATCAAAGGCTTTCCTCCGGCGCGAGCGGCCGCAAGGGATAGCAAGGCGCCAGCCGCAAGCCTGCCGGAATCCCCGGCCGGAGGGGAATAGAATAGCCGAATAGCTTGCGGCCGGTCCTTGCGGCCCCACATCTCCTACGGCCGTTAATAGAATGAGGCCCACTGTCTTTATCATAGTCCAGAACTTAATCTGCATTGTAGTAATTTTTTGGGGTGCGTTGATTAATTAAAAAATTTCGTTATTTAGATTAAAGGCATCGATATTTTTTGATGTTAATATCCCTTTTTTGCAATGTCTGAGTAATCCTCGTTATTGATAGTATTTTTAAAGACTGCCGATATGAGTGATTCTTTGCAAACCATTTGTGATGGAATTTCTACGGTATCAACAGGTAGATTATTTATTTGTGGATGTTTTCCTTCTCCAATTTGAATTAGCCAATCATTGAATTTATTTTGGCCTTCAGATCTTATATTTAATTCTAAGTTCAGGTGTGTAAATATTTTCCACAGTTTACTTGTCTTTATACATGTTTCGACGATGTCAGTCCTATTTCCATGTGGCACAACAGGTAATCTTTGCCTCAAATCTCCTCCTAACAACATTACCTTTCCACCAAATGGCAAATCATTATCCATTACTTCTTTTAATAATCTATCAATATATTGCAAGGCATGACACAACATCATTGTTGCCTCATCTATGATAATTAATTTACTTATTTTTTTGCTTGTAAAGAATTCAGTTGAATATCTGACACTGATGCTTCTAAAATGGGAACTGGCAGTTTAAATCCACTATGCACAGTTCTGCCATCTTCTAACAAAAGTGAGGCAATTCCAGTTGTAGCAAATGACATTGTTATTTGACCCTGTGCTTGAATGTAACTCATCAAACGATTGTGCAGATAAGTTTTTCCTGATCCACCAGGGCCATCTAGATATAAATAATGGTATTTGACCATTTCATCATCTGTAGCATTTGTTATGGTGTTAAATGCTTGCAATTTTAATGTTGCAGGTTTTTCTTGTGTTTTTGCTTTTGAAGCTCAGTGTCATACTCGTCAAAGTTTATTTCATCTACAAGTCCTGGATCGGGCAAATTAAAACTTGCACAATTTAATCCATGAGCAATATATTTTTTTGAATTTCCATCAATGCTCTTAATAGCGCAATGGTCTCATTGTAACGTTTCAAAAAGTCTCCACACATATTTAATTTAAATGTTTCCCACAAAGCTAATGCATCAGGTACATTGCAAAATATTCAAATAAATGCAAATTGTTCTCTCATTTGCTTTGGCATTTGACATAATGCTGCTTCTTCCAGACACCTCTCCCATTCTGTATCATCTGCTATGAAGTTTTGATGTCTTGCAGCTAATTGGAAAGTATCAGAAACTATGTCATTTACTGTTTTTAAATGTTCATAACTTTGTGCAGCAGGAACATGTAAAAGAAGTAATCTTAAACTGAAATGTTCAATATCTCTTGGACTAACAGTATATATTGTTTGGATAATTTTTTGGTTATCTTTTTTCCGTTGTCACCATTGTTCATTTACGAATACATAGTGATATGGAATCTCAATGTATAAAAATTGTCTGGCCTCAGTGTCCTGGCAATTTATTTGAAACCAAGCAGTAAGTTTTGTTGCTCGATGTTCACTTTGGGCTAAGGCATTTCTTTCATTGCCTGTAGTAAAGCAAACAAACTGACTTTGTGGCAAATGTACAGCTAATCGATACACAGCATGTCACCGATCATGCATCTCAAATTTCAGAAGACGCCACATTGGTTCTGGAGCACTGACATAGCGAGCATTTAAATAATTAGAAAGTTTGTCGTAAAATTGGATTTTCTTGTTTATTTTGTGCACCTTCCACAACAACAGTTGCTGCATCATATCCTTTGTATATATATATTTATACACATATTTGATGGATTTGATAGAAGTGCAAGCTTCCACATTTATGTGTACATTGTACTTCATCATCAAATGTGAATTGTATGGAACTACATATCTATTATCAACCTTTTAGCCATGGATAATAGCTGTTTTTCCTTCTTTTCTTTTATACAAACGGTATCCATCACAATTAGCACAAGTTTGCATCTGAAATTGTTTTGGGAACTCTTTTGTACATTTTTTATTTTTCATACATGGTGAATTTGATTGATATCGCCACATGGACCATGAATTGTTCTGTGTGTTACAATCTCATAAAGTTTGAATATTTTTCTGGATGTGGCAGTTCAGCAGTAATTACTGAATCCACTCTTTCTGCAGTATTCAATGTATCTTTTTTTCCAGGATTAAAAGAATGTGTGCATGTGGCAGGCCTCTTTTTTTAAATTCAATGGTATAAACAAAAGCCACACATTTTCCAAATAACTGTACTTTAGTTATATAATGTATTAATTAATTGAGTTTTATTTTGAATACTCTCGCCACTATATCTGGTCAGTCAGAAGTATTTTGGCCAAGATTAAAATTTTCCTTGATCTCTGGCCATTGTGGATTACATGTGAATGTAATGAATAAATCTGGTTTTCCAAATTTTGTCACAATAGCCATGGCATCATTGTATCTTTCTTGCATATTGTGAGGAGATCCTTGGAAAGTGGATGGCAAAATGATTGCTCTTCCAGTTCAGCGACATAATCCATCAATCCACAATACTGTTCTATGCGAAGTTTTTACTTGTCATCAATGCAAAACCTAAAGAGCAGTAATGAAACAGTAAAATGACCAGAAATACATTTGTGATTTTTTCCTTAAATTAATGAATTAATCAATGAACGTGTTATTTTTAATTGGCATACATGAAAACCTACAGAGCTAAGGATATATATATTAATAAATAAGTTAAGGGTATTTTTTGTATTTTTTTATAATTAATTATTAAGCAATTAATAAATGAATATAGGTAAATTAATTAATCCAAAAGTGTCATCAATACAAAACAAAAATACTTAATCCTGTTTTCCTAAAGAAGGGCATCATTAAATTGTACAGTATACCTGTAAAATTAAAGTTTTTGCAGATGAAATACTGCAGAACTCACTCCCTGTCTTCAGGCAGCTACACAGATTAGGAAACTGTAAAATGACATGAAAAGCATTTTTAATATTTGGATTCAAATAATTCATTAATCATTTAAAGTATCATGTTTAATTGGTATACATTCCAAACATAAAGGGCTAAGGATGGATATATGAATAAATAAAAGCAGTATAACATATTAAATGTAGCAAGTGTCATAATGTAATAAACGTATTTAACTATTTAAGTGCTTTGAGGGTCCTATCCTTGTCAGGCAATGTGCTGCAACACCGATTTTTAGTTTTTGTTTATGTAATTATGAATAAATAATAGTTTTTAAATTAATGTTCATTAATGAGCAGTAATGCAGATATGTATGTGCAGTGTAAAATCTTTTTTTTTTACTTCACTGTAAAATATAATTATTTTTTTATAATGATTGCTAATTAATAAATAATTTAAAAATTAATATACGTTAATTAATTAATCATTAACTGTCATCAGTGCAAAACAGAAAGACGTAATCCGTTTTTCCTAAAGAAGAGCATCATGAAATCATATACCTGTCAAGTTGATGTTATTGCAGATCAAATGTTGCAAAGCTCACTCTCTGTATTCAAGCAGCTGCACAGATGCAGATGAGTAAACTGTAAAAGAACATGAAAAGCATTTTTAATGTTTGGATTCAATTAATTCATGAATCATTTAAAGTATCATGTTTAATTGGCATACATGCAAAATTTAAAAGCTTAAGCATGTATATATTCATAAATAAATGCAGTATAAAAGATTAAATATAGCAGGTGTCATAATATAATAAACTTATTTAAATATTTAACTGCTTTGACGGTCCTATGCCTGTCAAGCAATGAGCAGCAACACAGATATGCAATACATTTTTTGTACTGTGGTTTAAAATATCCATGTTTGGAAGGTCCAAAGCATCAGAAATTGATTAAACTAAGTGCACTGTGAAATATACAGTTTTGGAGGTTTCAGAGCATAATAAACTGATTTAAGTGCACTATAAAATGTAATTGGTGTTTCTACATAGTAAACAATCCTCTTTTTTGAGGTCTCAAATTATAATAAACTGATTTAATTAAGTGCACTGTGAAATGTATTTTGGTAATGTTGAAGATAGTTAGGACAGGGGTGGAATATGGTATCCTTTGGCTCTAATCTTCCTTTTTAAGTTGTTGAGTTTTGGTAATATCTATGTGGTTTTGGAGTGGTGATTTGATAATACATATAAATGATATTAATGATTCTACCCAGATGAGTCACCCTGACAATCTACAAACAACAATACATGAGCCATACGCATACAAATAAGTTCAGGAAGACACTAAGTGTGTTTTGTATTGATATACAAAAAGAAAGAAAAGTGAAAAACCTATGGCAAGCACTAGTGTCTAAAAACAGTTAAATATGGATTATTATACACAGAATTGTACTGATTATGGTAACCACATAATTTATAAAAATATAGGCCCTTATTTAATTGTCCAAATCGCAATTACATTAGTCCATAATGTATCCCGTAAATGTTACTGTTATCCAATTGGCTACTTTTAGCTACACACATTCCAATTGAGAGTTACAGACTCAAAAGCACTGCAGGTGTCGAAAACGTAACTCAGTCCTATCTCCTACTTTGATCTTTCAATCCTGTTAATGTTGCCAGTGGTAAAGACTCAAAATCCATATTCAATTACAACAATTCAACAAGCCTGCAATTGCCTTCAAACCCGTAAATGGCAAATTTATCAAAAAATTATGTGAGTACTAGATAGAACTCGCAAGTGGGTTAAACAGCTGTTCGTAACCAGGCCTGGATCTACCTTTTTGGAGCCCCTAGATAGTGAAGTGGAGGAGGCCCTGCGAGTGAGTATGCAAGGTATGCACTGACCCATTTTTGCCTTTTCTGTGCATGTAAGTTTCTTTTCCTTTTGTAACTCCATTGCTCTATGTGGTTACCCCCTAGGAAGCCAGTCTATGAACTGCAGCACTTCATTTTTTTAAGCCATTAACCCTTTTTTAAAACATATTGCGCCTTACGCAGGGAAGCTCCCCCTAGGCGGCTGCCTAGTTGGCCTAATGGGTAATCCAGCCATATAACACTGGAAAAGCAAATATAAATTCACTACTGTACTTAAAAATACTGGGAAAGCAATGAAAGACATTATAATTAATTGTATTACTGTCTTAAGCTTGCAAATCTGTAATAAAAAAAAATGTTTTATTTCCGTGTTATATAAAGGAGTTAATACATATCATGGAACCCACATGGACTAGAACAGTTGCTTTATTGATTTTTATTTATTTCTACATTTCAGATTCATATGCATCCCAAACCTGTCCCCAACAGAAGGAAAGAATGTCATTCATGCAGTACATAACATTTATTTCTCCCATAACATATTTTCCATAGTTGTTTACAATCTTCCTTATTCCACTCTACAACTCACATGCCCACACTGTAGGTCAAAAATAATGTGTTACTCTTGGTTCATGTATGTTATCTTTTAAGAACATACATGTTGCCTATCCCTGTACAAGTGTGCTATAACCAATTTCATCAATGCTCTGAATTAATATTTGTAATATTTGAGTCATTTGTTCCTTTACATACAATAATTGTTTTACAGGGAATATAATATTGACTTTTCAGCACTTAGTAGGCAGTTTTTATTTTGAACTTGTATTAAAGGGCAATTTTTGACTTAGCAATCAAATTCTTTCCAATTATATTAAAGCAATGTTCTTACAATAATTGCTGGAAAATGAATAACCTTTTACACATATAATATATAAAACATTTTTTCTTAATGGAAACATGTGAACAAAGCAATTTATTTTTTGCAAAGCAAAATGCTGCTATTATGTCACTTAAAATAAATCCAGATTTATTTTTCTTATTCTCTGTACAGATTCTAAATTCTAAATCTGATAGAGGCTATACTCTTTTACTTTATAATTTTGACAATCAACTTTGTTCTTTTTTGGGGGGGTTTATTATTAGAAAGTCAAATTTAAGTAGCAAAGCAGCCTTGAGTACATGCCCTCTGTAACTTGGCTCAGTTCCATCTGCTGTTTTATTGACCTCTTACAGACATGTCCCTTGGTAATGTGCTCAGGCTTACAGATCCCTTTGGTCATGTAGTAAAATCAGTTTTTTTTTTAAATATATGTGCTCTCATAGATGTTCTCATCTTACCAAATGCTTCCATATAATATAACATTCAAAAAGCACTTGATCAATAATTACAGTTAGAACAAGCTGTTGTCACTAGTCCATTAAAATCCATCATATATATCATGACTGAATGTTAGGCTTGTGCTATTACTTCAACAAACAGAACAAACATAGAAGCTAATGTGTACATGACTCATAAAACCTGTATTGTTCAAGTATATACTCTGTTAATGCAATGCTTTCACAAATACTTTTCCTGGCACTCGGAACTGAAATATACAAATGCAGGAGGGTATCCCTTACTGGCATTGTGTTTATAGATTATTGAGGTATAATGTGTGCCCCAGAGGCTGCATGTTGCCCACAGAAGCTTCCCATGTCTGTCCCAGGCCGTGGAGAGTATGTCCTTCACGTGAGTGTAATTCCTAACTCCACAAGTAGCATATTACCTTTCATGTCATAGAAAGCACTTCGCTCATTATCTGAACCTCCTTTCACATTGTATCCACCTCTCCCTAATTGATTTTATCATTTATTTTAAGTACATAACAAGAGAATAAAGCTTTTGAATGATATAGACTCCTATCACTGGTATAGATCCATAGAGTACACAAGTATGACGGTGTGACACCAATCCTGTTTTTCCTTTCTCCATTATACTGAAGTAATACTATGTCGCTTACCTGCTGATTGTCAACATATTACACATACATGCTATATATATTAATAACTAGGTACTTGCCAGTCAAAAATGACAGGATTAAAATAGTAAGGCTGGCAATGCTTTTTGCCACACAATGTGAGGCTTTTGCTTCTCTGAGAACCTTTGGCGCTCATCGCGACCCGCGCTGAATGCATTTGGCGCTCATTGCGAGCCTCTCCCCTGTGTACTTCAACTTTCTTGCTTTGCACTGATCACCTTTGGCGCTCATCGCGCGACCCTCATGGCTCACAATGAGCGCCTTCAGGGCTTATTGCAAGCCTTTCCTCTCGCCTACTGTACGGTCCGCTCATTGCAGGTTTCTTTAAACTGGAAGTTTTGTGCTTGGGAATGCCATGTGTGTCTTTCCACCATGTCCCCCCTGTCCCTTCCCTGTGTGTTTGTCCTTTGTGTGTCTGCTGAATGTTTGCGTGTTACGCGCTGAAGATCTTTTGTTTTATTTTCAAAGTCCTTCGTGCCTGGCGTTGTTACTGTCTTTGCTGTTGTGTATTTTCTAAGTCCCGCGTTCCTAGCTTTGCTCAGCCTCATTTTCATGCAGTTTCAGAATTTTTTTACGTTTTTCGTTCGCCATTTTTTCCTCGCTTAACCGATTTTGTATTGATGAAAACCCCCAAATATTGCTTAAAATCGCTTGTAACCTCACTCTCTGCCTTCCTGGTTCTCCCCCTGTCCTGTCTGTGAGTGTGTTATTATATTTGTTAATTTTTTATTTTTATTTTTAGGGTTTTTATAGTTATGTGCTTGGCTCGCAGTTGAGCCCCTCACAATGCAGCCTAAGTCCTGCGGCGTACACGGCTCGCCTACCTTCGTGAGGCTTCGCAGATAAAAGCGCCATTGGTGCTCATTCAGCCTAAATTGTGCGCCATGCACGGCTCACTACGCGAGGCTTTGCAGATGAGTGCCTTTGGCAGCCTAAATCATGCGCCGTACAGGGTTTTATGTAATTTAATTACTTCACACTACCAGTATACTGTAATGCTGTTAGCAAGCAGGCTGTGATATGCTGTGTGTCTGTTGGTGTGGCCTTAGGTCGCAGCTGTGAAAGATGGCCACAATCACAAGAGACAAAAAAAGAAAGGGGCAGTTGCAGAAATCGAGGATCTGTCATGGGAGCTTCTTATAACTGTAAATTGTATATGACAATTACCCAATTACCATGGGGATATTTAGTCCTAAGCCTAAAATCATCACTTATGATTACATTGAGGAAGATAAAATTAAATAATCTAGTTAAAACATATATATGAAACCAAAATTAGCCTAAGGAAATCCTTAATGATGTTATATACAATTGTTGTTTTGCCATGAATGGGCCCCATTTCCACAACAGTAATTGTTTGGTAGAATAAAACCAAATGTATTTGTGGATTTTCTTGGAATATACCTATGTATCTATTTACTTTTCTATACTTTATTTTATTAAGAAGCTGCTTTAAAATCAAACAAACTCTACCTGCTTGAGTCTGTCCTCTGCAGTCCCGTTAAGTTTGACACTATTGCCTTTATTACAGAAAAAAAAAAACTCTAAAAGGCATAAACAAGATAAAATGCCATTTATTAATCCCACAAGTCAAACTACTAACTCCCAATTGTCAAATTACTTTCTGGTATCCATATTTAGAGAAGGCGGAGGGTAAAAATTGATGCAGTCTATATAATTAAGTCAATATACCATATTTATCACTTGAAAGTCAGTAGGATGGGCTCCGTGGTGTTCCAGTGGTTAGGATTTGGGGCTTGCCCCTAAAGTCATGCAGGGTTGGGCATGGCCAGTACTTGGATGGGAGACCACCTATGAATTCCAGGAGCTGTATGCTGTGGTCTGCTGGAGAAGGAACTAGCAACCCACTCGAGTATCTCTGCCATGAATACAGGTGCATCAGAATGGAGTCTTGAAGACCATGAGGTCACGTAGAGACGGACAAGACTGAACGAAGCAAACACAGTCAATATGGAACAGAGTTTTAAATATCCACAACATATACTAAAATTATTGATGCCAAGAAATGAATTGTGATGAGAGTGGTGGTAATCCAGCTCTGTTGACTAATAATTTGAACAGTAAAGTTGCAGTAATCCTGGGCCCCGGTTTATTCCAATATCGTCTTGAATAAGGAGCATATTTGGAATTTGCTCACCAAAATTTTAATATGGCACTGATTTTGGCTATTCAGCTAGAAATTGGTAAAATAAAGAGAATCCTCAGGGCCTTACTATATGTGAAAAAAAGATGGGGATTATAAAAAAGGGGAATGGTGTATCGGCGGAGAGAATTTGAATAGGGGTGCGGAAAGGAGGAGAATCTCTCATTATTGAGAGGAATGATATTGTCTTAAAATTCCAGTGATCTCATCCCTCCACTATATGCATCCACAAGACATATACTCAACCAAAGTTCTTTAAGACCCTGTAGAAAGATCTTGTATTGTGTGGCAACAGTGAGCAGTAAGGTACTCCTTGGTAAAATGCTCTCCCACTGAGTGATCACCAGAGAGGGACAGGGGTCTTCCAGGCTGCTTTAATACAACAGTGGGCTGCCAACAGAATGTGCTGAGCTAGGCACTTGCCTTTATACAGTAAGTCAACTGGAAGAAGAGATAACATGGGTTCTGTAGATATACTTAATGTGGTAAGTTTTAGGAATTCTTTCCCAAGAAACCCAGGAACTGCAGGTAACACCAAAATGTATGGATCAGTGTGTTCCTTCACCAGAGCACATTCTTCACTCAAGTCTATTTGACATGTCAGGGCTTATGTTGGTTTGAGAGAGGAATTTGGAATCTCCAGTAGCCAGTATATCTTAGAGATGAGTCTCTTGTTATCTGTGCATGCAAGGGGACTCATGGTCTCAAATTGCGTAAGATATTATTGCACAATCAAAGGTAAAAAACAACTGAATTCTGCTCTTTGGCAGAATTCAGATATTGGGGTCTGAATTCTGCCCAATAGAATATTGGGATCTGAATTCTGCCCAAGAGCAAAATCTATTTTCCCTTACTAGGTTGTATAAACTTGAAATACCCCATCTTGTCCAATTGACTACTAAGGAATGATGGTTTCCTTGAGCAAAATCAGTGTTATGAAAAATAGGGAAAGGCCTAGAAGGTATTCCTTTCAATCTGTGTGATAAGACGCATTGTTTCTAAACAATAAATGTATGTTGAAGGAAAAGCTAGCGAGATGAATGACAGGAATAGGGCATATTATGTGACCATATCAAAGCCACTAAAGAGTAAGGTAGAGCCTGATTAATATTCAGGGAGAATTGCCTGGTATTTCAGGAGGGATCACTCTTCTGAATGAGACCAGACTGTTATACTACAGGATATTTCTCCCTGTGAAGGGCACAAGTGACCTAAAAGAGGCTGCTTTCTGGGTAGGTAACCAGACATATAGAAAAAAAACCACTGAGGTATGTTTCGTTCTCAGATGAGCACCTCTACTCTTTTTGTTTGGCCTGATTTATATGCATTGTCATTTCCTAGCTCATGTTACATGTGCCATACTACCTGTTTTGTATTACTTCTGGCATGTCCAATGCATAGCCCGTTTTACAGTGCAAATTAGAATTCCCTGATTCTCTAATCTAACGGCCGAGACTTGCAGCCCCATTAAATTTGAAGCCTGTAGCAGCATTGGCACACCCACAAAGGCTGTGTGTTTGAAATTCAGCTGCATTAGAGCTATTAAATTGCGAGTTACGCAAGCAAGTAAGCCCTATCCTAGCTTTTAAGGGGCCGGCTGGGCCGCGAGCGGCCGTCACTATCCAATTGCTGTATAATGTAGTGCGACACAGGCCTATCAGCCAATAGAAAGCTGTCTAGCAGAAGATTATCGACAGAGGGAGATTATAACTTTGTGTTTCACCCGCCCATGCATTGACTGTGTTGGATTTATTTTTGAATTCGCATTCAGGTCCCGGAGTTTGCGGTTTTGGAGAGTCAGAGAGAGAGCAGGACTTATTTCAGAGCAATAATTTGCGGTTTTGTTCATTTATATTCTACTATTTAATATTTTACACTTAATCCTTGATTACACATATTTAGAGATTTCATGTATTTGCAATACACATAATTTAAGGAACACACATAGAGACATATAGAGCTAGGTCACTCCATACACCCCACTCCCAAAAGTTATTTATTACACATAATACACACTCCCCTCCCCCTTCATATATTAACAGTACACTTATTTTTATTTGTACTTTTTGGGATTGAGATGGAGAGAGGAGGGGAGAGGAGTGGAGAGGTGTGGAGGAGGAGAAGAGGCGAAAAGGAGGGAGAGGAGAGAAAGGTGGCCATGGGGAGTTGTGGTGGGGAGGAAGAGCGGAGTGGTGAAGGAAAGGAGGTGGAGGAGGTGGAGGAAGAGCAGGAGGATGGGAGTATAGAGGAGGACGTGGGTGGTGGCAGGGTGGCCCTAGCACCAGGCACACTTAGGAGAGGGTCAGAAGGGAAGGGCCTGATCCCAGGGGGGGTGTAAGTTCGGGGAAGGGACAAACCTCAGTTGGGCAAGGGGTCCCCGTCCATAGTCGGGTGGGCAAGAGGCGAAGAGCAAGCACAAAGACCACAATTACTCGCAACAGGAGAATGTGGTCCTCCTTTGTGCTATCTGTGGCCGTCCCATGATTCTTGCAGGGGGGAGTGAAATTACTCCAGGGCCTAGTGCTCAGGCATGGAAGGAGGTAGGCATAGCGGCAAGTCATGTGAGGTCCGTCAAACACCGGTTTGACAACATCAGGGCCAAGGAGGTCTGTCAAGCACCGGTTTGACAACATCAGGGCCAAGGTAAGGAGGATAATGTCCAAGGAGGAGAAGACTGTAACCTATAATGAGTGGGAGACCTTCTGAGACAGGTGCCCACCACTGGAGCTTCAGGCCTAGTGGCCCAGCAGGACCCAGCCTCCATGTCAGGTGAATAACACATACACCAACATGCCACCACATATACATCACACACACTACACATGTACATTATGACCAACAAGGACACTGACATGTCAGCTCCATGCAATTAACAAGGGATAGATTGCTGTGTCATTAAATCCATGAAGCTGACAAATCAATGTAATTCCTGGGCACAACAAGAGTAATCAAGCAATAGAGAGTCCATGTATTGGTGTGCCCACTGCAGCCTATGCAGTTACAGACCGTAGCCGGAATCAAGATAGCATTAGGAGCCAAGAACGATCAAGACCAAGTACCAAAGAATAGATCACATCTAGCAAATGATAGCTAATCTGAGTTGCAATTAGGAGTATCATCCATGTTCAAGCCTAGATGTCAGATAGTTAGGAATGCACTTAAAATAGTGTATTATTCATCATACTAATGAAATATACCTCTCTTTTATCTCTTTCAGCATCAAGGAGGTCTGGGTCCAGTGGCAAGCCAGAGGCAGGGCTTCAGCTACGTTGGAGCAAGAAGTGGAAGAGCAAGCCCCGGCCCAGCAGGAACCGGCACAGGAAGAGGAGGAAGCAAGAGGTCCTGAGAGCCCTGGCTTGGAGGAGGAGGATGTCATATGGCTAGTCAGGACTACTGGCAACACCCCCGGGTATCGACCCCACTGGAGTGATGATGCAAGCAACCAGTCACCAACTCCCCCCCCCCTGACAGCAGTGTACTGGACGGGCCGCCACCACCACCACTGGGCCCACCCACACCACCGCCAGGTTTGCCCTAGGCTCCAGCGGAAACCCCAGACCCTCCCCACTCCCACACCACCATCCCCTCACCTGACCACACCCCACGGGCCTCCATCCCCCACACGGGATGTGGGCTCTGTGCCTAGGCGGAGGAGGACATAGGGGCTGCGCATATGTTTGTGCCTTCTCAACAGCACTCCTCAGTGACAATCTATTGGTCCATCTATTGCTGACCTAATCTAGCCTAGCTACAGAGTCTTGGATCTTGGCCTATGTGATGGTGATATTTTGCATGCAGATGGCTACCTCCCATCCCATGTTCCATGATCCTCTTCTCTGTGGACATGTAGGGTTCTGTTGAACATGTCCCCAATTGATGGTCACAGAGGAATGCTGTTGAGAAGAGATGCTGCAGTCCCTATGATTTTTAAGGCCTTAGTTTGTATTTCGATTTTTTTTCTTTTTTTGTTATAGGTACAATTCAGGTCCATGAAGGCATTTTCTGCAAGGATTGTGAAGGAAATGTATGACATGTAAATTTTTCACAGTGCCTCTCAGGTAGACATTCCTTTAATGACAGCCCCCTTAACATGTAGCTCCCACAATATTAAAGCTATTATATAGCCAGATATCTAAGACATGATTATTGTTAGCTGAAATGTGGACTAATACCGCTATGGCGGTGAACTTGCAAAGTCTCACAATGGGATGACAGCCAGCATTGATATATGCCCTAGTAAAGCATGTGATACCGACCTCAATATCGGTCTGAGAACAGATCCTTGGGGCTGATGTAAGAAACATTGAATCTGGCCGCTGACCTTTGTGTCCTCTCCATATTAATTGGTATTTTCCCATATTGCTGATTATCCAGAGACCTAGCTGATAGTTAGTAATGCTTGCAGATGGGAATCAGGTGAGTTGGTATATTGTTACAGTTACAGTATTTACCACTGTACTGTATGTGTGAAACCGGATTGGATTACACAGTCTAGAGGTTGAATCATCTGTTTCATTGAGCAGATCTAGTACAAGTTGTAAGTGCTATGCATATTAATGGTTTCTTCAATTAAATGGAGTGATTTCTGATGATCCTTTTTTTCATCAGATTCTGGTTGCAGTGGTGTGGTGACCACATGTGACCCTGGTAGGTGCTATGCATCATGCTTATTCTAGACTATGACATTAAGGTATCCCCTTTTTCTCACAAGCCTCTTGCTCTCCTGGGATCCGCCTACACCACACACATGATATTAATGTACAGTCTTGATCATTTCTGATTGTGCTCTGTGTATGAAATAAAGCTTTGTTATACCATTCTCACCATGTCAGTGTGTTTTCAATAATTGGGGTTATGGGACATCCACATACATCACATATGTATCACATTCCTATATATGTAAACTAATGAGTCCTTGTTATTATGCAATAGATCAATATATATATAACAATAATAATCGTCATAATAGCATTAGATATCATATAATAATATATTTCATATATAATACACATAAAGGGTTAATACACAAGCAAAGGTCCAATTAGTGATATTATGGAGTATTAATATTCCCCTGTGAGCCTGATAGGAATATGACAGGTGATACTGGTGTGGGTTGCCAGTTCCTTCTCTAGTGGACTGTGATTTGTCTGACCTCTCTGCTATGACGTGCCCACCTACAGTGGCCCTACATGGTATAGCTCACAGCTTCATTCAGGTACACAAGCCCCTTCACCACCACAATTTAGCAATCCACAAGTGTACCAGGGGAACATACACCGCACTCATCTACTCTAACACTTCAGGAAGGGCCGCAAAAACACATGGAGGCTGTGCAGAGGCACGTGGATCAACAGCCAACTCACCTCCATCAGAGGTAATCTCCGCTATGGTCATCCTGGAAAGTCCCATGCCATTGCTGGTGGCCATGTGCCAAGATGTCTAGCCATTTGGTGACCTCCCATTATGTTTTGCTATTCATCAATTTACATTAGTGTGGTGTATGTTCCCCTGATCCCCTTGTGGATTGCTAAGTGGTGAAGAGGCTTGTGCACCTGAATGAAGCTGTGAGCTATACCATGTAGGGCCAGTGTAGGTGGGCAGGTGATGCAAACCTTGCGGAACAGCACAGGCAGTGACCTAGCTAAATTTGCTGCAGTCCATAGGGTCACAGAAAGTCAGACACAACTTATGGACTGAACAACAAATAATAAAATGTTCAACTGGTATGTGAATGTGGTAGTGTAATTTTGCCACTATTTTTTTCCCCAATGTAGATGTGATGAGCGAGATGTATATGCAATCACATATATAGTTGTGGACCAAGAACGTTGTTCATGTTTGTGGCTTTGTCACGCTTTGCGAGCTTCGCGAAGTGAGGTGAGCCATTTGCGGCCTGTACGACCACACAGGACTTAGGCTGCAATGAGCGCCAAAGGCGCTCATTGCACTGCAAGCCTCGCAAAGCGAGGCAAACAGTTGAGGCACGCGGGACTTAGTCTGCAATGAGTGCCAAAGGTGCATCGTGAGGCATTTGAGGAATATTTTTCCTTTTTCACAATCAAAAATCGCTGACGCGAGAATAAAGTGGCTGCAGGAAAAACATAATCAACATGAAAATGAGGCCGAAGGACGTAAATACGAGCCCTAAGCACTGAGACTTAAAACAAACCAGTAACACTTAATACAAGGCAGAAACATTTAACTCAAGCCAATAAGACTTAACCCAAGGCAGTAACACTTAACCCAAGGCCCTAACTGTTAACCCAAGGTAGCACATGGGGGAAGAGGCTTGCAATGAGCGGCGAAGGCACTCATTGCGAGCCACGAGATGAGCCCCAAAAGCGCTCAGTGCGGGGCTCGCAATGAACGCCAAAGGGGCTCAGAGGGCCCATATCCTCGCATTGTGTGGCAAACAGCATTGCCAGACTTACAATTTTACTCCTGTCTTGTTTGACGGGCAATTTCCTAGTCATATACTGTATATATTCCAAGGCCCACATTAGAGCCTCTGTGAGTGAGGAAGGGTTAATATGTCACCAGTTTAATTTTTTCGTATTGCAATTTAATCAGGTAGTGTGTCTTTAATTGCTTTCTGCATGTTGCAGCTTGGCTTTTCATTTTGGCATATGCATTCCAACATATGATTAAATAAAATATTTTTTGAATGCCTATTTATTATTGGGGGATTATTGTGCAAGTACTTGTAATGCCTTTCCATGCTTTCCCCATATTTTAAAGTCCACTGGTGTGTTTATATTGTCTCTTCTAGTGTTGAGAAATTGTCTGTAAACCCTTTGCGGGTTCTATTTGGAGGCCGTAATGTTTTTGCCTCCATTTGCAGGTTACGGGCTTGAACGCCAGGACGTCTTTGGAAATTCGTTGCAATTTAATAGTGTGATTGTAACGTAACAGTTACGGGTTTGACAGAACAAAGGATTTGCGGAGTTCAGATTTCGACATCCTGCAGGGTTTTACTCCCTTAACCCGCAAGTCGTTCGCGAGTAGCTTTGATAGACCAATTTAATAGTCGTAAGTCTTGCGGGCTATGTTATGGTTTTACACTTTCAGGAAATTTAATAGGGCCCTTGATGTTGCAAAGTAGAAGTTTGCCTACCTGGGTGTTGCGTTTGAGTAGTTTTAAGTTTTTCATGAAAACTGAGACTAAAATGCCTTGATGATCTTCTTAATAAACTTCAATGACTACAAGAAGGTGTCTATCAAAACACCAATAAGAAGGTCATAAAAACCTCAACTTTTCTGTTTCAAGCGATATTTGAACATATGTAATGTTTCACAGAGATTTCTTTTTTAAATGATTTAGTGATTATACATGTCTAATGAATGATAGTAGTGACACCACAAAGAAAGGTACAGTACAATATTATCAGGTATACATTAAAAACGTATATGTTCTAAACGAAAAAGCTACATTTATTGAATTCAAGTAAAGTAAAGTTTTTGCTTTCAGACTATCTTTAATTTCTGTAGCTTATAAATTCAATGTTGCAAAACTGTTATTGTAACATTTTATTTTGCATTAACAGTTCACAAAGATCGTTATTTATTGAAGCAAACAGGGATAATACACAAGGGTACGTCTAACATTTATATGTAATTCATGCTTTAAACTTTTATTATGTTGGATATTTTTTGGTCTTGTTAATATAAAGGTTAATAAATTTCCATCCATTTCACTTAATGTAACTGCAAAAAAAAAATCCCACTTGCATACTGACATAAATACTTTGCTAGTGTATATTTTATATCATAAACACGGTGTACTTCAGATGATCAATAGATTCATAAATGATGTGAAATAGGCAATCTATTTTTTATAAACTGATTGCATGCAATAAAATTTAAATAGCTCTATTGTATTTAATTGAACATATATAGTGTTGTGTGTGTGCATGCTGATAGATAGATAGATAGATAGATTGATTGATTGATAGATAGATAGATAGATAGATAGATATGTGAATAATCAGAGTATTGCAATATATTGTATTGCCGTTTTTATTGGACGAACATTTTATCTAGAGAGAAAAGCTTTAGAGAGGTTTGGACTTCCTTTATCAAGTCTGAGGGAGATCAAACCTCTAGAAGGCTTGTCAAGTAAATACAACTTTTGTTTGTTCATCTAGATTATTGAACATTCATGGCTACTCCACTCTTTATATATTGTCAAACAACTGCATTACAGTATAGTTAATGCTCCTGTGCAATTGGAAAGTTAAGATTCTACGCAACAAATAAAATGAAAAATTACATAATTCATGATATTACTATGACTGATGACATCACACTAGATTCCCTATGATGTCACAAAGGTATTACTATTAATATTAAAATAAATAATATTAACATAAAAAACTAAATATTTATTTGCATATCTAAAAATCTTTCTTTTAATACGTACTTAAAAGCTTTGCTTTTACTCACTGCAACTTTCCAAACAGTCCCAGCAAAGATATGCCCCCAGCAGCTCATTCACGCAGTTTTTCTGTTGGTACTGAGTGTACTAGCCAATGACAGGCTGTCTCTCAGGAGCATTTCAAAACATAGATGGCTAGTACATCTAGTACCACAGAGACACTGCATGCACAAGCTGCTGGAGCAGACCTTTGCAGGGACTATTTAGAAGGTTTCAGTGAGTAAAAACAGGAGCTTTTAAGCATTTGTAAATAAAATGATGTTTAGATATGTAAATAAATACTAAGGTAATACAGTATATTTTAATATTAAAAACAGGGAACCTTCCATATCCATTTAATGCCTTTGTACACTTAAATTTTAAATTCCTAACTTTGGAGGTTTAAAAATGTCCAAATGAAGCTGATTATCAAAATAATATATAACAATGTCACCCAATGTCATACCTTTGTAGGGGGAGGGCAGTTAAAGTTGCGTACAAACTTAATTTCCCTCCTTTCCTGCATTTTTCCAGCCTTAAGTTGACCCAGCCGGAGCTGCAATGTTAACTATAGTTTAATACATTTTTTTGCCAATACATTTCTAGTGTTTTATTCAAATTCATTTTAATGAAAATATTTTAGTTGATTAACATTATCTTTATTTGTAATATAAAAAACAACCCAACTATTTTTATCAATGTATTATTATATTATTTGTAGAAAGAAAATATGAAAAACTTTTTCCTAAGCAACTGACACATCCACATACATGTTTACACATAGAAGCAAACAGTCATATAAGGTCCTTAAGAAAAATAGAAATCACCATGAATAAAATAGCACTGTATTTGCTCTTTTATATGAAAATCAAAAGCTATTTATAGTAAGTATGGCTGGCTATTCCCTTCTGGATTGCTAACTTGTCCTGATGAAGCGGCTTAACTACTTCAATAAAACTGTGAGCTTTAACATGTCGGGTCACCCAAGATAGGTAGGTGATAGCAGAAAGGTCAGACAAATCACAGTCCACTGGAGGAGGAACTAGCAACCCACTCCAGTATCTTTTCCAAGAAAACCTTATGGACAGGCACAACCAGATGCTTCATGATATGACACTGGAAGATGAGCTCCTAAGGTGCCTACCCCATTAATGGGGAAGAACAGAGGGAGAGTATGACTGGCACCAGATCTAATTAAGTGGTTGCCAAAAGTAGAGATGACAGCCAGCTGCAGCTGCATCTGAAGGGGAAAGGAAAGTCTGATGCTGCAAAGAACAATTCAGCTTTGGAACCTGGGATGTTAAAATTATGAACCAAGGCAAATGTAATGGTTAAACATTGATATTCTAGGAATTAGTGAACTAAAATGGACTGGAATGGGATATTTCACATCAGACAACCACCAAATCTTCTGTGGTCAAGAATCCTGCAGAAGAAACAGAGTAGCCTTCATAATTCCAAAGCAGTACTTGGTTGCAATCCAATAAATGGCAGAATAGTTTCAGTTCAAATTCAAGGCAAGACATTTAACATCGCAATGATCCAAGCCTATGCTCCAACCACAGATGCTGAAGATGCGGAATTGTCCAATTATATGAAGACATTCAACACCTCATAGATATCACACCAAGAAAATATGTTACTCTTATCATAACAGACTGTAATAAGAAAGTAGGGAACCAACAAAATAACGGGCAAGATTGGCCTTGAAGTACAAAATGAAGCAGGTAAGGGATTAGTAGAATTCTGTCAAGATAATTCTTTAGTCATAGCAAATACCTGCTTCCAACAGCCTCAGAGACATCACCAGATGGACGATATAGAAATCAGACTGGCCATATTCTTTGTTATCAAAGTCAGCAAAAACAACAAAAGAGTCAAAAACAACAAAAACAGTCCACTTGATAAAAACAACAAAAACAGTCAGCAAAAACAACAAAAGAGGGAATATCATAAATCCAACAGATACAAAGATTTAATGGCCTAGACATGGTAAATAGAATGCCAAATAGAATGTAAATAGAACTTTGGACCAAAGTTTGCAACATTATCCAGGAAATAGCAACAAAGAATATCCCAAAAAGAAAGAAAACTAAGAACCCAGGAAAGAAAGAGCGTGATAGGTGATAGGTAGTGGAGGTAGGAAAAGATTTAACCAAGTGAATGTAGAATTCCAGAGGATAGCAAGAAGAGACAAGGAGACATTCTATAATGAGTGATGTAAAATGATAAAAGACAAACGAATGGGAAGGTCAAGAACCTTTCAAGCCAAAGTGGGTGTTATCAAAGACAAAACTGGTAGGGACTTAAGAGAAGCATATCAGATAAAAACGAGGTGGCAGGAATACTTAGAAGATCTATACAGGAATTATCTTAACAGCATTGATTACCTCAGTAGTTTGTCTAGTGAGCTGGAGCCAGGCATCTTGGAGAGTGAAGTGAGATGGGCCCTAGGATGTCTTGCTGATAATAAGGCTGCAGAAATGTATGGGTTTCATTTCCTAGGATACAAGATGTCTTCAGATGGTGAATGCAGCCATAAAATTAAAAGACATTTGCTTCTGGGGAGGAAGGCTATGGCAAGTTTGGAAATGCTAGTCCATTATCAACAAAGGTCCACATAGTTTGAACTATGGTATTCCCAGTAGTAACTGTGTGAGTAGAATTGATGGCAATGGCTTGTTGTGTTGGAGAAAACTGATTAGAGTCCCTTGGATTGCAAGGAGATCCAATAAATCAGTACTTCAGGAAATCAAGCCAAACTGTTCACTAGAAACTATGATCAGGAGTCTGAAGCTCAAATATTTTGACCATATCATGAGAATATACAATTCCCAATAGCTGACACGTTACTCCAAAAAATTAGACTTATTTTATTTTTGCTGAAATATTTTTTTAAGTAATTAAAGAAAACAATATCAGTAGAGACGTTATTGTAATTGATTGTATTCTGTTATTTGTATGTTAATTCTTACTTTAGAGAGCTGCTTCTCAGAAACTGTGATGTTGTCCTATGCTCCATCATTTTTACATTATTTTAGGGTGGAAGCCACAATGCCTGACAAGATTGTGCATTGTAGTTCACATGATACTTTGAAACCCCCACCCACTTGTGTATTATCACTAAAAGATTATTAGTTATAGTGCTCTTAGCTGCTATGTGTCAAGATGTAGGTGTAAAAAGAATAACGTGCTAAAGTGGGAGATCCAGTGAGCATGCACTAGTACTGCTCATTACCATATAGCAACATATACTTAATGGCCCGTAGGCCACCCCAGGCTTGCCTGTGGTTGGAGGGACCACTTGAACTGGCGGGACCGGGTATGTGGGGGTGTGCGGGAGGTGGCTAGCTGGGTGAGGTGGAGCTGTTGGTGCTATTTTCCGCCATTATGCCCCTAGCTAGCCATGTGAACAGATGCACTCATTGCAGCAAGCGGCGCAGCACTTAGGGTGCAATCATGTACAATAAATTATAATACACACACACAGCACAGGGGGAGACACAGAAAGGCTGGGAGTGAGGTTGCAAGTGATTTGCACCCATTTGTGGAGTTTTTCAACACTCGAAAATCTCTTAAGCGAGGAAAAAAATGGCGGATGAAAAACGTAAAATTTCTGAAACAGCTTAAAAACGAGGCTCAGCAATGCCAGGTTCGAAAAGCTTACAAAATACACAACGATGAAGTCAGTGACACTTACACGAACAATGCCAGGCACGCGGGACTTTAAAAATAAAACCAAGGGCAGTCAAAGCGCGCCACGCAAACATTCACCACACACACAGGGAGAAAAACACAGGGAGGGGACAGGGGGAGATGCTGCAAAGAGACACATGTCATTCACAAGCACAAAACTTGCAGGTTAACGAACCCTGCAATGAGCGGCCCGTACAGTAGGTGGGAAGAAAGGCTCGCAATGAGCGCCAAAGGCTCTCATTGCGGGGGTCGCGATGAGCACCGTGAGCGGGAGTGGCTTGCAATGAGTGCCGAAGGTGATCATTGCAAAGCAGAAAAGTTGAAGTACATGGAGGGAGAGGCTTGCAATGAGTGCCAAAGGTGCTCAGAGGAGCAAAAGCCTCACATTGTGTGGCAAACAGCATTGCCAGCCTCATTTCTGATGGGCAATTTCCTAGTCAATATATAGCTTTCTGTGTTGTGTGTATGGTGCTTGTGTGTTCTATTTTTAAAATTCAAATATAAGCCATTTTTTATTATTACATTAATAAAGTACAAATTAAATAAAGTATTATAGTAAATATATTATTATTCTTTCTAATAGATGTATTGCATTTTTACAGCAATATGATTTAAAATATATTTCTGAAAGTATTTTTTCACTCTAACGCAATATTCATTTAATAATTACTTCAATTTAATTTATAATTTATATAGTTTCAAGTGGGTTACACAGTTTTATATGCACCACAATATAAACAGGAACAGAGGCACCCCCCCTATGAAGATGAGATATGGATGGAGACTAGCACAGCATCACGGTTTCAGAGAAAAAGACTTCACAAGTGATACAACTTAAATATTATAGTATACAATCATTTTTGTGCTTTTTAGCAATGTGCTATGGCTTATAAATACAATCACAAACAGTTAAAACACTACAGTCATCCTTTAAATGCAGCAGGTAATCTGAGTAAACATTTTTTTTTCTTACAAAAAAAGGAGACTGATGAAAAATAACAGGTGGGTAGAGCATTTCACATTTAGTCTGAATGGTATCTTCCTTGTCCTGATCTAATGTTTGCACATCAGTGTAGGCTGATAGTTGACCAACTACAGCCAAACATGTTTGGCACCTGTGAAGTATAGTTTTGTTTACTATCCATATGAATGATAGTTTAGGTACAATTTGTGTTTAGTGTCTCATGCCACCCACATGTGATTAAGGCTTAAATTTCTTAATAAATCTATTTTCCTTTTTAAAATATTCTGTCTTTACTTTCTTTGGCCAATTAATGAGGTAAAGAGTATAGAAATAAATTGAATAGAGAGAGTTATGCCATTTGGATTGGATGAATTAAAAAGAAAAAAAAAATGAGAATCAGGAATGGGATATTGGGTGACTGAAGGTAAGATGATGTGAAGAGTAGAGTAGTAAGATCAAAATGGCAAAGAGAGAAGAGGCAGATTAATAGGAGGGAGGGTGACAGCGGTATTTGTATTATTAATGGCAGAGTTAGTCATAGAGAAAATTGCATCTACATGGTTGAGTCACATTATTATGACATCATGTTCATGTATATGTTCACCTAAATTCAAGGATTCTGCATTTTGAAATATTGCATGATTGTATTTCCCCCAATTGCCACGATACACTTGAGTATTGAAATGTTTGTGAAATTATATTTGAAAGCCAGGTTTTATGTAAGTATTAATTTCTAGGCTCACAGTATTCTAATTTTCTTATGCATCTTTCTACAATCTTTGACACCCAATTCTACTTAGGGAGATCAAATAAAGAAGAGGTTCGGGAATACATCTATACATGAAGGATAGAAGGATATTGGCAGCATCGATAACATCAAGAGTTTGTCCAAATAGCTGGACCCAGACAACTTGGAGAGTGAAGTGAGATAGGCACTAGGAAGGCTTGCCAATAACAATATTGCAGGAGTTGATGGAATCCCAGCTGAACTGTTCAAAATCCTATAAGATGATGCTGTAAAAGTGTTGCTTGCATTATGCCAATACATTTGGAAAACTAAACATTGGCCAGCAGACTGAAAAAGATGAACCTGTATCCCTGTTCCAAAATTGGCAGTTCCAAAGAGTGCTCCAGTTATCACATGCCATGCAAGTAATATTTAAGATCCCATAAGCTCTGCTTCAACAATATATGCCAAGAGAATTACCAGATGTACAAGCTGGGTTTCCCAGAGGCTGAGGCACAAGAAATCAAATTGGCTATGTTGCTTGGTTAATACAGAAAGTAAGAGAGTTCCAGAAAAACATTTATTTCTGCTTCATAGACTATTCTGAAGTGTTTGACTAAATGGATCACAACAAAATGTGGCAAGTTCTTAAAGCGAATGAGATACCAGACCATCTAATCTGCCCTCTGAGGAATCTATGTGTGGTCTAAGAAGGCATGGTCAGAACCGAACATGGAACAGCTGAATGGTTCAATATTGGGAAAGGAGTTTGACACTGACTTCATATATATATACACATGTAATACTTGCATTTGTACCCCTATTGTAACAGAATCTGCTAGCCCTCTGCAATTAAAATATAAGAAGAAAAATCTGAAAATTGTGCTAGTTTTACAAAATAGCTCTAAAAGCCAGCTGGCATTTCTGACTGGTGAAGTTAACCATTGAGTTTTAATGTTAGTTGCATTATTTAAAAGTATAATGAGTAAAACAGATAGAGTTCTATGAAATTGTTTACTTTAAAAAATTCTATATGTTATAATATTATTGTAATCTTTTGTGTTGGATTGTATTTGTAATGTTGTGTAAGTTCAGAGTTTTAATATCAATGAATTCTAGAGTTTTGATAAATAAAGGTGTATTTTCTATGGCAATTGAAGCTTGTGTGATGCAAGGTACTTCTTACATATTCTTATTACTATACAATAATGCAGAAGCTTAATTGACTACAAAGGGAGTATAGGTCAGGTGTTACATAGCATCTAGTCCAATTACTTGTTCAGTATCACAAAATAAATTTTAATGTAAGGTCAATGACCTTTGATTTGGTATTTTATTTGACTCATTAATAAATGAGGAAAATAAATCTTTCAAAGTACAAGTTAAAATGAGAAAAAGAAAAACGTATTTATCTATAGGATGATTTTGTAATTAAACTTTAATACTTGGTGTCAATTATATTGTACTAGTCTTGGTAAAGTTGATAACATGAACAAAAATTCATATGCTGCATGAATACAGAGATTGCAATATAGTAGATCGAGAATCATCTTCAGCCACCTAATTTTCTTGTATTTCCTCTTGAGAAAACTGCTACACCTTGAACGGATACATTTGCTCTAGTCTTGGTTAGACTAATAGAAATCAAAACTTCAATCAGGAACGTATTAGTTACGTTGCACACACTATATGAGATGCTATTGTTGGAGGCAAGCAAGTACAATTGTTCCTTGGAATGGACACAGGTTTTTTTTTCTCTCAATGCCTGTTCAATATAAGGTTAGTGTAGGGTCATGTTTCAAGGCCATCTCCAAACTAATGCTATCAGGAAGGTTATGTGTAAATGGAATTTCTTTCAACTAAACAATTTTTGTTTTACACTTCATTTTTTGTGGCTTATCATAAGAGTTCTAAGATAAGCATATGCAATCTAAAAAGAAAAAAAAATTGTAAAACCAAAGCAATGCAAATATTTTCATAGGAAATGATTGAATTGCAGTATATCCCATCTATAATAAGGAACTCTCCTCCTTTGCATCCTTACAGGAAAATATGCAATTTCCTAGTTGCAAATTCTACCAATACACACAGACAGACCTTTTGACTCTTGTGTGGACAAATAATGATTTACTGTTAATAAAATATCACAAAGCAAACAATAATGGGACCTTTGACTGAAGTACTGATTATTATTACAAAAATGATTTTACCAGCCAATATCTTGATTTTACTTTCAAATTTTACTGAAAAGAGAAACAAAACACATATTTGTTCAAGAATACATTGTTCTGTGGTAAATTGCTTTCTTGATTTTTTCAACAATAATAATCCTCCACAGATCTTGTTGTACCTCCGTTTTCAGAACACACAATTTTTTTGTTCAAGTGTGTCATGTAATAAGTTTTATTGCTAAAGGGACCAATAAAACATATTCTTTTGGATGAAATATGGGTCAGTGTGATAACGGGGACTACTTGTTCCCTGAACTACTGTACATGCCAGGAAAGAAATCGTTCCGTGATATTTTTCTACCAGATCTGTTCACAAACTAAAAAGCTATTTATATAACGAAGAAAAATCTTGTTTGTCTACATTTAGATTATTTACTATGTGTATAGAGTGTGATTATCAGAATACAAGTAGATGCCAATACATTTTAGAGCCATAGTTTTGATATTAGACCTCAGTTTTTGAGTGTCTTGAAATACATTAGAACTTAACATGTATTTAATCAAAGGATTGCTTATAAGGCTAAACTGGTGTTATGTTCTCTGCAAAAATATAATCAGATTTTTAATGGAAGGCTTTAATGCAATGAAGTATGAACAATGAGTTGATCATAAGGCTTAGATCTTTTAAAACAATGGCAATGCATTAATCCTAGAAAGGCTGGACTGTGTCATATAAGCAAAATAGTTGTCTATTACTCAATTTTACTGCTACCTGTCTTCCAACTATTTTTAGTAACATTGCGGTATATCTTGGGGTAATGGTCAGGTTAGTGTGCCTAGTATCATCATAGCATAGGCAGGCTTACATAAATTATTTGTCTCTTTAGCCGGAACTGTAAAAATCTCACTGGAGGATATGAGGGTGTTTATACTTGAAATCCCCTTTTGGATCTCCACCTGACCATGGTGAAGGGGTGTGTGTACTTCAAAGAAGCTGTGAGCTATAACATGTAGACTAGCCAAGATGAGCAGGACATAGCAGAGAGATTAGACAAATTGTGGTCCACTGTCAAGGGAACTGGCAACCCACTAAGATATTTTTGCCAAGATAACCTTATGGAGAAATAACAATATGGCCCCAGATGATGAGCCCCTCAGGTCAGATCCATTTAACATCACAGTGATCCAAAAAGTTGTCCAATTCTATTCAACAACACATAGATCGAACACCAAGCAAAGATGTTACTCGTATCATGGAAGATTGGAATGCTAAAGTAAGGAACTAAAAGATACCTGGAATAATGGGCCTATTTGGCCCTGGTGTACAAAATGAAGCAGGCAAGAGAATAGCAGAATTCTGTCAAGACATTTCTCTGGTCATAGTAAATACCCTCTTCCAACAACTCTACTCATGTATATCATCCAATGCACAACACACAAAAACAGATTGACTATATACTTTGAAGTCAAACTATGCAGTCATCAAAACAAGACTTTTATCTGACTGCTGCTTAGATCATGAACTTCTTATTGCAAAGTTCAGAATTAAACTGAAGAAACTAAGAAAACTCATCAGACCAAGCAGATATGAAATACAGTACATCCGCAGTGAAGATCCAGTGGAGGTAAAGAATAGATTTAAGGGGTTAGATATGATAGATAGAATGCAGAACTGTGGAAGAACTGTGGACAGAAGTTTGTTACATTATCCAGAAAACAGCAACAAAGAATATCCCTAAGAGAAAGACTAAGAAAAACTAAGATGGCAAACTGGATATTTCCTGAGACTTTGTAGCCCAGGAAAGTAGAAAAGTGAAAGGTAGTGCAACAAAGAAAGATTTGTCCCACTGGCTGTGAAATTCCAGAGGATAGCAAGAAGAAACAGAGAGACATTCTATGATGAGCAATGTAAACTCAAGAAATCTCTTCAAGAAAATTGGGGGTTCTCAAAAGAACTTTTCGGTCCAAAGTGGGTGTGATAAAAGACAAAACTGGTAGGCACTTAACAGAAGCAGATCAGATAAAGAAAAGGTGGCAGGAATACACTGAAGATAAATGCATGAAGGATTTTAACAGCATTGATAACCTCAGTATTTTGTCCAATGATCTGGAGCCAGGCATCTTGGAGAGAGAAGTGATAACAAGGCTGCAGGAGTTTATGGAATCCCAGCTGAACTATTCAGAATCCTACAAGATAATGCTATAAAAATGTTGCTTGCCTTATGTTAACAAATTTGGAAAACTTGATAGTAGCCAAAAGATTGGAAAAGGTTATTTATTCTATATACCAATCCAAAAAAGGCAGTGCCAGAAAGTGCTCAAATGATCAAACAATTGCACTTCCAGCAATCAATGCTTAATGCAAGCTCCACTCCAACAATGTATGACCAGGAGATCAAATTGCCTTTGTTTACTTCATAATAGAGAAAGCAAGAGTTCTGGAAACCTTTACTTCTGTTTTATAGACTATTCTAACTGTATGGATTACAATAATGTGGCAAGTGATCTTGATACCAGACCATATCAACTGCCTCTTGAGGAATCTGTATAGGGACCAAGAAGCCATGGACAGAGCCAAACATGGAACAACTGAATGGTTCAAGATCAGGAAAGGAGTGTGACAAGGTTGTAAATTGTCACATTGTATATTATACTCAATACTCAATTTATATGAAGAATACATCATGTGTAAAGATAGGCTTGACAAATCAAAAGCAGGAATCATAATTGCTGGGAGAAATATCAGCAACTTCAGATACCCGAATGAAAGTGAGGACAAACTAAAGCATCTATTGATGAGGCTGAAAGAAAAGAGTACAATGGCAAGCTGCAACCTGAGTTCCTGGCAAATAGATGGAGAAGAAGTGGAGGCAGTAACATATTTTATTTTCCTGGGCTCCAAGATCTCTGCAGATTGTGACTGCAGCTATGGAATAAAAAGACACTTGCTTCTGGGGAGAAAAGCTATGTCAAGTCTGGACAAACTATTAAAAAGCAAAGATATTACACTGACAACAAAGGTCTTCCCAGTAATAACATACAGGTTTTGGAGCTGGTGGAAAAAAAAATATATAAATCAATACAACAGGAGAACAAGCCAAACTGTTCACTAGAAGATTTGATCATGAGTCCGAAACTCAAATATTTTGACCATATCATGAGAAGACAAGATTACCTGGAGAAGTCTCTGATGCTGGGAAAGACTGAAGGCACCAAAAGAAGGGGAAGGCAGAGACAGAAATAAATAGATGAGGTCATTGAACCAATGAACAGGGACAGTGGCTGACATATGTGCCTGACTTGCTGAAATCCATCGGAAAGTAAGAATCAACTGAATTTAAATACTTGAAATAATAACATTTAGACAGCTAGAAAAGAAAGTGTCGAGTTTTGTTCTTGTAGAGTTGGGGAGTAGTAATTATTCTGTTCAATAAATGTTTGTCTATGCTGTGGCCAATGGGTCTCTTTGACAATTAAGATTACTCACACCATAACTTTGCCAAGAGTAAGGAAAAAAAGCATGTTAGATTGTAAGATTCTAGGAACAATTCACTAATTACAAGGATCAGAGAGGAAAATGTTGAACTAATTGGACTAATAAAGTCTATTTTCAACATCAATTACTGTGTTACTATGAAGGGCAGTGAGTTATATCTCAACTAATGACTATTAGTATTATTTGTAACCTAACTCAAAAGAACTGCGTTCCGGCACCAGGTCCTTTGTTTATGGGCCCTTTGAAAGGCACTAGAACTGCTATTACATTTTAACTGGGCACAATTGATGTTTTAGGTAGATCCGGAGGCTCGTAAATGCTTTTTGCGGGCTCCCACCGGCTTCCGAATTACGGTCTTGAGAAAATGGCGATGGTTAAACTCATAACTTACAGCCTCAAGAAGCCTTTGATCTTTCACTTTCACAAGGCTAAAATCGCAAATCGCTATTCAATTGCTCAATTTTCCCAAGCCCGCAAACTGCAAATGAAGGAGAAAATCCTGCGAGTGCTAGAGAGGACTTGCAAGGGAGTTAAACACCTATTCATAGCACTGTAAATGCAAATAAAAAATCAATATTACACTGCAAATAACGGGAAAAATGATGATAGACATTCGAATTAATAGCACAACAGTCTCAAGCTCGCAAATAGGCAGGAAATAAAAAAAAAAAAGGAATGTGTCATTACGGGGTTAAATCAATTTTGGGTATCAATGATTTAATACATTTCAGGCCACCCATATGGACTAGAACAGTATTGGTATTAATTTTCATAATTCTTTATTTTTTGGATTTGCGAGTCTGATCGCATATATGACCCCATCCGAACCTAAAAGATTGTCATGTAACCTCCATGTTTTACTCCCTTGGCTGATTTGAAATGGGCGGTTACGGGCTTGCTCAATTGATCAGGTTTCTGCCCTGAAGTGCTCCGAACCAGTGCATGGTTTACGGTAACTTGCTGCCTTGAGCAATTGAATAGCTTTGCAATCGGGGACCAACAGCAGCCCACAACTCACTCGCAGACATTCAGCTGTCTGCGATCGAGTGGTGGGCTTGGAATTGAATCTGTGCCAGAGTGTTTATATCAAGACTAGTGACTTGCCCGTCAAAAATGATGGCAATAAAATAGTAAGCCAAGCAGTGCAGTTTGCCACACAATGTGAGTCTTTTGGCCCTCTGAGCATCTTCAGCGCTCATCATGAGCCCCGCACTGAGTGCCTTTGGTGCTCATTGTGAGCCTCTCCCCTAAGCCAAGCAGTGCAGTTTGCCACACAATGTGAGTCTTTTGGCCCTCTGAGCATCTTCAGCGCTCATCATGAGCCCCGCGGTGAGTGCCTTTGGTGCTCATTGTGAGCCTTTCCTTCTGCCTACTGTACTGGCCGCTCATTGCAGGGTTCATTACCCTGCAAGTTTTGTGCTTGGGAATTCCATGTGTCTCTTTCCCCCCTGTCCCTTCCCTGTGTTACATAATTACATAGTAATTAAGGTTGAAAAAAGACTTTCAGTCCATCAAGTTCAACCTGTTAAGATCTCCTCTGATCTGCAATATGCGGATAAGTTATTAATTAATTTGTTGATTAAATAATTATTAATAGTATAGTATTGGAGGATGAATAAAGAGTTAGTCCATCAAATTCAAGCTTTTTAGATCTCTATTGATCTTTTTAATGTGGACTATTTATTATTAATTGTTAATTGATCCAGAGGAAGGCAAACAGAAAAAAAAAACATTGAAACTTTGCCAATTGTCTCATAAGGGGAAAAAAAGCAAAATTCCTTCCTGACCCCAGACACATACTCTGAGAAGGACCAGAAAATGGAGCAGATGGAAGCAGAGGACTACAGACTACTCCTGCTAAATCAATGGATGGCATTCATGCAATTATGGCATGGCCATGAGCTGGCAAGCTGGTTGGAGGAACTGGTAGAGAAAGAGATGGACTTGGAGGAACAGTACCTTGCCAGGATAGAGTCCTTGGGTGGCCGGAGAGAGGATCTCTATTTTCGTTTGGATCTAGAATATGGGGTCGGTGAGATTCTGAATGGTGATCCGGAATGTGGCATGGGAACTGCAAGGAGGCATAATAACTTGTTTGTTGAACGCTGCCGGGGTCTGGGACTGGAAGCATGGTTCCCGGAGGCTCCTTTGCTGGAACCCCTGATTCAGCAAGAGCTGCAACTGGAGGCTGAGTATGTGGAATTGTGGGATGCGATACCCAAGAAGTATTCTTACAACTCAGACGGTATGTACCAGAGTGAGTATGCTCACTGGAACTGGGGAGAGGCATTTCTAGACTGTAAACAAAGTGAGGAGTGGGAAGGGGTAAACACTGTTCCTTTGCCAACTCCTGGGGATGGAGAATGTTTGCCCCTAGAACATGCAGTAACTGTGTCAGGGCCTAGTCACCAGCCCAAAGAGCCAGAGACCCAGTGGAATGTTCCCTGGGTGGGGTCAGATAATCCATGTCTGCCCCCTGATACCACAAGAGATTTAATCCCAGAGGAAGTGGGAACTGTTCACAAGCTAGGGCCAGATAAGTTAAGTCTGCCCTCAGAAGTTCTAGGCAAAGTGTGTTGGCCAGAACTGTTAATGGAGCCAGAGGCTCTGGATTATTATGTGATGGACGGTGGGAAGGGAGCCTTAGAGGACAGGCTGGAAGGGAATGATGAGATTCCCCAGCCTGCATCAGATAACCACTGTCTGTACCCTGACAGTCCAGGGGAGTTGTCCCCAGAGGTGCTAGTGAAGCACAGAGCCCAGGAGGGTTGTTTAAGAGACTGTGGGGAGGGAAAAGAATTGGTTTCTGGCTACAGGGAACCTGACCTCCCACAGCAAGAGAGTGCCAGGGGCACAAAGAGCCAGGCCAGGGCAGCAAGCATGCCAGCAAGCATGCCAGCTTTGGCAAAAGCATTATGGGTGCAGAGTGGCACCATGACAGAGGGTGTACCAAGTGGGGAGATACCCTGGATAACCATTGTCCAGGGGCCCACTGGAACAGACACCACTCCAAAGACCCAGTTCAACAGAAAGGACTGGGATAAAGTTGCTCAACCCCGGGCAATGGAGGAGTGTAAGCACAGCTTGGGTGGGAGCAGCGTAGCTCCCCAAGCAGCAACGGAAACAGCTGGACCAGAGGAAGGAAGCCAAGAGGAGCTGTCCCTTTGCGATCCCATAGGCCCAGAGACTGTATTAGAGATCCCAGCCCATCGGTGGGGACTGGCTGGGGGGAACAGAGTTGCTATGGGACAGAAACTGTGGCCCACCTGTTGTACTCTGGGATACCAGATTATTGGGGAGGTACCCTGGACTATTTGGGTGGGTGTGAATGGGAAGAGCAATTTGCTCTATACAGTGGGAGCAAGGCCAAGGGCTGGGGGAGGTTTTTACTCTGCACCTTGGGACAGACAAGAACTGGCATAGCATACAGAGGGCCAAACCAGCACATTCATGACTGATCAGCGTAGCTGGAAAAATCAGGGATGTTTCCTGCCACGCTTGGGGAGGTGTTGTCATGAATCACCCAGGGGCCATATTGGATTTGGCGTGAACTATGCTGGGGCCATCTTGAGACTGGCAGCAGTGGCCTATATTGGGACTGGACTGTTATATACCAATCGCCACCATCTGTATATTGTGTTATGGGGGATAATATGTTAGTGTTATATTGTATATTGTATTGGGGAGTGATAGTTATGTTTTAATTAGTCAACCCTCCCCCATTGTATAAACTCTCAGTCAGGAGTTGGCCATATGGTCTTTAGAGTAAACACTTGAAGTGATAGCAAGGCCAGAACAAAGAGATTTGCCAGACTGCCAGGCACCGTAGGACAATGGGATAGTACAGGGGCTTCCAGCCTCAATACTAGGGCCATAGGCCAGGGCAGAGATGTTACTCTCTCCACAGACAGGGAGAGAATGAGCTTGTAGCCACACCTAGTGGGAAGGCACTGGGGGAGGAGACTAATAAGTTCCCACAAATTACTTCTGTGAGAATGGCCAGAGGGGAATGAGGGTTTGACTAAGAGTAGCCACTCCCTGTACTGGTTTTGTGAGTTGTTTAAATACTTGTGGAAAAATAAAGAAGTTGTTCATAATTTTCATCAAGACGTGGTGTGTAGATGTATTATTTACCCGGGGACATATGCTTGCAGTAAGATTCATCAGACTTACTGTCAATATTGCTCAGTCTAACCCAAGGGCTGAGACATGCTGTTCCTGTATTCAAAGCTACTCCAAGGTCCAGAGTAACCCAAATCAAGTCAGCAGACCCCAGCCAGAGAGTGGGTCGTGATACTGGCGATCAAATTTCTCCCTAGATCAATATTCCTTCGCTAGTTATCTAGGATAGCTTTGAATGCCCTTTTTATTCAAAAATATATCTAACCCCTTTTTGAAGTTGTCTATCGAATTCGCTTTTACCACCTCCTTTGGTAGAGAATTCCACAGTTTAACCACCCTAACTGTGAAGAACCCTTTTCTTTATTTAAAGTGAAATCATTTTTCCTCTAACCTCAAAGGGTGTCCTCTTGTCAGTTGAAAATCTCTTGCTACAAAAAGTTCACTTGACAAAGACCTATATTGATCCTGGATGTATTTAAATAAGGTAATCATAGCCCCTCATAGACGCCTTTTTTCTAGCGAAAATAAGTTTAATTTGGTTAGTCTTTCTTCATAACGTAGCCCCTCCATTCCCCTTATTAGTTTTGTAGCCCTTCTCTGTACTTTTTCCAGCTCTAAAATTTCTTTTTTATGAAGTGGTGCCCAAAATTGTACTCCATATTCCAAATGAGGGCATACTAGGGCTTTGTATTGTGGCAGAATTATATTTGCTTCCCTTGCTTCTATACCATTCCTAATACATGCTAATATTTTACTTGCCTTTGCTGCTGCTGCTTGGCTTTGAGCGCTGTTACCTAGGTGGTTGTCTACTAGTACTCCCAAATCCCTTTCAATATCTGATACCCCTAGATTTGCTCCATTACGATTACAGATTTAATGGCTATTGTTCCTTCCCAAATGCATAACCTTGCATTTATTTGTATTAAATCTCATCTGCCATTTAGCCGCCCATTTCTCTAATTTATGCAAATCCCTTTGTAGGGAAAGTACAACATTATCTGATTTTATTACCTTGCACAACTTAGTGTCATCAGCAAAAATGGAGACACTACTTTCGAGTCCTAGTTCTATGTCATTAATAAATATGTTAAAAAGGAGAGGACTTAATACTGAACCTCGAGGAACCCCACTTATCACATTAGACCAATCGGAGTATGTTCCATTCACAACAACCCTTTGCTTCCTGTCTTTCAGCTAGCTCTCGATCCATGAGCAGATATCTACTGCAATTCCTGTATCTTTGTATAGTTTGCTCACTAGTCTTCCATGTGGCACTGTATCAAATGCCTTTGAAAAATCTAAAAAGACTACATCCACTGAGTTGCCCTGATCCAAGTTCCTACTAACCTCCTCATAAAAACTAATTAGTTTGGTCTGACACGACCTATCCTTCATAAATCCGTGTTGACTGCTACCTATGATCTTGTTCAAATAGACATATTCTTGTATTCTGTCCCTTATTAACCCTTCTAAAAGCTTCCCAACTACAGATGTGAGGCTCACTGGTCTATAATTCCCCAGATTTGCTCTAGATCCCTTCTTAAATATAGGTATCACCTCTGCTTCTCTCCAGTCATTCGGTAGAGACCCTGTAGTGAGTGAGTCTTGAAAAATTAGATATAATGGTTTGGCTATTCTAGAACCCAACTCCCTCAGTACCCTTGGATGTATTCCATCAGGACCTGGGGCTTTATTAACATTCATTTTCTCCAATCTCTTTTGGATTTCTTATTGCGTTCACCAATTATTTAGTGATGGTAGTGTAGCCCCATTATGTTGCGGTGTCCCAACCACTGGTACCTCCCTTGTGTATTCCGACGAAAAGAACCTATTTAGCTCATCTGCCTTTTCCTGGTCACTAATTATCAGATGGCCTGTGTCACATTGTAATGTTCCTATAGCTTCCTTCCTGGCCTTCTTCCCATTAATATATTAAAAAAAATATTTTAGGGTTAGTCTTACTTTCCATTGCAACTGACTTCTCATTTTCTATTTTAGCCAGTCTAATAGCCCTTTTGAAAGCCTTGTTGATTTCCTTATAGTCACTTAAAGCTGCCTCTGTTCCCTCCTTCTTGTATAATTTAAATGCATGTTTCTTTTTCCTCATCATGATCTTTAAGTCATTGTTAAGGCACATGGGATATGATTTACTCCTATTCATTTTATTTCCACATGGTACACTCCGATGAGTATGTTTTAGTAAGGATTTGAATGTTGTCCATTTATTTTCAGTATTTTTCCGTGTAAGTACTTTGTCCCAGTCTATATGTAGTATTGCTGCCCGTAGCCAAATTAAGGATAGCCCTTTTAAAATTTTGAGTTTTTGTTGGCCCCTTACAACTCTGTTTTTTGTTTTCAATCTCAAATGATACTGTGTTGTGATCACTGTTCCCCAAGGGTTCCCCTATTTTAACATTTGATATTATATCAATATTACTTGCGATGACTAAATCCAAGATGGCCCCATTTCTAGTAGGTTCTTGTATTACCTGGGCCAGATAATGATCCCCGAGTGTACTCAAGAACCTGCTCCCCTTAGCTGAGCTGCTGGTCTCATTTATGCAGTTTATTTCAGGGTAATTAAAGTCTCCCATTATTTGCCCATGCTTAGCTGCATTTCCAATCTGTAACGATAATTGTATTTCGTCACTTTCAGCTATATTTGGGGGTTTATAGCATACTCCCACCAATATGCGTTTAGAATTAGCTCCTCCACTATTTAGCTCAACCCACAAAGATTCAATGATACCGTTAGTGCCAGCATAAATATCTTCTCTGACAATAGGCTTAAATTCAGGCTAAACATACAGACAGATCCCTCCTCCTCTTTTACCATTTCCCCTATCTTTCCTAAATAGGTTATAACCATCCAGATTAACAGTCCAGTCATAAGATTCATCCCACCATGTTTCAGTAATGCCTATTAAGCCCCATTTTTCTTGTACTGCTAATATTTCGAGCTTGTCCATTTTCCCAGGCAAACTTCTTGCGTTAGCAAGCATACACTTTATGTTACTATGGCTCTGCCATTGTGAAGTGCTTGCCATTGTATTTGAGGCCCCTATTAATACCTCCCTACTGTCTATTGTAAACCTCCCCCTTCTCCTCCCCCATGGGTAACTAATTCATCCCTTTCCCTCTCTACCCTAATCACCCCAATACTTCTATATAGTCTCTCCCGTCCACCTACAAGTTTAAAAACTCCCCCAGCCGTTCTACCAACCTATCCCCTAGCACAAAAGCTCCCTCATCACTAAGGTGCAATCCATCCCTGCTATAGAGATTGTACCCATGTGAGAAGTCAGCCCAGTGCTCTAAAAACCCGAAACCCTCTGCACTGCACCCCTTTTTTAGCCACTCAATAACCTCCCTAAGCTCCTTCTGCCTCCCTGGGCTAGCACGTGGCACTGGTAGTATCTCAGAAAATACTACCTTGGAGGTCCTTGCTTTAAGCTTATTCCCTAGTTCTCTAAAATCATTCTTTAGGACGCTCCATCTTCCACTAACTTTGTCATTGGTACCAATGTATACCAGTTCATTACCGCCAGTTCATTACCAGCCCCTCCCAATAATTTATCCACAAGATCCACAACATGCCGAACCCGAGCACCAGGGAGACAGCAAACTGTTCAATTGCTGGGATCTGGGTGACAAATTACCCTGTCTACCTTCCTAATAATAGTATGTTTCTCCTCTGTGTGTCTGCTGAATGTTTTGCTGAGGTTTTTTTTCAAAGTCCTGCGTGCCTGGCGTTTTTCGTGCAAGTGTTAGTGTCTTTGCCATTGTGTATATTCTTAGTACCATGTATTTTTCAGAGTTCGGTATTTTTCCGAAGTCGGAATGTGCATAGCCTCTTTTCATTCCATTTTTGAGATATTTTTGCGTTTTTCGTCCAACATTTTTTTCTCAGTTAGGCGATTTTCGATTGATGAAACATGGGAAATTCGGCCTAAATTTGCTTGCAACCTCACTCCCAAGCGTCGTGTCTCTCCCCCTGTGCTGTGTGTAAGTGTGGTTTAATAAATTTTTTATGTTTTTTGTTATTTGTGTTTTGAATTTTTAGCGGATTAGCGGTTACATTCGTATTTTTCGCGCGTTGCTTAGGTGCTTGCAGCCTAGGTCAGTCCTGCGTTCCTCAACTGCTTGCAGCCTAAGTCCCGTGTGCTTTGTGAGGCTCGCAAGAGCGCCTTTGGCTCTCATTTCAGCCTAAGTCCTGTGTGTTTCCATGCCTCAACTGCTCGCTTCGCGAGGCTCGCGGGGCAATGAGCACCAAGCTTGGAAGGCTAGCAAGCGTGACGACAAATCAAAGTTTGACATACATAATATGTGATGAGTACAAATGTAACTATAGAATAATGGAGACATACTGAAGATGTGTGTATCCACTGCAGAAGTATAGGTTCAAATGAGTATATTTAAGTTAACATCATCTCTGATAAAGTTTGTAGAATGTTAGATGTCCCAAGGTTCACTGCTTTTATGTGGGAGTAATGCAGAGCATTAACTTAAGTTTGGAAGTATGTGCCATAACAGTCCGCTTGATAAAGCCCACATTGTGTATATACTTAGCTACTGTATGTGGATTGGCTAGATATCTGTATACAGTATCTGTTATGTTGTCCTTTGTTAGAGCAAAAGGGTGTTGTAGCTCTCTGGTCTCACCTAGGACTCTTACCAGAAAAGTGGTCAGATCTATAACAGTGTCAGTGTGTAAGTTGTAGGAGGAGTTGGGCTTTGTTGAAGTCCGGTTAAGTCTGTTAGAAACAGTAAAAACAATAATGTTGTAAAAAGTCTTTGTGTAGAGTGAGGCCTAAGATGTTTCCATAACTAAGGAGACTGCATTTTGTACAAGAACATTTTAGTCACTTCCCATTACCTTAGTGATAGAGTAGTCTGAAAAGTATACCACCACTATTATATATCACCAAAATCAATTAACTATTTACACATGTATTTGATGGTATACAAGAACCAAAAAGGCCCAACTGATCTACCTTTTCTCTCTACCTAAAGCTTATTTGGCTTAATTTGGCAAAACTCTCTGAAGCAGTAAGGTCTATTTAACCTGACCAGATATCTCAAGACCAAACTCGGTTTAAATTAATCTGATTCAACAAGTAATATGTATAGTAATTGTAAAGAATTGTATTCACTTTGTGCATTTTAAAACAAGGGTATGCATTCATACTGATTTATCTTTGAACTGAACATAAGGTTTATCTGAGGACTATTATGCATGGCTATAAGTGAACACTGTCAGTTTAAGGTTAAATTAAACTCCAAAAAACTGTTGGCAGAATTAAATGCTTTCTGCCCATTTTGTGTACAGCTTGAAGGATTTCTATAAATATGAAAGTAAACCTTTTTTCTACATTATCTTGTCTCCCAGAAGGATAGATACTCTGTTTTAGATTAGATTTATATCAGGCTTTGCCTTTCCTTTTTACTATGGTTTGAGACTTCTTTTTTTCTTATTGTTTAAAACGGTAACATGTTAGGTTAAAAAATATAATACACAAGTGCACATTGTTGTAACCAAATGTCATCAGAAGAGTGGCCTCGTTTATATGGATGTCATAAGTGCTCTTGCCGGCCCTATATCATCTTAAAGGTGAACTTTTAACCTCTCCAAGGGGCTGTGATTTCCGTACTGCTGTAATAACGGACATAAACTACAAGCAGAAGCATTTGCTAAATGTCGAATTATAGATCTTTGAGGGAAGAAGAGTTTTTTCCTGATTTGATTTGCAACATTTAAACCTATTTCATCAGTACAGTTTCAGTGAATTGTCTGTAATCCATTTTGTATCCTTAATTTGATAAATTTGATTCATAAAGTTTAATTACAATCTGAAAAACTCAGATTTATAGGCAATGCTTTAAATATAAACAGAGATTGATAACGATAAGCCTGCAAGGAAGATTTTTCAGTCTTACATTTAACGATAGTGCCTTCATTTTATGTGACATTAAACAGAGAAAAAAGATGAATATCTCTCAAGTATTGGTAATTTTACTAATCTTCGTTAAAAAATTGGTATAATAAATCATGATAAGTCAACATAAATCTGCCAACATTTATAAGATATACACACATCTAGATACACACATCTACTATATATATATATATATATATATATATATATATATATATATATATATATATATGTGTGTGTTTGTCCAATAAAAAAAACTATCAATATATATTACTCTGATTATACATTATATATATATATATATATATATATATATATATATATATATATAATTATTATTTATTTATTTTTTATCAAGCCCTCTGAGCCACAAATTAGCATATTATGCCATACATTAGGATCTGGCAATCTTTCAATGGAATAGAATGGATATATCATCCGAACTAAAACTCCTCCTACTGCTTTCAGGTATTTAATCCTGTAAGGGTTAAAGGAAAACATTTTTGAAATTAAATCAAAATATAAATGAACAGTTAAAAGTGAAAGGCTTTATTTAACTTAAAATTTCTAGAAACAATTTGTAAATTATCAAGTCAAGTTCTTCTTAAAAGGATACAATAAATATTGCACTTTTATGCTATATCTCACACTAGAGAATGTAGGAGCTTGTCATTGGTAACATTTTGAAATATTATAAAGCATTACTTTTTCCTGTACATTTTATTTTTTCGTTTGAAATCCCCAGATATAACGGTATAAAAATGCTGTATTTTACAGGTTAGAAATTATTTTATGCTAAATATCGGGAACACAACAATACATTGAGGGAAATTGTTAAGCACTTTCACTAAATTAGTCAGATGAACAAAATTTAAAATTGTCTGAAGAAAGCTGACTTAAAGACCTTTTTTAGAAAAGTAAAGATAAATTCAGCCTGGACTAATAAAGCTGCCAATCACACTGACAGCATGTATAGTGAAACCATTAAAATGCTGACCTGAGGCCCAATACACACAGAATTACAGGCAGGTCCTGAACTGGGCTTTCAGTGTGAAAGGTTGTTTAAGTGCCAAGAAACTCACTTGTTAATATAAATTCTGACTCCATTAATGTTCTTTAATTTCCTTCTCTTGAATTGGTTCTGCTTTATACTGTACAACTGGGTTAATCATGAAGTGAAGATAAAGTTTTATATATGTTTTTCTTCTAAGCTTTTATGGCTACTCTGCAATTAAGAGCTAAATATTCTTTGAATGTGTATAATGGATATATTTCTTCAGACTCCTGAAAATAATATATTAAATTATTCTTCATCTAGAAATGACCATACTCCAAAGTTAGGACAATGCTCCCGGCTCTGGAAGAGTATGGCTCCTATTTAATTGTCCAAATCAAAATTACTTGAGCCGTAATGGAGCACGTAAATGTTACTCATATTTAATTGGCTACTTTTAGCTACTCGCATTCCAATTGCAAGTTACTCCATCCTATCTCCTCCTTTGATGTTTCAAGACTGTAAATGTTACCAGTGCTAAAGACCAACATTCATATTTAATAACAACAATTCAACAAGCCCGCGATTACCTTCAAACTCATAAATGGCAAATGTATCACATTTTATTATGAGTAACTAGAACTTGCAAGTGGGTTAAACACCTGTTTGTAACACTGCAAATAAATACACACTACTGTACTTAAAAATAATGGGAAAGCAATTAAAGACATTAGACTTAATTGCACAACAATATCAAGCTCGCAAACCTGCAATAACAATTATTTCTTTTTACGCTTTATACGTTTTATTTCTGTGTTATATCAATCCCGGGAATCAAGGAGTTAATACATATCATCGATTTATTGATTTTTATTGATTTCTACATTGCCAGATTGTGAGTCCGAATGCAAATCGAACATCTAAACACTAATTGATTGTAGTATAAATTCCATGTTTTACTAACGTTGTGATGACGTTCTCATTTACTATTGGCTCTGTCTAAATTGTAACTTATGGGCTTGCTTAATTGATCATGATAATGGCCTGAAATGCTACATACGGGTTCATGGTTTGCGTGTTCGGGCTGTGAGCCTGTAATTACTGCTTGAGTCAATTAAATACATCTATATATGCAACAAATTTCTAACCCGTAGCCAAAAGTTCAGTTTGAAGGTAATTACGGGCTTGTAATTAACTGGGGGCCTATGTCTTTATTCATTACACAATTATGGAATTGAGAAAATATAAAAAGGCAAATACTCTAACTTTATATTTTAAATTATCCTGTTCTTAATTGCAAGGTTAATACAAACAGCACATTATGAAGTAACTACTCAACAAAACCTGATCTCTACAATGTATTTTAGTTGCACTGAATAGCCAATGAATCCCACTTGCTAATGGAACAAACTTAGAGCCTCATTCAATTGAGAAATTGTAAGTTAGAGTAGGCCATAATGGAAGCTGTAAGTTATTTTGCTATTATTTTTTTAAGTTATTTTGCGAGCTGCAAACAGCCTACATGTTACTGCCTTGAAGTCGTTTCTGCTCTTAAAACCGAAACTTACAGCCCATCAAAGTCTTTAATCTGTCACGTCCGTAAGAGTCGCTAAAATTGCAAATCGCATATTGCTACAATCACTTAAGACCGCAAACGTAGTCAAGCCCGCAAAGGGTTAACAGACTAGTTTGCTATTGGATGACGTCAGACGCCATAGAGATTATGCGAGGACAATAGCGGTGTTAGTGTGTGGATCCAGAAAAAAAGTGTACATACTAAGCTTTATATTATGTTTTATTAACACCCCTACTCTCTTGCATACTCTCTTATGGTATGTCATTATTTTTTTTAAGACACCACTCGGTGCTATCATATATTATATACTGGGATTGCAAATTAGATGCAATATATTATTGTGGCGGTTTGATTGTTTTTTTTCTTATTTAAATAGGATACTATTTGAAGTTAGATGCATCTTACATTCTAATTCTATTTATTTATTATTATTATTATTATTATCTTTATTTATATCGCGCCAACATATTCCGTAGCGCTGTACAGGTGGTTAGTACATGGCAAAAAACAAACTTAACACCTTAAAGAATGGAGGGCCCTGTTTTTGAGCATATAATCAAATGTACATAGTGCTTGTTTCCAAGACACGGACACACAAATGAAACTCGCAAACTTACAATCTAAGGGTTTAGGTGTGATACAAGAGGGTGACAAATACAAAATGGCAACGTGAATGCAATTTGTTTAATCAGTTGGAGGGGTCTGTGAGCTGTACTGTAGATTGTGGGTGGGAGTGTTTTTAAGCTGTGGAGTGTGCAGTTCTAATTATAAAGGCTGAAGGTGATATGATTTTTTAAATAGGTGTGTTTTTAGTAATTTTTTTAAGGTTTTGAGGCAGGAAGTTAATCTAATGGAGCGAGGCAAGGAGTTCCAGATAGTAGGGGCTGCACGAGAAAAGTCCTGAAGACGGGAGTGAGAGGAGGTGATGAGAGAGGAGGAAAGAAGAAGGTCGTTAGCAGAACGAAGGGGGCGGTTGGGAGAGTATTTTGAAACAAGAGCAGAGATATAAGGGGGTGCACTGTTGTTGAGGGCTTTATATGTTAGGGTCATGATTTTAAATTTGATTCGGGAAGCTATGGGAAGCCAGTGGAGTGATTGACAGAGAGGAGCTGCAGACACTGATCGTTTGGTATTGAAGATGAGTCTAGCGGAGGCGTTCATTATGGATTGGAGGGGAGACAGACGAGAGATGGGGAGGCCAGCAAGAAGGGAATTGCAGTAGTCGAGTCGAGATATGATGAGAGAGTGTATTAGAATTTTAGCTGTTTTAGCTATTTGAGGAGTGGAAGCTATAGTAGAGGGTGGAAAGATTAGGAGTTCAGTCTTAGACATGTTGAGTTTGAGTTGACGGGTAGACATCCAGGAGGATATGCTAGAGAGGCAGTTGGAAACTTGAGCTAAAAGAGAGGGGGATAGATCAGGTGCAGAGAGGTAGATTTGAGTATCATCTGCATAGAGATGATACTGAAATCCAAAGGATTTTATGAGGGTGCCAAGGGAGGAGGTGTAGATAGAGAAGAGGAGGGGGCCTAGGACAGAACCTTGGGGAACGCCAACAGACAGAGGGAGAGGTGAAGAAGAGGTGCCAGAGAAGGAGACGCTAAATGTACGATCTTTTAGATAGGATGTGAACCATAAAAGAGCTGTGCCCTGGATGCCAAATGAACGAAGAGTTTGGATTAGAAGAGGGTGGTCAACTGTGTCGAAGGCAGCAGAGAGGTCCAGGAGAATTAGCATGGAGAAGTTACCCTTTGATTTGGCAGTTAGCAAGTCATTGGTGACTTTTGTGAGGGCTGTTTCTGTTGAGTGTTGGGCACGGAAACCAGATTGGAAGGGGTCAAGAAGGGAATTGGAAGAAATAAATTGAGTGAGGCGATTGTAAACAAGCCGCTCAAGCAGTTTAGAAGCCATGGGAAGTAGTGAGATAGGGCGGTAGTTGGAGGCAGAAGCTGGGTCAGATGAGGGCTTCTTGAGAATGGGTGTAATTACGGCATGTTTTAAGGAGGATGGAAACCTGCCAGTGTTTAGGGAGAGGTTGAATAGATGTGTGAGAGCTGGGATAAGTGCGGTGGATAGGGGAGGAATTAGCTGTGAAGGAATAGGATCATGTGGGCATGTGGTAAGGTGAGAGGTTGATAGTAAAGTAGATACTTCATCCTCGGTAACAGGGTCAAAGGAATCCATAGTGGAGGAGGGATTGGGGAAGGGTAAATGTTGGGTGTTGTCGGCTTGTGGAAAGGCTGGTGGGATAGGGACAAGCTGAGAGGAGAGCTCATTTCGGATAGTTTCAATTTTAGTTTTAAAGTGGCTGGCAAAGTCATCAGCAGTTAGACAGGAAGGGGCAGGAGGTGGGGGTGGGCAGAGGAGGGTGTTAAATGTAGCAAATAAACGTTTAGGGTTGGAGGACAGGTTTGATATTAGTGATGAGAAGTAGTGTTGTTTGGCAAGATTGAGGGCAGACAAGTAGGAGCGCAAGGTAAACTTGTAGTGGAGAAAGTCTGCTGAGGTTCGAGATTTCCTCCATAGTCGTTCTGCAGTGCGTGAGCATCTCTGTAGATAGCGTGTTTGTGTAGTGTGCCATGGTTGTGGGTGAGAGCGAGGGCATTTGCTTGTGATTATGGGGGCAAGAGAGTCAAGGGTGGAAGTTAGAGTAGTGTTGTACTGTGAAGTGGCGATGTCAGGGCAGGCAAGGGTGGTGAGGGGGCTGAGAAGGGGTTTTAGTACATTTGACAATTGTTGTGGGTTGAGTGCTTGCAGGTTTCTGCGTGTTCTGTTGGCAGGATTTGAAGAAGGGTGGTGAGCGGAAGATGAGGTGAGGTTGCAAGTTAGCAGGTGGTGGTCAGATAGGGGAAGTGAGGAGATGTCAAGGTTGGAGATAGTGCAGAGATTAGTAAAAATAAGGTCAATGGAGTGTCCACCACTATGAGTTGCAGAATCTGTCCATTGTGAGAGGCCAAGGGAAGAGGTAAGTGCAAGTAATTTTGCAGTTGTTGGGGAGGTGGGTGTGTCAGTGGCTATGTTGAAATCACCAAGAATGAGTGAAGGTATATTTGAGGAGAGAAAGTGAGGGAGCCAGGCGGCAAAGTTGTCCAGAAATTGAGAGGGTGATCCAGGTGGGCGATAGATCACAGCTACTCGCAGAGGGATGGGAGAGAAGATGCGGATAGTGTGGACTTCAAAAGATGAGAATTGGAGGGAGGGAACAGGGGGTATGCAGTGAAAAGTGCAGCGAGAGGATAGTAGTATGCCCACACCTCCACCTTGTTTGTTCCCAGGTCTAGAAGTGTGGCTGAAGTGCAGACCACCATAAGAGAGTGCGGCAGGGGAGGCAGAGTCAGATGGAGTGAGCCAGGTTTCTGTGATAGCCAGTAAATTGAGGGAGTTGGAAATGAAGAGGTCATGAATGAAGGTAAGTTTATTGCAAACAGACCTTGCATTCCAGAGGACACATGAGAAGGGCAAAGTAGATGGTTTGTGACAAGTGATGGGTATTAGATTATGGGTGTTTTGGGCATTTGCTGCCCTGGGGACTCTGCATGGCTGATAGCAGGTGGGAATGAGTGAGGGGCCTGGGTTAGGGGATATATCCCCACAAGCCATCAGAAGAAGGAGAGAGAGTAAAAGGAGATGGGAATATGACTTGAAGGAGCATTTCTGCTTTTCAGCTTTAAGGGAGGGATGAGATAGTGACTGGAGGAAGGAGAGGAGCTCATGGGAGCAGAGAAGAGGAGAGGAGAGCAGGGAAGGTGAGATAGTTATATTATTGGAGACATGATGTGTAGAGACAGTATAAGAGAGTCTGAGAAAGAGGCAGGAGGTTATAATAAGGAAGGTGGTAATAGGCAACATAATGGCACTGTGTAAGCAAGTATTCTTGAAGGGGGTGGTTAGAGGTGATAATCAGATGTCACTGATTGAACATGTGCAGGTAATTAGTATGCCTCAATATATTAAGTGTAAACAAGGGTGGGAGGGGACTGCTTTCAGGTGGAGTTCTGATGGGAGATGTTTCTTTGCAGTATGCTTTTAAAAGTGTCTATAAGATTTTGACTTATTATTTTAGAGTAATAGGGATTACTCCATAATATTTATATCGATAGTATTATTATATTTTCTCTTTTTTTTTGCACTGTGGTTAGGAGGATAGTGTACTAATTTCCCCGATATTTTGTGTTTTATGTCACTAAGGGGTAAGTAGGTATGGAAGTGTAGATCATTCCCCCAGGAGCTTGTGAGGGCTCCAGTACTACTGCATTTGTGTAGGGATAGCAGTATTTGGTTTATATATTTGTAATAGGTGTTCTTTATTATTACACGTTTGGTTAGCCAGCACTTTATAAGTCAGATGTATAATCATACTTGTTAATTGTATCTGAGCATATGTACTACTATATTTAATCCATTGTTACTGTATATGTATGATATTATTGTTACTGTATAATATTTATTATGAGATTAATTTAATTAGCAGCCTAATTGTCTGTATTAGATATTATCTATGTGCAATATTATATCTCTATAATATTTAATTATCTGTAGATTTTTCATTCACTACGACGGCATATTTTATTGTGTATTGGGTTTTAAATATGTTTTATCATATAAAAGTTATATTTTAACTAATTGGTCTGACTCTAAATTCAATGTTTTGTGTCAAATATTGGAGATACTTTTTGATGACTAGTAAGGGTGTCTTTTTCTGTCTTTCTTCTTTATAAAAAAAACTATTGTTTACACTCGTCATCTATTTTTCCTCTATGAATACATCATATTTTTTAGACTTAATCATATTTATATACCGTATATTATATTATCTGATAAATTCAAAAAAATGTTTTCTATATTTGGATATTGAGGATTATCTCCTTACATTAAGTAGTTCTACCAGATTCTTGTCTTTTAGTTTGTAACACTGCAAAACACAATAAAAACACACCAATGGACTTTAAAATATGGTCAAGGCAAAGGAAGGCATTAAAATTAATTGCACAACAATTCCTAATTATCAGAAAAAAAAATCTTGTAATGGTCATGCATATGCCAATATGAAAAGCCATTCTGCAAGATGCTGAAAGCAATTAAAGATACACTACCTGATTAAATTATAACACAATTACATGACAATGGCTGCCATATTAACCCTTTCTCACTCACATACGGTCTAATGTGGACCCTAAAAATACAAAGATCATCTGATATACATCTCACTCATCACATCTACAATGAGAAAACAAATAGTGACCAAATTACACCACCATTTCACATATATCAAGTACCAGGGGAACATTTTAGAATTGGTTGTTCAGTCCCTCAGTTGTGTCCGATCCCTGTGACACTATGAACTGCAGCATACTTACATGTCTCTGTCTGTGTGTATCCACAAGGTTTGCATAAAAAACATACTGTAGTGGGTTGCCGGTTCCTTCTCCAGTGGACTGTGATTTGTTGGTCCTCTCTGTTATGACCTGCCCACCTACAGTAGCCCTACATGGTATAGCTCAAAGCTTCATTGAGGTACACAAGCCCCTTCACCACCACCAGTTACCAATGCAGAAGGGGAACAGGGGAACATATACCACACTAATCTACTCTAACCCATCAGGAAGAGCAATAAAAACACATGGAGGCTGTGCAGAGGCACGTGGAACAACAGCCAACTCACCTCCATCAGGGACAATCTCCTCTAGGCCCATCCTGGAAAGTCCCACGCCATTGATGGTGGCCATGTGCTAAGATGTATACACATTATCATTTGGTTACATCCCATTAAGTGTTTTGCTATTCATCAATTGACATTATCACCTTTGTTATCAGCCCTTCAGGGGAATGTTGCTATTCCCCAGTATCAAAAATTGGACTTTGCATGTGTATGAACCCTTAATTATTATATTACTAGCGACTTGACCGTCAAAAATGACGGCAATAAAATGTGAAGCCTGGCAATGCTGTTTGCCACAAAATGCGAAGATATGGCCCCTCTGAGCACCTTCAGCGCTCATTGCGAGCCTCTTGCCCTGCCTACTAATTTTTTTTGCCAAGCCACACATTTCCTGCTATGCAATGATACCCTTCGGCACTTATATACCCTCCCCCCCCCCCCCCGCCGCCGATGATTGCCTTCGGCGCTCATCGCGTGTCTCACAATGAGTGCCTTCAGCGCTCATTGTGAGCCTCTTCCCCTATGTACTTTATATGCCTGTGTAGTTTAGGGGCCTACTGCCTTGGGTTAAGTGGCACTGGCTGGAGTTAAATGTTACTGCCTTGTATGAAGTGTTACTGGTTTGCTTTAAGTCTTAGTGCGTAGAGCTTGTATTTACGTCCTTCGGCCTCGTTTTAAATCCTTTGGTCTTGTTTTCTTTGTGTTTACGTTTTTTCGGCAGCCTTTTTAATTTCTTGCTTCAGCAATTTTCAATTGTGAAAAAATTATTTTGTATGTTTTGATATATTTGTATTGTAAAATAAAAGTTACATTTTAATTATTGAGTCTGACACCAGATTGGATCTTTTCTGCCATTGAAGATAATTAAGATGACTATTATAGGTGTCCCTTTCTGTCTCTTCTTTTTGCAATAATTCAATTGTGAAAAAAAGGCAAAATATGCCTCAAATTAACTTGCAACCTCACTCACAGGTGCCCTGGCTCTCCCCCTGTGCTGTGTGTGAGTGTGTAAGTGAATTTGAGGCATATTTGTGTGTTTTTGTATGTTTTTCCAGTTCGGTGGTTCGGCCGTTAAAGTCGTATTTTTGTGAGCCCCTCAATCCATCTACGTGCTTCGGGTCCTAAGTCATACGGCCCGTAATTTTGCCAAAGTCCTTCGTGTCTCGGGATGAGCGCCAACGAAGCCCTGCGTGTCCACCCCTGCAATGAGCGCGTACTCTTCAACTGCTCGCCTCGCTTCGTGCTCATTGCAGCCTAAGTCCTGCGTGCCTCAAATGATCGCCTCGCTCATTGCAGCCTAAGTCCGGCGTGCTTCAACTGCTGGCTCTGTTTTGCGAGGCTCGCAGTGCAATGAGCGCTTTCGGCACTTATTGCAGCCTAAGTCCAGCGTGCTTCTAATGCTGGCCTTGTTTCGCGAGGCTCTCAGTGCAATGAGCGCCAAAGTCCCATGGCGTGCCTCAACGGCTTGCCTCGCTAAAATTTTAAGTTTGGCAATGCTGTTTGCAACACAATGCAAGGTTCTCCCCCCTCTAACTAGCAGGCCTCACAATGAGCACCTTCGGCGAGCCTCTCCCCCTCTCTACTTTACAGGCCTCGCGATGAGCTCTTTCGCGGATCATCGCGAGCCCTGCAATGAGCGGCTTTGACACTCATTGCAGGCCTCGGCCAACCCGCAACTTTCATGCCCACGAAATGAGTGCCTTTGGTGCTCATTGCAAGCCTCTCCCTCCTTCTACTTTCTGGGCCTCGCAATGAGTGCCGAAGGTGCTCCTTGTGAGCCCCTCAATAAGTGGCTTTGCCACTCAGCAGGCGTCGCCCAACCCGCAACTTTGATGCTGTTGAGATGGAACAAAACATATGTGCAGCCCCTATGTCCTCCTCCGCCTAGCATCAGGGCTCCAATCCGCTGTGGCCGGCCGCCGTCTACTTGGTGGCAGCAGTAGTGATAGGGGGGGGGGCAGGGACCCCTGCAGGAGGCAGCGGCACGAGCAGTAGTGTTGCTGGTGACGTTGGCCTTGGCGGAGGCATGGGGGGAGGAGAGGAGTGGCCAGGCAGCGGATGTGTGGGGGAGGCCTCTGGGGTGGAGGAGGCGGGGCTGGGGACCACAGTGCTGCTCAAGGCATCTGTGGTTAGGTGTTGGAATTCGCTCCCCGCCTCTCCACTCCTCTCCCTTCCTCTCTCCATTACAATCCCAAAAATAATATAACGATAAATAAAAATAAGTAAGTGTTACTGTATATATATGATGTAAAACAAAAATGGGTGTTTTATGTGTATTTATTAACTGTTGGGGGATGGGGTACGGAGGCTGGGATGGGCGTGTGTGTATGGAGTGACCTAGCTCTATGTGTATCAATGTGTGTAATTTAATTTATATGTATTGGTATTATGTGTAATCTGTAAATATGTGTAATCAAAGATTAAGTGTAAAATCGTAAATAGATGAATATAAAATAACAAAACAGCAATATACTGCTATGAAAACTCTCCTACTCTCTCTCACTCTGCTTAAACCACCAACTCTGGGACCTGCGTGCTACTTCGTCAGAATCTACAACACAGTCAATGCATGGGTGGGTGGAACCCAACTTTATAATCTCTCTCTGTCAATCATCTTCGGCTAGACCCCTTTCTATTGGCTGAGAGGCCTGCGTTGCACTCCATTATACCATGATTGGATCGTAAATGCAGACCACTTTTATTCCAGCTCATTAACAGCTAGCGGTCGGGGGAGGGGTTTGCGGTCTTGAGGCTTCAGCCTGAAACTTGTGCCCTTCATCAATTGAATAGGACCGGAATTGTAGCAGACTGAGTCTGCAGCAGGCCCGCAGACAAACGAGCTATATACCGCTAGATGCGGCTGACGAATTGAATGAGGCTTGCTAGAGTGGAAGGGTGTTGTAGCTCTCTGGTCGCAACCAGGGCTCCTACCAGAATAGTTCCATAAAATATTTAATTCATTTCCATGCTTCATTGGAAAGAGGTAGCCAACTTTTGATTATTCATATACTATCATTATATAAGTGGAACATGCAAGAGTTGCTACCACAATATTCTCAAGTACAGAAAGTATCTAAGACTAGTCGTTTACCCGTCATAAATGATGGTATAATATTACATGTGTGTTCCCCCCTCCCTTCCCTGTGTCTCTTCCCTCCTCTCCCTCCCCTGTGTCTCTTTCCCCCTCTCCCTCCCCTGTGTCTCTTTCCCCCCTCTCCCTCTCCTGTGTCTCTTTCCCCCCTCTCCCTCCCCTGTGTCTCTTTCCCCCTCCTCTCTTCCCTTTGTCTCTTTCCCCCTCTCTCTCTTTCCCCCTCCTGCCTCCCCTGTGTATCTTTCCCCTCTTCTCCCTCCCCTGTGTCTCTTTCCCCCTCTGTCTCTTTCACCCCTACTCACTCCCCTGTGTCTCTACCCTCCTCCCTCCACTGTGTCTCTTTCCCCCTTTCCCCCTCTGTCTCTTTCCCCCCTCTGGCGCCTCGCTGTGCGCATGTGCACTGCAGCATTTATGGAATCCGTACAAATAAATTCTATAGTGTGCATGCGCTCCCACTGGAGCTGTACCCACTCTTTAGAAACTATATTAGTGACTAGCGACTTGCCCATCAAAAATTACGGCAATTAAAATTGAAGCCTGGCAATGCTGTTTGCCACACAATGCGAGGCTCTCCTCCTCTAACTTGTGGCCTCGGGATGAGTGCCTTCAGCGCTCATTGTGAGCATCTCCACCCTCCTACTTTCTGGGCCTTGTGATGGGCCAAACTGAAACTTTCCGGCCAGGCAATGAGCACCTTCGGCACTCATTTCAATCCTCTCCCCCCTCTACTTTATGGGCCTAGCAAAGAGCGCCTTCAGTGCTCATCGCAAGCTGTGCAATGAACGGCTTTGCCGCTCTTTACAGGCCTCGACCAATCCGCAACTTTTGAGCCCCACAATGAGTGCCTTCGCAAAATGAGCCTCTCCCCACTTACTCCCTCCTGTGTCTCTTCCCCTGGGTTTTTTTCTCCTTATCTGCCTCCCCTGAGTCTCTTTCCAGCCTCTCCCCCTCTCCCTCCCCTGTGTCTTTCTACCCCCTCTGTGCTCTGGGTTTGCATTTAAGGCTGTGAAACCATTTGCGGGCTTAGGAAATTGCTCATTTTCCCCAAGCCCAAAATGTGTTTCTGATTTATGGGCTTGAAAAAAAGTTACAGCTTTATGGCCGCCATATTTTTCCTAACTTAGCCGTTTTCAGACCTCTCAAAAACACCAATTAAATATCAAATTAGCTTACAACCTCACTTACCGGCTCCCTGCCTCTCCCCCTGTGTTGTGTGTGAGGTTGTAAGTTAATTTTTGTATTAATTAGCGTCTTTTGGTGGTCTTTCGACAGCTTCCGATTTACGGGCTTGAAAAAAATGGTGGGAGTTTTGAAGCCTGTAACTCGTAAGCCGTTTGGAGCCTCTGCCGCCTCAAGCCAGTCATGTACGGGCCTTGCGATGAGTGCCTGTGGCGCTCATTGCAGCCCCGTCTTGCCAGTCACTTATGGACCTCGCGATGAGCCCCTTCGGCGCTCTTTGCAGTCCCTTCGGCGCTCATTGCAGTCCCTTCGGCACTCATTGCAGTCCCTTCGGTGCTCATTGCACATGCGCAAGGCCATCATTTTTAACACTGTATGACCAACACTCGCAATTACAAAAACTATATATGTGATAATTAAATATGTGTCTCCCTGGAGTCTGAGTATGTCCAAACTTTTTTTCACACATGAGGCTTTTATGTTAAAGACAAATTCAGAGACTCAGTGGTTAATCAGCAGTCATTGACTGATCTTCCATTAGTCCTTAAAGGACCCCTATATCTGCTCTGCACCATTAGATAGAGGGTGAAAAAGCATAGTTAAAAAGTGTTTTAATTTAGAAAATTGGTGCTGAATTGGTGGAGTTATGATCAGTTGAAGTCTGGCTATTTCAGTGAGTTAACTGTGTGTGAATGAGTAATGAGCTCTGTATCGCGTGGAACAATGATTAATTCATTATATTCGAGTGCAGAAGCTTTCAGTGATTGAATCATGCTTTGACTGACTCTTTGTAACTACTTAGTCATATTAGTCATATTCTATCAGCAAATAAATAGCTTGTAAAAATACTCAGAGCCACATTCAATTGGCCGATTTTGATTTCCTGGGAGCCCGTAAGTGTGGTCGCAGGCAAATTTGCTATTCAATTGGTGTCTTTTTGGGGGCTCCAAATGGGTTACAATTTACTTGAAAATATTGCGTCCATCAAACTCGTAACTTACAACGTTCAGAACGCTTTGATCTATCACGTTCGCAAGGCTAAAATCGCAAATCGCTATTCAATTGCTCAATTTCCCCAAGCTTGCAAACATATCCACACTTGTAAAACTGCAAATGGAGGAGGAAATCCTACATGTGCTAGAGAGGACCCGCAAAGGGGTTAAACACATATTCGTAGCACTGTAAATACAATTAAAAGATCAGTCCTGCACTGTAAATAACGGGAAAAGTGATCATAGACTTTAGAATTATTTGCACTACATCGCAAATCGCCAGGGTAATAAAGTTATTTAAGGGTTAAATGGATCTCGGATATCAATGAGTTAATAGATATCAGGCCACCCATATGGACTAGAACAGTATTGGCCTTAAATTACATCATTCTTTATTTTGCAGGATTGCGAGTCTGATCGCATAACAGACCCCCGAAGCTAATTGATTGACATGTAACCTCCATGTTTTACGTAATTCTGACAGTCTCATTCCTATTGGTGGATTTCAAATGGGAGGTTATGGGCTTGCTTAGTTGATCATGTTCCCTCCCTCAACAGCTCCGAACCAGTGCATGGTTTACAATTGCCGTTTCAAGTCCGAAAACTTGCAAGCTTGAGCAATTGAATAGCCTCGTAAACGGAGACCAACGGGAGCCCGGAACTCACTCTCAGACATGCGGCTGTCTGCGATCGAGTTACGTGCTTGGAATTGAATGTGGCCCTCAGTTAGTAAGGCAGCTACCTATGGAGCTTAAGGTCCTGAGTTTGATTTAACCCAAAGGCAGATATTTCTTTACTGTTTTAAAAATCAGAAATATATTTTTAGGTTGTATAATAAAGCATATGTCAGTATGAGGTACTGTTGTCTTGTGTATTTTGTACATGTGAATAATAATTATGGGAAAAATTCTGTATACACACACAGATATACATATTCAGTAGAGCTATACATGGATTGTGTCATGGATTATTAACACACTGCAAAAAATGCAGTGTAAATCCCAAATACAATGAGCCTCATTCAATTGAGAAGTTCGGGAGATCCAGGCTCGCAAGTGGACGTTGCAAGTTATTTTGCTATTTAACTGGCAACTTCTTGTGGGCTCCGATCGAGTTACTGGCTAGGAGCTGCGATTCATAGCGATTTTTTAAATTGCAAGTTACTGCCCTCCAAGCCTTTGATCTTTCAAATTCGCAAGGCTAAAATCGCAAATCACTATTCAATTGCTCTGATTCCCCCTCGCTAACCACTCCGTCAGTGGTAAATATCTAACCACAAGTTACTGATCCCAAGGAGGTCCTGCAAAGGGCTTACTTACTAGTCGGAGCACTTTAAAAGCAAATAAAAATGCAATACTGTACTTTTATTAAGAGTGAAAGTGATGTTAGGTCTTAGAATTAATAGCACAACATTCTCCAATACTTTATTTCATGTTCAATCCTCATGTTATATTGATCATGGCAATCAATGTGAAGTCCTACGGGCTTCAACCTCCAATCCCGTAGGACGTTGAAATCCAACCTTCATTTTTCATTTAAGTCCTACGGGCTTGAACTTGATGGCTGTCGCGAGGCCGTAACTCGTGGTTCAAGCCTGTAGGACTTCAATGAAATATGGAGATTGGATTCCAAAGTCATGCATGCTTGAAGCACGATCGTCCGCTATCATGTTCAAGCCCGCAAATGCTACTGTCAATAACATGGTTTCCGATTTTCCTGACCGGCGCTTAACTTTCGGGCCCAGCCAATTGAATGGCATCGCAAAAGGAGCACTCAACTCAATCGCAGGCATTTGGCTGTCTACAATTGAGTTGCAAGCCCCGAATTGAATGAGTCTCACAGTTACAGACCCCAGCCTCATTATTTATGCAGGTTCTTGGGCTAAACTAAAATGACAATATCTATATCAATTCTTGGTCAATTTTAAAAATTCAAAAATGTTTCAACCCTCTAACTGAGCACTTATATTTAATAAGCCTTGTGTGTTTCATTTTCGGAACGTTTCACTCCTTAAGTTTTTGGTGACTTCCATTTCAGTATAGCAAGCTGAATAACTCCTAATTCTAATGAGATCTGATGTTACAAGTTGTGTCGTCCCATAATGGATTGCAACAGGCTATTTTCTACATATAGGATTTTAATAAATGGTGTTTCCTACACAAGCTGCATTGTGGCAATCAAGATGAGAAAGGTTTTGTTTATGAGTTTGAGGAGCAGCTGAAAATCGTGCTTTTTCGGTTCCATGTGGTGCCAGCTGAAATTTCACTGAGGATTCAGCTTCTGTGCTTGGAGTGATGTGAGTGCATACAGTCTAAACACATTTCAACCAATGAGAAAGTTAAAGGACTACTAAAGTGTTGTAATATAGTTTTTTTTGTTGAGGAATGTGAGCTGGCAGACACAATCTGAATCATATTATGTTCTTGTCTTGCATACCTGCTTAGGTTGTTATTTTGTTACATACTTCACAAGCATGTGGCGTTTTTACCAATTAAAAAGGATCCTTTAATAGAAGTAAAGACTCCTTAAGTAATTGCATGGAGCGTGAGATTCTTGTAGCCATACTTGTTTTCTGTTGACTGTTTTGGTACGTATTTACAGTAAACAGTGAGGAGAGTGAGGTTGGGATATTTACTGGGAGAAAAGTAGGTTAGATTTACATTTACTCTATCCAGAAGTATAGGTTCATGAGATACTGCTGGTTCTGCCCAGTTTCTTCATACTATGAAGTGCCACTTCTGACTTGATGATGAAGAACTGGTGCTGGTCCTACCCAGTTTCCTCATAGTGCTTTGTGCCTGCATTGACTTGATGAGAGTGAGATGTGCTGGTCTTATCCAGTTTCCTAATGGTGCATTGTGCCTCTGTTTGGGTGACAGGGTGCTGGTTCTGCTCAGTTTCCTAATGCATTTAAGTGCTTCCGTTAGCTTGAGGAGGGTGAGATGGTGCTGGTACTGCTCAGTTTCCTCATGCTGTGTAGTGCCTCCATTGGTTTGATGAGGGTGAGATGGTGCAGGTTCTGCTCAGCTTCCTCATGTTGGGAAGTGCCTCCACTGTCTTCATTTGGGTGAGATGGTGTTGGTTCTACTCAATTTCCTCATAGGGCTTTTCGACTCTGTTGGCTTAATGAGTTAAGATGGTGCTGGTCCTACCTAGTTTCCTCATGTTGCTTTGAGCACAATCAAGGCCTCATCAAGGCAATGGAGGCACAGTTTCCTCATGCTGTAAACTGCCTCTATTGGCTTGATTAGAGTGAAAAGGTCCCACCCAATTTCCTCATGCTGTAAAGTGCTTCCATTGGCTTGATGAGGGTGAAATGGTCCTACCCAGTTTTCTCAAAGTGGGTTGTGCCTCCATTGGCTTGATGGGAGTGAAATGGTGCTGTCCTACCCAGTTTCCTCATGGTGCCTTGTGCTTCCATTGACTTGAAAAGGATGAAATGATGCTGGTCCTCCCCAGTTTCCTCATCTTGCATAGTGCCTCTATTGGCTTGATGGTGCCGGCTCTGCTTCAGTGTGCCATCATTAGCTCAGCATCGTCATGGAGTTGTATGTGCCCATTAGTGCGATTGTGCATGTTTACCATTATTTGTTTAGGAATTTTGTGTGACAATCTTTCAAAGCAACACATTTCTCAATAGTTTTATTCAAGGATTTCAGGGATCTCAGAAATCCTTTGTTTTCCACTGATAGCATCACAAATGCATTTAATTGGTCCTGGTTCATGGTGCTGCTCAGTGAAGAGAAGCATCTTTTTTAATAAAATTGGGTTGTTATGAGGATTCTAAATAATTTGACGATCTCCTTGCCAGTTCTGGGGATTTTAGTTGTGTGAGGCAATCCTGCTTGTATATCTTCAACAGATTAACAACATTTCTGGATGCTTTTAGCAAATTCATTGGTAACTTTGTTGTGGAAAACTGTATCTGTGTCCCATTTTTGAAGCCGACTGTAGAGCACATTAATATGTGGCATTATTTGGTGAAAGGAAGTAAAGGAACTCCCTGTCTAGCCTTCTAATGAAGGCATTGCCTTCTCATACAAAGGTGGATTCAAAGTTATCTGACATATACATTTTTAAGAAACCCTCTGTAAGAGCATCTCTATGCTTGAAGATGACATTTTATGTCCTAATATTAAAGTTGCAACATGTAGTAGCACATCTTAAAAAAGTCTTCTAACCACTACATCATCCACCACTGCAGTCCTTTTTTGGAGAGAGTGATATCCCTAATGTGTTAGAACTCTTGCAATCTTGAATACCAGTTGATTACTAAATTGAGTTGGTGAGCATATCAATGAAAATAGTGTGCATTGGGGTACATGTCCTTTATTTTTCTCAGAACTCCTCCAAGCTCTCCAGACATTACACTGGAACCATTAATGCTCAGTCTTAGTGTGTCGCTGGGCTTTGTGAGAATAGTTTTGGAATGTTCTAGCACAGCAGGGGCTATCAATTCAGTCTCTTTCAGTTCAGTGAAGCCATAAAATATTTTAACATCTCTGTGCTTTTCATTAGTGTATCAAAATACCAAAACTGAAAGTGGAACATCTGTGGTATCATCTACCTGTATTGCCATATAATTTGTTTGCTTCAGCTGTTGCAGAATAACTTATTTGATTGCATCCAATGCTGTTTCATTGCACTATCAATGCTATCAATGCTGAAAAAATCCACTATGCCTCGAAACATTCCAGGATTCAATGATGATTCTGTTTCATCATGTCCTCGTTATACTAATTCAAATACAAAACAAAAGTGAACACAGTCAGTTAGCATTAAAAGAATATAGCAATGTTTGTCCATTCTTCACTGTGTTTTCTAATACTGATCCTGTATACTTCAGCTGTACTGCAATACTTACACCTCCAAAAATGTACAAGTTGGCCAAGTGTTTTATATTTGTCAGTCCAATTTTTATCCAAGCTACTTCACCACCAAATAACAGGCATAGGAATCAGAATTATGTCTTCCGGGAGGTGCTTCCACAAAGCCTCTTCTTTTTTTGGTACCAGTTGGTACTGAACTTCCGGTTGTATTCCTTGCCTCAATCTCTTTTGAGCTGATGAAGATTTATCTCTGACTGGCGAGCTCCTAATCGCTTTACTTCAAGCTTCACTTCATATGTCAGAGTACTGAAAGGCTTTGGTAGTAGTTTGTCCACAGTAGTCATTTTTACAAATAATAATTATAAGGGATCACTGCAATAGAAAAGTAAAATTAACAACTTCTGTACCAAAGCACTTAGCGTTCAATCTAAGATATCTGAATACAAAATATTGGTCCCTCCTGTCACTCTCACAGAACTGGACTTCTGACTTCTCATATGCAGCCTTCGGGATCCTACTTGCAGTCGTGAGGATATTATCTTCCTTTACTACCATTTTTATTAAGAAATACTTATTTCACAAATTTCTTGAGCATTAATCAGTAAACATTGAAGCATGCCATTTGGTCAATGCTTCTTTCTGATAGCTATTAATTTATCCTTTAATTTGTTTTTGCAATCATTCATTACCAAAAATGTGCTGTTAGCAAGTGTGGTCTTAAAAGTCTATGACATTTTTTAGGCAATACATGTTTGAGGCTGGATGAAACTTAATTATTTGATTAGACCTGTATATTACTACTATACAACTTTGCCATCCTCTTTTCTTAACAAATTTACATTTCAAAAACATTTATGGAATCTTTTTGTTATTATTGAAGACAGAATTACAAACTTACATACATAGTGCACAGTGAAGTGGTTACAAGTGGAAAATTCCTCTTATTCTCAGGAATGAAACCAAAATAGCCCTTTAAAAAGGTATCACCATGGGTTAAAATATTAAATAATAAATATATGTTTTACAAAAAAAACGGCCCTGGCCACTTTACAGTTAAAAGAATTGTAATGATGTTGCTCTTGTACAACACCAAAAGAGAGATTAGAGGTAGATTTTGGTTCTGAAAGGCCACCAGTGAGAGGTAACAACTTCAGATTAATATTATTAAAAAACCTATGACTTTAAAATCTCTATAATTTTATGACATTATCTTGATATAATAGAGGTCTCTGTGGATACCCTGTGTCAATACATCAAGTTGTACTGAAAAAGTTTCTCACTCTTTAATTGACCTCACTGATTATGTCCCTCCTCAATTTATGCCTGTTACATTGTAATCCTAGAGTTATAATATTGTTTAATTATAAATGGATGAATTGAAACATACAAAGGTTCTTGATTAATATATTTGCAGTTAGGTTGTGCTATACTGAAACAGGTGCAAAACAAGAAAACATGTACTATAAGGAGTATAAAAATCAGTTGATAGTTTTGGTAAAGCCACTTGGAAACCACAACGTCTATTAGCAGTGAAATAAAAATATGTTGTTTCTTCTTTACAAGTTCTTTTGGACTTCGGAAGTAACAGAAGTCTGCAGCCAAGGAGGTTTGAACTGGATGAGATCTACACAAGCAAACAAATCAGTGAGGGCCAGGTAAATATGATGACAGCAGTACAATAAAAACAAATACATGCCTCACTGTAACTCTACATTAAATCAGTTTTGAAGTGTAGACTGATTACGTATATGTTCACACACATTCAGAAGGTTCATCCAAAAAAAAGAACTGATACAAATTGAAAGGACAGGGTGATAATTCACCAACAGACCAGCGCAAGAAAGTTGCACCCCAAGTTGGTTCTTCATGACCCAGTATTGTTTTGTTTCTCCCTCCATTTTAAACATAATTTAAATAGCATATGAGAGAAGCATGTGAGAGAATATTTATTTAGTTTGTATGCTGTCTGTACATAATTAATATTAAGTTGCAAAAAAAACATATTTGAGTGGACCCAAAAACATTCTGGGGGGATAAAGCTTAAAGAGTGTTTCCCTATGAAATGCTTCCAAGTTTGGATAGAGAGTCTATCAGCCTTATTAAATTGCAAGAAATACAGTTAATGCAATGCATTCTGGGCAGGGACAGGCAAATATGCTCACAAAGGCTTCACTCGTTAATCCAATACCATTTATGGTTGTGCATCTGGGAAGGGGAAAAATAGCCATGCAATTTATAATCTTAATGGAACAAATCTAGGGGTATCTGATATTGAAAGGGATTTGGGAGTACTTGTAGACAACCACCTAGGTAACAGTGTTCAATGCCAAGCAGCAGCTGCAAAGGCAAATTAAATATTAACATGTATTAAGAAGGGTATAGAAGCAAGGGTAGCAAATATAGGGCCATATTAAATCCCAGCCTCATAAGTCCAACGTGTAGCACTTAAGGGCTGTGTGCTTCAAATTTGCCCTACTTACGTTGCTATTAAATTAGAAAGTGTGAGCTACGAGCGAGAGAGGCTATCTCGTAAACCAGTTCATGAATGTCGGGGTTGTGTGATCAATTGCAAACAATTAAGCAATCTTGTAGTTATGGGTTTAGATGGAGCCAATGGAAAAAGAGAATATAAGCCTTACATCACTGAAAAAGGGGAGTTTGCGATTGGTCACACAGTCCAGATATAATGCAATATTAATAAATATGATATATTAGAAAATATGATATTCTATTACATGCGAGTTACAGTATATGTCGTAAGACACTGATTGCAGGGATCGATATATATAAAAAATAATCATGAAATAAAGTATTTTTCGGGGCCGATTTGCGGGCTTGAGAACTTTGTGCTATTAATTCTAAGACCTAACATCACTTTCCCTTTTTGTAAATTTACAGTAGAGTGATTTTATTTACATTACAAGTGCTACGTATTGTACTGTACCCCCTTGCGGGTGCTCTAAAGCACATGTTGGCCTTTAGGCTCCATTTGTGTGTTACGTGCTTGCCCGCGAGTGACCACATTGCAATTTATTAGCTGATTTAAACAATTAGCGGTTACGGGCATGACAGATCAAAGGATTTACATGCGCGAAATTCAACGTTGCTCTCCACATAGCCTATTCTCGGCCGCCCTGCGTGTTACCACGTAAAGTCTGCTGCAAGCAACGTTACATCTTAGCACGCAAAGAACCCTAAGATGACAGTTACAGGCTACGTTTTAATACGTAGCCCCAATTTAATAGGACAACAAAACTAATAAGGGGACATGGAGGGGCTAAGTTGTGAAGAAAGACTAACCAAAGTAAACATATTTTCTCAAGAAAAAAGGCGTCTAAGAGGGGATATGATTACATTATATAAATATATCCAGGGCCAGTATAAAGCTTTGTCAAGTGAGCTTTTTGTGCCAAGAGGTTTTCAACTGACAAGAGGACATCCCTTGAGGTTAGAAGTAAAAAGACTCCACCTCAAAGAAAGAAAAGGGTTCTTCACAGTAAGGGTGGTTAATCTGTGGAATTCTCTACCAAAGGAGGTGGTGACAGCGGATTCGATAGATAACTTTTAAAAGGGACTGGATATATTTGTAATTAAAAAGGGCATTCAGGGTTATCCTATATATATATAAACACACATATATCATATAGAATATACAGTACATTATATGTACTTGTGGAGCTTGCAATCAACAGTTTTAGTACAGTTTAGTATAACAGTTAACATCTGATTTTATTCAATTCAAATGATACACAGGGCATGTAGCCAGTTTAAGACGATGGATTATGGTACAAGAGGTTGGGTGTTTTTTATTTCAGTTTTAGTTCTTGTATTGTCAAGGTTTTACTTCAATCAGTTTACCGTATGTAGCATTTAGCCCATGTAGTGTTGTAAAAATGTATTCAAATATATTATTGTTTTCCCCATTACTTTTGTTTTTGTTCAGTCGTGTCCGTCTCTCTGTGACGCTATGGACCACAGCACATCAGGCACATCTGTCTGCCACTACGTTCTGAGCTTCCTCAAGTTCATGTTCATTGCTTCAATAACCTCATCTATCAACCTCCTCCTCTGTTGTCCCCTTATTCGCATGCCTTACATTTTTTCCACCTTCAGGGTCTTCTCTTGGAAATCCTGTCTTCTATGCTGAATTGTTCTTTACTGCTTGCTTATCTATCCCTCTCGCTATCCCCTTCTCTTTCTCCATCCCTCTCTCTCGATCCCTGTTTCTCTCTATGGGATAATTTTTGTCTATCTCTATGAGCTGCCATGGCTATACGTTAAGATCTAACATGTTGTATATGTATTCTATTTAATTATTGCATGTCACCAAGAAAATGCAAGCACTTACCATCATAATAATAGTGAGCAGAGCCAGCACCACCTCACCCTCATCATGATAATATGTACGTAAAAAGACAGAAAATAAAAATCAAGTAAGTGGGTGGAGTATGTGTCAGTGGGCAGGGCATACAGAAGTAACATGTGAATAGGAGGGGTTTCTTCTTTGTGTGGGGGTCAATTTAAGGGGAGGGGCCAGGTCTCTGCCTTCCGCCCCACTAACTTGGAAAGTCACCAGCCTCCACTGGTCCTGGCAAGGTTACACCCGGGGCACTGCGCACCCCTAGCCCCCTTCTTTCCTACGTTACTGCAGGGAGTTATATATATTCTAATGTCCAAACCTGAGTGGGGGGTAACTCCACCAAGGGATACCTATGCTTCAGAGCTGTATTACACTAATACATTTGACATTACTTGGCATATGGAGGTCTTCTAGGTCACAAGTATACATATGGTAAAATATGCCAATCATTTTATTATTATAAAAATTGTGTATGTATTGATCACTGCAGCTTTAATTCAAATTATCTTGCAGTTCACATTAGAACGGAATGGTATGACTGCTTTATTATGTGTCTTACTGGCTCTATTTTGAAAGAGGGCAGCCAGGTGTTGAAATAATTACTGATGGTCAGTCCTACTTAATAACATCTATATTCCTGTAACATGGATTTTTCTGCTTTGTGCACTGAATACAGAATTAGTTCCTTAAGGCAAAGCTATGCATTTTTCTTATGAGAGAACAAAAGATAGGCAGTGTTTTACCTTTATTACACTTTATTACACCTTGAATGCTAGAATTGCTAGCAACACATTGTATTTCAGATCCTTCAAGCAGTGAAGTCAGCTAACCAGAAATATTTCTGGTTCTAACTGATTGCTAGGGTAACTGTGCAGAAAGCTGTACTCTGGTGCAATGAGTGGGAGCTGGAAGAAGCTGCAGGCATTCACTGTAGTACTGCAGCAGATACATATGAAAACAATATGATGTCACATCAAGATGCATGCATACTAATATTTTATATAAGATTATAAAAAAGTCATTATAAAAAAGTATTTTAGGTACTTAAGCATGTGTTTATATGTTTGTCATTGTGTACATATTTAATACTTTAACCAACTGTCAGTATTTCTTTCAGCAAATACAATTGTTAAATACTATATTTAAGAACAAATATATTCATCTCATACAAAATAAGTAGATCATTTAGCCTTGTATTATGCCATTCTAGTTGGCACAAACGTAAAAAAAATGTAGATGTACATATTAGTTATTTAATACTAAACTTTGTTTGGGCTGCAAAGTGATTCACTAAGGCTGTATTGGTAGGGGGATTTCATATTACATTTTAAAGAGATATTTAACAATACATGCATAAAATATTATATATATATATATATATATATATATATAGAGAGAGAGAGAGAGAGATACCTATATATTGCTAACACATTAATAGAATAATCTGAGGTCAGATCATTTTTCAATATTCAAACTCACTTTTGATGAAAAGAAAGTTTATCAAAATGCAATAAGTTTTCTAATTTTAATTAAAATAATTAACATAGCCTTCCCCTCAAAACTGTTTTACATTATTCAGTTTGTATTTAAATTATATGTCTTTTACAGAAAGCAACATTATTTGTATGGGAAGCAAGCTTCCCTAAGAGTCCTAATGTACTTTTAGTTAAAATTGTGCCTAAACTAATTATTTGTGACCAAATGGCAATTGCCTGTACTACACCCTAGAGAAACCAAAATCAATCAAGTGAAGCATGAAAAAATGAAGCATGTGTAGTACCGTGACTAATCAAGAGGAAATAACTGAGGTTCTGTACAGCATCACCCAAAGGTACTCTGCATACTCTGATTGCAGCAACCAGTCTTTTGTGAACACAAAAAAGACATCATTCATTCTGAAAGGATTTTAAGTTTAATAAAACATTATTCATAGTCATGCAGTTATAAATAAAAGGGCTCTGGTTTGTATAATACAAATGTGTAGTGAACATGTTGTGCTGTTTGTTCAGTGCGGTCCCATCACAGAACTACACAGCTCAGTGTGGTTGCAGTCTGATAATTATTATTGATTCACTCTCAGGCTGTCAATCTGGGGATAGCTCTGCAATAGGCAGTGATGGACAGAAAGAGGATTGGACAGGCAGCATCCAACAAGGAAACTTCATCTTGAAAATGAACTTAGATGAGATGGTGCAGGTGGATAAGGATAATTGATGATTGTTTCAGAAGAGGGAAGGAAAGAATGATAAAAAAGAAAAGCAAAACCTCTTATATCCTTCCATAAAAGCAGCTATTGTGTATTGTATCTTCAAATGCTAAATGTTCACTGGTGATATAATTAAATACTGATGTTAAATCGAACATATAAGTAACCCTTAAAACACTAGAGTGTGTAGCTGCACATTGGTATGAAATAATATCATTTCTTGAGATCCGTTATGCAGAATTATACAACATATTTTCCAGACTATTTAGCCCACATAAAGATTTTTCTTAGTAAAAATGAGTGCCACGATTAGAGCTTGTCAGAAATCAAAATACAGAATGTTTGTCTTAAAAATATTTGATATGTTCTATTGCTTAACGCTGTGCAGAATAAACTGCTTTGAGGGGTTATGCAGTCTTTTGATTGTCCTTTACGACAGAGTAAAATACATTTGGAGGCGCTCTTTATTTTTGCCATGCCTAATAATCGCGATTAAGATGGAGGTGGAATCTCAGTAGTCTATTGCCAGTTTTAGCCACAGTGACTTGACTGACAGTCTAGAAATGATAAGAAACATATGCAGGAAATCCTTAACATGGATCCTCATTTATCTTAAAGGAGTCAAAGAAGGCCAGATATCAAAGAAAATACAAAACGGGCATTGTATTTGAATGATTATTCTTCAGTTGTGTTTTTCTGATTTTTGCAAACCAATAAAAGCTTACAAACACCAAACTTCAGATCCATTTGACATTCATGGAAAATTAGATTTTGAAATGATTAATCATTTTACATTTCAATTATATGTGAATGGTTTGGGGATATTGGCACATTGGTGTTTAATTATCATTGTAACATCACAAAAGCTGTAGCTGTGTTCTTTATTACATACAAATAAAGACTGTCAGTTGAAATAAAGCTTATCACATTATTGTTCAGCCCTTCCCAGGACAAGCACTTGTGTCTGTCCTGATGATGGTGTTGCTGTATTTGTTTTCCAATTACATTCTGAGCGAACTCAATAGAGTACAAGGCATGATGGGAGAAATCCACTTTGATTGCAATTACTGTTCACTTTCCACTGAAATGGAGGAGAGTTTCTAGTAACCAAGTAACTACTGAAAGGTAAAATGAAGGAACCTGTCATATTAAAGATACATGTTTGACTGAAATTTCTAATGACATTTGGAAACACATATTTTTCTTAATATATATCTATGTCTATCTATCTATTCACTGTTCTCTAAATTAGTCAGGTTTTTAAAAAAGAGAAAACCCATAAGTATCCACTGTAGAGATGCTAGGGGCTGTACACAGAGGGGGCATCAAAAGACACCAAGATAATGTTGCTTCGAATTTACAGAATAATGTGTTGTGTGTTTGCGTTGCTCAGTCATGTCCGCCCCTCCGAAACCTCATGGACCTCAACACACTATGATGATCCATTTGGTTTTCATGGCAGATATACTGGAGTGGGTTGCCAGTTCCATCTCCAGAGGGCCACAGCATGCAGCTCCTGGTATTCCTAGGTGTTTTCCCATCCAAATACTGACCAGGCCCAACCCTGCAAGGCTTCAGGATGGTGTGACCTCTTGGTTCCCTGTCTGGAATTGGATCCTAACCACTAGACCACCAGGGAACACGTTATAGAACAATAGCACCAAATAAAATAGTCAGTGGTGGGGATTCCTGGCTACAAAGGTGCCTGACAAGTAGACAACAGCATAGACATGAGAAAAGTGGTAATACAAATGATAGCTAAGTGAAAAGATATTTGTGACAGTCTATATAACAGTCCATTTGTGTTAGTTTCAGTAATGCATTGACGTGTGAGACACTAGAAATGTTTGTGTGTATACATTAGTCATTAAACTTGGTGACATTAGTATAAAATAATATGATAATCTTTGAGTGAGTTTATGCATTTGCATAAAAGGTTTAAATGATACCCAAATGAACTCACTACTAACATGTCACCATCTGTTTATCCAACATCTCTTCCTGGAAGGCTTCCCACAACCTAAAAATGAACATGCCATGAACTCTTAATCATACCACTCTCCATTACACTCCCAGTTCCTGATATCACCCATGCAGTTGACAATTGCTCCTCCATCACACCCTATGTCCACTGCCATGGGATCACTCTGGACTCTCTTTCATCCCCCACATCCAGTAACTTACTAAAACATGCACCTGTGAAACATCTCCAAAACCCATCCTTTTCTCACAAAAGAAACAACCAAAATTCTAATCCACTCATTTATATTTTACTCATTCTACAATTCACTCCTAATCACTCTCCCCACTCCAGTACATCTTAAATGCCTCTGACAGGCTGATACATCTCACCAATCATCTCACGCTTGCTGCCCCACTCTCTCAGTCCAAACACTAATCCCCCATACTCGCTAGAATTAAGTTCAAAGTTCTGACACTCACCTACACTGCACTCTACACTCAATACCACTGCACCATCCTAGACATCATAACCGATCTCTAGATGCTCCCCTTACTACGCTCTGCCCATTTCAAATGTCTGTCTTAACTCATGTTGTACCTAAATTATGGAACCTTCTACATTGCTCTGTCAGACTCTCTCCTACTCTTCACAGTTTCAAGCTTTTTGTGAAACCTCATTTATTTAGAAAAGCATATCAACCTAGGACCCTATGCTAATCAAGCGGTGTAATTTGCGATATACCCACAAATCAGCTGTGGGATATAATATATATATATATATATATTTATATAAAGAGTATGTGTATATATGTTTCCTTTGCTATGTTGTGTTTATTCCCCCTATATGTATTTACCTGATGATGTCAGATGCTGTCTCCACTCTCTCTGCATCGCTGTTTTTATTCAAACTGAGGGCTCCATCTCATGTTCGTTTTGCTATGGGGTGCAAGCCCAGTCTCAGTATGAAGCATGCTGATAAAGTCATTGGGGAAGAAGTGAACCCAAACAGATGCGGACATCTTATGGACAAGAGCAATGAGAAGGCCTCCATAACAAACCTGGAAAGACACAGCCACCTGTCTTCAGTGAATACTCCTGAGTTGAAGAGCGATGTAAGAGAAAGAAAATGCTTGCTAAAGATCTCTGATCCAGAGAAAGGAGAGATCAAGTGGATGAATATAGCTGGTGTTCCTACAAAGGAAGAAGATCCTAAATATGATAAGACACTGGAAACCTTACTAAAGTGAAAGAAAAGAGTCTGGAGAATGAAGTGGTGAAAGTGGAGTCACCCACCCTGAGAGGTCATGAGAAGCATAATATGGAGATGTGACCTAAAAAGAATGTAAAGTACCCTGAGAGCTCTCTGTCTCAGATGGCATTAAAACCAAGTATTATGGATAAGGAGAGCCAAGAAGGGAAACCAATAAAGCAAGACGTACAAATGAACTCTATCCCAGAAGACAGAGAAGTTGCTATTAAAACGTAGGATATCAGGACGATGCCAGATTATATTCCTGAATGGAGAAGAAAGCCTGCAATTGAAGACAACAGAGTTTCCTCTAGGAAGAAGACACAGATGTCTATTTGGGAGCAGAGAAAGAGCTTGCCCAAGTGTAACATGAATGAGAAAGTTATGCAGAAGCTGCTGCCCAGTGGTGAACAGATAAAGGAAAATTTACTCCATAATCGTTCACCTCAGAGGAGGAGCGATATCTCTAAGAGGGAAGCACCAGAGAAGTCTGTGGAGCAAACAAAGAAATCGCAAGATGCACAAAAGAGGATAGAATGCAAGTTAGAGGAGGAGCGTCTATGCTGGGAGCAGGAAAGATGAATGAACGTGGCACAGCCAAGTAGATGATCCACACTCTCAGCTACAAGAGGCAGAGAGTAAAAGAGCTCTGATAGTGAAGAAGTTGCTGGTGCATACTCCACAAGAGGGGAGGATGAACGATCCATCTGATATGGAGATACGGTTGAAACAGGGTGATGCATGTCCAGAAGAGACCAACCCTGATCTTCAGCACCGATATACACAAGACGTTGTGTTGAACACAGAGCTATGTCCAAAGAAAGTTCATATGCATGGCACAGTGAAGGAGCTGCCAGGAATATCCAGGGAGGACCTAAAAAAAAGAGAGAGGAAATGCTTCAGTTGAATATACACCCAGAGCTTCAGTGTCAGCAGAGTGAACTGGATTTACAAGCTAAAGGGGAGAAAATACAGCTGAAAGAAGTAAAGAAAGATGCAATGCCGGAAGCCTTGGAGGCAAAGCAAGCAGAACAACCGAGAAATGATGAAGAGAAGCAGTTAAAAGAAGATGAATTATGGGTGAAAGCTGAGGATGCTGAAAGCACAAGATTTCTTGAGAAACCGAAAATTCTAAAGGCTTCGAAGATGTCAACTGGCTTATGGGTTGAGTGTAAGACTGAAGTTGTTGAACCGCTAGAGATGCTCCAGAAAGATCAAAAGTATGAGAGATTCGTCCTGACAGAGATAGAGAGTCGCAGACCTTGCAGGATGGAAAGCACTGTGGAACAGAGGATACCTGCCGTAAACAGTGAGAAAAAGGAGGTGCAAGTCCAAGAGTTAGAAGCTACCCTGAGAGAAGACAAGCTTGTGGAATCTACAAGGGATCCTGTATCAGAACAGAAGCAAGATGGCCATATGAATCTGATACAACTTGGTGAGAATAATCAGCCAGACGATTGGAGCCCCTGGAAGAAAGTGAGAAAGGTTATCTCTCCTTACAAATCACTGACTCAAGACAGACTACAGAGTAATGGTGTCAGCTGTGAAAGGGAGTGGGAAGATAAACCACCCAAGTTGCGGTTCCATAGTGAAGGTAATGGTGACTTAGGTGATGAAAGTAAAGTCAATACTCATAAGATGGAGAAGGTCATCAGCAGGGTTAAACAGAAGATGGTGGAGTGGAGGTCCAGTAGTGAAGAGCGAAAGCAAAACAAGACTGATGCTAAAGCATTAGAAAAGGCCAGAAGAAGAGTCGAGAAAGCTGCAGATGAACTTGTGAAAATTAAAGAATGTGTAACAGAAGGACTAAAGAAGCAAAAGAAAGCCAAACGTGAAGAGGCCAAATTGAGGCAACTCCAGTCCCAGGCTCTCAGACTTCAGATGAGGCATAAATAGTCCCGGAGTTTCTTGGCACAGACAAAGAGATGCCATCTAGCCATAAACTTGCAGGAAGAATCCAAACCAGAGAGTGAATCAGCAAACCTAAGGCCTCTCATTAAGGTTATAAAGAGTATAAATCGGAGTCACGAACGAGAGATGGAGGTGTGTCGACCTGGAACTACAGTGCCATCTATGCCATGTGGTTGCCATGTGCACAGTTTCCTACCTCTCGGCAAGCCGCTCAACCTCATGTTGTTGAGCTGAGGGGATGGGTGTGTGGTGTGGATGGTGCAACTCACACAGTATTGAGGAAATCCTCTCCAGGTAACTTAAAGTTAACTCCCTGGAGCAGTGCTTATTGAAGCTGCAGGTGTGATAAGCCTTTTAAAAAAGACACACAGGAAAAGGAGGAGTGGTCAGGCTCCGGCCTAAGCAGTGAGAGCATGTGAGAGTGTGGTGGCTGCTAATTAGGCTCTGGCCCAGGTTGGGTGCTGCTGCTAGCAGCCAGAGCAAGCCACAGAGAGGAGCTTGCTGGCTGATTCTGTGTGGATCTGCAGTCTGGTTGAAGAAACTGGGATAGGGACACACTGCTGCTGGGGGGTACTGAAAGCTGGGATAAGCTATGAAGCAAAGCCATAAGGAAGACTGCGTGAAATACAGAGAGACTCTGGCAAGCGAGAGAGGATTGCCTGAAGTGTACAGTCAGCATCATAACAAGAGTCACAGAGGGTTCAGCGTGACCTGGGGGGAGACAGAGCTCCTGGTCAGGACCTTGCTGGACTTGCAGAGTGGGTGCCAGAGCAACAAAGGAAGCTGCCACGAGAGGATCAGTCTGTGTGACTGCAACAAGATTGCTGCAAGAGGCTGCTTGCTGCAAGAGGAGAGGACCTGCATAGGATCCATTGCAGCTGAGAAGCTGAGAGAGAGACAGAACTTAAAGGTACCACCCCTCTATGTGGAAAGGTACTGTTTTACCTGCAAGCCGAGAAGCGGTCTCAGGGCTAGTCAGGGTGTTCCTGCAAATAAGCAAGTCTGTTTATTTAGATTTTTCTTTCATGCTGAAATTAAGCTAGTGTTTGTTTTGTAAACTTTTATTAAAAGCAAAGATAAAAGTATGTCGGGAGTCAGTAGTTTATGTGGAAATCCCAGGAGCAACCAGTAACCAAAGGCCAGCCCTGTCACAATATATATATATATATATATATATATATATATATATATATATATATATATTAGCGAATTGCCCGTCAAAAAATGACGGCAATGAAATTGTAAGTGAGCTAATAGTGTTTGGTTTATATAATGTGGCTGATGTAGCATCCTTCGTTTTCTATGTCGTGCAACTTTTTCGGAATATCCGTAGGTGTTTTGTGGACTTTTTCTGAATATCCGTGGCTGTTTGGTGGTGTTTTGCGTGTTTATGGTGGTGTTTAGCATTTTACGGGACATTTAGCCTTATTTCATCTGTTCGGCGGCCATTTTTTCTCTCGCTTAGGTGATTTTCGGGTCTCTAAACTCCGAAATTTGTGCATAAATGGAGGTGTAACTTCACTTGCAGAGGTCCTGGGTGCCCCCCCCCCCTTGCTGTCAGTAACCTTTTTATGTGATTGTTGTTTGTATTTATTGTGTTTGTAATGTTTTTGGGGTTGTGCGGGTTGCCTACTTGTTTTTTAATCTTGTAGGTGTTTTTCGGCAAATACGTAGGTGTTTGGTGGTTTTGCGTCTTTAGACTGGTGTAGCCTCAGTTTCGTTTTTTTTCGGCGGCCATTTTTTCTCTCGCTTAGAGAATTTTTTAGTCTCTAAACTCTTTTAATTTGAGTTAAATTGAGGTGTAACTTTAGTTTTCGAGGTCCTGGATGCTCCCTCTTCCTGTAAGTAAGCTTTTTATGTATTTGTCGTGTGTATTTGTTGTATTTTTCATGTTTTCATGTGCGCGTGTTGCGGCCGATTTTTGCAAGGTCGTAATGGGTTGTAACGTGTCTCGTATTTTCTTTGCGTAACAACGTAAATTTTGCGAGGGCTGCAGACTCGCTGCGCGAGCCCGCAAGCACAAGCAACGGCTTGTATGCTCACAACTATATATGTGATATATATATATATATATATATATATATATATATATATATATATATATATGTATATATATATATATATATATATACAGTATATATATATATATATATATATATATATATATAAAATAGTGTTTATTTTTCCCTGACAAGGTTGCCAGAGTGCAGTGTAATATCTTTATTTCTTGGAAATTCTGGGCATGAAAAAAAGTTTTTTTAACTTGTTTTAGACATTCAAATGTGAACACAAATATACTATTTATTTACTGTACCATTGTACGGTGGAAGGCTTCTATTGCTCTTTTGCCCACCATAAATTGAATTTACCTCCTTAAAAAAATCCACTACACAAGCTAAGGAACCGGCCTCACGCTGATGAGAGGCAGTAATCTTGAAACTGCTATACATGGGTGGGATTCCTAGCTTGTGTATAATACAACCTTAGATTTGCAGGCATATGCCTAAGGGAAGCCATGTTTGAAATGGTTATGGATTACAAGAGAAAAGCCTTTATGGGCACATTTGCATGTGCCTGCCCAGGTTCCCAGAATGCAGTATAATAACCGTATTTCACGGAATTCTGGGCATGAAACACATTTTTTAACTTGTTTAGACGTTCAAATGTGAACACAAATGTACTATTTATTTACTATATCCATTATATATATATATATATATATATATATATATATAGATATATATATTATGTATATAGATAATGTGTTAGAGCATTTGTTCCTATTGCACATGATTTCCTGATATATATTAATCCCTTGATTATAGGTTGTGTGTTACCCTTGATGTTGTATAATGAAACACAATTTTTTTCAATTACAAATATGTTTATTTTGGACTGTTAAGTGTTAAATAATGTTAGTTTTTTTTGGTGCTAAATCTAACGGAGTAACTCGTAATCTGTTGTCCATGCAAAAATCAATAGAAATGTTTGCAGTGCTCTTCGGCTCTGGCTTGCCGCAGTCACTTGTAGCAGTTCTCTCGCAATGTTTCTGGGATGGGTGATTAACATAGCTAGGGAGATATACATTGCTCTTAAACATGATGTAATCTGTGATATAGGGGATTAGCATGGAGGCCTTATTCCTTAATATCAGCTGTTCAAACAAGACAGAGAACACCTCCTGTGCATGGATTCTGCTGCTGTACTGTGCGTCACCTGTATACATCATTGCATCCTCTGTAGTTAGCGCTATGAAATATGTTGACACTTTGAATAGAAATGATAATAGTAATAATAATAATAATAAAGTACATTTGGTATCCTTACAATGTACAACATACAGGGAGTGCATAATTATTAGGCAAATGAGTATTTTGACCACATCATCCTCTTTATGCATGTTGTCTTACTCCAAGCTGTATAGGCTCGAAAGCCTACTACCAATTAAGCATATTAGGTGATGTGCATCTCTGTAATGAGAAGGGGTGTGGTCTAATGACATCAACACCCTATATCAGGTGTGCATAATTATTAGGCAACTTCCTTTCCTTTGGCAAAATGGGTCAAAAGAAGGACTCAGAAAAGTCAAAAATAGTGAGATATCTTGCAGAGGGATGCAGCACTCTTAAAATTGCAAAGCTTCTGAAGCGTGATCATCGAACAATCAAGCGTTTCATTCAAAATAGTCAACAGGGTCGCAAGAAGCGTGTGGAAAAACCAAGGCGCAAAATAACTGCCCATGAACTGAGAAAAGTCAAGCGTACAGCTGCCACAATGCCACTTGCCACCAGTTTGGCCATATTTCAGAGCTGCAACATCACTGGAGTGCCCAAAAGCACAAGGTGTGCAATACTCAGAGACATGGCCAAGGTAAGAAAGGCTGAAAGACGACCACCACTGAACAAGACACACAAGCTGAAACGTCAAGACTGGGCCAAGAAATATCTCAAGACTGATTTTTCTAAGGTTTTATGGACTGATGAAATGAGAGTGAGTCTTGATGGGCCAGATGGATGGGCCCGTGGCTGGATTGGTAAAAGGCAGAGAGCTCCAGTCCGACTCAGACGCCAGCAAGGTGGAGGTGGAGTACTGGTTTGGGCTGGTATCATCAAAGATGAGCTTGTGGGGCCTTTTCGCGTTGAGGATGGAGTCAAGCTCAACTTCCAGTCCTACTGCCAGTTCCTGGAAGACACCTTCTTCAAGCAGTGGTACAGGAAGAAGTCTGCATCCTTCAAGAAAAACATGATTTTCATGCAGGACAATGCTCCATCACACGGGTCCAAGTACTCCACAGCGTGGCTGGCAAGAAAGGGTATAAAAGAAGAAAATCTAATGACATGGCCTCCTTGTTCACCTGATCTGAACCCCATTGAGAACCTGTGGTCCATCATCAAATGTGAGATTTACAAGGAGGGAAAACAGTACACCTCTCTGAACAGTGTCTGGGAGGCTGTGGTTGCTGCTGCACGCAATGTTGATGGTGAACAGATCAAAACACTGACAGAATCCATGGATGGCAGGCTTTTGAGTGTCCTTGCAAAGAAAGGTGGCTATATTGGTCACTGATTTGTTTTTGTTTTGTTTTTGAATGTCAGAAATGTATATTTGTGAATGTTGAGATGTTATATTGGTTTCACTGGTAAAAATAAATAATTGAAATTGGTATATATTTGTTTTTTGTTAAGTTGCCTAATAATTATGCACAGTAATAGTCACCTGCACACACAGATATCCCCCTAAAATAGCTAAAACTAAAAACAAACTAAAAACTACTTCCAAAAATATTCAGCTTTGATATTAATGAGTTTTTTGGGTTCATTGAGAACATGGTTGTTGTTCAATAATAAAATTAATCCTCAAAAATACAACTTGCCTAATAATTCTGCACTCCCTGTATATGACTTTTCAACAAATGTTATGTTCAGTCAAAGTTCTGTTTTACAGTATGCAACGGGTAAGCCTGATTTCTAGTGTATTCTCCAACATATTTGTGTGTAATAGCTAGATGCAGTCCAAAGGTATGCTAAAAGGGGGTTCTTATCTGTAAGGACTTTTAGGAGAGAAGAAAAACTATACAAGAAACATTTTGAATAAAGGAGCTCCTCAACAAGTATAGAACTAAAGTATATTTTAACAAAAGAAACATTCTGTAACCAAAGATTGTTATGAAATAGATAGCTTAGAAGTAATATAAGAAAGTAGTAATTTGGTAAATGAATTTGAGGGCGATACAAAGAATAATACCTTAGCCGTGATGGTAGCAGTCAATAAAGTAATGGAGCAAATGTGCTTGAAATAGGCATTTTGCTATACTGAACCTTTGAAGGGGAGAAGACCAAATATAGTTTGACATTCTAAACAGATAGCAAAATAAATAAATAATATGTATCTGTTATCTGAACACAGCATTTCTCTCATATCTCTAGGTCAGCCCATTTCTCCCTGGGGTTCAAGTCCCTGGAACTTACTTTAGCCCCTCACTAAAAAATTGGTGTTTATTTTTCTAATACTTTGCACAGGCAATAGTATCCGTGGACCAACAACTGGATCTAGCATCTCATAGAGCTACATTTATATTATCTAACTAAAGTACATTCTGATTATAATGAGGAAAATGAGATGTGATACCTAAAATACAAATAACATTTTCAACAAGGAGCCTTTTCAGTAAAGTAGAAAATGTTTGTTGAAAATGGCCCTAAGAAAGCTCAAATGCTTTTTGGGTGTATATATTATAGGCAAGCTGATCAGAAGAAAATGCTTGCCCATTAAAGCCCAGTGATAATCAGGTTACCAATAGTAATCAGACAAATTCCCTTTACTGACACCACATTTACAACTTTCCACAATGTCTACACTTAGCTGTACCCAGTATTAAGAAAAGAATGACTGTTGCTCTGCTTTTTTTTTTTGTGAAGTCCATCAACTTCCTATATTAATACATTGCCTTTTTTAATATGAATACCTTTTAACAATACATAGATATATATTTGAAATATATGCACTTTTACATTAAAATGGTGTAGTTCACATTTTTTTGGTACTTACATTGCCTTGCAAAAGTATTCACCCCCTTGGCATTTTTCGTGTTTTGTTTCCTCACAACCTGGAATTAACATGGATTGTTTGAGGATTTGCATCATTTAATTTACAGAAAATGCCCACAACTTTGAAGATGTGTTTTTTTTTTTTATTGTGAAGCAAACAACAAATAGGACAAAATAACAGAAAAAGTCAATGTGCATAACTATTCACCCCCACTAAAGTCAATACTTTGTAGAGACACCTTTTGAGGCAATCACAGCTCCAAGTTAATTTGGATAAGTCTCCATGAGCTTGCCACATCTTACCGCTGGGATTTTTGCCCATTCCTCCTTGCAAAACTGCTCCAGCTCCTTCAAGTTGGATGGTTTGTGCTTGTGAATAGCAATCTTTAAGTCTGACCACAGATTTTCTATTGGATTGAGGTCTGGGCTTTCACTAGGCCATTCCAACGCAACTACATGTTTCCCCGTAAACCACTTAAGTGTTGCTTTAGCAGTGTGTTTGGGGTCATTGTCCTGCTGGAAGGGGAACCTCCACCCTTGCCTCAAATCACGCACAGAGTGGTACAGGTTTTGCTGAAGAATATCACTGTATTTAGCACCATCCATCTTTCCCTCAACTCTGACCAGTTTCCCAGTCCCGGCTGCTGAAAAATATTCCCACAGCATGATGCTGGCACCACCATGTTTCACTGTGGGATTGGTGTTCTTTGGGTGATGTGTTGGGTTTGTGCCAGACATAGCTTTTTCTTTGATGGCCAAAAAGTTCAATTTTAGTCTCATCAGACTAGAGCACCTTCCTCCAAACATTTTGGGTGTCTCCCACATGACTTTTCACAAACTCAAAACATGCCATTCTTCTGGCCACTCTGCCATAAAGCTCAACTCTATGGAGCATACGTCTCATTGTAGTTCTATATATAGATACTCCAGTCTCTGCAGCTCCTTCAGGGTTACCTTAGGTCTCTGTGCTTCCTCTCTGATTAATGCCCTCCTTGCCCAGTCTGTGAGTTTTGGTGGGCTGCCATCTCTTGGCAGGTTTGCTGTTGTGCCATGTTCTTTCCATTTGGTTATGATAGATTTGATGGTGCTCCTGGGGATCATCAAAGATTTGGATATTTTTTTATAACCTAACCCTGACTTGTACTTTTCAACAATATTGTCCATTACTTGTTTGGAGAGTTCCTTGGTCTTCATGGCAGTGTTTGGTTAGTGGCACCTCTTGCTTAGGTGTTGCAGCCTCTGGGGCCTTTCAAAAAAGTGTGTATATGTAATGACAGATCATGTGACACTTAGACTGCACAAAGGTGGACATCATTTCACTCATGTTTTACTTCTGAAGGTAATTGGTTTCACCAGAGCTTTTTATGGGCTTCATAAGAAAGGGGGGGAATACATACGCACATAACAATTTTCTGTTTTCCATTTCTAAAAAATAGTGTTATGTATATATTTTTCTCATTTCACTTCACCAACTTATACTATTGTGTTCTGATCCATCACATATAATTCAGAATAACAAAACATTGAACTTAAGGCTGTAATGTAACAAAATAGGTAAAAAGTCAAGGGGGTGGATACTTTTGCAAGGCACTGGATATATGGTTGTTTGGTTTAGATCCTGACTGCCAGTGGATATGGGACTTGTGCTTTATGGGATGTCGAGAATGGACAGCTTCCCCAGAGCATCTGCTCTTAAATCTATGTGATGAAATATAAGGGGATTATGTGAAAAGAACAAAGAAGTTTGTATGTGTGCCGTATATGACAGATTTTTCTTGCTTCTTTTTTATTACTAGTGCATGTTACTGTAATATATTTCAATGAAATTAGTGAGAATATTTGTATAGTGATGCACTAAACTAGAATTATTATTATTATTATTAGGTGTGTTATTTCGCCCATAGATACAAAGGGGGACTTACATCATACTAATGATAGGGGCATGGATGAGTCTGGGGATTGAAAGTTTATAATACTGTTCAAGCCCTCCAGATTCTAAATGTCTGGGCAATTCCAGATCACATCTCTTCCTGATTATACAGTCCATCCTTATTTTTCCCTTTTATCTTTCGGATGTCATTAATTAAAATTTATCTTTCTCAATATTCCTCCCATTTGTTCTCTGTTTCTTCTTCACCCATTCATTTTCTTTTCATTTTTCTACACAGCTGAGTTGCTATGTAAGTTATTACTTCGTTTAATGAAAACATCTTGTAGCTTTATAAAATATTTTTAGGTACAAGCTTTTAATACAGCATATGTTCCTAAAAAAATATATATATATAATTTGATACAATAACACAGTTGTTTTAGCTTGGTGTTGTATTACACAGTGCCACTAATATCTTAATCCAAATGTTTGTTGTACTGATGATTTACCTTCTCTTCAGCAATTGCATCCATAATTCTTGGTCAGCTTTCATCAGGGCTGTTACTTTAAGTCCACCAATATTGAAAGGGTGTGAATCTGTTAAATTACTTTTCTGGAGTGTTGCGCTAAAATTCACACTTTTCCTCCTTAATGACCCATAAATAGTGATGTGCCATGGCAAGTGTGTAATTGGTTACCATGTACATTGATGATTGCAACATATGGAAAAGTATGAATGATAAACTCCAGAGGTCATACACGCTGCATTAACGAGTTGGATAACTCTTGAAGATTTTAAACCTTAGTACATATACCCGATTCAATAACTTAGTAATGTGGATGTTTTCCAAGAGTTCTCTAAAACCTTTTCCTTTATTGCTTCTGGACTATTATTTCTGCAACTTGGTATTTAGTTCTATTTTTACCAAAATATGTCCTTTTAAAATAACATACAAATGTTAATGCTTATGTTGTGCTGGTTCAGAAGGTTTAATATTTAAGGATGTACAAAACAAACATGCACATGCCATTGGTCTTTTACTTTTTATAAACAAACTATGGTTAGGGTATCACATATATAGTTGTGAGCATGCGAGCCGTTGCAACGCTTGCAGGCTCGCTACGCTTGCAGGCTCGCTTTGCGAGGGCCGCAGTTGCTGGCAAGGAGCGCCAAAGGCACTCCTTGCCAGCAACTACGACCCTCGCAAAATTTACGTTGTTACGCAAGGAAAATACGAGACATGTTGCGACCCATTACGACCTCGCAAATTCTGATTCTAATGAGGAAAATGAGAGGTGGTACCTAAAATACAGATAACATTTTCAACAAGGAGCCTTTTCAGTAAAGTAGAAAATGTCTGTTGAGAATGGCCCTAAGAAAGCTCAAATGCTTTTTGGGTGTAAAGAATAATTGGGTATAAAATATAAAAATGCAAAGGCTGTGTTTTATACATACATTATCAAGTTTAGATGTTCAAAAGATGATTCAGAAAAAAACTGACCTTACTTGTCCTTTACTACTTATTCCTGTGTTTTGAGAATGAAGTTACTATATAAAAGGCTACAATGAGTGTAAAATCAAAACTGTTTACTAGGAATCTGATATCATGGCTGCTTTATAGACAGTCATGTTGTGCATTAGCTAGAATGTTCAAGCTTCATAACAGTAAAATAATACATTTGTTTTATTAATTGAATATGCTGGCAAAAATATGAATAAATGTGTGAGTAGTGGTACAGATATGTTAAAATGTGTCCTCAGTGGTTATTCTTTTTGATAAATATTAATCCTTTCTACATAATATAAGTCTTTAATACAAAATAGCAAACCATTTTTACATATAACATTCAATCATAAATTTTATAATTACCAAAATTAAAGGCCACTACACAATAAAAATATATATATATGAAAACTTAAGAGTATACTTTGTCAGGAAAATAGTCTTACAGCTAGTTTTAATAAGAAAACATTAATTCTGGGTGCCTCGCTGAAACTTGGAAGGATCCATGATCCATTGGTGGAAGTTATATATGTGAGAAAGATGTGTACATTTTTGGAGAGCTGCAGCTGCATTGAATGATGCAAGCTATGAGCTTCTGGGTTAAATGAGGGGTAAGGGGGTGTGGTGTAAATTTTAATATTATCCTATTAATAAACAAAGACTCTGGATATTCTCTCCTCCCCCACTCCTCCTCTCATAGCTTTGAGTACACCCCCATAATCCAGATTTCAGGATGTGATGAATCAAAGACAAAATGGATTCCTATACTCAAAAACAGAGTCTTCAAAAATTCAGATTTTTCCCAAAATAATAGATAACATACTTAGGAAAGTAGGACAAAACAGTCAAAATCAGTAATGACCAAATATAAAGGGGACACCAAAATGGCATATTTTTGTTAATTTACATCAACATCAAACATAGAAATAAAATACGTACTTACTACAGTGATATGTATATATGATTTTCATTCCATCGTTGATGACATAGGATAACTATATATTTCACAATTCTACTTAGATGCAAGAATGATAAAAGCAATATCCTTATAATAAGGTATAGGGGTGTGTATTTTAATACATAAACAACTGTATTTATGGGTTATGTTTAATGCATGTCTCTATCACAATCAAACATTTTTGGCACATCATTATTTCATATTATAATCTGACTTTGATTGTTTTTATTTAGTTACAGAAGAATCCCATCAGAACAGCTTCCATGTCCCTTTGTTTTAATTTGATATTATGCTCCTTGCTATCAAGTTGTATTGACAGGCGTCCTCTTATTTTCAGATTGGTGTCCATTCACTGATGAGCATGCACTGGGGGGTCATGACCTCTTCTCTTATCTGGACAGCTCTCGGTTTCATGAATATTTTTTAGCTGCAGGGTGTTATTAATAGAGTGCAGGAGAACAAAGGGAAGAAGCAATAGGAAATACACAAAGGTATGAAGTTTCCAATATTGGGAATCCCTTATGGCCTCCATAATGCTATGTTACATGATGAGCTGATTTGCTGTATATGGAACTACTTGAAAATTATATTTTAATTCATTATTTTTTGTTGTTGCGTGTTTTTTAACTTGCAGCACATAGGCGATGAGCTCCAAAGGCACTCATCGCCTACGAGCCTCGCATAGCGAGGCGAGCCATTAAGGCACTAAAACGTTCAGCACTTGGGCGATGAGCAACAAAGGCGTTCATTGCCTGCGAGCATTGTGAAGCGAGGCGAGCAGTGGAGGCAATGAAACAGGCAAGACTTAGCCAGAAAGGAGAGGCAAAGGCTCCCCTTCAGCGAGCTTTGCGATGCGAGGCGAGCCAATCACACAATGAAACACCCTGGACTTAGCCTCCAAAAACTTAGGAAACTCTGGATCATCTTAGCCTGCAAGCAGTTAACGAACGCGGGACTTAGGGAAAAAGAATTATGAGACGCAGGACCGCGCAAAACGACTCCAACCGCGTACCACTTTCACCCAGGAACGTACAAGGTACAAAATACACTATTACAAAGGACGGCAAATGCTTGCGAACCGAGTAGCACATAGACAAACAATCCTAACTTACAACTAACAACATTTGGCATCTAAACTAGCGTTTTACACAAATAAACCAACGGTTTGCCGTCGGGCACGCAGCCTATTTCTAATGCACAATTGGGACATTCATAAAACTATCTCCTCAGGCCAGCAACAGTCCAACTGGACATTATATGCTGCAGGAAAATAAAAAGAGATTGTTACCTCTTCAGGCTATTGATTGTTACATATATTAATTATAACAAGGTAAACTATATTAATTTATTATTCAATTAATTCATTGATTAGTATTTAAAAAAATATAGAGAGGAGCCAAAGGAGATGCGAGGAGAGGCTCGCAATGAGCGCCGAAGGTCCTTAGAGTATAAAAAGCTTAACATTGTGTGCAAAACAGCATTGCCATGGCTTAACATTTTATTGACCATCATTTTTTGACCGGCAAGTCGCTAGTATATATATATATATATATATATATATATATAAATATATATATATATATATATGTTAAAACTTTCTCTCTGCATTTCTAAAGACATATTCAGCATCATATGTATGACATTGAACTTTTATTATTATTATACATATATATTAGTAGATATGCCTATGCAAACAGCTGTTTACAGAAAAGTATACACATTTACAGAGATAGCATAGATCATTTTGCAGAATTTTTTTCTTAATTTAAGATAAGAAAAAAAATATTATTATGCAGAATAAGAGTGTTATGTTTAATAGAGAAAAAACTACAGTCCTTTAACCCTTAATAAGAAATCTGAAGGAGATATGTGATATAACATGTAGACCTCCTACTGGGTATACAAGAGTTTCCAGCAATATGAGGCACGTGCAGACTGACAGAAGCTAGTTCCTCTGGAAGCAGAAGCCTCAGGTGGCTAATTTCTTGGATTAAAAGGAGCTGACCCTGATGGTGAAAGAAGAGATGTTGACCTCTAACCATATAGTGAAAGAAGAGATGGTGAACTACCACTCTGAACTGTACAGTGCCATAAAACAGAATAGGAAACTCTCACAAAGGAAAACACAATATGAATACCTCAAGAGGAAATGGCTTTCTTTTGTCTTGTATAAGAGCTTCCTAAAGTCTTGCAGCAGAGCAGACATAAAGATCTCAAAGCTTGGGATCTGTTTACACTGAGATTACATTAGATTCAAAGGTGTTATATTCTGCACACATCCCAAGTCTGTCCAGATATCCCCAGGGGATCAGTTGTTTAATTTATGTCCAATCTAAACTTTGATGTGTATGCTCATGTGTCTGTCTGCTTTGTCTCTCAGGATTTTTTTTCTGTATGTTATATCTTTATTGCCTCAGAAATTCATTTATATGTCCTGACATTGAAATCTAAATCCATTGATTTCAAGAGGAAGCTCTGTTCCTTTTTTTTGTATTATATATTTGCCAAAACACATGCTAGTAACCTACAATTTAACATGCATTTTACTTAACCCTGTAACCTACTAAGCTTTTTATGGAAATAACTCAACAAGGCAAGTGCTAACGCTGACATACAGCCCCATTCAATTCCCTCTAAGTGTTAAAACGTAGCCCGTAACGTAGCCCGCAAGACTTACTGTTATTAAATTGGCCTCTTAACGCTACTCACAGATGAAGGGTTAGGTGCGAAAAAAGGCTGAAAAAAGGCTACAGGATGTGGACCGTGGAACTTCGCGGCTCCAAATCCTTTGTTCTCTCAAGCCCGTAACCGCTACAATTCCAATCATGCTATTAAATTGCGACGATTTCACTTGACTTCAACCCCGTAACACCCAAATGGTGCCCAAAGGCCAACGAGTGCTAGAGAGGACTTGCAAGGGGGGTAAAGTCCAATCAGTAGCACTTTAAATGCACATATCACCACACTACTGTACTTTTATTAACAGCAAAAATGATGTTAGGGCTTAGAATTAATAGCACAAAATTCTCAAGCTCACAAATGGGCCCTGAAAAATACTTTATTTCCTGTTTAATTTGTGTGTTATATCGATCCCGGCAATAAATGGGTTAATACATATACTGTAACTTGCATGTAATAGAATATCATATTTACTGCTTTATTAATATTGCATCATATCTGGATTGTGAGTCCAATCGTAATTCGTAATTGAACCCAGTAAGACTTTGAAATCCAACCTCCATTTTTCTGTGACGCAATAATGGCGATCTTGGTTTCTATTGGCTCCATTCAAACCCGTAACTACGGGTTTGACTAATTGATCACTCACCTCCAACGTTCAACAGATGGTTTACGGGTTTGTGTCTCCAGCTCGTAACTCGCAGCCTGTTCTAATTTGATACCTAGGTAACTCGGCCAAATTTCAGGCCAGTAGCCATTGCGAGCTTCACGTTGCTCAAACAGGCTTCAAATTAAATGTGCCTGATACTTTCCAAATGAGCACATCTAGATCTGCAGAAATGCACTGGTATGAGAGGATATATGGTAAATATATACAAATGTTGGTAAATGTGCTGAAATGTAGATATGTTAACTTCAAAAATGCAAAAACATAATCTTGCAGTATTTGTTTTGTGAAAAACGGAAACTGAGTTTATTCTGAAATGTATGTGCCAAAATCAGTATGAAGGAGGCCCTATTAAACACTAAATACATTGAGCAAATGTACAGTAACTATGTTTCCAAATATTTTAATATTATACTCCATATAACTAATCATCACTTATAGATCCTCTTTTCTCCTTCAGTGAAATTCACAGCAAAAAATGAAAAGCCGGAGGTTTCAATAAGCCTTAACCTAGGGTTGTTCAGCATGTGGCCCTTCAAAGCTTTTGATTCGACCTCAGTTGTCCAAAAACAAACACTGTTTTGTGCCGGGTACAGAGCTTTATGGCAGTGGCTGCCACTACAGGCTTCTAGTACAACGTTGTGCCTCCTTTTTTGTATTTCTCTGTAAAAATAGTCCAATGTGGCTCGTTATGTGAAAGTCTATCATTTCTAACAATCATAATGATTGTTGTTCCCATCACCCTGGTTTGTTTACTCTGGTTTAATCCTTAGTTGGGGACATTCCATGCTGTTAGATTTGATAATAATTACATAACAGCATTAACATGGGCCATTCCTCCAGTTTTAGCAGTGTTATGATCTGGCATGCATTCTGGAGTGTATAGCCTTTATATGAGAAACAGTGTGGAGGTAGAAGGTCAGTTCCAGTCTTGGCTCAGAGAAGGGAGAGGCAGTTCACATTTCATTAGAATACTTTCCACACAATTATATGGATTTCCATAATGCATCTACATCAATGCCTTCATCACTCCGCATCCACACTTGACTGTGCTCTACATACTGTACAATAGATCAAATCTCCTTATCCTATATGAACAGTGTAGCTTTTTGCACAGAGATGGTGAGTAAAATGGAAGTGATCTGAGAGTTAATTGGTAACTTGGCATTAAGATAGGCGTTAACCATTAAAGAAGGGATATATTGTAGATGCTTAGGATGTCTAGCCTTCGTGGCAAATGAGACTGCTTTTCATAATTCATCTCTATAGATGTCGTATTACATGTGATGAGCTATGTAAGAATCTGTGACTTAGTATATGGGTGAATTGGTGCATATCTTGTAATGGATCTATGAAAGACTTTACTAAGTGAGAAATTCTATGGACCAGAATGTATTAGTATAAGACTGTGTGTATGTGCCACAATTGGTCTGTGTGATAATGGTGCTCTTGAAACAACCAGGACAATCATTTTACACAGGAAAACACAATGCTAACTATCAAGCAAAGACAGATGTAGTAGCATAATTAGTTGACCTGGACATATTTAGATTTTTACACATGTGGATGTTTTTCATTTATCTATCACATATATAGTTGTAAGCAGTGCGGGTTGGCAAATGCTGCCAAGGAGCTCCAAAGGTGCTCCTTGCCAGCAACTGCGGATTTTAGGCCCGCAAATGCGGACTCTCGCGAAGCAAGTGGCTGCATTTGCGGGGGCTCCCACCTCGACCGCCATACGAGCCGCAAAAAGACGACCTTAGCGCCCGAAAACCGCGCACATGAAAACATTAAAACCACAATAAATACACACAAGAAACACATAAAAAGCTTACCCACAGCAGGGGGGGGGGGGGGGGGGCACACAGGACCTCTGAAAGTGAAGTTACACCTCAATTTAAGTAGAAACTGAAGATTTTAGACACCCGTAAATCCCCTAAGCAAGAGAAAAAATGGCCGTTGAAAAAAAACAAAAACGAGGCTACAGGACCCTAAACACGCAAAACAACACAAAACACATACGGATTTATTCGAAAAAGCCGTACGAGGTCCACGAACACGGACGCAAAAATAGGCCACAGCTGCGTACCACACACATTAGGCGCCATTTTACAACACTAACTTACACAATGTGGAAGTACACAGCTACCCTACTGGATTTTCCTCACGCACGCACACTATTTACACTACACACTGCACACATTGCTGACACTTACACAGCAGCTCCACAACAGTGAAAACACACATTGTATGCTGCAGCAACATCAAAATAGATTGTCAGCTGCTTCCTGCATATATTACTTCAAAATAGGTAAAGTATATTCATTTATTAATTTCTTAATTATTTCCAACGCTGCTCATACCACACAAACAACAAACAGCCTCGCAGTGAGCACCGAAGGATCTCGGAACACCAACAAAATTTATGTCGGAACCAAACACCATTACCTGCCTTACAATCTTATTGCCGTCATTTTTTGACGGGCAAGTCGCTAGTCATTTATAATAGCTAACGTATTGAACAACAATACCAAATGGTAGCAACTGTCATACTGAACAGGGACAGTGATGGAGGATCCTGTTCAAGGGAAATATTTACTGACCACAATCATTAAAAAATATATAGACTGATTCAAGTCTTGAGAGTGCAGTCAGATCTGGCTTCTGCACAGGTGGGGTAAATCATTTCCTAACCTTTTTGTTATGGTTGCAAACAAGATTGAGTGTTGTTATGTCAATTTCTCTCCCAGCGTGACATATTTCATTCAGAAGAGTGAATCATACCTGCTTTAATCTACAAACTTTTGTACATAGTCATTTAACTGTTTATATATCTAAAATAAATACATATAGAATGCAATATAAAGACAATACCAATTTAAGAATAACTCTTTCCAAAAAGCACAATAATAATTTAATTCTACTGAAGTGATTTATTCGGAAATTACCTCTTGCTTTTCTTAGCAATAATAAAACAATTAACATGAAAGTGCACAGTGTGAACACATTATTCATGCTAACAGTAGTGTCACCCTATTAAAAAGCCAAATAGCATTGTGTCTTAACAGATGTTTTTACCAAGTACCTGTAAACAAAATGCCAATTTCTTTGTGGTATCGAAGTGTACAAATATTATTCGTACAGAATCAATTGTTAAAATTTTCATCTAAATATATTATGTCTGAAAACTATTTGAGCACATGCAAAAGGAATCAGGAGCATTTTATTACCTTGTGATAATTAAGTTAGTCTGTGATGTCACTGGAAAATATTTTGGCATCGCCACAGGTATATTATGTATTACGCTTTAGTGTTGTTAAGTGTTGCTTAGTGTTGTTAGATGAGCATTTAAAGTATGTATAAATAATCACCTCACTGCAAAACACTTAATTATTTCAAAATAAGAAAGGGGGGAGTGAGGAATTTATAATATTGATCTTTATTATAACTATGAATGAAAAAGAAAAAACACTCAAGATAAAATGTTAATAAAAACAAACTTAGATGACTTTCAAGACAGTCAACATATAATATGTGACACTTCAATCTGGAGCACTTATTTACCAGGTCTGAATATCAATAATATTGGTTATGGTATCCACTGTCATGAGGGGATTTCTTTTATGATATTCTTATGTTGCTAATAATCATTTTTCTTACTATATTTATTTTAGCATGTAAGGATGCAGGTATAGTAAACCTGCTCTATATATGATAGCAACACTAAATTCTTTATAATACTCAAATATCCTGCCAAGATAGTAGGTACTGCTAAATTATATGCTTCAATATGATATATGGTATTTAGAGTGAATTCAAACGTATTTGTTATTTTGTAGTTGTGTATCACAATTAAAATAAGAGACTGTTCTTTAGTAAGATAAATAAAGAGACTGTTCTAAAATAAGGTAATTCTCAGATCCGATTATTCTATGTAGACTAGCTACTTGCCCGTCAAAAATGAGGAGAATAACATTTTAAGCCTGGCAATGCTGTTTGCCACACAGTGTGAGGCTATGGGCCCTCTGGGCACCTTTGGCGCTCATCGCGAGCCCCCGCTGAGCACCTTCAGCGATCATCACGTGGCTCGCAATGAGCGCCTCATTGCGAGCGGCAACTTTACTGCTTTGCAATGACCACCTTCGGTGCTCATTTCAAGACCCTCACCCTGTGTACTTATAGGAGTCGCGCTTGAGTGTTACTGTCTTGGGTTGTGTTACTGCCTTGGGTTGTGTTACTGCCTTGTGGTAAATGTTATTGGCTTGGATTAAGTGTTACTAGCTTGTGCATATACGGTTTTGATCATAAGTCGTATGGGTCGTAAGTCGCGCTTGCGCCGCTGGCAATGAGCGCCTGTGGCGCTCATCACGAGCCCTGCAATGAGCGCCTTTAGCGCTCATTGCAGCCTAAGTCCTGCGTGCCTCAACTGCTCGCCTCGCTTCACGTGGCTCGCAGTGCAATGTGCGCCTTTGGCGCTCATTGCAGCCTAAGTCCCGCATGCCTCAACTGCTCGCCTTGCTTTGCGAGGCTTGCAGTGCAATGAGCGCTCATTGCAGCCTAAGTCCCGCGTGGTCAAAGACTTTAATTTAATATAAGATTTAATATACTCATGGTACTAGCGAATTGAGAGGGTTACAACATACACTTATTAACATACTAGGCGCTGTTTGGCAATATCTGTGCTTAGGCAGGATTATTTGTAGCAATACAGAATTACATATAGTGGATACTATATACTGTATACCCTATTTAATTGCATTTTTCTCAATCGGTTTAGCTCATTGAAGGCTGCTTGCTCAATGGCGGCTGTCACTGACTATTCTAAAGATTGAGAATAACGCAATAAAAAAGGGTATAAATATAGAAATCTCCTCAGGACAGTAGATACCATAACCAATATTATTGTAAATAAGTGCTCCAGATTGAAGTGTCACATATTATATGTTGACTGGCTTGAAAGTCATCTAAGTTTGTTTTTATTAACATTTTGTCTTCAGCATTTTTCCTTTTTGATTCATAGTAATAATAAAGATCGATAATATAAATTCCTCATTCCCCCCCTTTTCTTTCTATTTTGTTAGATGAGCATATACTGTAAAAAATGTAATCACTTATATTGTAAAAATATCCCAAAATTATATATGACGATATATATCAAATTATAGATTCTGATGCACCTGACCAAAGTAAGTTCATTTGCCACTGAAACATGTCGTCTGGTCATCTCCCAATTAATGACTGAGCCAGTACATTGTTAAGGACACATCATTAATACATATATTTGGTGACTACGGAATTAGGCCACACATTTAAATGTAATGGTACAAATCAATAATATACCATATTGCAAGCTTAGTAGTTAAGTGCCCCTGTATATTCATGATTAGAACATATAAAAAGTATACAGTTTTGAGCACTCTTCATTGTCACTTATCTTTGTAGTGAGAAGAATTATTAATGTATATAAATTATTTGTTAAAATATATAGAAATATAATATTAAACATATTCTCTATTAAATCCATGTCAATTAAAGATGGTGTAGGCTTATTTGCAATAAAGGATAGCAATATATTATAACAATTAGTTGTGATTTACATTAATCGCATATATTTCTTGTAATGCAACACATGATGTAAATAAGACCAACAAAGCCTGTGGCTTGGATATATACTGCAAGGTTTAAATGAAGTATGTTTAATATTGTATTATAATATAATGTATAGAGTAAATAAATATTACATTTGTACTCACATCTGAATGTCTAAAATAAGTTAAAAGACTAATTTCCTGCTCAGAATTCCAAGAAATACAGTTATTGCAATGCATTCTGGGAACCTGTGCAGGGACATGCAAATATGCCCGCAAAGGCTTCACTCTCTAATACCATTTCAAACATGACTCCTTTTACGCATATGCCTGCTGCATTACACAGCTTTAAGCAAAGTCCAGGATGGATTATATACAAGTCAGGAAACCAACCCACGAACAGCTGTTTTGAGATTACTGCCTTTAATCAGTGTGGGGCCAGTTCCTAGCTCATTTAGTAGATTTTCTGAGGAGGTAGTTTACCACAACAATCATTTAATTTATGGTGGGCAAAAGCGCAATAGAAGCCCTCGACTGTACAGTGTTTACAATTAAACAATTTGGATGCCTTGGTAATTCTTCTCACTACAAAGTGACTAATAAGTGTGCACAAAGCTGTATACTCTTTTTTGTGTTCGAATGTTCATAAATTATATACAATTACTGTATATACACTAATGATATAGAGAAGTATAATATCTGTTTTCTATACTTCCTTCTCCACAGTAAACAGGCATTGCAAACCTTTACTGCTTTTGTAAATATTAATGAATCTGTCCCATTATCATGAATTCAAGGACTTGCACTTAATTTCCCTACTAGAAATAATAGGTCTGCTCATTTATATGGTGGATACTTCACCTGAAAACAATTCCACAGTAAAACTTTGCTGTAGCAGTTAACAAATAAGCCTCAATATTTAAGTATATTAAGCACAGCACTGTTGTGGGACTTGTCTCACATGTGTTAACCGTCTTTTCTCTTATTAAACAGCCAATGTATTGATTCTTTCTCACTTCTTCTCTTCCTCTGATATCTAAAAGCAGGCTCTGTGCTGAGAGCCTGGGATTTCAGGCAGGCTGCTTTTAGGGAAGAATATATGCAAAAATGTTTCCCTGCTCATGGCATGTATGCTCAGAGATTGACAGAATGTGCATACGTGAGCCCTGATGATTGATCGTTTTAAAATTTATGTGAGGATTTAAATGCATGGTGATTCCAATGGTGTCATGTTATCGGCAAGTTTAGCAAATGAAGCTGACAGTCACTATAATATTGAGTATGTTGGGTCTTAACAAAAAAGAAGTTTCTATCCACAGGCCTGGGGCAACATGCATGCTTATTAGGGAACATAGGCCCAGGGGAGCTTTTGCTAGTCTCACCTCTCACACTGCAGATTTAACGCACAAAAACAATTGGAAGGATCTCAGAAAAATGGCATTTAGTATAAGTAGGTGAGTATGAATCCAGAATCCAGTAGGGTTGGTAGGGCAGCCCTCTGAGGAAATCAGCTTTGATTTGTTTTTCATTTGCTACATTTTGCTTCAATTCCAGGCAATACACATTTATGACAACTTATTTATTCAATAAATGTAGGGGCATGCACTACTATATAGTGACAGATAAAGAAGAGTGAGCCAAGAGAGTGTACAATTGCTTTTATAGAACTGAGAAATACATTTGCAATTGTACTATTGATCTAATAGCCCATTGTACCTGCTCTGATGCAGTTTGAGGCATAGAGGGAGCTATGTACGAGCATAATATTGTTACAATTATGGCTGCTTGAAGACACTGGGCTAAACAGACAATAGCCAACAAAATATATGGGTACATAAATATGACATGATAGATAGATAGATAGATAGATAGATAGATAGATAGATAGATAGATAGATAGATAGATAGATAGATAGATAGATAGATCATTGCTAAACATGGTATACAATCCTCTATTTACGCCACTAATTATTCTTTATATTATATTATATATAGATATATATATGTATCCCTGATTGATTTGAATTTTTCGAAGGATTTAAATGCAGGTAAAATGAAACTGTCAGGCACTGTAATATTAAGGATGTTGGGTCTTTATCTCATGCAGAGTGCCACACATTGACTGCATATACAGAAATGAAACAGTACATGTTCACTTAGCAAATTCACTTGAATAGGCTGTTTGTACGGTACTGTACTTTTTGTCCCCTGGCAAATATATAGTCTACATGAAGTTACTATGTGTTATACCTTGTCAGTCTTTAAAAGCAAATGGTGATATACCATGATATTATTGTCTGCATATACTTTTTTCCTTTTAAAACTTTTAGTACCACTAAAAATATAAAAATCTTGTATGAATATTGAGTTTCTTTTGAACCCAGGGTAGAACTATATCTGTCACAAAGGTGTCTGAAAGTGTCTAAATTATCTATTACTCTCATAATGGCAATCTGCTCCATGAAGCTACTTCACTTATTTCATCTTAGTCAGCCTCCTTCTATTAAACCGTTTATGACCTCTTGTTCTCACAATTCTCACAATTCTCTTTTGTATATGGACTGTGGGCAAAATTATGACTTTAACGGCTGAAACAAAACAACAAAAATGCCTAAACTTAGCTTACACACAGTAAGAGAGGCAGGGAGCCTGGGACTGAGGTTGCAAGTTAATTTGAGGCCTATTTGCCCTTTTTTTCAAGATCGAAAATCGCCTAAGCGAGAAAAAAAATGGCTGCTGAAAAAACACATCACAATGAAAACGAGGCGAATGACGTAAAACTAGCCTGTAGGAAATAAAAACAAGCCCTAAGCAGTAACACATAACGCAAGCCAGTAACACTTAACCCAAGGCAGTAACACAACCCAAGACAGTAACACTCAAGTGCAAGGCCTATAAAGGACACAGGGTTAAAGGCTTGCAATGAGCGCCAAAGGTGCTCATTGCGAGTCATGTGCTAAGCACCGTCATCGCTCAGCTCGGGGCTGGTGATGAGTGCCAAAGGTGCTCAGAGGACCCATAGCCTCGTGTTGTGTGGCAAACAGCATTGCCAGCCTTACAATTTTACTCCCATTTTTGACAGGCAATTTCCTAGTACTAATATAATAGGGAGAAATACCAAGGCTCTGCACATTAAGGCCATCACAACAGTTCTGTGGCTCTAAGCAACATCTTCCGCATTAATGTCACTTATGTTATGCCCAATATTTGAAGCCCTAGTCTATACTGTACATATTAAAATTCACAAATATTTTGGGCTTGCTCTAAAATTTCTTCCTAAGTTCTTACATGATTAAATCAGGGATTTTGATTATAATAGAGACCATGAATTAGCTTACAATAATATTTTATAAACACTAGTTACATTAAATATCATATGCGGCTCTGTAAAAAATAAGGCCCTCATTCAATTGCAGTTTGGCCAATTGAATTGGGCTCTAAATAAGCACATAACATATTTTTTTTAAAGAAGTTTTTAGTTAGTAAACATCTATCCAAAAGCAAGGTTTTTAGTAACTAAAAACTTCTTTAAAAAAATAATGCTATGTGCTTATTTAGAGCACTATTCAATTGGCAAAATTGAAATTGAATGAGGCCCTAAGTAAACATGCAGCTGTATTATAATGCAAAACATAGCTCATTAACTTAGCAAATATGTTTCCGAACAGTGATATACTTTAAAATGTAACGAAAAAAATAAGTCTAATGTTTATCATCATTACTAAAATTGTTAACTAACTAAAGTAAACTATAAGCTATTTTATGATTCTATACCATCAAAGTCTATAACATCGAAGTGTATAGATTGAGTGGGTTAAATTCTACTGTTTGCTATTGGAAAAAAAATTATTTGCCCCAAACGGCGAAAAAAAATTAGTAGCATCACACATGGTTAACAATACTCAATAGGTTCATCGTGAAAACAAGCCCTTGGTACCAACTCACTTCTCAATGTTTTGTGTTGTCACTAGTACAAACTAGGAAAGTGAAAATGTCAAGTGGAGATTGTATTTGATATTGGCTCAATGTGTTTTGGCCTTCTTTTCTAATCAGTCATATTCTTTTGCACTCTTTTGGTATTGTGTGTGACTTTAGAGGAGATTACCATCTCTGTATAAACATGACCTATGAATATAACATTCGCAACATGTGAATCATATGTCCCGCTCCACTTCCCATTATTTCAGATCAGATTACAGGATTTGCATTTTAACTACCAGTCATGAGTCAGGCCATTTCACTTAAAAGATACATTATCAAAATGATTAAACTGTTTTGATTAACAAAGAGTCAGTAATCCCCAATTCTCAACTTTATGTGCCAAGAAATTTTTATAGTTTTCTTCTTACACCTTACATATAGGGTTTGAAAATTATAGGATTTTCTAAATACATTACTCTGTTAGCAATTATAGAGTTTAGCCATTTCTGCATTACATTTCATTACTTCTAAGTCATACTTGAACTAAATAACTAACTTATAATGGCACACCATAATCCATTTGCCAATATATATTAGTGTAACACTTTTCTTAACTATCATATAGTTACAAACTGTGCACTCCAAGCATCTATATGCCAGTAATGCAATAGAGAGCACTACCGTTTGCTAAAACCATTTATGATATGACATCAGCAGTAATATATCTCAGATGAGCAGCTTTGTTCTTTATATGGTTTCCAAGAAGAAAAGAACAATACAGATTATTAAATCATACTTTGTGCATTTTGTTGTTCCCGTCCCTGTATGTCAGCTTTTGAAAGGCTTTGTGTGCGTGAACGGTCCTGTAAAAGATTATCTGGTACACACAGTGAATGGCCCTGCCCCCATTGTGGAGGCTGCAAATCTCCTGAGATTACACTAGAAGGAATTGCTTGTGGTCAGCAGAGGCAAGGAGAACAATAGAGACCAAAATGGTCAGCAGCAGCAGTTTGCTGGACAGGGTGGGGCATTGACCCAATAGCTAATACAAAGTAAATTGCACTGTCAAACCAATTGCCAAAAAGGCCTTAAATTAGCAACTGCTATTATTACCAAGTGGTTTAGATATAGCAAAGTAATTGGTAGTTTAAGTCATGACATTATATATCCTTTATAGAACCCATCTACAGATACTATTTTTTCTCTTTTGTTCTTTTACTAATCCTTTATAAACCAAATGCTGCTGTAGCTGATACAAAAAGAGAACAAAATACAGAAATGCTTTTAACCAGCCTGCACTTCTGTGTATAACACTAGTTACTTACTAATACATTTTAAAGGAATCCAGAAAACTGCTATATGTTGCATAATGAATTAAAACCGATCACTGCTAAATAATCCAAATGCATTGTCTATCTATCTATCTATCTATCTATCTATCTATCTATCTATCTATCTATCTATCTGTCTGTCTGTCTGTCTGTCTGTCTATCTATCTATCTATCTATCTATCTATCTATCTATCTGTCTGTCTGTCTGTCTGTCTGTCTGTCTGTCTATCTATCTATCTATCTATCTATCTATCTATCTGTCTGTCTGTCTGTCTGTCTGTCTGTCTGTCTGTCTGTCTATCTATCTATCTATCTATCTATCTATCTATATATCTATCTATCTATATTGCTACCTTGATCGCTATACATACTGCATATATTTGTATGTATGCTGAATGTACATCATGGCCTGTATCTGTATTTACTGTAAGCATGTCTGTAGCTATATATACAAATTATATGTTACTTTATCCACACTAATATTAAACTTACCCTATCTCCCTTTTATCAGTATATAATATATAGCTGATAATAATTACATGATAGAAATACCTTGAAAATCTAACCTTCCTGTTCATGGATTGGATGCATTTTTGGAAAATGTTAATAAACAGTTATAAGGTACACCAGTACTTCATTGACACTTATTATTATAAGATCATCATCAACAGCTACACACAAAAATGGTTTGGGAACAAATAATATTTTAGAGTATCAGAATTTCAAAGGACCTAATGTACATGGCATGCTAAAAGATTGATATACTTTAACATGTGTATACCGTAAATAAAATAGTGTTTATATAAATATATCTAAACTTGTTCTATAAATTGAATTGTAATATTTTTCTCTTAAATTTTTTTTTTGATCCTGTAATAAAATCAGTCATTTTTTTCAAGACACTACATTGCTGATCCTGAAGGCTGCTGCCTGAATTCATCCCTATATAGCTTTAATTTTCCAAGCTCTGAGTTTAGGTGTAGCATTTAAAAGTGGATAAGAAGCGTCTTCAGATACAAACAATTTTTTCTGATTACTATTTGGTAGATTGATGACTTTTTGATATTTGAAACAATACAGGCTCTGGTCCCCCTTGGTGGCTGGAACACATGACTCCTGTTTGTTGTGCTTTGGGGGATGAAGAGGGGGGTGGGCTGCAGAGCAAGATCTGCCTCAGTCATTTTCAAAATCAATACTTGCTCTCAGAGCATGGGATAATTTAGAGAACATAATTCAGAATTCTACTGTTCAGCATGCATCCTCCATCAAAAGGGGGTTTCATCTACAGTCAGCACAATGTCCGAAAGAATCACAAATGCTACAAAAATAAAACAAAAAAGTATAGAAATAGAGATAAAATAGATGTAAGTTTGAAATGGCCACTTGAACAATATTTCACACACATTGACACACACCCAAATATATATAATGTATAAATATTTATAACATACATGTCTGTACATTATCTATCTATCTATCTATCTATCTATCTATCTATCTATCTATCTATCTATCTATCTATCTATCCCTCTCTCTCTCTCTGTTATATATATAATATGGATGGCTAGATAGATAGATAGATAGATAGATAGACAGATAGATAGATAGATAGATAGATAGATAGATAGATAGATAGACAGACAGACAGACAGACAGATAGATAGATAGATAGATAGATAGACAGACAGACAGACAGACAGACAGACAGACAGATAGATAGATAGATAGATAGATAGATAGATAGATAGATAGATAGATAGATAGATAGATACATAGATAGAAATAATAGATAGAACTTGATGGAGCTCAGAGGAGCAGCGGACACGACTGAATAACTAAACAACGACAACATATATATATAGATCTATATATAGATATAGATGGATAAATACACAAAGACACACTCTGTATAAGTCAATGCATTTGTTATTCAGATGCATTTATAATTTTTTTAACGGTTCTGAGCAGCAATTATTGTATCAAATAATATGCAGGAACAAAAGCTGACATATTTAAGTAAAACACATGGTTTAATGAAGCAGTTTGGGCCTATGGACCAACAACACAGCAGGTGCAGTGGAGTTTAAGACTGGGTCAGCTGCACAGTTGATCCAATTATTAGATAAGAGCTGGGTATTCACGGGATAAATTATAAGCTTTGTTGAAGAGATGAGTTTTACTGGGATTTTTGAAAATTAGGTAGTAAAGACAAATGCATGGTAAGGGACTAGTTATACTGTATAACTGAGGAAGGGTCTTCCTAATATGAATGTGAGGAGGTGCGACCAGAATTCACTAAGCATTGCATTGGTTGTGAAGTGGTGTGCAAATCCTACAAAAGATGATTACTATGAGAACGATAATAGAAAAACATTACTTTGTAGCTGCTGCACATCTTAGCAATGGTTTATTTTTTAGAAAGCTGTATTTCACAGGAAGAGAAGCGTTGAATACTAAGTGACTATTTTAAGTGCATAATTATAAGAGGAAGCAGAGGGTTTCTGGAGGATACAGGGAGTCAACAGAGGGTTTTTCATAGTGAAGAAGCAAATGAGGATTGATGGGTGCGTTATGTGAGGCTGGCAGCAGAGGTTTGGATGGATTAAAGTAAGGTTAGTCAATAAGTATATACCCATACATGGCTTAAAAGAAATTACCTATGTTATGCACTCAGTGTCCTAAAATTTATAAACACAAAATTTCCTGTTGTCAGGACCTGAAAAATAGATCATCCAAAAGGTATTTAGTATATATATCCAGACATGAAAATATCCAGGAATATCTTACAAGTTCTATACCTTGACTAATGTGTATGGGATAGATCTTTACATGTGATACACATAGTTGAAGATAGAATCTAGATACGTGCTGGGCAACAGGAGGCCCAGGGGTGCATCCAGCTCTCAGGCACTTCCTAGGCTTCCCCCAGTCTGTACTCTGGAGTGGGAGATCATGTTCATCTTCAAACAACAGTCCATTTTATCCCTTTAAAACTATCAAATAGTACCCAATTGTAGTTATATTCTTTATTATCTATATATCCATTAACAATTAATTTAATTTTGCTTTTATTAAAATATAATTTTATAAGCACTCTGAGGTACTTTCAGGGTTTCAGGGGCCACATATGATGTCCTTCATGTGATACAGGTTGCCTGCCACTGATCTAGGGTGTACCTAATGGTGGCCATGTCAAATATTTGTATTTTTTAATATTTATTTGCTACTATAACAAACATGTATAAACAATTAGCTAGTGTAAGACATATATAGATACTTAACAGAGATATGCATATTTTTAAAGCACTGTTGCTATTGCTGCCTATACTCCACTCTCCTTAAAGGCATATTTAAGTTTCCTAAATTCTGAATGCATCTGATCGAGGAAAATCACTAGTGTATGCAAACATTTTTTTGCATGAAAAAATACCAAAATAAACATTTACAAACTCACCCTGATGTTTGCTAAATATTTTCAATTTGTAAGCTAATACTTTTGTCAGTTGACTCCACTGAAAATCCCTGCTAAGAATAGCATAATTAAGTTTGGACAATCAGGATAAAGCAAACACATTTGTATCATACTCTGGGGTTGCTATGTTGCAAAGAAGCCTGGGATATGTAGTCTCTTTCTCTATATATACTTGTGATCTTATTCAGTTGTAAACTCAGACCCCACCAAACTATGTGATGCAATCCAGCACCAAGTACTTCATTTGAAAGAGCAAACTGCATACCTAGATAAGTTTCCTCTGCATACTTGGTAATGTCAGTTTCCTCTGGGTGTGCAAAGCTTTATTTATTCTCCTGCCTATAAATGTGTAAGTACGCTGAACTTACCTATATAACACATCTTTTTCTGATAATCACTGCCTGTTCCTTACCAAATTTAAAACCCAGGAAACTTTATATATATATGTTTAATTCCAAGGGCTTCCCATTTACTATAATAAAATATATACTTAATATACCATCTACATGTATAGAAAATGTGGATATATGAAACAGTGTCCATGTATATGAATGGACAACAGAAGGTTAATTTGAAGCCGCCTTTTCCTCAAGCCAATATAATGTTTTACAAGACATAAGAGCATACAACTAAAGATGCATTTATCACATATTTGAAATACAGTTTAAAGGGAGGCTGACATATAAAAACTTGGCTATATCTTGAATTTAGTCTTGCTTGGGGCTATAACTCCCTGATCTTAAGGAGCTTTGTTTAAAAAAATACCCTGTTTTTTAGCACTGGTTCCAACCACATTGGAAATATTTAAAGTAGGGAAGAGATGATATTAATGTCAAATTGCTATGGGTTCAATTTTGCAGGAGGACAGGAGCATACATCCATAGCTTTTGCAAGGCCATATATGTATAATGTTGTTTTTTCAAACTTGTATTTCACATTTAGAAGCAGTAATGGTTGACACTAACCGCTAAACCACTGTAACTATATCATCCTTGAAATTAATTTATTTTCCTTGTCTTAGAATTAACAGTGAACGGTTTTATAGATCTATGAAGCCTATGGGACTCTAAGAAGGTACCCTACAATGACACTGGCACAGGATCCTTTAGGAGCTGTAGCAGTCTATGCATGCATCAATTAGAACTAATGCCTTATCCGTTACAGCATAGCGAGTCTACTTGATGTTATCCAAACACTCTTATCACACTATAAAATGGACTAAATTACAGCTTGACCTTCTGAATTAAGTTAAAATGTTAAGCTTCTTTGCAGATTTACTGCAAATTCACAAGAGAGGAATTTAACTAATAAAAATAATAAATATATAAATATCAAAAAGTCAAGTGTCAAATGTCAAGAGACATTCAAGTAGATTTTATTTTATGTCACATAAATTACATTACACTCATTAGATTTTAACTTTTACAATTATTCTTTTCTGTGTGGTTCCATTTTAGTTTGGAAGAGTTGTTTATTTTTTTCTGCTATTTTCACAAGAGGGCCTGTCCTTGCAGACTGAGGCCCCTATTAAATTAGAAGCCCGCAGCAGCCGCTGCAAAGTCGCAAGCCCTGTGGGCTCAAAATCTCACGCAGTTACATAGCTATTGAATTAGAAAAGCTTGTGATCTACGTGGCCAAAGTCCAAATTTGTAAACGATGCTGCGGCGAGTAAATTTTTCTGGCACAAGCGCGATAATTTATTCAAACCTGCAGTTCCAGCTCACACAGAGCCGATAGGAAAAATGTTCATCATCGTGACATCACTACGGGAAAGGAGATCAGATGTTAATCAAATGCGTGATTGATGTTCGAGTTGTGATTGGCCCCACATTTAAAAAATAATGAAACATAAAATAATCAATAAATATAATATTCTAGCCCATGTGAGTTCTATGATATGTATTACCCATTGAATGCCAGTATCAAATACACATGAAAATATATTTTTTTATTTCCTATTTGAGGGCTTTAAAATATTCTGCTATTAATATTTATACCTTATATCACTTTATATCACGTTTTACGGCCTGCAAAAAGAGGCTAATTTAATAGCCGCAACCTTTGCAGGCTTCTTTGCGCGGCCAATACGTCCAATTTAATAGGGCCCTGAGATTTGCATTAATCCTGTTGAAAGCATGGACATTTTTAGCTGTCACATTCCTATTGTACAGGTAGAAGTCTTTCAAAATATAGAATCAGTGGTGTTTTAAAAACTGACTATATATTGTACTAGCCATTTTTTCTTAACTTGATACTTTTTAAAATACACACCCTTGTTTTTATGTGGCAGTGTATGCTAGAATATTTCTTAGAATATTGTTTACTATTGTGTAATTAGACATTATGAATCAGCTTAAGTTGGTACATAGAGAAAAAAAACTAGTTTAAAACAAAATATCTAGTACAATGTACAGCCATCTTTATGAGATTGTGGTATACATTTACATTATTCATGGGATGTGACCAGAAGGACCTACATGCAACATTTCACCCACTTTGCAGCTTTCATTCCCTCAGCAATTTTTCATTAAATGTAAATCTAAGTTTCCCTGTTTTTACCTTTTTCTAATCTAACACCTGCTGCTTATATCAGAAACACACATTACATTGATTAATTCTATACACGTATAGATTTATTTTATTTAAAAATAAAACTTATTTTCCACACCCCCAGAACTGCTTACATAGGCACAGTGAACCTCCCAATAGAATCATTACATTTGAGTACGGATTTTTACTCTTTACTAACCTTCAAGCCAGCAGCAGCTCTATGCACAAATCTACACAGCAGTGTCTGACTCCTTGCTTCCTGATCCAGGTTAAAAACAGAACTACACATCCCATGATTCTCTGGTGCACATACCTGGCTTTACTGATTGTTACAATTTATTAGCTGCCTGTGATTGTACAAAAAAAATTATGAATTGTATGCTAATTTTAGCAGAGATATCCAGGGGTGTTAACTCTGAAATTACCTGCTTGGAAACTCAACAGATTTAGCAAACATCAGTGTGAGTTTGTTAATGTTTATTTTGCTTTTTGTTTTTTTGCCAAATTTTTTTTTCATACACTACTGATTCTCCTCTATCCGATGCATTCATAACCCAGGAAACTTAAATTCGCCTTTAATTTCAATTAGAAATGGGCAGAGATCACAGTTCCACATTGCACTTCATTTTGCATACAGTATGGGCATGTTTACTGTGTGTTGCCAGTAAGACACTAGCTAAAAACCTCACAGTATTCACTAAGCAGTTTTTCTATTCAGTACCAAGTGTGAAGCAGCTCTCTAATACTCCAGTATATTGTAAAACTAGCGAATTGCCCGTCAAAAAATGACGGCAATGAAATTGTAAGGTAGCTAATGCTGTTTGGTGTATAATAATGAAATATGTAATACATTACTAAATGAATATACTGTACCTATTTTGAAGCATTGTGATGAAGAGCTGGCAATCTGTGTTGATGTTGCTGCAGTAGTGGTGTGGAGCTGCTGTGTAAGCATGCTGAATGTGTGCACTGTGTGGTATGAATATCCGTAGGTGGTTTGTGGCGTTTTGCGAGTTTCTTGTGGTGTTTTGCGAGTTTCTTGTGGTGTTTTGCGAGTTTAGAGTGCTGTAGCCTCGTTTTCGTTTTGTTCGGCGGCCATTTTTTCTGTCGCTTAGATTTTTTTTTAGTCTCCGATGTTTGCAAGGGCGTAATGTGTGGTAACGTGTTTCGTAGGTTGTTTGCGTTGCTCGTAAAATTTAGCGAGTGTCGTAATTTGTGTGTCGTGTTTTTTGAGTAGCGACGTGAAGTTTGCGAGGGTTTGAGGCCCTTGCCCAGTGACCTCGCCAGCAACTGAGGCCCTCGCTTCGCGAGGGGCCTCAGTTGCTGGCATGGAGCGCCTTCGGCGCTCCATGCCAGCAACTGAGGCCCTTGCCCAGTGACCTCGCCAGCAACTGAGGCCCTCGCTTCGCGAGGGGCCTCAGTTGCTGGCATGGAGCGCCTTCGGCGCTCCATGCCAGCAACTGAGGCCCTTGCCCAATGACCTCGCTACGCGAGGGCCGCGGCTCGCTACGCGAGCCCGCAAGCGTGAGCAACAACCCGTACGCTCACAACTATATATGTGATAGAAGAGCCTACTCCTATAGTTATAATTGATTTTATAAGTGCATCTTTGGTGCTAGTTCAATATATTATGATTTAATTGTATATTAGCAATTTTAATGAAAGTCATCACGTTATAAATGTTTACCCTGTGGTATCCATTAAATTAGGAACCAGGCAGAAACTAGTGAATATAATACAGTAAAAGCATATTCATAACATTTTATTCATAATTCATGGTGAATATCTATTCCTAGCATATCAGTCAAACATATCTTAAGTTGCGCCTGTGCACCAATAATTATTCTTCAGCTATGAATGTGGTTATTGTGCAATTTGAAGTGCTACCATGGTCAAGTAAAAAAGTGGGTTGAGACTTAGCATGAGTACTGCACATCTTATTTGTATACATGTCTGTTAGTTAATACTGTGAAGTGCAGTCTTAGGATGAGAACTATTACTGCTCTTAGCAACCATCCTCATTCTAGCCCAGTGGATCTATAATGTACAGTTAACACAGCTATGTTCTTCCATATTATAACTACTTTAATATTTTTGCACATTCATAGCAGTCTTATGCTTACCAATATACACAGTAACATTTCTTATGTTTATGCAAATTTAAGTTTATTTTATTACAAATATCCCTGTGCAATATATGTGTTTGTGTGTTCAGTCCTTCAATCGTGTCCGACTCTCTGTGACTATATGGACAGCAACACCCAGGCACATTTGTCTGTGTTTCTGGTTGTGCTTATTCATAACGTTTTATTGGCAAAGATACTGGAGTCGATGGGCAGTTCATTCGATAGTGGAACGCGAGTTGTCAGACCTCTCTGCTATGACCTGCCCAACTTGGATGACCCTACATGGTATAGCTCACAGCTTTATTGACATACACAAGCCCCTTCACCATGGCAAGGTAGCAATCCAGAAGGGGGGGCAATATATAATAAGTACAATAGGTCTTACCATTTTAATACACTGTGAAGTGCTGAAACGAGAGATTTTAATTAAATGTACTATTGTCAATTAATTATTCCTAATACACTCAAACTAATATCCATTTGATTTTATTGTCAACAAGATAGTTCTGTATTTAGTATTCTCTTCTGAGAATGAGAACACTGTCATGCTGATCTTCATTTTTTAGCTCACAAATGATGATAAATGAAAGCAAATGATTTTCTTGTAAGGCTGCAACATGGCACAAAACATGTTACTTTGCTTAAAGGCACAAAGGAAAAAAAATCAATACACCGAGGTTCAATTACAACATTTAAGTCATGTGACTTCCAGCAAAATTACCCATTTTTATCAAAAATTCATACAGCATCTTAAAAATTCATCTCTGCAGATAAGAAGTAAATTGTGGCTGAAGCCCACAAGAAATGTAACAAATACAAATATGTGCATATTTTTGCTCCAGGTTTCTTGTCTGTAAAGCTATTAGCATAGACAAAGGAAAAATATTCCATATGCTAATGCAGAAGTAAAACATTTATGCTTAGATTTTATGTTTCTGTTCTCTGACCCAGATTCTATATATTTATTGCTTGTGTTATGCTTTGGGGGAATATATTTCAGTTTTTGATTTGGGATTTTGTTTTACGTGTTTGAATGGAGAAAATTCACCAAGAGGACGGGGGCGAAAGGGGAGAGGAGGGGAGAGAATGAAGGGGCAGAGAATTGAGGAAGCAGATGGAGAGAGATAAGGGGATGGAGGGAGGAATAGGAAAGGGGAAAGAAGAGTGGGATGAAAGAATGAAAGCAGAGGAGAAGGAGGAAAAAGTAGAGAGGAGAATATGGTGAAGATAGGATAGAGGAGTGAGAAGTTGAAAAGAGATTGGAAGGGCTGAGAAAATGAAATGTTATAAAGAAAGAGGAAGTGGGAAAGAGGAGTTAAAACAGAAGCTGGGAGAGACAGAACAGTGGTAAAGGTGCAAAAAGAGAGGTCCAGTGGACGAGAAGAGGAGGAGTTAGAGAAATGGAAGAAGTAAAGGGCTAGAATGTGAGAAGTAGGAGAGAGGGTAGGAGAGGAAAAGGTGAAAGATAGAGAGAAAGTGTATAGGGTGAATTGGAGGAAGGAGATTAAGAGAGTAAGGTTGAAAGACAAGAACGGGAAGAGACCAGCAAGGTAGGCAGAAAGAAAGGAGAAAGAAAGGAGGGGAAAATAAATAGGCAAGCAAGAGTGAAGGGGTGATAGAAAGTTGAAAGAGCTGGAAAAGTATTGGGATAGGGAGACAGGAGAGAGGGGAAAGGAGAGAAATATAGGAAAGAAGGGAAGAAGAGAGATGAGAGGAGAAGAAGGAGGAAAAAGAGAGGAGGAGCGAGAGTGAAGACGGAGTGAGACAGTGAAGGGGTGGTGCAACTCTGGGGCAGCACCATAAGGATATCACCAACTAAACAAATACATTATTGTAACACTACTAGTGACTTGCCCATCAAAAATTACAGCAAAAAAATGTAAAGCCTTCCAATGCTGTTTGACACACAATGCAAGGCTCTCCCCCATCTAACTTGCGGGCCTTGCAATGAGCACTTTAGGCGCTCATTGCGAGCCCCTCCCACCGTCTACTTTACGGGCCTCGCAACGAGCCTCTCCCACTGTCTACTTTACCGGCCTCGCAATGAGCGTAAAAAATTAGGGCTATAAAATTTGAAGCCTGGCAATGCTGTTTGCCACACAATGTCAGGCTTCCCCCGTCTAACTTGCGGGCCTCGCGATGAGCGCCTTCGTTCAACCCGCCACTTTCATGCCTCGCAATGAGCAAGACGATTCTCCTCTTATTTCATGCGTCGTCCAACCCGCATCTTTCTGGCCTCGCAATGAGAGCCTTTGTCGCTCATCACGAGGTCCGCAATGAGCACTTTCGGGGCTCATTGCGAGCCTCTCTCCAATCTCTGACCCCTGTGTCTTTTCCCCCCTCTCCCTTCCATGTGTCTGTTTCCCCCTCTCTCCTCCCTCTTCCTGACCTGTGTTTTTTCCCCTTATTTCCCTCCCCTGTGTCTCTTTTCCCCCCTCTCACCCCTGTGTCTCTTTCCACCCTCTCTTCCCTCTCCTTCCCCTGTGTCTCTCTCCTCTATCTCTCCCTGCTCAAGGCTTGTGTGCCTCGCGATGAGCGCCTATCCATCCTTTTTCAAAGTCTTGTGGGCCTCGCGATGAGCGCCTAAGTCTTTGGCCTCGTTTTGAGCCTTTTTCAAAACAATTACGGGTTTTACGGCCGCCAATTCTTTCCTCGCATAGCCAATTTCCGATCTCCGAAAATCTCCAATTAAATGTCAAATTAGCTTGCAACCTCACTCACAGGCTCCCTGCCTCCCCCCCCCCCCCTTCGGTGCTCATTGCCAGCCTTTTTCAAAGTCTTGCGGCTATTGGCGCTTATCGTGGGCCTGGCAATGAGTGCCTAAAGACTTGCGGGCCATGCGATAAACGCCTTTGTCACTCATCATGGGCCTGGCAATGAGCGCCTTCGGCGCTCATTGCCAGCCTTTTTCAAAGTATTGTGGGCCTCGCGATGAGCACCTAGCTCCAGAGGCAATCATTGTGCATGCACAAGCCTGTAACTTTTAACATTGCGTGACCATCATTCGTAACTACAACAACTATTATATGTGATATTTGGACCAGTATTTCTAAAAAAATGTTATGGATATGTTTATTATTATATTACTAGCTACTTGTCCGTCTTAAAAATATTGTCTTAAAAATGGTGTCTTCTGTCTGTGTGCCCTCTCTCTGTGTACCCTGTCTTTCTCTCTCTATGCACCCTCTCTCTCTTTCTGTGCGCCCTCTCTCTCTACTTCTCTCTCCCTCCCCCCTATCTTACCCTCCATTCTTCTTTCTCTCTCCCCTCCCTCTTCTCTCTCTCCCTCTCCTTCTGCCTATCTCCCTCTTCTTCTCTCTCTCTCCTTCTCTCTCTCTCTCTCTCTCTCACTCCTTCTCTGTCTCCTCTCTCTCTCTCACTCCTTCTCACACTTTCTCTCCCCCTCCTTCCTTCTCTCTCCTTCCCTCCTTCTCTCTCCCTCCCTCTCCTCTCTCCTTCCCTCCCCTTCTCTCGCCTTCTCTTCTCTCTCCCTCCCTCCTCTCTCCGTTTGCCGTCCATTGCGAGCCTCGCAGTACGACAATTATATTAGTGATTCTCAATCTGCCAATTGTTTTTAATGTTATTATATAGTAACAATTAAAAAAAAAGTTTTAACCACAGGTTCTGTTAACACCCTGGAATCAGGTGGCAGAGGGAAAATGTAGCATAGTAATAAACTTAATTATCAACATTTAAATTTAATGGTATAACATTTTTTTTCAATATTTCATGAAACAAACTCTTTGTAATTATTTCTAGGATAACAATACCTTTTAGTGAATGTATAATCTACAGAGTGTTCTAACATGACTGTAGGACACCCCTTAATGGGCACCGAAAAGTTTAATTTGAACTTTGTGGCACTATAAAGTTGCACTTTAATACTAGGGAAAACAAGTCAATGGACTTAAGAATATTAACAACAGTCACAGTCAAATATCTAATGTTAGGTGAAAGTGGGCAGCAGACTAGAAGATATATTCTAGAATCTTGTAATATAGTTAGAAAACAATATATAAAACTGTAGTGAGGACAGAATTGGTTATGTGATCACACTGAGAAATATTTCAGAACACGCACTTAAGGTGGTTGCTTAGTGCAAAGAATTAAAATTAAGAATTAACTGACTTTGTTACTGTGAGCAGATTCCTGATACAGTAGTTATCTCTGACCTCTGTAAGAGGTGATCTCTTCAGAATACTATTAGGTTTATTAGGGAATCTCTAGTGGAAACTAATAAAGCAGAATGAGTTTAGGGAGAAGAAAGGTTGGAAAGAAAACATGTACTTAATCAGAGCTTTGTTAGCTAGGTGATATAAAACACTTTTGCACAGGTACAGTAGAATATAAAGAACTGAAATTTCAAATAGATGGAGTGCGGATTTAGAGATCCTTTGTGGAAGGAACAGAGTTTTCAGCAGACTGGATTGGTATGGTGCCCAGATGATGTATGATGATCTGTAGTGAATTGGTGATGAAGTAAAGATTCCTACTGGAACAGCCAGAGCATGTAGGCCTCATTAAACTGGGCTTGGAGTCTGGCCTCACAGGATCCAACATGCTGCTGCTCTGAATATGCATGCACTTGGTTTAGGATACCCTAATAAGGATGTTCCAGAAAACAGACCAAGGTCAAGGGAAATAATGGAGGTCAAAGACAAACAACAAACTGGGACACGCTCAAATAACAGAACACCTTGTATGGGCTGCCCAGTACAGGAAGAGAGTAATAAATAAATCCCCAGGATGAGCAGGATTGGCTGCAGATTATCATGTGATCACACTGTGGAGTCATTCATTCTTGTCAGCTTTCTTGTCAGCAATGCCTCCTCTCACCTCAGGAAACATGTGAGCAGAAAGCAATATTGTAAAAATTAAATGTTGAACTACTGTGATCCTTTAAAGGAACTCTGCCTTCACAAAACTCAATCATAAAATTGGTAGCCTACAATATTTATTCCATTAAAAAGAAACAAGAACTTTGCAGGATGCATCTACACTACACTAAAACACATAATAAATACCTAAAGCATAACAGAAACATATTTTTTGTTGCTTCAGCAAACATTTTATTCACACAATTTACTATTGAAAATGGAAATGTTTTAATCATTTTAGTGGGACGGAAGTGTTTTTATGAACCCTTCAAATATAATTGTTGAACTCACCCAAATGCCTCTATACATATGATGAATTGGTATATTCTTTATTGGGATAAATGACTATAAATACATTTAAATAAATTACATAAATTGCCTAATGTTGGTGAACACTCTATATCTAGAACTAATAGATGCATGCAGTTGTATGTACATCTCTGCAAATACATTAATTATATTTCACCTACCTTCAAATTCCACCTCCAAAATCAATATCCCTGTGGATGTCATGTATAATGTACATTGAATATTAGTATCACATTAACACTAATTGCAATATGAGAATTGGATCAGTGGTGCTGTTAGCTCGTCATGAAACAGGCCAAACTGATTAGCCAGAAGATACAAGAGATAAAGACTATACGTCTCAATATACAGTTTCACATTTACAGTATGTTATTTTGAAAAATGTAAACTGATAATCGGCAAAATGTTTTTAGGAATATAGAATTTTATATATTAAATACTGTTTACAATTATTACACAGTTACAGCATTTATCTTTTGCGTTGGCAGCAGAGAGGAGACTGTGGATACTGATAAGTTTTTAGTTGCTTTTATTTAAATGGCTTACACCTAGAAGTGCAATCTTTCATGAGAATGTAGCTGTGCAACATTAAATGCTGTTTATGCCGACTAAATGCCAGTTATGAAAAGTGTTTGCTGTAAGTACACGTTTAAAACCAAAACTGACAACATGTATGGCTTTTTTAACCAACTTCCAATAACCCTTGCTGTGTAAGCTTTGAGCATAAAAGCAATTTTAAGGAAAATCTTTTTTTACCAATGTTGTATGGCCTTAGCATGTTCTGCTGGACCTCAAGGTAATGTTCTCACTATTTCTTTATATATTCAGAAGTGGATAGTGGAAGAAGCATGAGGGTGTCAGATATGTTGTCTCATTGGTGATTCAGATCAGATTTTAGTATTTGACACCTTCCTTGCACATGCAAAAGAAGGAAGCAATTGATCTTCAAACTGCAATTACAACCTACTCTTTGTGTACTTGCCAAATTATGGCCGCTCAGGAAAGATTACTGTCATGTCAGCCTCTACTCACTAGCAGAGTCTGCTAAAATGAAAGTTAAAAAAAAAATGCTTTTATGGTCTTGGCTTAATGTTGTTAGTTTCTTATATACTTCAATAAGATGTGAAGTTTTTTCTAAACTATAGTGGTCATGTATATTTATACATATTCTACTTTATTGTTTTCCGGTACGAAATCGCTTCTAAAAGACAATCTGCAATACCCATAAATAATCAGTTGCAGTTGGTAATTCTTTACATCACAGGTACAAAGTACACCTAAGATTAATGCACTGTGGGGACTGTTGGTTGTCCCGAGCCTTGGTTTTGAATGTATTGATCTGGACATCGTTCTTATCTTGCAAATGACAGCTAGACACATTAATTTGTGTGTGAGTGATTTGAGCTGATCAGTGAGTGACGATATTCAAAGGTTAGGAGTGCAGATATTATTTTTATCTAGTTAAACTTTTAATTTATTTTTAATGGAAAGGTTATCCTTTGAATATAGGCCCTTACCTTTCCCTCATATTGTACAAATATATCATTAATCTTTCTAAGAAGCGGTATCAGTAAGCACACAAAGAAAACAACGTAATTGTGTAAAGCTAATTGTGCATGGTGTACCTCATAAAACTTATCAGGAAAGGTTAAAAACCTCAACATGAAAAGTTTGGACAAAGGTGGTGGCTAAATCTTACTGAAACTCTCTATTGTATTACAAGAGACAGTAAGACTGCATGGACAGAAAATTGCACCCCCCAGGAATCAGCATTGTAGGGCAGCAAAGTAGATTGCTAAAGACTACAAATTCTATTTCAATTGGGGTAGATTCTCCATTGTAGTCCTTCATAGCCTTGTGATTGCTTAGTGAATCTATCCCATTATTGTTCTAGCCACTGTTGCAAAGGTGCTTTATAAAACAAATAGCTGAAGGAAATGTTAATGAGTGCCCCCAATTACTTTTTTCTGTAAATTAGAGACCCTTAAAGGGATATGGAAGGTTTCTGGATTTCACTAGGAATATAATATTGCTATATATCTATTTACATTTATGTACTTACAACCTTAGATACACAGATGATACAATTCTGATGGCTGAAATCGAGGATGAACTAAAGGGCCAAATGATGAAAGTGAAAAAAGAGAGTTCAAAAGTTGGCCTGCTGCTCAATGTTAAAAAGGCAAAGATCATGGCAGTCTAAGTTTCGGGGAAATAGATGGGAAATAAGTGGAGCCAGTGACAGATTTTATTTTCCTGGGCTCCACGATCTCTGCAGATGGTGACTGCAGCCATGAATCTAAAAGACGTGTGCTTCTGGGAAGGCAAGTTATTACTAGTCTGAACATACTTTTAAAAAATAAATATTTTACCCTATCAACATAGGTCCGCATAGTTATTACTATGTTATTCCCACTAGTAACATGCAGATGTGAGAGCTGAACCATAAAAAAAGCTGCTTAGAATTTCTTGAACTGCAAGAGGATTAGATCAATCAATACTAATGGAAATCAAGCCAAAAATGTCACTGGAAGGTTTGATCATGAAGCTAAAGCTCAAATATTTTGGCTATATGATAAAAAGACAGGATTCCCTAGAGAAGACTCTGATGCTGGGAAAGATTGAAAGTACAGAAATAAAGTGACAGCAGAGGCAGAGATGGATAGTTGAGGTCAACAAAGCAATGAACATGTTTTATGAATGATTTTTAAGGAGGGATTTAATTTTATCATTGGAATGAATACTGAAACATTTTAACTTTATGTACATTTGTATTAAATCCCTAATCCTATGCTAATCCCAGCAAAATCAGTTACAAGTGCCGTAGAGGCACAAAAAATTCTGCCTAGCTATGTTAATCATCCACCCCTAAAAATGTCTGTAAAGCCAGAGTTAGAAATTACAGATAACCTTTCCATAGACTTTTCACTCTGACTATAGATAACGAGTTACTCCGAGAGACTTTCACCCCAAAACCCTATGCTAATAAGATTTTACGGATCGCTCGCAAATAAGGCACTGCCATAACAGTCAAAAATAGAAGAAATTATTACAAACACCACTCAAGTGGCTTTCAAACCCTGGCAGACTGCAGCAGCACCTCCTAAAGAGAAAGGGCAACAATACAAAAAGGTAGAAAAACATGCAAAATTATAAAAAAAATTAAATTAACATTGCTAATAGCAAATATGATCAATCTACAAACAAATAAAATCATGTGTGACGTAACAGTCAGGGAAAAAGGAAATTTCAGCTCAAAGCTGGATAAACCATTAAAGAGACAGCACACTATACCACACAACATAGAAAAGCATATATCATCACTAAAAAACATGCATACGATCCACAGAGAAACAGCACAACAATGCTGAACATAATGTTATATGACATGTATGCATCATGATACAAGTGTGAACTTGACAGGACATGAGGAGTCCTGCAATAACAGTTACAAAAAACACCAAATACATATAATACCATAGCAATATGCTAAAAACCACGGAAACATCATCTGATACTATGAACAGGAAAATATCATGCCTAACTCACAACTGCAGAACAACGTTTTTGAATTGATACACTTGTGCATAATACAATTATCTGTAATAACATAAAAAAGTCACTAGGACACAAGAGGTTAACCGATTCATGAAGTACACATGGTCAACAACAGGTGCTATAAACAAACAGCTAACACAAACATAATACAGGATACAGTCACGTGCAACATGGATGAAGAAACTATTTGTTTGTTGATAGAGTATCTGCAAAGGAGGTCCCTCAGAAGGTCCAGAAATTTGTTAAGATTGTGGCAAATGGGGGCCCTGAGTGTGAGGCATGAGACTGAGGAGTGGAGCAATGTAACGTGAGGAGAGCGGATGGGAGTGAATGTTGGTGAGAATGTCATACATGCTGGTCCTGACCCAGACAGGGAAAACCAGATTGTACCAGTGATGCCCAGGAACATGGTGGGGGATTAGGGAAGGGACATAGATACATTGACTCTAGGCCAGGGGGATATAGGGGCACAGGCTAACAGTGAGGATGGCATCAATGTGGGTGTAAGGCGGTTAAGGACAGCCAGAGTAGCAAGATGATGGATATTTACAGGCTCCAGAAGATAATCCACCAGATCATCAGGGGGAAGGCCAATTTCAGGAGCAAGGGCAGCAGGCTCAAGAGCCTGTGGTGCGAGTATGGGCACCAAGGATCTACATGGAGAGAGTCCCATTAGAGGGGTTACGTGATGGGGGAGTGGGGGAGTGTTTTAGGCTGACCAGTGGGAGTCTCATAGATCTCTATTAAGGGACATCAAGGAGGACATTCAGCCTTGGTCAAGAGCAAATAGGGCTGACACGGATTTTTAAACAACAGTCAGCATAGTGGAGGAAATTTCTCAGTCTGCCTTCTCTAGTTGTCTGAGCAAATTCCTCACTGCTATGGCGAAGAGGGCTTCCCGATACATCAATTTCCCTGACAGAAAGGGAAGAGATTATGAACATTAAAACTGAATTCCTTCCCAGATGTCTTAGGTGCTATTGACTGCAAACATGTTGCCCTGACATCTCCTAAAGATCAAGTAACTCTGTTTAGAAATCACAAACAGTATCTTTCCATCAATGTGATCCAAACATGTGCATACAAAGTGTGGTTGCAGACTTCCCTGGAAGTGATCACTATGCACATATACTGTGCCAATCGGCCATCTATCGGAAATTCAAGGCCGGTGAGCTACCATCAGGTTGGCGACTGAGTGAGTACCCATACATTTTTAGAACAACTCCACACTATCATCATCTCATCCATGATTGATCAATGTAAGAACTCTAGAGCAAATGAAGTGTAAAAATGCAACAATAACTGCCCTTATCATTAAACATGATAAACTATATTAACCAGATCACACTTATCATTATCATGCACAATGTGTCAACAAAACCTTATACAACCTCAATTTATGTTTCTTGATCATGTCCGCTACATATAATAAACTTGTCTTAAGGAGCACTGGGGATGAAAGAGCCATTATGTAACTGTGCAGCAATCACTAACAGGATTTTCAACACTTTGAGTAATATACATGTAGTCTGAAGACATATGCTGAAAGAATTAACATGGATTTAAAAAAAACTGGACAACAATAATTATTACCTGAATAATCACACATAATAAAACAAACTATTTACATAAATTGTTCTATAGGCTGAAGAAGTCTCACAACATGTTACTAATATGTACATATCCAATTTCTGTTATGTGATGGAGTATATGCGTGTCTGCATAGTTACATAGTATTTGAGGTTGAATAAAGACTGTTAGTCCATCAAGTTCAACCTTTTTAGATCTCTTCTGATCCTTTTAATATGTGGACTATTTGTTAATAATTGGTCATTGATCCAGAGGAAGGCAAACAGAAAAAAAAACATTGAAACTTTGCCAATTGTCTCACAAGGGGAAAAAAAGCAAAATTGCTTCCTGACCCCAGAGACTGACAATGGAATTTCTCCCTGGATCAATATTCCTTCGCTAGTTATCTAGGATAACCGTGAATGCCCTCTTTATTCAAAAATATATCTAACCCTTTTATAAAGTTATTTATCAAATTCGCTGTCACCACCTCCTTTGGTAGAGAATTCCACAGTTTAACTACCCTAACTGTGAAGAACTCTTTTCTTTCTAACCTCAGGGGATGTCCTCTTGTCAGTCAAAAATCTCTTGGTACAAAAAGTTCACTTGACAAAGCCTTATATTGATCTGGATGTATTTAAATAGGGTAATCATATGCCCTCGTAGATGCCTTTTTTCTAGAGTAAATAAGTTTAATTTGATTAGTCTTTCTTCATAACTTAGCCCCTCCATTCCCCTTATTAGTGTTGTTGCCCTTCTCTGTACTTTTTCCAGCTCTAAAATGTCCCAAAATTGTACTCCATGTTCCAAATAAGGGAGTACTAGGGATTTGTACAGTGACAGAATTAGATCTGCTTCCCTTGCTTCTATACCCTTCTTAATACATGCTAATATTTTACTTGCCTTTGCAGCTGCTGCTTGGCATTGAGCACTGCTACCTAGGTGGTTGTCCACAAGTACTCCCAAATTCCATTCAATATCAGATACCCCTAGATTTGCTCCATTAAGATTATAAATTTCATGGCTATTTTCCTTCCCAAATGCATACCCTTACATTTATTTGTATTAAATCTCATCTGCCATTTAGCCACCCATTTCTCTAGTTTATGCAAATCCCTTTGTAGGGAAAGTATATGCACAACTTAGTGTCATCTGTAAAAATGGAGACACTACTTTTGAGTCCTACTTCTACGTCATTGATAAATATGTTAAAAAGGAGAGGATCTAATACTGAACCATGAGAAACCCCACTTACCACATTAGTCCAAGCAGAGTATGTTCCATTTACAACAACCCTTTGCTTCCTGTCTTTTAGCCAGCTCTCAATCCATGAGCATATATTTACTGCAATTCCTGTATCCCTTAGTTTGCTTAAAAGTCTCCCTTGTGGCACTGTATCAAAAAGCTTTGCAAAATCCAAAAAGACAACATCGACTGAGTTGCCCTGATCCAAGTTTCTACTAACCTCCTCATAGAAACTAATTAGATTGGTCTGACATGACCTATCCTTCATAAATCCGTGTTGACTGCTACTTATGATCTTGTTCAAATAGACATATTCTTGTATACTTTCCCTTAATAACCCTTCTAAAAGCTTCCCACCTCTAGATGTGAGGCTCACTGGTCTATAATTCCCCGGATTTGCTCTGGCTCCCTTCTTAAATATAGGTATCACCTCTGCTTTTCTCCAGTCATCTGGTAGCCTCCCTGTGGTGAGTGAGTCTTGAAAAATTAGACATAATGGTTTGGCTATTACAGAACTAATTTCCCTCAGAACCCTTGGATGTATTCCGTCAGGACCTGGGGCTTTATTAACATTTATTTTCTCCAAACCCTTTTGGATTTCTTCCTGCGTTAACCAATTATTTTGTGATTGTAGTGTAGCCCCATTTTGTCCCAACCACTGGTACATCCCTTGTATATAGCAAAGAAAATAATCCATTTAGCTCATCTGCCTTTTACTGGTCACTAATTATCAGACGACCTGTGTCACATTGTAATGTTCCCATAGCTTCCTTCCTAGCCTTCTTCCCATTAATATATTTAAAACATATTCTAGGCTTAGTCTTACTTTCCTTTGCAACTGACTTCTCATTTTCTGTTTTAGCCAGTCTAATAGCCCTTTTGCAAGCCTTGTTGATTTCCTTATAGTCACATAAAGCTGCCTCTGATCCCTCCTTCTTGTATAATTTTAATGCTTGTTTTCTAGTAGGTTCTTGTATTACCTGGGCCAGATAATGATCCCTGAGTGTACTCAAGAACCTGCTCCCTTTAGCTGAACTGGTGATCTCATTTATCCAGTTTATTTCAGGGTAATTAACGACTCCCATTATTAGAACTTGCCCATGCTTAGCTGCATTTCCAATCTGTAACAATAATTTATAGTTCCTCACTTTCAATTATATTTGGTGGTTTATAGCATACTTCCACCAATATGCGTTTAGAACTAGCTCCTCTGCTATTTAACTCAACCCACAAAGATTCAATGTTGCCGCTAGTTCCACCATAAATATCTTCTCTGACTACAGGTTTAAAATCTGGCAGTTGTTGACCCCTGTGAACAATTCATGGTCACAGGCAGAGGAGAGGTACAATGAGGGTCACACAGCATGTGGGAATGTAACCAATACTTACATCAATCTGGAGGGAAGGGGGGGGGGGGGGGCTACAACACAGCCCAAATAAGGTTTGTCATATTAATAATGCTTGTTGTTGTCTACATAACATAGCAGTATAGGCTAACTGTCTTGGGAAGAGGAGCCGGTACATCCATCTGCTCTGGAGAATGTGGAGAGGTCAAAACAACATGTAAAAATAATTTGTGAGTACTTCACATGTGAGTACAAAATGTCATACAACTCAAAATAATGGATAATCATTTGTGAGTACTTCACATGTGAGTACAAAATGACATACAACTCAAAATAATCAGGATAATGCATGACTTATTAATCTCTTTTCTGTTTATCCAGCCCTTTTTTTAAGTCTAAAAAGGGCCCCCTCGGCTTATACTCGAATCACCCCAACCCCTCCCCCCCCACCACCACCACCCGTGTCTCTCTAACCCCCCCTTGTCTCTCTCCCCCCTGTGTCTCTCTAACCCCCCCCTTGTGTCTCTCTACCCCCTGTGTCTCTCTACCCCCCCGTGTCTCTTGGACCCCCCGTGTCTCTTTCCCTCCCCCCTCCTCATTCTAACCCCCCCTCATACTACCCCTCTAAATACCCTCCCCTCTCCTCTCACTTACCTGCTCCGGCCTCCGCTCCTTCTGCGTCTTGAAGTGGCGCGCATGGGACGTCACATGCGCGCCACATCAAGACCCGGAAGGAGCGGAGGCCAGAGCAGGTAAGTGAGGGGAGAGGGGGGGGGGAGTGGGTATTTAGAGGGGTAGTATAAGGGTGGGTTAGAATGAGAGGGGGATAGAATGAGGTGGGGGTTAGAATGAGGTGGGTTGAGGATGAGGAGGGGGGTTGAGGATGGGGGGTTGAGGTTGAGGAGGGTGGTTGAGGAGGGGGGTTGAGAAGGGGGTTGAGGATGAGGAGGGGGGCTGAGGATGAGGAGGGGGGCTGAGGATGAGGAAGGGCCTGAGGATGAGGAGAGGGCCTGAGGATGAGGAGGGGGGCTGAGGATGAGGAGGGAGGTTGAGGATGAAGAAGGGGGTTGAGGAGGGAGGTTGCAGTTGAGGAGGAAGGATGAGGAGGGAGGATGAGGAGGGGGGTTGAGGATGGGGGGGTTGAGGTTGAGGAGGGGGTTGAGGTTGAGGAGGGAGGTTGAGGATGGGGGGGTTGAGGTTGAGGAGGGGGTTGAGGATGAGGAGGGGGGTTGAAGATGGGGGGTTGAGGTTGAGGAGGGAGGTTGGGGAGGGGGGTTGAGAAGGGGGTTAAGGATGAGGAGAGGGCTGAGGATGAGGAGGGGGGCTGAGGATGAGGAAAGGCCTGAGGATGAGGAGGGGGCCTGAGGATGAGGAGGGGGGCTGAGGATGAGGAGGGAGGTTGAGGATGAGGAGGGGGGTTGAGGAGGGAGGTTGAGGTTGAGGAGGGAGGATGAGGAGGGGGTTGAAGAGGGGGTTGAGGATGGGGGGGTTGAGGTTGAGGAGGGGGTTAAGGTTGAGGAGGGAGGTTGAGGATGGGGGGTTTGAGGGGTTGAGGTTGAGGAGGGGGTTGAGGATGAGGAGGGGGGTTGAGGTTGAGGAGGGGGTTGAGGATGGGGGGGTTGAGGATGAGGATGGGGGGTTGAGGAGGGAGGTTGAGGATGAGGAGGGATGATGAGGAGGGAGGTTGAGAATGAGGAGGGGGGAAGAGACACAGGGAAGGGAGAGGAGGGAAGAGACACAGGGAAGGGAGAGGGGAGAAGAGACACAGGAGAGAGAGGGGGACACAGAAGGGACACAGGGAGCAGCACATTTCCCACCCTCGGCTTACACTCATTTTACCCAGTATTTTGTGGTAAAATAGGTGCCTCGGCTTATACTCGGGTCGGCTTATACTCGAGTATATACGGTATATAGAATATTAAATAGGCCACAGTAGAGGAGAGATGGTATATATGGCCACGGTCCCTTAGCCTTCATAGGTAGAGAATAAGCAAAGCACCTTTAAGATTGATAAAGAAATGGCCAGGATTAAACATACCACAATGATTTCTTAGAAAGACATTAGTAAATTAAATCTCTAACTTGTGTATATACAGTATGATGAAAATATTTTAAAATCAAATGCATGATAGGAGTCTTCCCTTTTATATCATTCAGACATCCTATGCGAAGTGATGAAGCAGTACATTTACAGTATCAGCCACTGCAGCCGTGCTTGTGGGAACATCTCTCCTCATGTATCGTCATGACCACATTAAAGGTGACCAGCACATGTGGGTCTCAAAATATGGTGACATGTTTAAAGCTTATAATATTTAGACCTTGTGAGTATGATTACATATTTCTCAACATTGTTCTAGATATTCATCTATTTTTAGATATCTCTGAAACATACATGTAAAGGGATGTCCAAACATATGTGAATGGGATGGTTTATGTAGAATAAGCTTTACTAAGTGGACATTTATGTATAAACGTCATTAATTCATGAAATGTTTATTACAGATCATTACAATGTGTCATTTCGACTGATGAGAAGATTCTTATCAGGATGTGAATCCATGTACTTGCTGTTGCCATGTTGCACCATGTATGTGTATGTCCATTAATCATTTTACTGTTATGTAATCCAGTATAATTTTGCTTCACATACTTGCTTTAGTGTTGGGTTAATGTCAGGTTACTTTGTAGATGTTACATATGTCAGCTACTGTTGCTTGGATCTTTTGCTCCTCTTCTCTACCTGGCCTATGTGGATGCCTGCATCCTACTTCCTTCAAGATCTTTTTCCTACCGCTAATGTGACCCTTCCTGTGAATATGAGAACAGTAACTAGATGCTTCTAACATACCTGCTATTGATGTCATGTTAGGATGAAAACAGTATGTATATGCAACAACACAAAAAGATGTGCACAATCAAAGAACCATAAAACAAATGTTAGGTTTGTTATTTATGGGCTGGATGAGTCCATTAAGTAAATCTATCTTTATATTATATATGATATTTAGACCTGTGATGGGAGAAACAGCTGATCTCACACTGGATCATCATGTCCATTTCACCAATCTACACAGATATATATTTGTTCACTGATTTAGCACCTGTTCCTTGTTTGTTGCATAGGAGTCTGTTGTGGATACACACACCTCTGTTATTGTCCTCACCATATGTACATCCATCTCATTGTCATCTATACATCTAGTATAAAAAAGATTAATGGAAAGTCAAAAATTTAAAAAGATAATAAGAATGATGCATGGCATCTACTTGAGTAACATGTGGCTATTAGACAACAATAGGAATAATCAGATGAAGACATATCTCATCTGTCCTCATGAAATAGAGATAACCATTAATGTGCATAGCACAAACAATGGGTCATCGTCTGCTGTTACACAGATGCATCAAATCATGGATTGTGTAATCCAATTTAATCACATACATAAAGTGTATTAATAGATGTAGATCCTTAAAGAGCAATAAGTTAAAAAAGGAGCAAAAGGAGGATAAATCTCTAGCAAATCTGTATGTACAGTAATGCACACACTGTAACAGTAAAATTCATCTACAAGCAGTAGTAACTAGACATGGCCAATAGTCATGATGTGGACTTTCACAATGATGGTTTAGCTATGCACACAATGAGTTTGCCAACTGGACTATCACTATCTACCTCTAATGTTGTTGATTAACAGTGATGTGGCATATGATAGGTATACAGTTTTTATCAGAGGCAAGATGATAAAAATTATATCATTAAGTGTAAACATGTACCCATTCGTATTGATTGCAAACAGGGGTCATCATCCCCAAAATATGAAAATTGTTTGTAGAATTACAGTTTTCAGCAACGCATTATTCAGTGCAGGGTTTGCTGAACAAATTTTAGTTTGACTATGCAAGTCAATGGGCATATCAGCATTGGTACTTCCACAGATACAATCAATTGTTGTTATGCTAATAATAACCATATGTGTCCACAGAGAAGAGAATTATAGACTATGTGATGGTGGATAGTCCCCACCTTCCGTCCACCACACCTTCTCCCTCTCCCACAACAAGAAGGGTTTTGAGGGGGTCGTCTGTCATCTGGTGGTGGCTGGATAGGCGCTGGTATTGGAGGAAATAGGGAGAGGAGGAGGGACCAGGCATGCCTTCAGTAAGTTGTTGCAAATGACAGTATAATAAAATGAGGGGTGAGAGGGGGGGAAGAGACACAGGGGAGCGAGAGGAAGTAGAGCGGGGGAGAGGCTTGCAATGAGCGCCTATGGTGCTCATTATGAGGACCGTGATGAGCACTAAAGGCGCTCACAGCAAGGCCAGTAAATCAGAGGGGGGGGAGAGGTAAAGGGGGGGGGGGGTAGAGGCTCGCAATGGTCCCGCTTGGTCTAATGTGGGTTTTTAAGGAACGATTTGGTCCTATATAGTCCCGCTTGGTATTTTAAGGTTTTAAAGGTCTGGTTGGGGCCTATATGGTCCTGCTTGGTGAAATGTGGGGTTATAAGGTTAGGTTGGGGCCTATATAGGCCCGCATGGTATTTTAAGGTTTTAAAGATCCGGTTGGGGCCTATATGGTCCTGCTTGGTGAAATGTGGGGTTATAAGGTTAGGTTGGGGCCTATATAGGCCCGCATGGTATTTTAAGGTTTTAAAGATCCGGTTGGGGCCTATATGGTCCCTTTTGGTGTAATGTGTGTTTTTAAGGTCTTTTCGGGGCCTATTTGGTCCTGCTTGGTGTAATATGGGTTTTTGTCCCACTTGGTGTAATGTGTGTGGTTTGAAGGTCGGGTTGGGGCCTATATGGTCCCGCTTGGTGTAATGTGTGTTTTTAAGGTCCGGTTTGGGCCTATATGGTTTCGCATGGTGTAATGTGTGTTTTTAAGGTCCGGTTGGGGCCTATATGGTCCCGCTATATTACATTTGAGTATTTTTATACACCTCTTTATCTATTCGTACAAGAAATCGTGTGGAGAAATCTGAAATGTATTTATTATATGGTTGAAGGAAGCTAACTCTCTGTCAAGGTATAAATCTTTTAGTGTATATAAACCTTCCTAGACCAACTTTTATTAAACGGTATATTGTAAATTTTCATTATTGTACTAACTGGGATAAGTAAGCTTGGAAAGGGTGTTAAAGAATATGTTTTATTAATTTGTTTCCAATTTCTCAAATTATTTCTTATTATTTGTGCTCCTGACAGAATATTTTTACTTGGATAGCTCTCCATAAAAATCAACGCCTTCAGATCTTCTTCTAGCACAAACGTACTTTCTATTTGGGACCAAGTATACTTGTTGTTTGGTTCCAACCACCTCAACGCATGTGTTAGCATTATGGCTTCCTGAAGTTTGAGTAAAGGGTATGCAATACCACCTTTAATAAATCTCCTTGCCATAATCACTCTTTTTAGTCTTATATTCTTGCTGGAATGAATAAAATTATCTATCATAGTTTGAAGTCTAGTAATCCAGTGGGACGAAAAGCTAATCGGTATGCATCGTAAAACGTAATTGATTTTAAGCAAAATAGTCATTTTGAAACTTGCAACTCTGCCCGAAAAGGATAATCGTACATCCTTCCACCCATCTATGGTTGATTCACATTTATCAAAAACTTTTTTTGCATTGTTTGAGATAATTTTCTTTATGTCTTCATTAAAATAAATACCCAGGTGTTTAAATGTGTTAGAGTCCCATTTGAATGGGAAGTTTGTTTCTAAATCTTATTTTTTCAGAGCAGTTGATGGTCATTATGTAATTAGAAATAAGGCCGTAATCTGAAATCCGTTTGCTTACTTGTGATAAAGATTCATTAGGATGTGTGAGAGACAAAACATTATCATCTGCGAATACAGTGGTTTTGTGTTCTTTCTCTCCCAACCTTATCCCACTTATTCCTATGGTGCTTCTAATGGCTTGCGTCAGTGGCTCTAATAATAGTGCAAATAGGGCAGAAGAGAAAGGACATGCCTGCCTCGTACTATTACATATCTGAAAACTTTGTGAATTACATCCAATTCCTGAAACCGATGCCGACGGAGAAGAGTATAATGCCCCTATCGCATGAGTACCAAACTTGCCAAAGCCCATTTATTTCAATATCAGTTTCATGTACTCCCACCCTACCCTATCAAATGCTTTTTCAGCGTCCATAGACACGAATAGGGTGTTAGTACCCGAACTTTTGGAAAAACTTATTAAGTCCATGAACCTCCGGACATTGTCGGAACCATGCCTTCCGGGGATGAAGCCTGATTGGTCTTTTGAGATTAGATTGCCAACTATGTTTATAATTCTGACTGCTAAAATTTTTTAATATAGTTTCAAATCAACATTCATTAATGAAATCGGTCTATAACTACTGCAAAGTTGTAATTCTTGTTTATGTTTAGGGATCATTATTATGGTGGCTTTAAGCAGTTCCTCTGAAATGTCCCCTTCATCTTTAAATTTGTTAAATAGCTCTTTTAGGTAAATGCTCAAAATTGAATGGAATGTCTTGTAGAATAAATTACTGTAGCCATCTGGGCCTGGGGTTGTAAATGGTTTTAAGTTTTTTTATGGCATCTATTATTTCTGGTTCTGTAATTGGTTTGTTCAATTCTTCTAGCTCAGTCTCGGAAACGTTGGGAGATTATATTTGTTTAGAAAACTTTGAATCTCATATTCTGATGGCTTTTTAAAACTTGGTTCTTGCAATAAATTGTATAGTTTTTTGTAGTACTCAGCGAAAGTATTGGCAGTTTCCTTAGGTTTGGTGATCCAAATACCTTCACTCATCAAACCTTCAATTCTAGTCCTGAGACTTTTTTTTTTTACATTTTATTGGCTAGAGTTCTTGCTATTTTATTATCGCAATGATAATATTTTTGCTGCATTTGCCATATCGCTCTGTCAGAAAGCAGTTGGTTAATCTTATTTATTTGGTTTTGAATTGTTTTTATTTCCACCAGAGTTTTTTCATTTGGACTTATTTTATAATTTTTTTCTAAATTGTATAATTGAATAAGTTGTTTGCGTAGTGGTTCATCTCTCTGCTTTGTCATCTGAGCTTTCATTTTATTAAAATGCCTCTAGTAAAACGCTTTTTGGGTCTCCCATAAACTACTCTTGGATATAACTGAGTTTTTGTTAAATTCAAAAAATTCTGTAATTTGTTAATTGAGATGGTTTATCCTATCTTCATTTTTAATCACAGTGTCATCTAGTTTCCATAATGGTCTTGAGCCTTTGTTACCTTCTGATTTAATTTTTTATGGTTATAAAAGCATGATCCGATATTTTAATTGGGCCTATCTCAACCTGAATTATTTTATTCATTGTCAAGATATCAACTATGTACAGATCTATCCTTGAATACGCCCCATGGACTTGGGAAAAATATGAATATTCTGACTGCTTTGGGTTTAAAATCCTCCAGGCATCGCACAACTTATTATCAATTATCATCTTTGCAAATTGGTGAGCATTTTTTTTGAAGATTATTTGTCTTTTTGTTTTTTTTATAGATTTTCTATCCAGTTCTGTATTGACAGTAATGTTAAAGTCTCCTCCCATTATTAGATCTCCTTAAATGTATTACAAGTCTGGTTGGGGCATTTTTAGTCCCGTTTGGTATTTTAAGTTTTTTTCGGTACGTTTTTGGGCCTACATAGTCCTGCTTGATGTAATGTGGGTTTTAAAGGTCCGATTGTGGCCTATATACTCCTGCTTGGTATTTTATGTTTTTTTAGGTCCGGTTGGGGCCTATATAGTCCTGATTGGTGTAATGTGGGTTTTTAAGGTCCGGTTGGGGTTTATATAGTCCCGCTTGGTATTTTAAGGTTTTTTACGTATGGTTTTCGCCTATATACTCCTGATTGGAGTAATGTGGGTGTGTAAGGTCTGATTGTGGCCTATATAGTCCCACTTGACATAATAGGGTTTGTTTTAGTTACTGTTGGGGGCCTATATAGTCCCGCTTTGTATAATATGGGTGATTTAGGTATGGTTGAGGCCTAGATAGTCTTGCTTGGTTTCATAAGTGTTTTTATGTACGGTTGGGGTCTTGCACTCTCTGTATAAGGTCATTGGGCGGGGCATATAAAGGTCAATATGACAAGAGGGGGAGGAGTTTAAAAAATGGATGGGGTCTGTGTAAGGGGAGGAGCTAAGTCTTACTCTGGCACTCCTCCAACTTGAAAGTTCACCAGCCACCACTGGTGGTGAGCCTGTTGAATGTTGTGTCACAGGGGTTGTTGGAGGTGTTGTTGGAGGTGGGGAAAGGGACCTCTGGCTGCTCATATATGATGGCCCAGTGGGAGAATTCTCAACAAACAATAATCACTCTCTTGCCACGTCCAGCTGGGTGGCTAATGCAGATATTTGAGCTGCCTCCTGTTCCACCTCTGCAAATGGTCCCACAGTGGTGGCAGTGTAATCTGGTTCATCATCATCCAGACTGTCCTCCTCCTCCTGCTCCTCCCCAGGAGTTAATGCTATGGTCTGTGTGAAGGTGGGTGATATTAACTCCCTGGTTACTGAAATTAGAGATTGTGATCAATGTGTGATCCTGTATTAATACCAATTTCTAAAAAGCTCCTTCTCTCTCTCTCTCTTTTGCTCCCAAACTCTCCAAACTCCTGCGACCTGCATGATTACTTGCTCCGTTTCAACACAGTCAAATTGTGAGCCTTTGGACAAGGCTTTTAAAGGCTGTACCTGGCAGTTAAATAGCCTTTCTGCAGTTCCAAGTGGTTCATATGGCTGCTCCACAACTGTTACTTGTTTTTAATTGCTATTACAGCAATGGTTTGGGCACGTGCCAGAAATCCCAGCCCCTTCACAGCTACAGCGGAATGCATGGTTTACAGATGCTGACTGAGTGGCATAATGTGGTGGCGTAAGCGTTTTACATCAACATGTAACTTAGGGAAAAAAAGGTCCTCCAACCAATTTACGGATGTGCCCTAAATTAGTGCACTTGATTTACATGGAGGCCAATGTTTGTAAGTAAGGAAATAGAAGCGGGTGCATCAGTAAGTTATCTAATGCAGTTTAATTCAGTTTGCATAGTTTGCATTTTATTTAAAGGGCAAGTTCCAGCTAAAATTATGTTTTTCTTATTTTGAAAACCATAACAATAGTTGATTAACTATGTGTGCTAGTAGAAATTTTAGAACAGCCTTTTAGTCAAATCCTCTCCCAGCCCCTGGGCACCCAGCAGGGATGGAGAGAATAGATCTATCCTAACCTGCAATGAAAAACTTTGAATGCAACATTCAAAAGCCAAAATTATTTTGTTATTATTATTCAAATACTGTATCCATTTCCAATCAGTTACTAATTAAACAAATTAAACTCTACCATATGACCACTACAGTTGACTATTAACAAAGATTCAGAAGAGGTTGGCAATTGTATTGAACATTTTAGATTTATTAAAATAATGAGGCTCTATTTGAACAACTGCCCTGCCCTTCTCTCGCAAAATACTCTTAGTCTTTATCCTCATTGCTCATCTTTATTCCATCCACAACTTCTCACTTTTACCTCCCACCAATATTTTCATAGGTGTCGAAGATCAATAGTTCACATTCTCCCATTTTCATGAACATTTCTGCTTTATTCTTTGCGCCCATACTCATTGATGCATGCTCCCCCAGTTTCTAGACAAACATGTAACTTAGATCCATAACACTAATTTACCAATCAAAAGACTAAAACTCACTACTGGGAGGCACAAAGTTAAAACAATTGTACATAATAGCTTGAAGAAACACATCAACGTTAAAAGAAATGGCTGCCTATAATATTATATGGACTAGGAACTTGGCCCTCAAAAATGACAGGAATAACATTTTAAGGCTGGCAATGCTGTTTGCCACAAAATGTGAGGCTTTTGTTCCTCTGAGCACCTTCAGCGCTCATCGAGAGCCTCTCCCCCCTCAACTTTCCTGCTTTGCAATGATCACCTTCTGAGCTCATTGCGAGCTTCACGATGAGCGCCTTCAGTGCTCATCATGGGGCTCGCAATGAGCGCCTTCGGTGCCCATTGCAAGCCTCTCCCGCTCGCGGTGCTCATCGCAAGCCCTGCGTTGATCACCTTTAGCTCTCATCGCGTGACTCGCAATGTGTGCTTTGGCGCTCATTGCGAGCCTTTCTTCCCAGCTACTGTATGGTCTGCTCATTGCAGGGTTTGTTAGGGTTTTTCGAGTTACGCCCTTGGACTAAGTTTGGCCGTTAAATTATCAAACAGCGGCAAAGTGCTACTATTGGAACCCAATATTAGGTATCAGAAGGGGTTTGTAAGTCAAGTTTGTGGCCATTAGGTCCTAGAAAAATTTTGAGTAAGATCTTGGACAGGCTGAAGCTACTGTTTTCATGACCAGTTAGCCATTGTCCAAATGGTGGCTAACACCTGTCCAGAGATCTGTTTAGCAGGCTCCCATTAAAAGACCACTGTAGATTAGGAAAAGCATTATATTTGTGACATATGTAACATTATAAGTTGTGTAAACCTTGAGCATAACAGATTTTGTAGAGAAAAAAAATCTTAATTGTAGCAGATTCTGCTAGTGCATAGAAGCTGACATAACAGTAATCTACCATGTTTAAGGTGTGAAGTGGTAGACACAGAGCAGGGGAAGCAGGATTTGCAAGTTTAACTTTGCCTGCTTTTGTGGGGGAGGGGAGGAAGGTGTCAAATACTGAAAGGATATTGGAATCATCCAGTGAGACATAATTTATTTTCTTTTTAAAAAGATAAATAAGTAAAAGAAAGAGGTTAAACTATACTAAAGCGTACTATTCAGCTGAAAATTATGTACCACTTCAAAACCAAAGTTATGCATTTTTCAGGAGCCACAAAATTATACTAGATAAACAATTATGACAATTTTATTTTTGGTAAAACACCCATTAGAACAAAACTAAAGCTTGCAAAGGCCCATAGTGGGACCTGCACTATTAGATACCTTGTTTTCTATTAAAAGGGCTGTAAATCAAAATGTCCTCATCCACAATCCTTGTCTGAGCTCCTGATTACAATCTAGTTGCACACTATTTGGAGAGAACATTTAAAGCTGCCTATAAAACAACAGATAATTGCTGATCTTCTTAATTAAAGAGAGCCTCTTCTTGTCACATTTACAAAGATAAATTAAATAATCAACTGTGGTCTAATGAGAGATAATTAGATTATTCAGCCCAATAAATAAGCACAAAAAAATAGAAGTGATGGCTACACAAGGCTGGCCGGTGAGACAAATGTCACAACAAAGGATGATTTTCTCGCTGCTTGGAATCTTTAGATACTACTTATATATAATTGTGATGTGTGTTCATATTGTTTAGTTGATTTTTTATTGTAAGCTCACAGTAAATGCAAGTGCAGAAGGGGCGCCTAAATCCTTGAGTTTTTATGAGACCATCAGAAAGTATACACTCAAATAATATGGTGAAAATTTGAATGTTTTCATTTGCAGTGATCACTATGAAGACAGATGTATTGTATGCAATGTATCCTCTACTCTAATGATAACATAATTCAATTTATGCATGTACCCTCTCTGCCGCAGGATAAACTTGAAAAACGTAATGAAAAAGAGAGCATACTTAACATGTATTAAGACAACCAAAGTGCAAAGATAAGAGGGTGGTAATGAGTCATGTCTCAGTTTACAATGTTGACATATATTTCCAGTAAGAGAATTACTTATACTTAGGTGGTTTTTAATAAATATTATTGCTAATAAGTATGTGTTACTGCATTTTGTCTTTTATTGTAAGCATAAATTACAGTAACACAGTAGAAGATGCAAATATTGTATAATTTAGAACTTTATCAACTGAATGCTGTTTTAAAATATTATATATTCCAACAGTAAAACTACATTGAAGATTTAATTTCATTATAAATAAGCATTTCTGAGCAACCAACTAAGGACGGTCTGAAAGCTGATTGGCAATTAAAATTGTAATTTATGATTTTAATAACATTCCATTCATAAAGTACTTATTATTTATTAGTTTAAATATAGTTTGTGTAGCTTATGTATAGTTTATATAAATGTTATGGTAAATTATACAGTGGGGGAAAAAAGTATTTAAACCCTTGCTGATTTTGAATGTTTGTCCACTGACAAAGAAATGACCAGTCTATAATTTTAATGGTAGGTGTATTTTAACAGTGAGAGACAGAATAACAAAAAAAAAAGAACAAGAAAAACGCATGTCAAAAAAGTTATTAATTGATTTGCAGGTCAGTGAGGGAAATAAGTATTTGATCCCTTATCAATCAGCAAGATTTCTGGCTCCCAGGTGTCTTTTATACAGGTAAAGAAGCTGAGATTAGCGGCACTCTCTTAAAGGGAGAGGTCCTAATCTCAGCTTGTTACCTGTATAAAAGACACCTGTCCACAAAAGCAATCAATCAGATTCCTAACTCTCCACCATGGCCAAGACCAAAGAGCTGTCCAAAGATGTCAGGGACAAGATTGTTGACCTACACAAGGCTGGAATGGGCTACAAGACCATCGCCAAGCAGCTTGGTGAGAAGGTGACAACAGCTGGTTCAATTATTCGCAAATGGAAGAAACACAAAATAACTGCCAGTGTCCCTCGGTCTGGTGCTCCATGCAAGATCTCACCTCGTGGAGTTTCAATGATCATGAGAACAGTGAGGAATCAGCCCAGAACTACACAGGAGGATCTTGTTAATGATCTTAAGGCGGCTGGGACCATAGTCACCAAGAAAACAATTGGTAACACACTACGCCGTGAAGGGCTGAAATCCTGCAGTGCCCGCCATGCCCCCTGTTCAAGAAAGCACATATACAGGCCCATCTGAAGTTGGCCAATGAACATCTGAATGATTCAGAGGAGAACTGGGTAAAAGTGTTGTGGTCAGATGAGCTCTTTGGCATCAACTCAACTCACTGTGTTTGGAGGAGGAGGAATGCTGCCTATAACGCCAAAAACACCATCCCCACCGTCAAACATGGAGGTGGAAACATTACGCTTTGGGGTTGTTTTTCTGCTAAGGGCACAGGACAACTGCACAGCATCAAAGGGACGATGGACGGGACCATGTACCATCAAATCTTGGGTGAGAACATTCCTCCCTCAGCCAGGGCATTGAAAATGGGTCGTGGATGGGTATTCCAGCATGATAATAACCCAAAACACACAGCCAAGGTAACAAAGGAGTGGTTTAAGAAGAAGCACATTTAGGTCCTGGAGTGGCTTAGCCAGTCTCCAGACCTTATACCCATAGAAAATCTGCAGAGGGAGCTGAAGATTCGAGTTGCCAAACATCAGCCTCAAAACCTTAATGACTTGGGGCCTCATTCAAATGTGATTTGGCTCTATATAAGCACATAGCATATTTTTTTACAGAAGTTTTTAATTAGTGAAGATCTTGCTTTTGGATAGAAGTTCGCTAACTAAAAACTTCTGAAAGAAAATATGCTATGTGCTTATAAAGAGCCCTATTCAATTGGCCAAATCGCATTTGAATGTGGCCCTTGGAGAGGATCTACAAAGAGGAGTGGGACAAAATCCCTCCTGAGATGTGTGCAAACCTGGCAGCCAACTACAAGAAACATCTGACCTCTGTGATTCCCAACAAGGGTTTTGCCACCAAGTACAAGTTGAAGAGTTTAAATACTTATTTCCCTCACTGATCTGCAAATCAATTAATAACTTTTTTGACATGCATTTTTTTTTCTTTTTTTGTTATTCTGTCTCTCACTGTTAAAATACACCTCCATTAAAATTATAGCCTGATCATTTCTTTCTCAGTGGACAAACGTTCAAAATCAGCAGGGGTTCAAATACTTTTTTCCCTCTGTACCATATTTGGAATTTCTGCTGTGCCATTTTAAGTACGAGCCAGCCTTGGAATGGAAACTATAAAAAAAGGCTTATGGTGAAAGTAAACAGTTCTTATTGTCACTTTATTTGGAGATGGGTGCAGAAGTACAATATTTATAAGGGGTATGCATCTGATGTGCAGAAAGCGACAGCTCAGTTGCCAAGTGAGATGTTCTGTTTGATTAGCTGCATTAGTTGAGTATTTGGCAAAGAAATGTGGTAGATTGCATGCATTGAGAAATTCATAAACTGCTCGGGCAAAAGTGGTAGATCACTGAATTTAGTTTGCTTTGAGTAGACAGTTGCTTTGGTTAGTTGTAAATTGATTGAAGTGTTCAGATACAGCTTTTTCCTTGGAAGAGGGTAGAAGATGCCTATGTCTATTGTACTGATATATATTTCTACAAAAGTAAGGTGTGTTTATTGAAATCCTGAACTTGGAGAAAAGCAAGGCCATCATTGTTGGTTATACCTTGCGAAAAATAGAAGTACTGTATTGGCCTGAATATACTGTAAGTACTTTTGTTTCCTATTCCGAGCTTGGAAATTATGGGTGTGGCTTATATTCGCGACCATAAAAAAATGATTGCAAATTTGCGGTCTTGAGACTGTTGCTCAATTAATTCTAATGTCATTCATCGCTTTCCCTGTATTTTACAGTGCAGTATTGATTTTTAATTTGCATTTACGGGTCTACATTTAACCCACTTGCGGGTCCTATTTGGAACCCGTAGGATTTTCTTTTACATTTGCTTTTTACGGGTGAGAGTGCCATCGGCATTGTAGCAATTAAATAGCAATTTGCGATTTTAGCGATTGGAACATTTATAAGGTAAAATAAAATCACTATTTTTATTCCCTGAATCTAATTGACTTTTTTCTCTCCAATTTTAAGGGTGCAGTTTATATTCAGATGTTATCTTTTTTTCTTTTTTCCCCTTGAATTTCACAGGTGCTGCTTATATGCGTGTGCGGCTTATATAGTACTTTATAAATATAATCCATATCTACATCTCTGAATGGTTTTTATGCAGATCAACTAATAGATAATGAATCTAGAAGATGATACTACATATGTAGTCAATGCATATCTGAGTAAGTCCTGTGACTATTGGTTATTCCAGTATATAGATATTGAAACATATTGATGTATCTGTGGAGATAAATCAGTGAAATCAAGAAGTATATCCACTTCCTATTTTTCCCATTTTATCAAACAAGTTTATGCCAGCTGATAATTACATCTCATAGAAAACAGAAGACATATGAATTGGAGATATTTTATGTTTTAAATGCAAGTAACTTGCCTTATCCCAACTTTTAATCTCATTATACTCCATAATGTATGTGGAAGAGGTGTAGTATCCAAATAGCTAAGGGAAACATAAAATATAAATACATCTTTAAGAAGTTTGTTTCAAAATTACAAGTGTAAGCTTAAAGAGGCATGAAAATACCACCATTTTCCATCACACATAACATGTTTTAAATGTTTAAAAAAAGTTACTTGCATACAAATAAGTGATCTAAAGTCTAGAACTCTTCTAATGTTTAAAATGTGATTCTAAAAGCTTTATCAAAAGTTCGAGTTCCACATCACATTTAAAATATAGAGTTAATTATTCTCAGAAGTTGCATTCTGTGGCTTTAAATACATCATTCTGGTATTACTATGCATCATATAGCTAACAGCAATTTCTCGTTACAGAAGGAACATAACACTATAATTTGCTATATCCCTTAGGACTCTCACACATAACATAAATAAATTATGCAGGAATTGTTAGGAATCAAATCACCTTCCTGATACATAATGTTGACACCATAACTATATAATGTAAATTACAGAATATTCTGATTCTCTAGGAATTGTGAGACTGCAATTTATCAGCAAGCTTAAAAACAGCTTACTACTTGATTTAATTAATTAAATGCCTCTTCAATTATCGTAAAAGTGAATCATGGAATATTTACAAGAGTTTTATAATGTAAGTAACTTTGCAAATGGCCATGAAGGAATAAGGTTTGTTCTGTCTGGGTTCTCATCTAAGCTTCTCTGCAATGTTGGATTCTTGATCGAAGACAAAATCCATTTGTGTTAACATAGTATCCTCAAGGGGATGTTAAAATGATTCTTGAATAATTTTCAAATCTAATTGTGTTTGCGCTTCAAACTGCTGTAAGGCCTTTTCAAAATTCATTGGCAAACAAGTAAAATCCTGCAGGATTTTATGATTTATCCGGTAAGATTTCATCATAAGTGTAAAAGCTGAAATACGCATCGGCTTCTGAAACGCTGTGACTTAAACACACAGCTTTAAAGATCAATTTGTCTTTTAAAAGGCCTTCTGTTTGGCTCTGAATATTTGACGGCACCAGATTTTTATGCTGAACTGATTTTTTCAGCTGTATAAAATATACTGCACTTATTTAAAAAAAATGTACATCAAGATAGATGACACAGTCAGTTTTCAGGGGGCAAAGCATGCAACTAATATTTAAAGTTAAATTTTGAGTCAAAATACTTTGGTGCCAAGAAAATAAGAAATTTAAGATAAAAGAGATAGATGAGGTAAAAAGTGATGTGTGAGTTATGCAAAGTACAAGTAAAGTAAAATTAAAGTTTTGTTATTCTTCTCCCTGCCTATAGCTTGGCAACAGTCTCATGTTTTTATTTGCAGGTTTATGTTTAATATTTTGAATGAAGAAAGTCAATTTTATAAAATACTACATTTTACAAAATTAGTATTTCTCTTTAACAAAGATTTTTGTGTAGAGTCAGCAGACAGCGAGATAGACGTAGAAGCCTAAAACAGCCTTCAGAAGACAGAAAATGATACTCTTTCTAATTAGCTACTCTGCCTCCTTAGCATCTTTCAATCAATAACAGGTAACTGGACTTTGCTTTTCCCTCATCATTTAGAAGATGAGCAAATGATGCTCATTAGCATTGGAGAGAGCAAAACCTTGGCAGCTTTCAATCAATACAAAATAACGTGCTAATGTTACAAGTGTCACTTTCTTTAAAGAAGTTACAGAATGTAGCATCACATACTAATTGCTTAGTTTTATCATTTCCACTGCAATAGTGTTATAGTTATATGTTTTTATTTACTTTTGTCATATGTCATTTTCGTAAATGTTTTGAGATTTATAGATTTCAGTAAATATCACTTCTATGCCACCATGGACAGATTTACAGCTAGGTGACCAAGGCAGCTGCCAAAGGGCATCTCACTGGGAGGGTAAAGTAATATACCTAACAATACATTTAAAAATCAGCTTGTTTAAGCTTCAGGTGCCAAGAGCAAGTTCTTTTGTGTAGTGTGTGAAACGGTGGGTGTGAAGTGGCATGTTTGTAGTGCACTATAATAAAACAAACAAGAGAACAGAGCACGTGGGCAAGTTCACAGTGCCTGCATCACCCTGCACCTCCATGCACACTGACATATCAGTTCATTATAAACCTGTGTAACTTGTCTTAAACCCTAAGAAGAATTATTCTTTAGATTATGAGATTAATAACCAAGTCTGAGTTGTTTATATGGTATAATGTTTTATTTATGCCTGTATCTAATTGTATCTCGAAATTTAGCGCTCAGCGAGGGAATTACAGGGAAAAAGGGTGCTATAGCAAATCAGCGCTCAGAGTGGTAGCATTAAGCAGCATATACCTGTAAGTCTATTAAAACCAATAAAAAATATGTTGTAGAGTAGGATAATTTTAAGGAATTGATAAAGCTCTTTAATAAGGAAATCATATAATGAATAGGACAAAATATGTTTATACCAAAACCATGCTACCTTTTCGGCTACCCATAAGCTAATTATATTGAAATATTAATTAACAAATACATTATAAATTAAATTATTTAATGAACAGTTTCTTGTGTGGACAATGAAATAAAACAACAATGTATGTGTGGCATATGTGTCAAGGAATAAATAAGTTAAATGTTTTATACAGGGTATATATATAAATAAATACATATATATATATATATATATATATATATATATATATATATATATATATATATATATATATATATATACATATATGTGTGTGCAATGTTTCAGAATAGTTATTACTATATACATGCATTGTTAAATTCAATGAGTAATGGGATACCCAGAAACTCTTTTAATTAAAAATATACACAAAAGCTTGGATATTTTCTTAGTAAGAGCTTTATAGTGAAGATTTTACCCATGATGTTATTAACTTAAATTGCCGTATAGTTTTAATAAATTCAATAAATCCTGTGAATGAGTATCACAAATACACCACAATTTGCTAAATCATAGCCTGAACTACTTAAATGTAAACTGATGTCTCCATAAGTATGTGGCATGAATTTGTAAATTAATTGCTATGTTAGAAGGAATTGTTAATTAGGTGGCATAAATATATCAAATGTATCTTAATTAACTAGTAATGTTTGTGTCTTGGGGTTATTATGCAACGATGTTTAATGTATTGATTTTACATGGAGCACTAAACAAAATGGTTAATATAACGCAAGACATACTTACAGTAAATGCATTTATGTACAAAGCATTGTTTGACAATTTCAACACAGCTAGAGACATTGTTTAGGAATTAAAAATGTTATAGTAATGTGAAGACTGTTCTGTTTCCTATATTGAAAGACAAAAGAGTAAAGGATACTTCACATAGAAAAAAGGCATTTACAGCCTTATTAAATTGCAATTCAGTAAATTTAAAAGGGCTCTATTTAAGCACACAGCATATTTTTTTTACAAAAGTTTTTAGTTAGTGAAGACCTTGCTTTTGGATAGAAGTTCACGAATTAAAAACTTCTGTAATAAAAATATGCTGTGTGCTTAAATAGAGCCCTTTTAAATTTACTGAATTGCAATTTAATAAGGCTGTTAGATTTTAAGGACCAGTACATATTAAAGATGTTTAATATATTTTTACTTTACTAGGAGAATACTTAAGCAGTTAAATTGTTATGAAGCTAGTTTTTAATGAAAAACTGTAGATGTTAATGTCTGAGAGTACATGTCTGCATAAACAGGGCTTGCAGTTATAATTGTTAGTAGCCTACTTCTGAGCATGTGCAGTGGAAGTGGTAGGAATCAATTTCTAAGAGCACCAATTATACAAAAAAATCTATTTATTTTCCCCATGCTTCCCTCCTCTGTTTATGCCTTCAGGTTACAGACTAGTGCATTTTTTTAAAACCAGACAAGATATAATATTCTATTAAATAAGTGTGCAAATATTAAGATTTTCTCTACATTTTTTATATTTATATTTACAGATTCCAAAAGTTTTTACTTTGTTACATAGTTTTTTTTCATCAAATAATGTGTTTCTTTAAAGCTACCATATTCACTATTCAGTATAAATAAATTATTCTGTAATAATTTAACAAAATCCCTTCTGCTTCAAAGGACTTTACCGGATATTACCTAAATGCTGCATTATCCCAGAAAGTGTTCCTGACTTTGTAACAGAAAATTAAATCCATTGCCTCTTAGCTGCAAAACTAGAGGTCTATGGACTTTTAAAGCCTTTGGATTTCAGTTTGAACCTATTTTGCCATACAGGAAATCTGGCAAATTAATTTGTTTTATGTAAAGCAAAGCATTAGAAATAATTGAGGCAGTGTTTAAATTAAGGTATCCATATCTTAACTATAGAGACCAGATACATAATTCATTGAAAGCACAATTCACAAATAGTGACTTGAGAATTAATAGACACCCACATAGAAGAGCTTTAGTCTAATCTTTACCACATCAGGGTAGAGGTTGGTACAATAAGAGCCCCCTATCAGCACCAGAGATTAACATATGCCTTTATTAACTTTATGTCAAAGCCAAAACTTGTTAAATCCCAAAACAGCCTTTAATAAAGCTTGAACAGTTGCAGACAAAATATAAATACATTTTAGTTACATTAAGAATAACTAGTATTGAGTATTAAGAATTATTTTAAAAAATAGACATATATTTAATATATAATTTACAGAATACATTTTATAGTCAGTACATGTTTAACATAGCATTTCAACCCATTTGATGTTTGCTTTTACTCAATGTGTTGCAAATAACTATTTTTATCTTCTTGGCGCTGAATGACACCATCTGTGATTTTCAGTGTAATTAGGTTATGCTGGAATTAATTTAATGAAAAAAAAACTTGTGTGACTTAATAGAGGATTATGTCCTTGTTGGCTGCATGTCACTTCTACAAGTTATATATATATCAGAACGACTTCTCTTTTAACTTGCTAGCAGTACTTTTGGAATAGTGTATGAACATTTTGCCATTTTTTTTCTTTACAAGATTATTTTGCTAGGCAAAAAACATCAGCTAGCATGTATACCAATATATGCTTACTTTTGGGTTTTCACATCTTTTTAAACACTGAGTAGTTAACCAAATTGCTCAGTGGATAATGTGGTTCCAAGCAGAAGTATATCACTGATTGATTATGATGTATTTCTGTCTAAGTCAACAAAACTGTGGCATAGTTTGATGGGCAGTAGGCTGTCCCTATTTGTTGGTAAAGGACCACAAAGTAGTAGTCCATATACCCAGAAATGTATATTGCAAGTGCCATTTGTCTCTTCAGGTCTGATACAGTGTATACCTTTTAACCAATATATATATATACTTTGGTCAAATTTGTCTTATGTACCCACGTTAGGCCCTGTTATCATTTCATTAATAAATAATAATAATAACAATAATAATAATAATAATAATAATAAAAGTATGTAGCAAGGAGGAGGGGAAATTAGGGGTGCATGTATCTGAACTGGTCAAGACAGTATAAACTTTAAATATGCCTCTGGGTAATTATATGTAACTTTCCTTTTTTTTTTATCACTATAGTGCAGCTATTAGGGTCTCCAAGTGGGTTAGAATTCTTTGTGTATAGCTCCATCAGAATGGAAGTGTATTCTCAGTTTATATTACAGTAAGGGTGTTGCCTGACGTGCAGGGGCAGAGTGACACATAGCTTAGGGAGCCACTCCTGTAACAAAGAGGTTAAAATCAATAAGGCATTTTTATTGCTATAATTTGTGCTGCTGCATAACCTCGGTGAGTCTTTCTATAATCTTCTCAGCACTATACTCTTCTGCATGTCTGTGTCTCATTATACACGTGTCCTTTACCACTAATGTAGATTTACTGGCAGTGTAAAAAATCATAGGAATGATTAGTAAGGAGTGTTCATTACTATTTTGGAAACTTGAACACACAGAGATAATGTTACCCACTTGGAGAGAACTGACTTGGAATACAGATAGCTCAGTTTGTATTGCTGTTAACGAAGACTCTCATGTTTTCTATCCAATCTGAAGAATGCAATGGAAGCAGCAAGCCATGAATAATGTTGTTATTATACTTAATGGAAAGGTTCAATACAAGTTATGTTCACATAACACCTTTCTACATTGAATGTAAGAATTAATATTTTTATAACCTCTTAAGTTCCATTCCAAAAACACTCTAATACTGATATTTATTCACCGAAGCTCTTAGTGAACCCATCCTAACTATAAAATAAGAGCAATATGCAGTCAAGGGATTGTCTACCTATCTGTGTGCAGCAGAGGTTATGAGGTTGAATCAAATCAGCTCCACAAAATGGCGATCTGCTGACCCTTGCCACCTAAATGGTCACTAGGAGCTGTAATGCATGGCAAGGTCAAATATTAGACACTAATGAGAGGCAGTGGGCTTAGGTTCATTCTTTGTGTGGTTATGTGTAGCATCTGTTTTCCTGTAGATATTGATATCTGTCTATAAAAATGTATGTGTATATACATATGTGTGTGTGTACTTGTGTATAAATATATATAAATAAATATATATATATATATATATATTTATGTATATATAAATATATATATATATATATACAAATATATTAATAAATAAATAAACTGAACTATATATGTGTGTGTATATATATATATATATATATATATATATATAAATATATATATATATATATATATATATATATATCTGTCTCTCTCTATTTATGTATATATATCTATATATCTATATATATATATATATATATATATATATATATATATATATATATATATATAAACAACAAATGTCAGTCTTTACCTTTAGTAAAAAGCACTGATTTGATTTGATATAGGTGATCATATACTAAAGCAACAACCAGTATTAATACCATACAATTATTTTTTTTAATACACATGATCTAAACTTCAAAGTAACATGGCACTCGAAAGTCTTAAATGTAAAATAACAATTAACAACCTCCTTGCTCACTGCCTTGCTAAGATTGCAAGGAAAAGAAAATGAAAGGGGGGATAAACTGCCACCAGCAATCACTAAATCATCAGACATTTTTTTGCTAGATCAATTCTTGTTGCCATGCAACAAGCACCATATAGACAGTTTTATGGTTTTGTAAAGCTCTTAGTTTGGACTATTTCATTACAGAGTTTCATGTAATGCTGATATTATTGGTTTTGGCCTTTAATATCTGCTGTCCGTTCAGATATCTAAAAAATATACTTTATTTTTTGATAAGAAAAGACAGCTCTGTATAATCTAGAAATTGTAATACAGTGACATACTGATTGTGCAAGATTGCAGTATAATTAGGGTACAAGGGTACAGAGATGACTCGCTATCACGGATAGGTATGGTGAGATATTTTATTTTAGTTATCAATAGTGTTTCAAATATTAAAGTCACAGATTTGTTTGTAGTTATTTAATTAATAATAAAATATTTTTCATTTGATGGGGGGATTTTTCAGCCATATATTTGGTCATGGATTCCCTTCTTTTTAGTAATATCCTAACTAATTACATAAAATGTAAATATGTTTGTTTTTGAGCTGTCTAGGTCCATTTTAAGATGTCTCCGTCCCACCTGTCCACCAATTTTGATGAAACAGATGAAATGATACATATAAGGGCTAATTTATTGTCTAAACTTGACATATCCACAATCTGAGATGGCTGCCAAAGTATGTAAACATAAATAGTGTAGCAAGATACTTTTTTTTTAATAAGGATACTTCTCAGCAGGTTCCCTGCTGCCATAACATTTTTTCTCTTTGGGCTTTAACCTAGAGACAGCCACATGAGACCCCCAAATCCCACCTCCAATATCCAGAGAGAAGGTACAGAGTATATTCATTGTTCCCTTGTTTCTCATAATGTGGTTTTCAATTGTTGACTGTCTAATAAAATCTGCATTCATTTTATTTTTTCGTACTGTTTTACAGAACATGAGTGAGTGCAAGGAAGACTAGGACATTCCTATGGGTGTCAAAATGCAGGTGCTGGACCTCTTGAAGAAATGGGAGCAACATTGGAGAGGATCTGAAGAGGCCAGCATCCACCATCCAATACAATTAGTAGAATAAATAATTCTATAACCTTTATTGAATACATTACAAATTCCTCAAGTAAGATATCATTACAGAATTGTATAGTAATTGAATTTGCTGGTAATTAATAAATAAGAAAATATAATTAACTAGTGTACCCTAAATATATTATTGCTAGGGCCTCAATGGGTACCTCCTTCCTGGAAGGCTGCCCCATACCCCATGTGACATGCCCCAGAGCTATCTAGAGGACCACCTAGCCAACACCTAAACTAATACACTGATTAAAAGTCAACAGAATAAAACAGTGGAGCATATTACGATTAAGTGGACAGTCCAAAAGCCCATCACTGTGAACCAAAGATTACCTCTAACAAAATTACATATCACTAATATAGTAGTCGTACTGCTAGCTGTCGTCCCTTTGCGGGGCTCTCATAGCGAGGCCTGCAACTGCGGCTTTCACAAAGCGGGGGTGGAGGCCTGCGGGACTTAGCTGCAATGAGCACTAAAGGCGCTCATTTTAGGCTGTAACTGTGGCACTCGCGAAGGGCGGGACTTAGCTGCAATGAGCGCCAAAGGCGCTCATTGCAGGGGTGGAGAGGTGTGCTGCAGGCACTCATTGCGAGGCCCGCAGCACTTAGCTGCATTGTAACAGGATGGGAACAAGGCCGAAGGCAGTAACACTTAACACAAGCCAGGACACTTAACCCAAGGCAGTAACATTTAACCCAAGGCAGTAACACTTAACTCAGGGCAGTAACAATTAACCCAAGGCAGTAACACTTAGCCAAAGTCAGTAACACTCGCAATGAGTGCCAAAGGTGCTCAACTGGGCCATAGCCTTGCATTGTGTGACAAACAGCATTGCCATGGCTTAACATTTTATTGCTGTCATTTTTTGACGGGCATGTCGCTAGTAATAGATCTGTAATGAAGAGACAGTGCACCTCAGTGATAAAAAAATCAAACCACTCTTTTTTTTAATTATTTTAAAGTACATGAGTGAGCACAAGGAAGACCAGGGCATGTTGAAACTCCAGTTCATTCCTCTGGATGAAAAAATACAGGTGCTAGAACGCTTGGAGAAAGGGGATCGCCAAGTGGACATGTTGAAAGTGGAGTTGATCTAAACTTTCCAACTTCCACCATCCGCACCATACTGAAGAACAAAGACAAGATCAAGTCTTCAGTAACAACCAGCACTGCATCTTCAGCAAAGAAGATTGTCCTGGAGGAGATGGAGAAATGGTTGTCCATCTGGATAGGTGATGGACTGGAGCTTAACATGCCTCTCAACCAGGCCTTGATAATGAAGAAGGCTAGAAGCATATACGGTCATATCCAATGCCAAACACCAAATGTGAAAGAGAGCCAGTAGAGGTTGGTTCAACAGCTTCAAAGAGGAAAAGCTTCTGCAATGTAAAGATCACGGGAGAAGCAGCGAGCACTGACAACGAAACTGCAGCAGCCTTTCCAGCCACATTAAAGAGCCTCATAGAAAGAGGCAATTACCCTCCTTATTATTATTATTATTATAGTACATTTATAACGCGCCAACATATTCCGTAGCGCTGTACAAAAGAACAGGTGTCCAAAATGGATGAGGCCACCTTTTCTGAAAGTGAATGCCAAGCCGCACATAAATATTATGGGAGCGAAAGAGAGCATCGAGCTTCAATGCAGCCAAAGACAGGCTAACCCTTCTTCTGGGTGGGAACACCACCAGTGACTTCAAAAACAAGCTCTTGCTGGTCTGCCACTCAAAAACACCCAGTTTGCTAGCCATTTGGCAATTCAACAGGGAGGCCTGGATCAACATGGACATCTTTAAGGAGTGGTTCAGCCAGTATTTCTGCCCATTGGTGCAAAGTACTTGAGGCCAAAGCGCTCCTGTTAATGGGCAATGCTCCAAACTTCCTACCAACTTGGCTTAGCTTCATTGCTGCATCCTGATAGAAGTAGTGTTCCTGTCGCTCAACACTACTTCGCTCATCCAGCCTATGGACCAGGGGGTGATTTTGACATTCATGGCCTACTATTTTCACTGCACATTCCGCCAACTTTTTGACCAGACGAACAGAAAGGACAAACAATCCATGATGGAATTCTGGAAGAAGGACACCATCATGCAGGCCGTCACTAACATTGATTTGTCCTGTAAGCTGTGTGGAGGAAGATATTGCCAAAGCTGTGTAGAGATATGCAACCAGAGCAGCCCATCATAGCGGAGATAGTGGACCTGGTGAACACTGCTGAACTAGGAAATGCAGACGCCCAAGACATAGTGGACTTGGTACAGGCTTTGGGCGAGAGCCTGACCAATGAGGACCTCCAACAACTTGCATAACAGGGCATTGAGGAAGCCCAGGACAGCAGTGACTCTGATATGGAAGAACTTAAAGAACTGTCCTCTGAGTTCCTCAGCAAGACTGCGTTCCATCCATGAGCTCATGGGTGGTGTAGTGGCAAATGATCCCAACAATATGAGAAGCAGGAATGTGAAGCACAGCTTTATTTGGGCAATGTCCTGCTACCAGCAGCTGCTGGATGGGCGCAGAAAGCAGAGACAAATGTCCCTAGACCAGTTTGTTGCCAAAAAAGCCAGGTTGAAGCATGAGCATGAAGCCTCAGCATCCACCACTTAAAGTGGACTGTTTTTTTTTGTGTGGTGTTTTTTTAAATTTTATTTTGAAAAAGGGTTATTTTTGAGTTTTTTTGATATGTTTGCAGTTTCTTAACATTTTGAAATCTCAATTGGTTTGGTGTCTTTTTTTCAATGAGTTCCCCTATCCTTATCTTCCTTATATAAAAATGACCCTGTTCCTCGCTGTTTCGCTTCCCAGTCCTATTGCCCGGAAACCTATCTACAGTATAGCGCTAAACGGGTATGTGTACATAGCATATTTTGTATTTCTCAACTGTATCACTTTTTTTCTACAATTTAAAAATTAGATTTTTTTCCTACACTCTTTCAGAAGACTTCCTTCATAGGTAGGACACTCTCATCTATAATGTGAGGTAAGATTAAATATTAGCCACTATTGAGGGATAATGTGCTCAAACCAGTTTTTGCATACATATACAGTATATTTATATTTTCAAATGCCTCTCCAACCACTCCCTATAATTTTGTATTGGGGTATTTTTGAGGTGTGGTTGCATATAAAATAGTGCCTAATAACATTAATTATAAAGTATAATAAAAATGTCTCTACAGATAAAGATATAAAACATTGTTATATTGTAAGTATTGCGCCCAGGTGTGTTGTATTTTGGGACAAGGAACATTGATTTCAAATTTTCTCCCTGCCCTCACAGCCCTTGATAGCTATGGTTTTTATACCAAGATGAAACACCCATATTGGGTTTCCTTTAATTGCAAATTGCAACTTTGCTCAATCATATTAAAGGAGCAGTGCAGAATGAAATAAACTAATATTTGTTTGAAAACTTTGAGTCTAAAATCATAATTAAGCATAAAAAGTCATACAGCTAGTTTTTAATTAGAAATAATTAATTTTGATTCCTCTGCTGGGCCCTGGAGGAATCCATGATATATATGTTGAAGTTGTGTCTGTAAGAGTGCATTTGCATTTGTGCAGAGCGGTGATTGCATTTCCTGAAGCAAGGAATCTGCTTCTGGGTCAGTGAGGAGGGAGGGGTGTTGGGTAAATGTAAATCTTATCCAAATATATACACAAAGGCTCTCTGTTCCCTCCTTCCCCATACCTCTCTGTACTGATAGTCAAAGCACACACTTATGATTCAGCTCTGAGTAAGTGATGTAACAAACACAAAATCGATTCCTATACTCATAAACAAAATAAAAATGATGTCCATGGCTTACATAGTTTCTAATATTGTAATTTTGGTGTTGAACTGAGTCCAATAGGCATTATAATAATTTTTAATTGCCCATTTGGTTCATTATACTGTTGACTACATATTTTTAGATGACTAATTCATTTATTTTTGTAACTACGAATGAACTTCTAGTTTATTATACCTTCTTGAAAGGGCAATTTAATAAGGCATCAGTACACATACTTAATTGCACAATGGCTATTGACAATGCCTTTAAACAGTTGCATATTTGCCAAATTTAGCTAATGGAACTAGAAGTGCCACTTAATGTCTTAACTTGCACTGGTAGAAAATAAATTGCTTCTGGCACCTCTCTGGCTTTTTAGGAATATATTTAGCAGATATTCAAAGCCAAATTGATCTGTAGTTGCTATTGTTTTCTTGTTGATTAAAGTAATTAATATCAGACAAAGAGCTGCAAATGTGTTTCTAATAATGTGCCGTTTTATTTACTTTTCACGCATTGTCTTCCTGACATTTGTATTTCATGCAGCACTAGTGTTGTGGTGAAATTATTGTGGGGTTTTTAATCCAAGAGCTCAGGAAGATGACCTTCTTTATTTCTCAACCCAGGATGCACTTTCCTCTCTGGGAAGTAAAAAAAGAAAACTAATCATTGTCACTCTGTGGGTGGAGCTAGAGATTGACAAGCAGTTATAAATGACAATCAAGGTCATAGCAGCAGTGATGTCAAGAAGGAGTAATGACCGACAGGCCACAAGTGCTTGGACAGTCATCAAGTACTTGATGCAGCAATCATCTTCTGGCATATTAACTGTAATTTTATGTTGTAGACACAAGAAAAAAGTAATAAATGCATAATACTATTTGCCATTGGCACTCCAGATTTCTGAGTACACTGGGTTAAATCATATTGTGCCAGAGAGATTATTTATGGAGCTTTCATAAAAACACCAGTCATTACAAATTCAGAACATTTCATCAACTGCATACTGAATTCATTTGAAGATATTTACCATTGAGCTATGGGAAGATATGTTTCCTCAGCTGTTTTGCTGTCATTCAGTTTTGGTTAATGGATGTTTAAAATAGTGTTACCTCAGTTATTATCATCGGGAGCATAAAACACTCAATAGCTACTTACTTAAACATCTTTAATAGTGTTATATGCCAACAGTTTGATCTAGTGCCTCTGCTTCCTGCTTGTAATATTTACAAACTCTCTCTCTTGCTAAATATATTTCTATAGCTTATGTGCTCTGGCAACAGCATCAATACAGTGTTTAGATAAAGAAAATTATAAGATTTTGCACCAAGGTCTCGTATATACTAAATGTCTCTAGGTCAGTGTTTTTCATGAAGGATGCCAAGTAACCCAGTGGTTCACAGATTATTTTAAAGGAGCCTGACACCTCAAAACTATGTGGCCTAAAACTAGAGGTTGCAACTCTGCCCTTCTGGGAAAATGTAATATGGTTAAAATTCACCATAAATAGATCCACAAGAAATATTTATTTATCCAAGGCACTTTACAAAGGTTCTCGTGTCATCAATCTCCGGTAATGTTTTGTACTTTTTTGCCAAATCTAATTTCATTGAGGATGGAAACAAATCAGAGACAAATTACTAGTTTATAATTAGCAAAGTTGTTCCCCTAATATCTGAAAATTGTAGAAAGCATGACATTTTAATGAGTATAATAATAAAATATTTCATGCAATACTTTCTTGTCTCAGACAAACCATTTTGACAAACCAAATTTGGCATTCCTTAGCATTTCCAGAAATTATATTATTGGTTTCTAAAACAGATACAATTCAGAACTACTACTATAAGCAAAAAAAGGACAGGATTTACTACTAGTAGCCATCTGGATGCTGCTCAGTAGTAGACTTCTTATGATGGTCACAACAGTTGGTCTTATCAAAAATGTGCAGACTAGTTTTGAGTATTGTAGACTAGCCTATGAGCTTGTAATCTATTTTTCTCATTGCAAACTGGCAAAACAACTTGTAGTTGGATATTTCTTGTGATGTTTACATGTTTTAGTAGCTCATGATATTTTTCACTGATTGGTAGCTCTCCATAAAGATGGTTGCAGGTCCCTGTACTGTACAAATATTCGGATCAATGCTGTATTTCTAAGAAAAGCCCTAACTCCAAGTATACTATTATGTATAAATAGTAATAGTATGACAAATCCATCAATGTAACTCATTAAGTTAACAGATCATTATTGAATATATGAACTGTCATACGGGTGGCATGTATTATTTAATTTTAGTGTATCAAACACATGCTATCTAGTATTAGTATGGATCCTGACATTATCAAGAATGGGTATGAAATACTCACTGTCTGCAGAACAAAATGTTCTCTACAAAGTGTGTATGTTATCAATATTGAGAAGAGACTTTTCCTGCTTCTTTGTTATACAGAGAGTTTATTCGCATAAGTATAAAGATATTTCTCTACACATCACCTTAATGAAATGGCACGCAAATAGGTAAGAATACAAAATTTTGCTTCCTTCTAAACTTACAAAACTTTAACCAACGTTCAAATCCTCTTCCTATAATGTGACATTTATATATCTCCAATATTTCAGTTACTAGAACAATGTGAATATAATAGAGGTCACAGTTTGAAGGAACTAAAATTGCTTCCACCAACATGGAATTAGACAGACAAAATATCAGGTTGATGTAATTGATACTCCAGAATGCGAGGGAACAGATACCTGTTTAGACAAGACATTATGCTTGTACCTAACATTTGCAATGAAATTGTTATGTTTGCATAATTTACTTGAACAACCTCTTATTTATATCAGCAGGAAGCTCTATCTTTTTCAGTAGATGGTATTTTAGAGAAACAGTAAACTATTTCAGTTTAACATTCCATAAAATTGTACTCTGGGGATGTGCTCTCTTTTACTTGTCTATGTTACAGAGAGAAAATAACCTTGCCACTCAAGTCACATATAACGGCATACAGCACAAAGGTGAATATTTTAATCACTCTAGTTGATAAAGATAGTATGAAATATACTTTTTCAATTAACCTCTCATGTTTGGCTATGGGTAAATGACATTGAACATCTCAGACAAGTATACCATTAAAAATGAACTGCAATATAGCTCAATGACTTTCTATACAGATATAGAATACATCATTTTGATCATAGATAATGACAAATATTTAATTAAAGGGATGCTGACACCTCAAAATAATTTTACTGCATTTTGAACCCAAAGTGTTTTGGGACTTAAAATATCATTCTTCCTACCATAAGTCCTCTTGTTTGTACAGAAAAATGAAATCTGAAGTGAATCTTGAAGTGGGTTATTTTCCTCAAACATTATCTCTCCAGGTTGAAGTCCAATGTGAAGCTGTATTAAAATGCTAAATATTACTACTTTTCCACAGGTTTCACTGGTTGAATATTTCCACAGCAGGTTAAAAAATAACCACATATAAACACACATACATAACACACATACAATCACATACATATTATCAAAAGCCACTGCACAATGCAAGATATTTAACAAATGTTAAAAAGAGGGTTTCAATGTTGTGAAAAAGTGCAGTTAATATATACTTTTTTTCTGTGCTAAGCTTGCTTTTCAAAAAAGCTTAAAGTTTAACCCAGTGTAAAAAGAAAATATGATCCATAAGATGCATAGCTGTAAGAATATATTTTTACTGCATTTAAATATCTTGTATATATATTTGCATTTATTCTGAAAACACCATGTCCACACAAGATTATTTTTCCGGCGTCATGTCATGTGACCTTGGCCATCCTGTTTGTTACCGTTCTTGGCTCTTGGCTTGTGAACTTGATTACCAGAAACATATTATATCTTTCTGTAGACAGGTACTAATATTTTCTCACATTTTTTTCTTAATTTCACAGGCATTGCATGCAAATTCATGGCTCAACTGTACAAGTATCTGTACATATTTATTTGTGAAGTTTAACCTTTTCACTTTATAAATGCCTGACCCTGAATTTGTAAATCAGGTAATTTGGTAGAGGTGATTAATCAAATTATTAGATTATGGATATGGACAAGGTATGGGTTTTGTTGACCTAGACCTAAGGCGCTCCTTGCCAGCAACTGCGACCTTCGCAAACTTTACGTTGGAACGCAAAAAACACGACACAGCAACTTTGACCCTCGCAAACTTTCTGTCGCAACGCAAACAACATGACACAGCAACCGCGACCCTCGCAAACTTGATGTCGCAACGCAAACAACATACGAGACACGTTACCACTCATTACGACCTCGCAAAAATCGTCCGCTACTCGCGAACATGAAATAATTCAAAACACAATAAATACACACAGCACATACATAAAAAGCTTACCTTCAGCAAGAGGGAGCATCCAGGACCTCAAAAAAGCAACTTGCACCTTCATTTAACTCAAAATAAAAGAGTTTAGACACTAAAAGATTCTCTAAGCGAGAGAAAAAATGGCCGCCGAACAAAACAAAAACGAGGCTACAGCACTCTAAACACGCAAAACACCACAAGAAACTCACAAAACACCACAAAAGACCTACGGATATTACGCTAAGACGCATACCACACATTACCCGCCATTTTACGACAATGCGGAAGTACGCAACTACGCTAACGGTTTGGTCTCGCGCACGCACACTATTACACTGCACACATTCACCACGCTTACACAGCAGCTCCACACCACTAATGCTGCAGCAACATCAAAACAGATTTGCAGCTCTTCAACACAATGCTTCAAAATACGTAAAGTATATTCATTTATTAATGTATTATATATTTCATTATTATACACCAAACAGCATTAGCTACCTTATAATTTCATTGCCGTAATTTTTTGACGGGCAATTCTCTAGTAGATTATAAGTTACTCCGTTAGACTTTTACACTAAAATCCTATTCTAATCAGACTTTACGGATCACTCAAAAAATAGGGCAGTGCTGTAACTACAAAAAAATTAAGAAAATATTATGGGTACCAAAGACCAATCACAAATTAGTTTAAAACCATTACTGAGTGCAGAGGCAGCAGTTACAGAGACAGTATAGCACCAAAAAGCAATAGTAAATGATGAAATTTCAACACTATTTGACACAAATCTAAGATTCCTGGTTTAATACATTTCTGCAATCCTCATTGAAAACCCATCCTTGATATATGCAGCACATTTCATAAAACATTTTATTTTTATTAATATCTAAAAATGTTTCTCTCTCTAATGATTATGTTAATGCCCCCAGGGGTTTATACACAGGTACCTGATCCCACCTAATCAGCATGGAGCATGTGGCGACCAATTTTAACCCATTACTCACCGGCTGTGTCTTCCTCAGCCAATAGGAGATCACTGATGTCAGCTCCCAAGTCACTGCTTGCATTTGACCCACCCGCCTGCTTCCTGTGTCAGCTGTGCAGCTGCCCCGCCCACACCAGAGATCAGCACAGACATAGCTGCTGTATGTGTGTGTGATAGAGTCCTGTAGCTGTCTCCAGAGAGAGTGAGTGTGAGTGAGGAGTGTAGAGTGAGGCATGAGTGTGGAGTGAGTCTGTAAGTGAGGAGTGTAAGTGAGTGTGGAGTGAAGATTGGTGAGTGAGGAGTGGTGAAAGTGGAGTGTGTGAGGAGTGTGGAGTGAGTGAGGAGTGATGAGTTGTGTGAGGAATGTGGAGTGAGTGAGGAGAGTGGAGTGAGTGAGGAGTGTTGAATGAGTGAGGAGTGGATGAGGAGTGAGTATGGAGTGGGTGAGGATGGAGTGAGTGAGGAATGTGGAATGAGTGTGTGAGTTAGGAGTGTGGAGGGAGTGAGGAGTGAGTGACGAGTGGTGATTGTAGAATGAGTGAGGAGTGGTGAGTGAGGAGTGAATAAGGAGTGTGAAATGAGGCTGGAGTGAGAGTGGAGTTAGTGTGGAGTGAGTGAGGAGTGTTGAGTGAGTGAGGAGTGGTGAGTGATGAACGAGTAAGGAGTGGTGAGTGAGGAGTGGATGAGGAGTGAGTATGGAGTGGGTGAGGATGGAGTGAGTGAGGAATGTGGAATGAGTGTGTGAGTGAGGAGTGTGGAGGGAGTGAGGAGTGAACGAGGAGTGGTGAATGTGGAATGAGTGAGGAGTGGATAGTGAGGAGGGAATAAGGAGTATGAAATGAGGTTGGAGTGAGAGTGGAGTTAGTGTGGAGTGAGTTAGGGTGGAGTGAGTGAGGAGGAGCGATTTAGTGTGGAATGAGTGAGCAGTAGTGAGTGTGGAGTGAGTGTAGAGTGAGTAAGGAGTGAGGGTGGGTGGAGTGAGTGAGGGTGCAGTGAGTGAGGAATGTGGAGTGAGTGGGAGGTAGATAAGTGGTTGTGAGAGGTAGGTCAGCAGAGACTATTTTATTCTTTGCAGCCTTTAGTAATAAGTACAGCTACATCTCAAGTGAGACCGTTTGCACAGTGTCTCTGTAACAGCAGGGAGATGAAGTGCTGGCAGAGATCTGCTTTTACAACCTCAGTTCTTGTACTGAGCATGTCAGAAGACACTCAGATGGTGACTGATACAAGTATTAGCCTGCTTCTGATTCGGCACAACTAAATATGAATTTTATGCTAAGTTGGCTGGGATTTTCTAGATTGCGTACACTATCAAATGCAACTGCCAACAATCATAAGAAATGTTGCTATCATCAAGCTAAGCTAACAAATGGGATTTTTTCATACAATTTTTTTTTTCAAACACTACTAATTCTCCTCTATCAGATGCATTCATAATCCAGGAAATTTATATATGCCTTTACCAGTCCAATATAAACATTTGTGTCATTAAAGAATATGTTATGGTATTATTATGTACATTTCATTGTGCAACATCAAGAGTAACACCTGGTTAATACATATTAGGAAACAACGTTGCCTAGGAACAAATGCTCTAATGCATTGTCTATATATTTATAATATATAAACACAAAATAAACACATTTTATATATTGACTCCATAAACATTTAAACGACAACTGTCACATCTATTCAATTTTAAAAATATATATAAATACATAAATAAATTATCAGCCTTATTCAATTGCAGTTCGGCCAATTGAAAAGGGCTTTATATAAGCACAGAGCATATTTTGTTTCACAGAAGTTTTTCGTTAGTGAAGACCTTGGTTTTGGATAGAAGTTCACTAACAAAAAACTTCTATAAAAATAATATGCTATGTGCTTATATAGAGCCCTATTCAATTGGCCGAATCGCTATTTAATTTAATAAGGCTGTATATATATATATATATATATATATAGAACTATAATGGTTCCTTGCCACAGTTACAACACTTGTTCTCACTCATTATAAGAATTATTATGATGTCATTTTCTATTGGTTCCTAGAGCTGTTTCTCATCCCTAAAGCTTGGTCTCTTGTATACCATAAATTACATAACTCAATTAGCATGGGGGGGGGGGCAGAGATCTTAGGCTGCATGGGCTTACAGTACATATTAGCACTTCCAGTTCCTCTATATCCTGTTCCTGTGGAGGCAGACACAAGCAATATCAGAGGAGCACCCATAGACAACAGTTAATTAAAGGATCACTGTAGTTTGGAAAAAATGATTTACATGCTTTTGAAATGTGCAAAATAATAACAATATTAGCAAGTATACCAGGGGCTATTTCAGGAGGACCTTTCTAACAGTAGCTAATGCAGATTTTATCTAAATCTACAGTTGCACTCGTCCCTGGCTTCTAATCATTTTACTGTTTAATGTATCTTCCCTCCAGGTTCCTAGAAACAGCTTGTCTGGCTCTTACATGTTTTCTAAATATATAAATAACTAGCGAATTGCCCGTCAAAAAATGACAGCAATGAAATTGTAAGTGAGCTAATGGTGTTTGGTGTATATAATGTGGCTGATTTAGCGTCCTTCGTTTTCTATGTCATGCGACTTTTTCGGAATATCCGTAGCTGTTTGGTGGTGTTTTGCGTGTTTATGGTGGTGCTTAAATGGAGGTGTACCTTCACTTGCAAAGGTCCTCGGTGCCACCCCTTGCTGTGAGTAACATTTTTATGTGTTTGTTGTGTGTATTTATTGTGTTTGTAATGTTTTTGGGGTCGAGCGGTTCGTCCTTATTTTTTAATCTCGTAGGTGTTTTTCGACAAATACGTAGGTGTTTGGTGGTGTTTTGAGTCTTTAGACTGCTGTAGCCTCGTTTTCGTTTTTTTCGACGGCCATTTTTTCTCTCGCTTAGAGAATTTTTTAGTGTCTAAACTCTTTTAATTTGAGTTAAATTGAGGTGTAACTTTAGTTTTCGAGGTCCTGGATGCTCCCTCTTCCTGTAAGTAAGCTTTTTATGTATTTGTTGTGTGTATTTGTTGTATTCTTCATGTTTTCATGTGCACGTGTTGCGGCCGATTTTTGCGAGGTCGTAATGGGTCGTAACGTGTCTCGTATTTTCCTTTCGTAACGACGTAAATGTTACGAGGGTCGCAGTTGCTGGCAAGGAGCGCATTCGGCGCTCCTTGCCAGCAACTGCGACCCTCACTTTGAGGGCCGCGGGCTTGCTACGCGAACCTGCAAGCCTTAGCAACAACTTGCATGCTCACAACTATATATGTGATAGCGGATTGCCTGTCAAAAAATTACTGCAATAAAATTGTAAGCCAGGCATTGCTGTTTGCCACACAATGTGAGGCTTTTGCTTCTCTGAGCACCTTCGGCGCTCATTGCGAACCTGTCCTCCCGCCTACTGTACGGGCCGCTCATTGCAGGGTTCATTATCCTGCAAGTTTTGTGCTTGGGAATGCCATGTGTCTCTTTCCAGCATCTCCTCCCTGTCCCTTCCCTGTGTGTTTGTCCTCTATGTGCCTGTTGACTGTTTGTGTGGCGCACGCTGACTGCCCTTTTTCGAGTGCCGATTTTCGAGTGACGAAACACGTCAAATAAGGCTCAAAATCGCTTGCAACCTCACTCCCACGCTTCCTGGCTCTCCCCCTGTGCTGTGTGTGAATGTGTTTTTCGAATTTTTTTATTATTTTTATTGTTTTTTGTGTTTTTTGATTTCTGGGGCTCGGCCGTTCAATTCGTATTTCTCCAAGGTTGTATTTTTTACCCTGAGGTCGCATGTGTGACGGCGCCGCTGGCTGCAATGAGTGCCTTCGGCGCTCATTGCAGTCTATGTGCTGTGCAGCTGCTTAAATGCTCATTTCAGCCTAAGTCCTGCGCGTTTCAATGCCTCAACTGCTAGCCTCGCTTCACGAGGCAAGCAGGGCAATGAGCACCTTTGCCACTCATTCCCTAAGTCCTGCGAGCTCGGAATGCTTCAATGCCTCAACGGCTCACCTCGCTTTGCGAGGCTCGCAAGCGTGACGACAACACGCAGTTTGACAATTATAATATGTGCTATATATATATTTGTGTATGTGTTAGTGGTGAAAGGATGGACTATAATTGCAACATTATAAGGGAAAGAAATTAAGATATGTCAATATAATTTGTGTAGATAACATAAAAGATGGCCATGGGAGATGTTGAAAATGGGTGTGCATCGGTCAGCTGGGCAGTGGGTTGCTTTGCTGCTTGTAGTGAGTGGGCTCTTGCTGTTACAATAGTCTATTTGTTCTAGACCCCAAGATTTCTGCATTGCCACTTGTCACACAATCTAAACTCAAAAATAACATGATATTGTGAGCATGTTACAAATGCAAATCACTTCTCTCTGTTATCAATGACACTCAACAAGTAGCGGCTCTTTAAAATATCAAAATACTTGTTATTATAACAGCCAGTTCTGCCAATATTTCATGGAACTGTTACTTCACAATTCAAGTAGTCAGTTATTGACTTGAAGCAATCTATATCTGCATTAAAATTGGGAGTTTTGTATTAATGTGGCGCTGAAAGCCCAATCGAGGCTCTTTCCAACCAGCCTCTATGTGTAATTGCAGCGTGGATTTCACCAACCACAAAGGGCAAAATGATTGTGATCATCCGCAGCAGTCAATAGCACATTGATTTTGCTTTTACAAGCTACAATTCACAAAAACACAGTATTACAAAAACAGAAAGTGGGGATAGTGTTTCCTTTTTTTTCTCAAAAAAAGATAGTTCATCATAACACAGAATATGATACAAAACAATAAATGGTGCTGTGGCATAAATTGAAGCAAAACTGTAATTTTTTTTATTTATGCAAGTTTTCCAGAATTTCAAGCTTTAATAGGTTGTTATGTGAAAATTACATTTTGAAAAGGTAGGAGCAAAGAAAGAACAGTACATCCAAATATAGAAACTCTATTTTCAATTACCACTGTAGTGATCATCCATTAGGTTTTAATTAATAGCAGATTATACAGTATATATCTGAAGAAAAAAACAGAACAGGTGTGATTGTGAACACGCAGTCTTCAGTACCTCATCTCCAACTCTTCTAGAGAATGGAGGGCCCTTATGCAAAATGTTTTTGTCCCTCTTGAGGTGACACCCTGGTACAAACCAGTGGCCTTCCCTAGGGCCCTTTCCCATAATAATACCCAACCCCAAACCTTTTCCCATAGTTTTCCCTTGCAAATCCCTATTCTATAGCTGTACCCCTTCCCTTACCTCCTGCGCAAAGCTCCTCTGCCTCACAGCTTCAGGTTGCGCTTGTTTCCTCTGGCTGTATCACAACAAGGGTTAAATCGTAGCACTTAGGCAATGAGAGGCAATGAGCGACGAAGGCGCTCATTGTTGGCGAGGCGAGCCGTTAAACACTTTACACGCACGACTTAGAAAAAAAAAAACACCTCGGAACCAACCTTAACGTAACAATCACCCACACGCACTAAAAATAAGACCATAACGGTCGACCCGAGCGCAACTAAAAACAGTGAAAACACACCAAATACTCACAAAAACTACATAAGATGCTTACCCATAGCAAGGGGGGGCACCCAGGACCTCTGAAGTTACATCTCCATTTAAGTCCAAATTCCCGAGTTCAGACACACGAAAATCCCCTAAGCGAGAGAAAAAATGGCCGCCGAAAAAAACGAAAACGAGGCTCACAGCCCAGCCACGTACAACTTAACCAAGATTAGATCCGAGATAAGCTCGGAAACCCGCATTAACCCCAGGGGATCCGAGATAAGCTCGGAGACCTGCATTAACCCCACATTAACCATCGCAGTCCTTAAAGGACCCGTTATAAAAGAAAACAAATATACACTATCACCCTGTCAATCATGGGGGTCAATACAGACCCCCATAAACCCCTAATTAACCCTGTCACTCATGGGGGTCAATACAGACCCCCATAAGCCCTTCATTAAGCCTGTCACTCATGGGGGTCAATGCAGACCCCCATAAGCACTTCATTAACCCCCTCACTCATGGGGGTCCATACAGACCCTCATAAGCCTCTATTTAACCCCATCAGTCCCATAAGGGCATATTAAGACCATTATAGGCCTGTTACAACACTACATTAACCACATAAGTGCCATGATGGTCCTCAAGGACCATCATGACACTAAGTATAAACACTGCACTATACCCCCCCAATAAAACATTAAATATCAACTAAATACCCTCTACACTAACCTATTAACACCTTCACTACCTACCTATACTACCTAACTACCCCCTAATAACCCCCACCACTCTAATTACATAAAATAAAAAAGCCTAAAGTCACAAAAAAAACAAATCTACATTACATAAAATAAAAAACCTAACTCACAAAAAAAATCTACATTACAGAAAATAAAAAAACCTAAGTCACAAAAAAAGGAACATTACAGAAAATAAAAAAATACATTACTACCCCCCTCACTACAGAAAAAAAATTACACACCTGAAAAGGAAATACATACAATACATACAATACAATACAAATACAATACAATACAAATACATACAATACAAATACATACAATTACATACAATACAATACAATACACCCCTATCTAATATACATCACACAATCTATCTAAATAAATACCATAATCTAATATACATCCTATCTATATAATATACATCCCACAATCTATCTAAATAAATACCATAATCTAATATACAATACATTCTATGCTATCTATATAAAACACATACCCCTAGGTAACATACAGTAAATGCTATCTATATATAAAATAATCTAATTCTAAGCTAAAATAAAATAATTAAGACCACTTACCTTTGCAGATGTCCATTCAGATTAGCCACCTACGGAAAAAAAAAAAAATTAGTGCAACACGTTTACAGTACATAAAGAAACATTCTATACATTCTAAATATTCTACTCACCTTTCCGGCATGTCCCGTCCTTATTCTTTTAACCTTTTTCAGAGCGGCATCTGTTAAAAAAAACATAACATTAATACACATACATAAAAACAAAATAAACATAATCTACATTGTACTTACCTCCCCGCGATGTCTCAGGCCTCCTCCGGATCCTATTCTGCCACACCCAGTATCAAAAAAAATATATATTTATATACTTATGAGGCTCCTCTGAGACTTTTCCGGAAGAAAATAGGCAATGGCGCCTTCTGATTGGTTGAAAATGCTGTCTATCAAATTCACCCAATCAGGAGGCGCCAATATGTGAGCCAATCAGAAAGGGATACACCCTAAAATCCCACTCTGATTGGATAATGCACCTGTCAATCTTTATTTAAACCAATCACAAGGTGCAGATGCCTTTAGCCAATCACAATGGAATACACCATCACAGGGTGATTGGTTGGAGCATCTGCGCATTCTGATTGGTTGCACTGACAATAGCCAATCACAATGGAATACACCCCCACATACTGATTGGTGAAGGAGTTGCGCATTCTCATTGGCTTTTGTTAATATTAATCAATATTACAGCCAATGGGAAGGCGCAGATGTCTTCATCAATCAGTACGTGGGGGTATATTTCATTGTGATTGGCTGATAGATAGAATTGTATATTAGTTAGTGGGATGTATATTACATTACATAGTGGGATGTATATTACATAGAGGGATGTATATTACATAGTGGGATGTATATTACATAGGAGGATGTATATTAGATAGGGGTGTGTTGTATTTAATTGTATTGTATTGTATTTAATTGTATTGTATGTATTATATGTATTTCCTTTTCAGGTGTGTAATTTTTTTTTAAATGTAGTGGGGGGGGGGGGGGTTGTAATGTATTTTTTTATTTTCTGTAATGTTCCTTTTTCTATTTTTTGTGACTTAGGTTTATGTAATGTAGATTTCGGCTTTTTGTTCTGTAATGTATTTTTTTATTTTTGGTGATTTTATTTTCTTTTAGTTTATGTAATGTAGATTTCGGCTTTTTGATGAATTTAGTTTTTTTGATTTCTGTAATTAGAGTGGTGGGGGTTATTAGGGGGTAGGTAGTGTAGGTGTTAATAGGTTAGTGTAGAGGGTGTTTAGTTGATATTTGTTATTCCAATCTTTTTATTAAAGACCAAAGGTAAAACACAGTATGTAATGATAGATCAGATAGACAGATCCTCCATTGCCAAGCATTATATGTTAAACATAAACACAGTGTCAGATTTGAAAACTTAAATGCAAGGTGCAATCAATCCAAGGATATTCTGCAGTCTTCACACATTTTTGAATAATTTTCTGTGATTTGCTTACTGAGGAGTTCCCTCCTCAAATCTAAACTTAGCCTACTCGATATATAAAATACCGAGGAACTCTGAAATATGCCAATAGAACTCGGTAATTGCAACTAATTAACTTAACATAACATCTAGTATAAACATGAACTGTAATTAAAGAGAAGACAAAAAAAATAAAATACAAATACACAGAAAAAAAAGGAAAAAAAGAGAAAGTTAGAAAAAAGGACAAAAGGCATCTCCTGGTTAGTTACCTCACTCATGATCCCTTCCGGTCCACGCTCCAGCGGCCTCCGCCTCCCCGTAGGGCCAGGGACACAGAGGAGAGAATAGTGTGCGATATACTATGTTGGGAGTCTAGCCAAGGGGTCCATATCTTTAAAAACTGGGGGTACTGATCTTCTAAAGTACTGGATAATCTAACCTTGGTGATTATCTCACCTAAGCTAAGCCTTGGGGATTTCCATTTTCTAGCTATATGCTAAATTAATAAATTGCAATAACTTATTTTGTATTTTAGTTAAATGCATTCCTAAAAGGCAATTTTCAATTGAGGGTCGGATTGGGCTACCAAATAATTTGGATCCGAGACTCATAGCTTGTTCCCAAATGTCCCTAGCCACTGGGCATGACCACCAAATATGCAAAAACTCTCCTTTCTGATGACAGCCCCTATAGCAATTATCGTTGTTCTGTGAGTTCATAGAATGCATTCTAGCGGGGGTGAGGTATGTCCTGTGTAGGACTTTAAGCGACACCTCCAGAATAATATATGTAATAGAGCCCCTAGACAGATTGGTAAAGGCCTCCTTCCACTCCGCCGGCCCCAGTCCCCTTCCCAGGTCCTGTTCCCATTTGTGCATAAAGGGGGGTTTAGGAGTTTTATCAGCCCTATTAAAAAAGGAGTACAGGGCTCCCAGTGTACCCCTAGTCAGAGGCAGGTTCTTACACACCACCGAGAACCAGGTTGATCTTGGGGGTCCTAGACTCTGTACCAACGACGTTAACCAGTGCCTAAGACGCAGGTAGCGCCAATTTTCTCTTGGCGGGATATCGTACTTATCCAGCATTTGAGCGTGTGGGTAAATTATATCGTCGGAGAACCAGGTGTTTATCCTATGTAGTTGTCCAAGAGCCCACCACTGACGGGACTCTGCGTGAAAAACTTCCTTAAAATTTGGAAAGGATTTAATGGAGGTTAGAGGGGACAGCGGGGTTGACAACTGATGCTTCTTGACTGCCCAGTCCCATACCGAGAGAGTTATTTTAATCATTGGGTTGGAAAATTTAGGAAGAGGCTGGTTAGACCCTGGATGCCATATAATAGTGTCCCACGTCCAGGGCTTGAGATCTTGATTCTCCATAAACACCTACGTAGGCTGGTGTTTGACTGATTGGGCTCTAGGTAAGAAAGCTAGCTGGGCGGCTCTTAGATACAGCCTAAGATTGGGGCAGGAGAGACCCCCTTGAGTTCTATGCCTGTACATTAACTGCTTAGCTATCAGCGGTGGTTTGTTTGCCCAAATAAATTTAAAAATATGTTGTTGCATTCTTTCGAGATCTCGGGTTTCTACTGGGATGGCCAGTGTCCAAAATAGGTAAAGAATTTTAGGTAACACTTTCATTTTAATAGTAGCGATACGCCCTGTCCATGATATATTATATTTAGACCATTTTTGCAAGTCGTCTAACAGTTTCCGAAACAGTGGGGGGTAGTTTGCTTTATACATCCCTGAGACTCTCTCCGTGATCCTGACCCCCAGGTATTGTATGCCGTCTGACGGCCAGACAAATTTGTACCTAAGTTTCAGAACCTGGATGTCCGTCTGCCGCATCCCCACGCCCATCGCCTCAGTCTTATCCCAGTTAATTTTCAGACCCGAGTGTAAGCTAAACTCATTGATAGTCAGCATAAGATTGGCAATCGATGCTACCGGATTTGTCAGAGTGCAGAGAAGATCGTCCGCGAATAGCGAACATTTAAAGTGTTGAAATCCCACCTCCGGGCCCTGGATGTCCGATCTGGTCCTAATGGCCTGGGCAAGGGGCTCAATCGCCAAAGCAAATAATAGTGGAGAGAGTGGACATCCCTGCCTAGTCCCTCTCTGATTTTTAATATCCACTTTCTTTGTTCCTGGTAATCTAATATTGGCTGCTGGGTAATGATAAAGTTTTTTAATTAGGCCAAACTTCCCCAGGACTGAATAGAGATAAGGCCACTCGACCTCGTCGAAGGCCTTCTCCATATCCAGCGCGAGAACGCACAAAGGTGTGCTAGCTACTTGCGCAGAGTGCAAGACCTTCATCGTCCTCCTGATATTATCTGCTGTCTGTCGATAGGGGATGAAGCCTGTTTTGTCCTTATGAACCAAATCTGGTAGGAAGTCCGAGACCCTGCCCGCCATTATCTTAGCCAGGAGCTTAATGTCTCCATTCATAAGGGAGATAGGTCGATAATTCTTGGCCTCGAGAGGGTCCCTGCCCTCTGGGAAAGAGGACTAGATCCGCCCTGTTAAGCTCTGGGGGCATCGAGTCACCATCAAGAATTGAATTGAATAGTTTACAGATAAAGGGGGATAATTGGGCCGCAAACTTTTTGTAATATGAGTTAGTGAAACCCGTCCGGCCCAGGGGCTTTGCCCGTCTTAAGGTTCTTAATGGCCGCTTGAACTTCCTCCTCTGTGATATTCGAGTTAAGTTTGCTTACATTTTGGTCTGACACCGAAGGGAAGTCGTATTTATCCAAATATGATTGTATGGCTTCTGCACTGCTTTTGGGCTTTGAGGTGTAAATATCTTGGTAGAATTCAGCAAAAGTTTTCTGAATTTCATTTTGGCTCACCGTAGTGCCACCAGTAGGTGTTTTGACTCTAGAGATAATGGTTTTGCCAAATTTTGTTTTAAGCCTCCTTGCTAACATGGAGCCTGGTTTATTGGCTTTAGCATAAAATAGATGTTTAGTGCGCCGGAGGGCCTTTTCTGTTCTATCGCTCAGGAGGTTATCTAATTCAAGTCTACAAGTTTCAATTTTTTGGCGCAGTTGGTTCTGACATTCCAGTAACCCCAACTCCTCCCTAAGCTCCGATTCTCGCAGCCTACATTGCTTCTTATAGCCCAATGCTAGCTTTATACAAGTTCCTCTCATAATGCCTTATGGGCGACCCAGGTCCAACCAATTCCCACGTTTGTGAGCGAATTCTGGTCGAAGAATAATTGCAAGTCACCGGCCATTTGTTCATGCAGGGAGGGAATTGTGAGAAGTAGCTCGTTCAACTTCCATGCATAAGGGGGTTTAAGCTGGGATCCCAAATTCAAGGTAATAAGAACAGCCGAGTGGTCCGACCAAGTGCAGGGGAGAATTTTAGCCTCCTTGGAGGAGTCAAAAAGGGACGAGTCTATTAGTAGGGAATCTATGCGCGAATAAGACCCATGAGTGTGTGAGTAGTATGTATACTCTCTCGACCTGGGATAATGTCCCCTCCAAGCATCCACCAGTCCCAACCCGTCCAGACATTTATTAATTTGTTTTATTTTGTTGGAGAAGCACCCATCCGTTAAACTATTAGATCTGTCCAATGTGTGATCAAGAGTTAGGTTGAAGTCACCCCCCACTATCACCCTCCCATTGCCCTGTGTTTCTAGAATCCTCAAGATCCTTAACAAAATTTTATGAGGGGATGTGGTGGGAGCGTATATGGAGACAACAAGTGGAGGCGTTTGAGAAGCTCCTGGCACTCCTCCCGTGAGCTGGCTGAATAAAAGGAACCATTATGTTGGAACAACAAGGCAAATGGGAAGCTCCATCTATATTGTATTTTATGTCTGATCAGAACCTCCAATGCTGGCTTCATCTCTCTCCGTCTGGCCAAAGTGATGGGAGACAGATCCGAGTAGATTCAGCACACAGGCCGCATGGCTGAGCCAAGATGGCGGCTGCCCTATCACTGGCTGGCTCTCTTCTGCTGCCTCTCTAGCTTGCTCTGTAGCTACTGCTCCAGGGCTCTTCCAGGCTTACCCCGCCACCTCCAGATGTCTCCTGAAGGGCCCCGGAGTCTTTCCGGAGCGCTGGGCCTCTGCGGGCAACCAGTGGAAGCGTTTGAGAAGCTCTTGGCACTCCTCCGTTAGCTGGCTGAATAAGAGTAACCATTATGTTGGAACAACAAGGCAAATGGGAAGCTCCATCTCTATTGTATTTTATGTCTGATCAGAACCTCCAATGCTGGCTTCATCTCTCTCCGTCTGGCCAAAGTCATGGGAGACAGATCCGAGTAGATTTGGAGCTCCGAGTTGTCCGGGCCCTTAATGACTGCCATCTTCCTGGAGGCCGATAAGATGAGGTCCCTTGACTTTTGCCTCAGAAATCTAATTATCACATCCTTTGGCAAGTTCTGGTTCTTTGAGGCTCCTAGTGCTCTGTGGGCCCTTTCCATCTCCCAGATCGACTCTGGCATGTCCAGTAAGATGCTGCCGATGGTTGCTTTCAAGTACTGCATCAGGTCCTGGACTGCTCTAGGTACACCCCTCATTCTCAGGTTGTGACGTCTGGAGAGATTTTCCAGGTCTTCAAATTTTTCTTCGAGGATAGAAATGCGTGTTGAGTTCGGACCGATCTCAGCCCTGTCTCTCTCTTGCGCTTCCACTATGTGGTCTGTGGATTCTTCGAGTAGGTGGGTTCTCTGCCCTAGGTCACCAATGTCCTTTTTAAGAGAGTCTACTGTTTTTGTGAGGTGGGCCAAAAACATTTCCTCAATCATTGCCAATGATTCGGGCGAGAGATGCATGTGTTGTTGTGGTAGGGCCACTGGCTGCCCCTCAGAGTCAGAGTTTTCGGACGGTTCTGAGTGGGAAGCATGGGGCGGGCTAGAGCTTGCTCCTGAATGTCCAAAGTGGTCCGTTATAATGCGTTTTGCCTGCGCGCCCTTCTTATTTTTCCCCATCTTCATGCTTGCACCCCCAAGAACCCGGCTGTGCTTGAAAGATTTTGAGAGATGGAATGGGCTGGATCGTCTATCAGGGCCCCTGGATTATATCCTCTCGCCCAGCTTGGTCTGGTAATATATGCTCACAACATCAACATTCTCCCCAGGCTAGCGTGTCCCCCCCCCCCCCCCGGGATGTCTTGATGATCTTAGGGAGACATGGTTAAATTGCTATTCGGCCAGCAATGTCCCGCAGGTAGTATAGTCAGTTTGCTGTATATGCCGCTGGGCAGTGACCCCAGCCGGGGGGAATGTAGGTCTCCCACGCCTCAACTTGCCTAATCAGGCTATGACAAAAGCCGGGTGCTGTGCAGAGATTGTAGGTAGCTCTTTATAGGCCAAAGTTCTTTCAGCACAAGGTTCCAGCAGCTTGTAGCTGATGCACTAATTTTGTGTAAAAGTTATAAACTTGTTGCAGATGAAAGGGAGACTGTGAGATAAGCCAAAGCTCACATAAATATATATTCTGTATGCTGTTGACGCTGGGTATAAGGGTGTTGTTGTTGTATATTGTGCCCACTGGTCACATGGATTCATGTGCTTATGTACCTACATTAATGGAGGAGGAGGAGGGAAAATGGCCGCTCCAGACCCTTTCTTCCCTAGCCCTTCTGTACTCACTGAGTCCCTTGGGGATGCAGTCAGGCCAGCCGCCGTCAGGGTGCCTTTTGGTCTTCTTTACCACCTCATATGGTATGGTAGCCCTGAGATGTGGCAGCTTCAGGTCCGATTCAGCACACCAGCCGCATGGCTGAGCCAAGATGGTGGCCGCCCTATCACTGGCTGGCTCTCTTCTGCTGCCTCTCTAGCTTGCTCTGTAGCTGCTGCTCCAGGGCTCTTCCAGGCTTACCCCGCCACCTCCAGATGTCTCCTGAGGGGCCCGGAGTCTTTCCGGAGCGCTGGGCCTATTATTTAGGCTTTTTGCCACTTCCAAGATAGCCTCCAAACTTGCCCCCCCCTCGCCACCTCCAAGAAGGCGGCCGCGCTCTCATGGGCCCTGCCGCCTCTCTCCTCCTTCTCTGTGCCGGGTCGGCAGCCTCAGCAGCACAGAGGCTGTTGCCCCCGGTGCCCTCGGCTCACCCCGTCGCTTTCCGAGGCTCTGGGCTCCCTGGGGAAGGGCATCACTGCCTGTGGCGCAAGGGAGTCTCAACCCCCCCTCTTGGCAGGGCTCCGGAACTCCGGGTGTACCGCCGGGGGGTCCAGTAGGGGACCCGGATCACCCCCTCCTCTATCCCCTGCTGCCGCCTGGGCTGCTTGTGAGTTCTTTTTTTTTTTTTTTTTTTGTTTAGGGCGCTTTATCTGCCCAAATACCGTCCCAATGGCAGGAGCTCCCGCTGTGCACGTCCCTCACAGTCAGACACCCGAAATCACTTGTTTAGTTGATGTTTAATGTTTTATTGGGGGGGTATAGTGCAGTGTAGTGTTTATACTTAGTGTCATGATGGTCCTTGAGGACCGTCATGGCACTTATGTGGTTAATGTTGCGTTGTAACAGGCCCATAATGGTCATAATATACCCTTATGAGTCTGGATCTGGATAGACCGCCATAAGTGACCGGGTTAAAATGGTGTAGTGCTTACACTTTGGGTCATGAGGGTCCTGGATGATATATAGTTAAGGCACACAGTACACTCACATTGTGTGACAAGCAGCATTTTAACACGTTCTTTTATTGACCGTCATTTTTTGACGGGCAAGTCGCTAGTCACATATAATAGTCAAACTGATATTCGTCGTCACGCTTGCGACAAATCGCAGTTTGACAACTACGACCGTTGCGCACGGCAAAGAAGAGGCACACAGGAGGAGGGGAGACACACAGGGGAGGAGGGGAAAGACACACAGGGGAGGAGGGGAGAGACAGACAGGGGAAGAGGGGAGAGACAGACAGGGGAAGATGGGAGAGACAGACAGGGGAAGAGGGGAGAGACACATAGGGGAGGAGAGGAGAGACACACATGGGAGGAGTGGAGTGACAGACAGAGGAAGAGGGGAGAGACAGGGGAAGAGAGGAGAGACACACAGAGGAGGAGGGGGGAGAGAAACAGGGGAGTGAGAGTAGGGGGAAGAGACACAGGGGAGTGAGGGGAGGGGGAAGAGATACAGGGGAAGGAGAGGAAGAGGGAAAAGACACAGGGGAGGGAGAAAAGGCACAGGGGAGGTAAAAGGGGGGGCACAAGGGAGGGGGGAGGAGAGAAGGGAGCCAGAGGAGGGGAGAGGCATCCAGGGGAGTAAGGGAGAGACACACATGGGAAAGGCACACAGGGGAGGAGAGGAGAGACACACAGAGGAGGAGGGGGGGGAGAGACACACAGGGGAGAAGGGGGAGAGACACACAGGAGCGGAGGGGGATAGACACATAGGGGAGGAGGGGGGTAGACACAGGGGAGTAAGAGAAGGGGAAGAGACACAGGGGAGTGAGAGATTGGGGAAGAGACACAGAAGAGTAAGAGGAGGGGAAGAAATACAGGGGAGGGAGAGGAAGAGGGAAAAGACACAGGGGAGGGGGAAAAGACACAGGGAGGGAAATGGGGGTGAGAGACACAAGGGAGGGAGGAAAGAGACACAGGGGAGGGTCAAAAGACACAGAGGAGGGAGAAGGGGTAAGAGACACATAGGAGGGAGAGGGGGTAAGAGACACAGGGGGCAGGGAGGAAAGAGACACAGGGGAGGGGGAAAATACACAGAGGAGGGAGAGGGGGTAAGAGACACAAAGGAGGGAGAGGCGGTAAGAGACACAGGGACGGAGGGGGAAAGAGACACATGGGAGTAAGAGGGGGAGAGACACAGGGGAGGGAGGGTAAAAGAGACAGCGGGAGGGAAGGGAGGGGGAAAGAGACACAGAGGAGGGGGAAAGAAACACGGGGAGGAGGAATGAGAAACATGGGAGTGAGAGGGAGAAGAGACACGGGGAGGGAGGAACAGACACAGGGGGGGGGAACAGACAGGAGAGGGAGAGGTGGGGAAGAGACACAGGGGAGGGAGAGGAAGGGAAAGAGACACAGGGGAGGGGGAAAGAGACACATGGGAGGGAGATTGGGGAAAAGAAACAGGGGAAGGAGAGGTGGGGAAGAGACACATGGGAGGGAGGGGGGAAGAGATACAGGGGAGGGGGAAAGACACAAAGGCCAGGGAGAGGGGGGGAAGAGACACAGGCCAGGAGGGAACAGACATAGGGGAGGGAGAGGTGGGGAAGAGACACCGGGGGGAGGGAGGGAGGAAGAGACACAGGGGAGGGGGAAAGAGACACAGGGGAGGGAGAGAGGGAACAGACACAGGGGAGGGGGGAACAGACACAGGGGAGGGAGAGGTGGGGAAGAGACACAGGGGAGTGAGAGGGGGGAAGAAACAGGGGAGTGGGAGGTGGGGGGAAGAGATGGGGGAGTGAGAGGAGGGGGAAGAGACATGGGAGGGAGAGGTGAAGACACAGTGGAGGGAAATGGGGGAAACAAGGGAAACACAAGGGAGGGGGGGAAGAGACAGAGGGGGACGGAGGGAAAGAGACACATGGGAGGGGGAAAGAGACACATAGGAGAGAGGGGTTTAAAAACAGGGGGGAAGGAGACACAAGGGAGGAGAGGAGAGGGGGAAATGAGACACAAGGGAGGAAGTAGACAGGGGGAGAGACTCGGAATAAGCGCCAAAGCTCCAAATGCGCTCATCGAGAAGCCAATAAAGTAGAGGGTGGGAAAGGTAGAGGGGGAGGCTTACAATGAGTACCGAAGGTGCTCATTGCGAGGCCCATCATGATCGCTGAAGGCGCTCATTGCAAGGCCCGTGATGAGCCCCGAACGTGCTCATTGTAAGGCCCGTGAAGGCGCTCATCGCGAGGCCAGTAAAGTAGAAGCCAGTAAAGGGAGGCTCCTATTGTGTGGCAAACAGCATTGCCGTCATTTTTGACACTGGGATAATGTACATGAGGAGTGACAGCTAGCGAGATGATCTCGCATGCTCCCACACCTCATCAATTAGTGCAGGGCTCCTAAACGGGACCTCCGCGGCAGTCCCCCACATAAGCCCTGCTGTGGGGGGTACTCCAACTACCCCCCCCCCCCGGCACCTAAAATTAACCCCCCTCTATGCAGGGGTCCCCATCGGGACCTCCAAAGTGTCCCCACATTAACACCTTGCTGCAGGTGTCCATAGGGAAAATCATGACGTGAGGTAAATAGAATAAAACTTAGCTTGGACACAGCACTTGGGACGCTGCACCCATCGGGACCCCCGAAGTGTCCCCACATTTACACCTTGCTGCAGGTGTCCATAGGGTAAGTGGGGTTCCTCAGGGTTCAGTATTAGGTCCCCTCCTTTTTAACATATTTATTAATGACTTGGAAGTGGGATTGGAGTGTGGTGTGTCATTTTTGCTGATGACACAAAGTTGTACAAGGTAATTAAATCAGAAAATGATGTACTTTCCCTCCAAAGGGATTTGCATAAATTAGAGGAATGGGCATCTAAGTGGCAGATGAGATTTAATATGAATAAATGTAAAGTTATGCATCTGGGAAGGAAAAATAGCCATGCAATTTATAATCTTAATGGAGCAAATCTAGGGGTATCAGATATTGAAAGGTATTTTGGAGTACTTGTGGACAACCACCTAGGTAACAGTGCTCAATGCCAAGCAGCATCTGCAAAGGCAAGTACAATATTAGCATGTATAAAGAAGGTTATAGAAGCAAGGGAAGCAAATATAATTCTCCCACTATACAAATCCCTAGTACGCCCTCATCTGGAACATGGAGTACAATTTTGGGCACCACTTCATAAAAAGGACATTTTAGAGCTGGGAAAAGTACAGAGAAGGGCAACAAAGCTAATAAATGGAATGGAGGGGCTAAGTTATGAAGAAAGACTAACCAAATAAACGTATTTAATCTTGCAAAAAGGCGTCTAAAGATATATATAAATATATCCAGGGTCAATGCAAGGCTTTGTCAAGGGAACTTTTTGTGCCAAGAGGTTTTGAACTGACAAGAGGGACATCCTTTGAGTTAGAAGTAAAATGATTTCACCTTAAAGAAAGAAAAGGGTTCTTCACAGTAAGGGTGGTTAATCTGTGGAATTCTCTACTAAAGGAGGTGTGACAGCAGATTCGATAGATAACTTTAAAAAGGGATTGGATATATTTTTAAATAAAAAGGGCATTCAGGGATATCCTGGATAAATAAAGAGGGAGTATTGATCCAGGGATGAAGCCAATCGCCAGTATCTGGGGTCAGGAAGGAATTTTATTTTTTTTTCCCTGTTTCAAGTTTGTTTCCCTGTTTCAAAGATTTTTTCTGTTTGCCTTCCACTGGATCAATTAACAATAAATCTGCGTATTGCAGATCAGAGGAGATCTAAAAAGGTTGAACTTTATGGACTAAAGTCTTTTTTCAACCTAAATTACTATGTACTATGTAACTATGAATACCATATCCACCTTACAAAGTAAGACTTAACACCTAACATTTCAGTTTCAGACAGGTTGTGTTACCTCAGTTCATTGCCATTCTGCTATAACTCTGCCCAGCTGGCTAGGGAATTAAACACTGAGATGCTGGTAGAATTCACTGGTCAGTCTCATCCATTTTGAAGTTGTTTTCACTTTATTTAACCCCAGGCTTGTAAACAGGATATAAACATTATCACCTGTGGCTTCTTATATGAAACAATAATACACATACATTTCTTTAAATGATGGTTATAACTCTGTTGTTGCCAGTACAACTGATGACCAAACAAAGCAAAAGCATAAATATCCTATCAAGCAGGGGTCTCCTAAGAAATGATTTGTTCCCTGCTATAGAATAGATTTTCTGCTTTTATATTGTATGTCTGAATTATAGTGTATATTTCTCACACACACACAGGCTATTAGACACATCATCAAGGAACAGATGAGGCTAGTTTCAGAACCTCACTATATATAGGGGAGATGTACAAAAATGTGACATCTCTAAGAAATATTTAAAAAAAAACTCACCTGGATACATCTGAAACAGTGATGTGCGAAAGAAATATGGTTTGCATTTTTTTCATTTATTTAGAACTGCAAGGTTTAAACATTACAAAGATTGTTTTTGCTTGAAAGATATTAAGTAAAAACAAGTAAAAGTTGCAAGAAAAGCACAAAGCATAACGAAGCTTGAATGTAATATAGTCGATTTATTCAATATTTCATTTTATAGCATTTTATTGAATTGATACATTATTTAAATACAATATAACAGTGCTTACTCATGATTAAGGCTTTCCATTTTCTTCTTGGGCACAGTCAGTCATTTTGTTATGTACAATCCTCCTTTCATAACAAGGCCTCTATCTTGTTAATGATGCAAATTATTATGCAACACAGTCAAACTCATGGAGCCTCATTCAATTGAGAAATTGTAATTTATAATAGCCCGTAATGGAGGCTGTAAGTTATGTTGCTATTCAATGGTGTGTTATTTTTTTTTTGCAACCCCCAAACGGCCTAAGCTTGAAATCCTTGCGGTTGTTAAAACCAGAACTTACAGCCCATCTAAGCCTTTGATCTTTCACATACACAAGAGTTACAATCGCTAAAATCGTAAATCGCTATTCAATTGCTAAAATCCTTCAAGCCCACAAATGTTTTCACACTCGTAAATGGCAAATGTAGAAGAAAATCCTACGGGTACCAGATAGGACGTGCAAAGGGGTTAAAGACATGTCCGTAGCACTGTAAATGCAAATAAAAAAATCAATACTGCACTGTAAATGTGGGAAAGTGATGAAAGACATTAGAATTAATTGCACAACAGTCTCAAGCTCGCAAATTGTCAATCAAAAATATTTTGTTTATGTTTCAATTTGGGGTTATATCGATCTCAGGAATCAATGAGTTAATACATATCATATTTTGTATTTTGCGGTTTTACGGGTCCAATCACATATTGGACCTTTAAACACTAATTGATTGACATGTAACCTCCATGTTTTACTAACATAATGATGACGGTCTTATTTTCTATTGGCAGTTTTGAAAAAGGTAGTTAAGGCCTTGTTTAATTGATCATGTTCCCCCCCTGAACTGCTAAATACGAGTGCATGGTTTATGATTTCGGCCCGGCACTTGCAGGCTTGTTCATTTGAACAGCACCATAAATGTAGCAGAGTGCGAGCCCGCAGCATGCCCGCAGACATACGGCCTGTATACCGCGAGATGCAGGCTTCTAATTGAATGAAGCTCATTGTTCTTGACCTTTTGATATCAGCAATGGCTACATTGTCACTGTTGGTATCTTAGGATCAAGTGAAATACATGAAGGTGTGCATGCATGGGCATTTGTTGTATTATGCGCAACTGCAGCAATAGCGAAATGAAGGGCTTGATATCAAGGGATACAAAACAAAATGGTTGCACCCATAGTGGAAAATAAAGGCCTAAATGGTTAATAATAAGTATTATCTCTTTATTTTACTAAAGGACATTTTAATACAAGAAGATATGTGAGAAAGTGGAATATTGATGGAACTGGCATTTTTAATTAGACTTCAGTGTCCTTTAACTCTGTAGATATCACTGGTAGACAAATATAGAACGTACAGAAACACTGTTTTGACGATAGTTAAAAACAAAGAAGGCTCATCTGACCTGCCCATTCTCTCATATTGTGGCTTAGTCGTTCAGTATTGTCTGACTCTTCATGACTCTATGGGCCACAGCATGCCAGGCACATCTTTCAACTATTGCCCTTCTGAAATCCATCAAGCTCATGTCCATTGCTTAAATTACCTCATCTAATTATCTTCTGTGGATTGATTGGTTCTTCTTGCATTCCAAGGGGCTCTAAGCAGTTTTCTCCAACACCACAATTCAAAAGAGTCAATTCTCAGCTTTTTTCATGGCCCAGCTCTCATATCCAGTTGTTACTACTGGAAATACCATAGTTTTAACTATGCAGACCTTGGTTGATAGTGATATATCTTTACGTGTTAATAGCTTGTCCAGATTCACCATAGCTTTCCTCCCCAGAAGCGAAAACCTTTTCATTTCAAAACTCCAGCCATCATCTGAAGAGACCTTGGACCCCAGGAAAATAAAATCTGTCACTGCCTCTTCTTACCATCTCACTGACAGGAACTGAGACTGCATTTACCATGATCCTCGTTCTTTCAATGTTGAGCAGCAGGCCAATCCCCACTATCTCATCTCACCCCCATTAATAGTCCATCTTCATCTTCCACCATCAGAATAGTACTATCCGCGCATCTGAGGTTGTCGATATTTCTCGCAGCAACATTAACTCTTGCCCTGGATTCCTCCAGCACACAAGCCAAATAAATAAGGTTGAAACATACAATACTGTCACACTCCTCCCCTGATCTCAAACCGCTCAGTTGTTCCATGTTTGGTTCCGAATGCAGTCTCCCAGTCCACACATAGATTATCCAGGAGGAGGCTGAGATGGTCCCTTACCCCACCTCTCCAAGAACACGTCGCAACCTGTTGTGATCCACACAGTCAAAGGCTCCAGGTTAATGCATGAAGCAGAAGCAAATGTTTCTCTGGAGCTCTCCTGGCCTCCCTATCATCCAGAGGATACTGGCAACTTGATCTCCTGTGTCTACCCCGCTGCAAAACTCGGCCCGCACATCTGGCAGTTCTATTACAAATGAGGAGTAGCCAGCTCGTTCTGGGAGGCCCCTGGGTCCTTATATAGTGTTTACGTTTGCAGAAGTTAAAGTGTTCTCTTACTAGTAGTCTATAGATCTCTGGAGATGTGGGGGGAAGAGACACCTGGAGTTGGGTTATGTCCAACTCGCGAGGGAAAGTTTAATCATGGGACTGATTAGTTTTGAGTGAAAGTAGGGTTTTAAGGAGCCAGATTATCTCTCATTTCCGCAACTAAATCTAGGACATTTAGCACTTCTTAATAAACCTCTATTATACTGAAATGTATTAACTGGTAGACATTCATGAATTATCGCCAAAGCAAGATCTTTTTGGCTGTTTGTTAAAATTGTATTCATTACCAAATTCCATACTAGAGATAGTTTCACTAAATAAAACCACACTACATATTAATTCATCTTTTTTAAAATAAGAATAAACTGTCTAATAAATGTTTCCAATATAACATAAAAACTAGATGGGATAAAAGCATAAGGTTTCATGTTATTCAATTTCAACTATTTATATTTATTAAAAAAAACATCCACAGTTATATCTAATAACTGCTCCTAGCATAGTATTTAATTCCATTTTTTAAAGGTAAAAATTATATATTTAGTAACTAAAAACAATTTTAAATTCGCGACTCCTTTGCCACCATTTTGTGGGTCTTTATACATGATTTCTCTTTTTATTTTTTTCCATTTTTGAGTTCCAAAGGAACGTAAACATTTCTCTTGTAAATCTTTTAAGCCATATTTAACTTGGGAAAAGAAAACAAGGGAGATATATAATAAAATCGGCAGCAAAATATTTTTAATTATTACTATCTTCCCAGTCATTGTTAATTTTCACAATTTCCAGAATGAAATCTTCTTTCTAATGGCATCTAAAAGTATTTTACAATCTTGCTCTCCTGATAATGCCTGATTAAAAGTAACCCCTAAAATTTTTATATGATTTTTCAATATTTAATTTAAAACCAGATACCCTATTAAAACTTTCAGCAATAAAAAGAACTCTATTTATGGAAGTGGGATCAGATGTTAAAATCACAATATCATCCATATATGCCATACCTTTGATACAGCTGTTATTTTCCCCGGTATTTTAATTCCTCTAATGAGTTTATCTTTACTGAAGGTTTGTAATAAAGGTTCTAAAACACAAATAAATAAAAAGGGAGACAGAGGACATCATTGTCTCACACCAGAACTGATAAAAATAGGTTCAGTCTTAAAACCATTAATTAAAACCTTACTTATTACCTTATTATATAAAACTTTAATCATTCTAATTAAACTCTCTGGAAAATTCATTTATAAAACACTTTAAACATAAAATTGCTTACTCTATTGAATGCCTTCTCATAATCCAAAGAGAAAATTGTGGCTCCTTGTTCTCTATCTAATACATCATAAAAAAATATCTCTTAAAAGTACCAAATTGTCCCAAATATTTCTCACAGGAACTGCACACGCTTGACCCTCATGCATTATTTTATCAATCACTAATCTTAGCACTTTTGAAAATATTTTATAGTCGACATTTAGCAGAGTTATAGGTCTGTAGTTTTCTAACTTATCAGTATCTCCTTTTTTATATATTAGTTTAATAATGCCCATTCTTTGACTTTTAGTAAGTTTCTCTTTAAAAAGACATTCAGCCATAATTTCAATTAAATCTTTTTTTACTATTCCTTAAAAAGTTCTATAAAATTCTATATTTAAACCATCTGTTCCTGGAGTCTTCTTTAACTGAAATCCTTTACTTGCTCCTTCAATCTCCTCTACTGTTATTTGTTTCCAAAGACATCTCTATCTCTATCTTCTAATTTAAAATCTTCTAAAAGTTCTTCACTAATAATTTTAAGATTGCATAATTCTGTGTAAAAGGTTTGTACTTTATTTTAAATATTTTCTATCCTCGCCTCCCTTTCTAACTTGGTAATTACAATTTTTCTTCATTGTTTTAAAAAAAAAATATCTAGAACATTTTTCTCCTCTACATCTCATACTCTAGCATTAAACATGAGTTATTTACCTTTTTTCTTAAACCATTTTTTTATGTCATTTTTAATATCCTCTATTTCATCTTCTACATCAAAACCTCTTTCTTTAAAAAATAACATGATCTGTAACCTGGTATTTGAAAGGTGATAATTCTCCATTTGTTTTCTCCTTCTATTTTTCCCTTTAAGATAAAAAATAACTTAGTTTCTTTTTTAACATATTCCCACCAGGCTAAAATTGAACTAAAATAATTTTTAAAAGAAGTCCAATTTTTATATTTTAAAATATATTCATTCTTAATTAAATTATCCTCAAGCAAACAAACATTTCATTTACAAAAATCTTTGTTACATGTATTGTGTTAATAAGGGAAAATTCAACTTTCAAAATTTTATGATCTGAAAACAAATTTAAAAACAAGCCGTATAAAAACAGAAATCTATTCTAGATTCAACATTTGTTCCAGACCATGTAAAACCAACATCTTTTTTTCTAAAAACACACCAAGCATCATACAAATTGAAATCAGCAATTAAATTATTTAACATTTTATACGATCTGTCTAATTTAGTTACACCTTTTGTATCAGTTTCATTTAAGATACAATTAAAAATAATTGCATTTTTTTTCTTTTTGTAGGTCTATAGACAAATATTAATCTAAAAAATAAACCTAAGAAAGTAACAAAAACAATTAAAACGCTCCAAGGTTCTATGTCTATATATCCTTTAATCTCAATATGTGGATTTTTTAATAAAATACCTACTCCTGAATTTGTATTCTCATTTTCTCCTGACCATATTGAAGGTCCATAAGTCCACATATTTTCAAATTCATGATAAGATTTCTTATACGGTATTGTACATTTCTGTAAACAAATTATGTCTGCCTTTAAAGAGGCCAGATAAAACAATATGCTACTTCTTCTGCTAATATTAGCTAAACTTCACACATTTAGTGAGATACATGTTAAAGACATTTATATTTAAAAGTGAAATTTAACCTGGATCTTCTACCTGCATATCTTAAATTTGTTTAGTCTCCAGGCTCACTCTCTGGATCATAATCTTCTCCGCAGGAGAGCTGACTGTGTCAGTATCTGTATCCATTTCAGATTTTGTGTCTAGTCCCAAGGAAAAATCATCCTGGATTTTAAAATTCACCAGTTCTTCTGTATCGGATCTATCTCCTCTTTGTTTTTTTGTCCCTTGATTCAGATTTTTCTCAATCTGTGTAGTCACTGACGTTGTTGGCTCTTCAAACATCTTTCCTATGTTTATATCTTCCAAAGATGACCATGTCTCCACAGTTTCCTCGTTTTTTGAATTTCTGTAACTTTCAATTTCACAGGGGTCCTTCTTTGATCTTTATTTTTTACCACATATACAAAAGACCTTGACATTGATGTGGGGAATGTCACTGAGATGTTCTTTACTTTGACAGTAGTTACATTGTTTTTCTGTCTCACAATCTTCCTCCACATGTCCCAGTTCTCTACAGTTATTGCAAAAACTTTTGACACACAGTTGGTTTGGTTATGTCCGAAATCCGTGCATGCCCACCAGTACAAAGGCATTCCTAAATATCACAGAAAACCCTTTATGGTTTCCAATCAGGAAGGTTTGTTTTGGATGGTACAATCCATACTCTGAGTACTTATCTTCCTTCAGACGACATTTATATTAGCATTTTCCTGTCCACACATGATACTAGTTTTCAATTCATTTTACTTCTGCAAACCCCCCCCCCCCACCCCCCCCCCCCATTTCAAAATCAACCTCCGTGTGTGGAACATATGGTTTATACATCATTACTGTAACCATCCTAATATCATCTTTGTGCATAAATTGTATGGTACAGTCCTTAAACGCAGCATCGTCCTTCTTGTTCTAGTATCCAGTTTTAAATTGGTTGTAGTGATCCAAATCTTTGAACACCAGCTCATAAATACGTCTAATATAGAATTTCGGCATACAGAACAGGCTTGACGGGGCTAGTCCACATTTCTGCAAAAGGCTGACATTTTCCCCTTGATATTTATCTGGGGTGGTAACTTTTACGGTACAACGATACCGGTCATCAGCATTAGCCATCTTGCTCATGCTGCTTCAAATGGCTAAAAGCCACCAAATCGATCGCTGCGATAGATACTTCCACTTAGTCCCCCCAATAGCAGCAAAGGGCATAAGACCCCCAATGAAGAGGGATGATGCCCTAAGGCTGAGGGTTCTAGGGGTCACAATACCTTCCAGGTAGATCTATGATCTTCACCAAAAAGGTTGAGAACCCACCACACAGCTGTTTGCAGCTTACTAGCTATCATCAGCATGGAGCGGGATCCCAGCTTCTGTTGTAGACCTTATGAGCAGGTAATTCACCACAACATTCATTTAATATATGGTGGGCAAAAGAGCGATAGAAGCCCTCCATCGTACAGTAGTACAGTAAATAAATAGTAGATCAATGTTCACATTTGAATGTCTAAAGTTTTCAGCTCAGAATTCCAAGAAAAACTGTTATTACACTGTATTCTGGGAAGCTTAGCAGGGACATGCAAATGTGCCAACAAATGCCTATATATATATATATATATATATATATATATATATATTGTTGTTATTCAGTCTTTCAGTCATGTCCAACTCTCAGTGACCATAATGACACAGCACGCTAGTCACATTTTGTGTCTGGTTGTGCTCATCCATATAGTTTTGTTGATAAAGATACTGGAATGGGTTGCCTTCCTTTTCCAGGGGTCCATGATTTGTCTGACATCTCTGCCATGGCTGCCATTTTGGGTGACCCTACATGGTATATACAGTATATATATATATATATATATATATATATATATATATATAATCTCACAAAAGTGAGTACACCTATCACATTTTATTATATCTTTTCATGTGACAACAGTGAAGAAATGGCACTCTGCTACAATCTAAAGTAATAAGTGTACAGCCTGTATAGCAGTGTAATTTTGCTGTCCCCTCAAAATAACTCACTACACAGCCATTAATGTCTAAATGGTTGGCAACAAAAGTGAGTGTCCAAATTGGGCCCAAAGTGTCAATATTTTGTGCCGCCACCATTATTTTCCAGCACTGCCTTAACCCTCATGGGCATGGAGTTCACCAGAGCTTCACAGGTTGCCACTGGAGTCCTCTTCCACTCCTCCATGATGACATCACGGAGCTGGTGGATGTTAGAGACCTTGCACTCCCCCACCTTCCATTTGAGGATGCCCCACAGATGCTCAATAGGCTTTAGGTCTGGTGACATGCTTGGCCAGTCCATCACCTTTACCTTCAGGTTCTTTAGCAAGGCAGTGGTCATCTTGGAGATGTGTTTGGGGTCGTTATCATGCTAGAATACTGCCCTGCGGCCCAGTCTCCCAAGGGAGGGAAACATGCTCTGCTTCGGTATGTCACAATATATGTTGGTATTCACGGTTCCCTCAATGAACTGTAACTCCCCAGTGCCGGCAGCACTCATGCAGGCCCAGACCATGGCACTCCCACCACCATGCTTCACTGTAGGCAAGACACACTTGTCTTTGTACTCCTCAACTGGTTGCCGCCACACACACTTGACACCATCTGAACCAAATACGTTTTCTTGGTTTCATCAAACCACAAGACATGGTTCCTTAGTCTGCTTGTCTTCAGCAAACTGTTTGCAGGCTTTCTTGTGCAACATCTTTAGAAGAGGCTTCCTTATGGAACGACAACCATGCAGACCAAATTGATGCAGTGTGCGGCGTATGGTCTGAGCACTGACAGGCTGACTCCCCACCCCTTCAGCCTCTGCAGCAATACTGGCATCACTCATACATCTATTTTCCAAAGACAACCTCTGAATATGATGCTGAGCATGTGCACTCAACTTCAGAGAGGCCTGCTCTGAGTGGAACCTGTCCTGTGAAAGCGCTGTTTGGTCTTGCCCACCATGCTGCATCTCAGTTTTCAGGCTCTTGGCAATCTTCTTATAGCCTAGGCCATCTTTATATAGAGCAACAATTCTTTGCCATGATGTGCCATGTTGAACTTCCAGTGACCAGTATGAGAGAGTGTGAGAGCGATAACTCCAAATTTAACACACCAGGTCCCCATTCACACCTGAGACCTTATAACAATAACGAGTCACATGACACTGTGGAGGGAAAATGGCTAATTGGGCCAAATTTGGACATTTCCACTCACTTTTGTTGCCGGTTTAGACAATAATGGCTGTGTGTTGAGTTATTTTGAGGGGACAGCAAATTTACACTGTTATTTAGTTTGTACACTTACTACTTTACATTGTAGCAGAGTTCCATTTCTTCACTGTTGTCACATGAAATAAAATATATATAGATATAATAAAATATTTACAAAAATGTGAGGGGTATACTCACTTTTGTGAGATACTGTATATAAATGGGTGTATCCATATATGTACATTTATATATATACATGGATATATAATATTTCCTTGTTGCCTGACAACCTGGAATTAACATGGATTGTTTGAGGATTTTCATCATTTAATTTACAGAACATGCCCACAACTTTGAAGATGTTTTTTTTATTTATTTATTGTGAAGCAAACAACAAGTAGGACAAAATAACAGAAAAAGTAAATGTGCATAACTATTCACCCCCCTAAAGTCAATACTTTGTGCCACACTTTGAAGAGCTACCTTTTTCGGCAATCTCAGCTCCAAGTCGCTTTGGATAGGTCTCTATGAGATTACCACATTTTACCACTGGGATTTTTGTTCATTCCTCCTTTCTCCTTGTTTGCGCTAACGTGCCATTTTGTTTTTTACTGAAAGTAATGGCTTTCTTCTGGCTACTCTGCCATAAAGCCCTACTCTATGGAGCGTACGGCTTATTGTCGTCCTATGTACAGATACTCCAGTCTCTGCTGTGGAACTCTGCAGCTCCTCCAGGGTTACCTTAGGTCTCTGTGCTGCCTCTCTGATTAATACCCTCCTTGCCCAGTCCATGAGTTTTGGTGGGCGGCCGTCTCTTGGCAGGTTTGCTGTTGTGCCATGTTCTTTCCATTTGGTTATGATAGATTTGATGGTGCTCCAGGGGATCATCAAAGATTTGGATATTTTTTTATAACCTAACCCTGACTTATACTTCTCAACAACATTGGCCCTTAGTTGTTTGGAGAGTTCCTTGGTCTTCATGGCAGTGTTTGGTTAGTGGTGCCTCTTGCTTAGGTGTTGCAGCCTCTGGGGCCTTTCAAAAAAGGTGTGTATATGTAATGACAGATCATGTGACACTTAGATTGCACACAGGTGGACATAATTTCACTAAATATGTGACTTCTGAAGGTAATTGGTTGCACCAGAGCTTTTTATGGGCATCATAACAAAGGGGGTGAATACATACGCACATGCCAGTTTTCTGTTTTCTATTTCTAAAAAATAGTTTTATGTATATATTTTTCTCATTTCATTTCACCAACTTAGAATATTGTGTTCTGATCCATCACATAAAATTCAGATTAACAAAACATTGAACTTAAGGCTGTAAGGTAACAAAATAGGTAAAAAGTCAACGGGGGTGAATAATTTTGCAAGGCACTGTATATATATATATATATATATATATATATATATATATATATATATATATAGATATACATTTAACGTATAGTGTTCCTGGTGGTCCCATCACTCCCCAGTAGTCTCCCACTTACCTCTTGTCCTTTTAGCTGCTGGATTATTCTTAAATCCAGTTCTAATAAGATCATACAAGACTACCTTTCAGAGAATCCAGCTGCTAAAGGACAAGAGGCGAGTAGGAGACTACTGGGGAGTGATGTGGGGAATGAGAGGTTAAATAAAATGTGGGGGGGATATGTCCCCCTCGTCAGCTAGGCTTTAGGCAGGTGGTAATAAGTTTTCAAGAGATTTAGAAAATGGCCTCTTAAATTAAATTTAGACAGATTGGATTCAAAGGCTTTTTCAATGTCTAATGCTAACGTGCAAAGTGGGGTGTCAGAGCTCTGAGTTAAATGGAAGACATTGATTGGAATTTGTATATTATTTTTTTAGTATATGAGGTTACAAGGATATTTGGTACTAGTGATATATAAAAGGGTATCCCCCTCTCCTTGGGAATTTAGCATTAATCTGTTTAACAAAATGTATTGTTTTTGTGTGTGTTTATGTGTTGTTCTACATGTTATACAAAGTAATTTTAATGAAACCAATAAAAGTAAAATTTTAAGAATCATTAGTGAAGGAATCTGCATCTGAGTTACCAGAATTAAACCTGAGGTGGTTTTCACATGAATTATTTTAGATTGGTTATATTTAGAGTTGAATCTGTTTGCGAGTAGAGCGCTAAGCTTGTTTGCCTGGGAGAAGAATATATGTTGGGTTCTTTTTAAGGTTTTCTCTGTCCAATCTGACAAGACACTGTCCAACTCCAACCTAATATTATCAATCCTTTGGCAAGTAATGTCTGTTTGGTGGGATTGATTTTGTTTTTCAAGTTCAGTTAATTCTTTGAATAGATCTGATTCTCTTCAATTAATTCTTTGAATAGATTCGATTCTTATAAAGGCAATGGGCCTCATTCAATTACGATTTGGCCAATTGAATAGGGGTCTAAATAAGCACATAACATATTTTTATTAAAGAAGTTTTTAGTTAGTGAAAACCTTGCTTTTGGATAGATGCTTGCTAACTAAAAATGTCTTTTAAAAATATATGTTATGTACTTATTTAGAGCCTTATTCAATTGGCCAAATTGCAATTGAATGAGGGCCCTTGTGTGAGACCCACAGACAGCTAATACTTCTTGGTTGGTGTTAGTTGCAAAATAAAGCTTTTGTAGGGTTAGATTGGACAGCAGCATGTCATTGATCTTCCATGAGTAGGGGATTTGTAAATTAGGACCTAAATTAAATTAGGATACAAGGCTGTGATCTGACCAGGGGCAGGGAATAATTTCAGAGCATCTGAAGAGGGCAAATTAATAGGTTATTAGTGAAAATGTTGTCAATCCTGGAGTAGGTTTTGTAGGTATGGGAGAAAAATGTGTACAATCTATATTAAGTTAATGTGACTCAGTGTGGCAATTTTTTTGACAGAGACCCTTTAATTTTGTACGCAGCATTAAATAAATATTTGTCACTGACATTAGTTTTTTTCCATTGTAACACCCTGCCATTATCAGAAAGCTCCAATAAATAATGGAAAATATAAGGGGTATGTCAGACAAAATCAACTGCTTCTCAATTCTCAGCCAACGTCATTAGAAATGTAATCCACAAAATAAAGTATTTATAATATTATATTTGTGTTTTGTATTTGAACAATACTTCTCTATGAATGCTTATGATACTGTGCCAGGCGCTGTAAATATAAATCAAACAGATTGAATTAATTTTGCACACAAGGTTATTGTCTCAGATGTGTACACTGTAGGTGTTGTGTTATTGTATCATTTGCTAGCATGTTGAATTTAATGAGGAAGTTCTAGATGACTAATAGCTAATTTACAAGACTTTTTTGAACCATTGTGCTAGTAAATCTAATACACTGACATTTTACATGGTCAAGTCAATTTTACTCTTAAAGGCTTTCTTATGATTCAAGGCCTAGTGCCTTTTTGGGTAAGGTCATAATGCCTTCTTTCATGTTGTATCACTTTTGTACATTTTACTTATGCAGAATTATTTTTTACGTATGTATTTCATTATGATGAAAGCAGGTAGCCCCTGGAAACAGCATGGGGGATGGGACTTTTGATAGGGCAAGTGCAGGGGATTATTTTGATGTTTTTTTTTTTTTTTTGGAGGAGTTTTCAGTGACTAAAACCTTTGTTTCCCACTCTTATCAGTTACCCTGGCTGGGGCACTTGGTGAAGATATTCCCCCTAAGTTTTATTACTTGGGGTTAAGCCATTGGACTGTCACAGCAGTGGGGGTGGGGTGATTGCTCTCGGTAAGGTGGAACACATTTATGGTGAGTGGATAAGATCAGGATTGGTTATGCGGTCTCCTGTGGCATGGGGGTTCCTGGAGAATTCAGGTGGTTGGGCTCTGGTGGTGGTCTTGAGCAATCACCTCTGTTCTTTATTTGTTATGTGGCCTGTTTGAAAACCATACTTGTGTCATTGTGTTATTTGGATTTGTGGTCCCTATGTGTTTAAGTGTATGTACTAACTCACATATGCTTATTTCAAGAGATCTAAGTACACCTGCAAATCTAACTCACCAAAACCTCTCAATGAACATCAAATATGTATGCCTAAAATAATCAGCAAATTAGTATCAGTATTTCAACATCAAGAAGACACAATCAAATAAATAGAATAAATCTATTTCCATGCTAGAAGGATACATAAGCACATTGTTGTCTGTGGTACCATCCTGCACCAAATTGTTATTAAATAGATGCATTTCAATAAAATAATAGCCAGCAATGAAATAATAAATACACTGTATAGTTAACCCATTTAAATACCTGTTACATGGATTCCTTCTGTAAAATTTAGATTTTAAAATACATAATGATGACCAAAATGGGAATTTGGGTATTTGGACTTAGCAGGAGCTAATTTTTTTTTTATTACCAAAAGATTTTTATTAGGCATTGGTAGATCACATTACAAAGTGTATAGATACAGAGTCACATTTAAGCAAGAGATAATTTACATGAAATAAGTATTGGTCTATGACAATCATCAGGTACAGAATTCCAAGCATTTTATCAATACCGGTACCCAATACCAGAGATGATGTTATCATAGAATTCTGCCACCTCCGCCTATTTTTCATTTTAAAATTTTTAGTACAAGTGAATTTATATTGTGGAAACATTATTGAGGAGGGATAAACCAACATTTCGTAGCATGAAAATAATAAATATGTAATAAGGAAAAAATAACAAGAAAATAAAAGATGAAAACCCTTTTCGCTTTCAGGTAAGTCCAAATATTCAATGTACAACTTTTCCTTCCTTCCATTCACCATCTCCGGGCATCTCCTTCAGATTCAGTCCATGTCGCCATAGCGAATATCTACAGTCTTCAATCTCTTTCTTCCTAAGTTTGTAAATATATACAATTCTCCATCTTATTCTACACTATAGATATGCTTTCTGTCCTGGCAATCCAGGGTGACCAGATCTCTATGAATTTTGGGATAGAGTCCTTTAACAGATGGGTCAATCTTTCATTAATAAGGATGAAGCTTAATTTATTTATGACCGCTTGTAAACTAAGCGTTGAGGATCTCCACTGCAGAGCATGTTGGAAAGGTGAGTAGAATATTTAGAATATGTACTATGTTTATTTATTTACTGTAAATGTTCTACTCATGTTTTATTTTTTTCCCCTGAGGTGGCTGATCTGATTGGACATCTGCAAAGGTAAGTGGTCTTAATTATTTTATTTTAGCTTAGAATTAGGGTTTTTTACATAGAGATAGCATTTATTGTATGTTAGGGGGATGTATATTGCATAGATAGGATGTATTGTATATTAGATAGATTGTGGCATCTATATTACATAGATAGGATGTATTGTATATTAGATAGATAGGGCGATGTATATTACATAGATAGGATGTATTGTATATTAGATAGATAGGGGATGGTATATTACATAGATAGGATGTATTGTATATTATATAGATTGGGTGATGTATTTTAGAAAGATAGTATTGATTGCATGGTACATAGATAGAGGAGTATTGTATTGTATTCAATTTTATTTGTATTGTATGTATTCTATATCTATTTCCTTTTCAGGTGTGTAATTCTTTTTTTCTGTACTGGGGGGTGGGGGTTTTAATGCATTTTTTTATTTTCTGTAATGTTACTTTTTTATATTTTGTGACTTAGTTTTTTTTTCTGTAATGTAGATTTCTTATTTTTTCGGATTTAGGTTTTTTATTTTATGTAATGTAGATTTTTTATTTTTGGTGACTTTAGTTTTTTTTTCTTTCTGTAATTAGAGTGGTGGGGTTATTAGGGGGTAGGTAGGTAGTGTAGGTGTTAATAGGTTAGTGTAGAGGGTGGTTAGTTTAGATTTAATGGCTTATTGGGGGGCTATAGTGCAGTGTAGTGTTTATACTTAGTACTGTAGAACCCTCAAAGCACTTACGGGGTAATGTTAGGCTTCTAACTGTCCCATGAGGGTCTTTAAATACCCTTATGGGACTAATGGGGTTAAATAGAGGCTTATGAGGGTCTGTATAGACCCCCATAAGAGACCGGGTTAAAATGGTGTTTGTGCTTACACTTTGGGTCATGACGGTTCTGGATGACCCTCATTGCACTTATAGTGTTACTACATGCGTTCATTAGTGTGTTATAGGGGTCTATATAGTTGAGGCGCACACAGTACACTCACATTGTGTGGCAAACAGCATTTCAACACTTTTTTTTATTGCGGTTCGCAATGAGCGCCGAAGTATAAACACAGTATAAAACGGTTTCAATTATGTCTCAAACAGCATTCCCATGGCTTCAAATTTTATTGACCATCATTTTTGATGGTCAAGTCGCTAGTTATAAATATAAATAAGAAAAATGAAATCCAAAGAGCAGCTTTAGTCACCCTATTAAACGTATGAGTATTTAACAGCTTCAGTGTGTGTGGTCTCTTTTGAGCACTGTAATTGCGGGACATGTATGGGTGTACTTGATCTGCAAGGATGGATAGATAGCCCAATCATCGGAGAGTACCTTACAGAGGTTTGAGTGGATCCAGACGATACCAAGAAAACATTCCCCAGACCATAACGCTGCCGCCACCAGCGTGTGTTCTTCCAGCAATGGTTGCAGAGTGTTTGTTCTCAGAGGTTTCGCCTGACATGCCAACGTCCATCTAGTCGATGATGCAGAAAGCATGACTCATTAAAGAAGGCAACCCTTTGCCAATCAGAAGAGGTTGAATAGCAATATTACAGTTTATTTCAGGGTAATTAAAATCTTCCATTGTTGGAACATAACCATGCTAGCTGTATTCCAAACTCTAATAATAATTGGAATTCCCATATTTGGGGGTCTATAGCATATTCCTAACAATACTGTAAGCTAATTTGCTATTCAATTGGCGTTTTTTTTGCGAGCCGCACACGGTCCACAGTTTAAGGGCTTGAAATCCTTCTGGTTGTTAAAACCGGAACTTACAGCCTTTGATCTTTCAAGTCTGCAAGAGTTACAATCACTAACATCGCGAATCGCTATTCAATTGCTCCAATTCCTCAAGAACGCAAAATGTCGGCTGGAATCTTACGGGTTCTAAATAGGACCCGCAAAGGGTTTACAGACTAGTTTGAATAAAAACCCAGGCATTAGAATTAATTCCACCACAATTCCCAATTAAAAAATTAACAAAATCTGTCTTAAATAAATTTAAAAAAAGTCATATGTTGGAATGGTCATGCATATGCCAATTTGAAAAGCCTTGCTGCAAGATGCTTAAAGCAATTAAAGAGACACTACCTGATTAAATTGCATCACAAAAACATGAACATTTCTGCAATATTAACCCTTTCTTACCCATAGAGGCTCTAATGTGGACCCTAAAAATACAAAGATCCTCTTATATACATCTCACTCATCACATCTATATCATGAAAACAAATAGTGGCCAAATAACACCACCACATCACATATATCAAGTACCAGGGGAACATTGTAGATGTGGTTGTTCTTGTTCAGTTTCTCAGTTGTGTCTGACTCTCTGTGACCCTATGGACTGAAACACACTTACTTATGTCTCTGTCTATGCTTATCCACAAGGTTTGCATCAAAAAAATACTGGAGTGGGTTGCTGGTTCCTTCTCCAGTGGACTGTGATTTGTCTGACCTCTCAGCTATGACCTGCCCACCTAGAGTGGCCCTACATGGTATAGGTCACAGCTTCATTGAGATACACAAACCCCTTCACCATCACAAGTTAAAATCCATAAAGGAACCAGGGGAACATACACCATACTAATCTAATCTAACCCATCAGGAAGGGCCACAAACAAACATGGAGGCTGTGCAGAGTCACGTGGAGCAACAGCCAACTCACCTCCATCAGGGATCCGCTACGCCCATCCTGGGAAAAGTCTCACACCATTGCTTTTGGCCAAGTGCAAAGATGTATACCCATTATCATTTGGTGACATCCCATTAAGTGTTTTGCTATCAATCAATTGACGTTATCACCCGTCATATTGTTATCAGACCTTCAGGGGAATGTTGATACTTCACAGTATCACAAATCGGACTTTGCATGTGTATTAACCCTTTATATATATATATATATATATATATATATATATATATATATATATATATATATATATATATATATATATATATATATATATTTATATATATAATTATGTGATATCTTATGATATTATTATTAGTATTATTACTATTATGATATGTATTAACCAATTGCATAGTAACTAGGGCTCATTAGTTTACTGATATAGGAATGTGACACAAATGTGATGTATGTGGATGTCCCAATACCCCAACCATTTAAAACACACTGACATGGTGAGAACAGTATAACAAAGCTTTATTTCATACACAGAGCACAATCAGAAATGTACAAGACTGTGTATTAATCTCATGGGTGTGGTGTGGGCGGATCCCGGAAAGGCAAGAGGATTTTGGGGGGGAAAGGGATACCTAAAGGGGATAATGTCATAGTCTAGAATAAGCATGATGCATAGCACCTACCAGGGTCAAATGTGGTCATTACACCACTGCAACTGAATCTGATGAAAAAAGGATCATCAGAAATCCATCCATTTAATTGAAGAACCATTAATGTGGATAGCACTTACAACTTGTCTAAATCTGCTCAATTAAATTGATGTAAAAACCTCTGGACTGTTTAATCCAATCCAGTTCCACACACACAGTGTGTTCCCAAAACAACAATCTACAGTACAGTGCTAAATACTGCAACTGTAAAAATATACCAACTCACCTGATTTCCATCTGCAAGCCCTACTAACCATTAACTAATTCACAGGATAACTCACTGGCCAGGACCATTAATAATGATGTGTCATCTCACGATAAATGCTTACCTGTGACCAGCTTCAGTGGTCAAGGTGTACTATCACCTTCTCCATCTGATATTGTTAATCAACATTGATTTCCCCCCATCATCTATACAGGTGTTAGTACATGTTAAAGGATACTTGTGATATCAGCAATAGGCTAAAATACCCATTAATCACTCCAATGGCTTCCCTTAGCCTCCAGAATAAAATGTAATATCATGACCCTAACTTTTAAAGCCCTCAACAATAGTGCACCCCATACATCTCTGGTCTCATCTCTAAATACTCCACATGCCCTCTTCGTTGTGCTAATGACCTTCTTCTTTCCACAACTCTTGTCACCTCCTCTCACTCTCGGCTTCAGGATTTTTCTTGCAAAGCCCGTATTCTCTCGAACTCCTTGCCTCGCTCCACCAGATTATCCTCCTGCCTCAAAACATTCAAAACCTCTCTAAAAAAGAAGCATATCACCTTCCACCCTAACTCACTCTCACCTCTTTCTCTCTCCTTTACCACACACAATACCTTTAGGTTGTAAGTCTGCAAGTTTCAATCCTACAAGGTGTTTTGGGGACAGCACTGTGGACACTGGATTTGAAGCTCAAAGACAGGGCCCTCCTTGCTTTGCTATGTTTAATTTGTATGTATCTTTGTCTTGACTTATGTACAGCGCTACAGAATATGTCAGCGCGTGATAAATAAATGATAATAATAATAATAATTAATGCAGAGAGCTCAAAATGGTCAGCAGTCAGATTCAATGTTACTTACATCAGACACAAGGACCTGTTCTTAGATTGATATTGAGGTCAGAATCACATGCTTCACTAGTGATATATTAATGCTGGCTGTCATTAACATGTCATTGTGAGACTTTGCAAGTCCACTGTCATGGCGCTATTAGTCTACATTTAAGCTAACAACAATCATGTCTTAGATATCTGGATATATGATATCTTTATTATTGTGGGAGCTACATGTTAAAGGGGGGCTGTCATTGAAGGAATGTCTACCAGAGAGACACTGTGAAAATAGTACACTTCATAAATTTCCTTCATAATGCGTGCAGATGCAGAAGATGCTTTCATGGACCAGAACTGTACCTAAAAAAAAAAAAAAAAAAATATTAACACCTGCAAAATGAGGCCTTAAAAATATAGGGACTGCAACATCTCTTCTCAACAGCATTCCTCAGTGACCATCAACTGGTGAAATGTTACACAGAACCCTACGTGTCCTCAGAGAAGAGGATCATGGACCATGTGATGGGAGGTAGCCATCTGCATACAAAATATTGCCTTCACATAGACCAAGATCCAAGACTCTCTAGCCAGGCTAGCTTACGTTAACATTTGGACCAATAGATTGTCACTAAGGAGTGCTGTCGAGAAGGCACAAAACGTGTGTTGCTGGGTGAGGAGGTAGCAGTGGTGTTGGTAATGCCCCAGTGGGGAGGGTCTGTGGTCTGGCTGGAGCCTCGCTCCATGAGGGTGGTGGTGGTGTTTCTGGACCTGGTGGTGGAGCAGTCTGCTGCACTGGTGAGGGGAGGAGGAGGTGGGGTCAAGCCACTCTGGTCCCTCCAGTAGGAGGGCCCTGGTGATATGCTTAGTCTCTGGAGGAGGGGGACAGTTGGGTCAAATGCCGGCGGTGAGGATGATGGTCATGCTGGTGACCCCACTGCCCAGATGACATCCATCTCCTCCAAACCAGGGCTCTCAGCTCTGCTTCTTTCCTCCTCTCCCTGCGCCTGTTCCTGCTGGGTGGGATCTCACTCGCCAATGCCCTGCTGCCATGGAGCCGATGCCCCCGCCTCTGGCTCACCACTAGACCCAGACCTCCTTGATGCTGAAAGAGAGAAAAGAGATGAATAATACATTGTTTTGTGTTCATTCCTAACTATCTGATGTCTAGCCTTGAACCTGGATGATTCTTCTAATTGCAACTATTAGTAGCTATCATTTGCTAGATGTGATCTATTCTTAGGTTCTTGATCTTGATTGTTCTTAGCTCCTAATGCTATCTTGATTCCGGCTGCGGTCTGTAACTACATATGCTGCAGTGATAAAAATCCATACATGGACTCTCTATTGGTTGATTACTGTTGTTGTGCCCACAAATGATAGTGATTTGTCAGCTTCATGGATTTAATGATGCATCCTTGTTAATTCCATAGAGCTGAAATGTCAGTGTCCTTGTTGGTGCACAGTAGTGTAGTGTGTGTGATGTAAAAAATGTAAATGTGGTGGCATGTTGGTGTAAGTGATATTCACCTGACATGGAGGCTGGGTTCTGCTGGGCCACCAAAGCACCTGGCTCAGAAGGTCCTTGGCCACCCTCTGCCACTCATTGCATTGCATCGTCACTTGGGGGCCACAATTTGGTGCTGCAGCTTGACTGTCCTCCTTGGTCATCATCCTCCTCACCTTGGCCCTAATGTTGTCAAACCTGTGCTTCACATACCTCATATCCCTTGCCACTGTTCCCACTGTTGCTACTGTGGCTGCTACCTCCTTCTGTGCCTGGGCCCTAGGCCTGGGCCTAACTTCCCTTCCCCCAGCAAGAAAAATGGGGTGTCCACGAACGGCACCAAGGAGGATCACATTCTCCTGATGCATGTAGTTCGGGGCCCTGTGCTTGCCTTTAGCCTCTTGCCCTCCCTACTGTGGACGTGGATCCTTTGCTTCCTCATCTGCCCCTGAGGCTTCTCCCTCCCCCGAACTACCACCCCCCTGGGATCAGGCCCCCCCCCCCCCCTCTGTAATTCCTCTAATCCACTATCCTCCTCTCCTCCGCTCTCCACCTCCTCCACTCTCCTCTCCCGCCACTCTCCTCCTCCTCTTCTCCTCCACTCTCTTCTCTGCCACTCTCCTCCTCCTCCTCCTCTCCTCCACTCTCCTCTCCGCCACTCTACTCCTCCTCCTCCCCTCCACCATTCCTCCCCTCCTCCTCCTCCCCTCCACCACTCCTCAACTCCTCCACCTCCCCCTCCACCACTCCTCCCCTTCTCCACCTCCACTTCTCCACCCAGGGCCTGACTGGACTAAATAAACAAACACAGGTGCTCTTGAGCAGATTAAAAGTGTGAGTGCTCACAGCGAATTCCAGAGATGGAAAGCAGCCATGCCAGAGGATATTACTATGGAGCAGTTGATGGACCTAAGGACACAGATCACGCAGGAGGTTCAGGAGGAGTGGAGAGGGTTAAGCAATGGCTCTTTCCCAGTTCCTGTGGTGACTGGAAAGGACTGTCAAGGAATGGGCCTTCTAAACAAATGGATGGCGTTTCTGGGACTATGGCCAGGTCACAAGCTAATGGAATGTCTGAAGGAACAGGTAGATGAAGAGATCGGCCTGGAGGAGCAATATATATTGGGTAGAACCTGTGGGGATACCGCATGGGGGGTCTTGTTTTTCATTGAATTCTGTTATGGGTAAGTGCTAAGATTAATTTGCATTTAAAATCTCTAACTCACTAGTAATAGACATTTCCTAATTTCCATCCATTTCAGTTCTAAAAAATGTATTTTATTCATAGATAAGAATAAATGTAAAATTGTATATCACATATAATAGTTGTCAAACTGCGAGTCGTTTTCACGCTTTTCAAGCTTGCAAAGTTCTGGCCGCAAATGCGGACCTCGCAAAGCGAGGGCCACATTTGCAGAGATGGAGGCACCCACGTCAGCTGCAATGAGCCAAAGGCTCATTGCAGGCCATTCCTTGACAGTCCTTTCCAGTCACCACAGGAACTGGGAAAGGGCCATTGCTTAACCCTTAGCCAAAGGCTCATTGCAGGCCACAAAAATTTGCAGAGGTGGAGGCTCTACGCCGCCTCAGGCGCTGTTAAAAAACAACCCAGAAAAGTGGGACTTTGAAAAAAAAAAGAAACAGCCGCTGGACGTAGAAAAAGAAAATATACGACCCCCGGGACTTATAAAAAAACAATATCACGGAATGAGGAAATACGGACTTACAAAAATAAAAAATACGAGGTCACAAAAATACAAAGTTAACGGCCAAAACACCTGCATCAAACACCAAAAAAGGAGAATAACAACAAAACATAAACAAAACATCACACACAGCACGGTGGGACAGCCAGGACATTTGTCCATCCTAGCAGTAATTTTATATTATATAGCAGTATGGTAATTCCCTCACTTGCTTGCCCGTGGTTTGAGCAGTAATTGTATTAACTGTGTGAAATAAGAAGTCAGACAGAAAATATAACTCTAGTCTCATTAACTAAAGAGCCATTCCCCATGACAGTATCTCTGAATGAACTGGGCAATTTATTTCCACATTTTTAATGGGATCTAAAGGATGCTGGAGGCCAATTTCCACAAAATGCGTCCCTTGAATTAGCTGAGAAAAATCAGACATATCATCTTCTGTTTGAAATGGAGTGATGTTTATCATTAAATAATCTATTATTATTATTATTAATTTTATTATTAGTGTATTTATTTATAAAGTTCCAATCTAGTCAGTATCACTAAGTATGACAATAATGATACAGTGGATACATAATACAAACATGTGAAAAGTATGCATACTAGTCCAGTAGGTGTAGAAGGCTCTGCGGCAAATGGGCAACAGCTACGTTCATTGCAACTTTATTTTACATGTTCTTGGTAAGTTTTTAAGGGACATCTTCTGTAGACCTATTACCTATGTTTCTTTCCCAATTTGCTGGCTCAATGCTTCAGTGTCATTATTCAGAATAAATGCAAAACATATGATAATTATTATTTTTAAAAAGGATTATGTATTTTTGAAGCAATTACATTATCCACCTACGATGTATCCTACTTAATGAATTTATAACGTTTAATCACTGACATGGAAAAAGTCTGTCCAACATTTATTTATGTACCCCATGTGCAATATGCCTTTTGAAGAACTAGACTTGATAATGAGCAACACAATTTAAAATGTAAAATAATAGATATACAGTCATTAATTTATTACATTTGATATACAATTATCCTTTACTATGTACAGGTATTGCTGTGTTTATGCTGCCTTCTCCTTAAAGTAAAACCTGCTTAAAGTTCAATGAGTTTAACTGAAAATGCAGAGAACATACCTTATGTAGATCTTGTTGGCTGGCAAAGGGCAAGCCCCCAAAAGCAGTTAAATATTTGAATTTGTTTTTGTGCTCTGTGACCCATATTTGAAGAAAATAAACACACTGCAGAAAATTATCAAATACCCTCTTTCCATGTCCCTATTAAAATGTTTCTCTTCAGTCGAGGGCCTACCCATGTGTAGAGGCAAATCAACAGAAAGTATATTTCAGGAAAAATTCAAGACAAACTCACATTATGCAAATATAATCATTTAAATACAGGAATGAGAAGACAAAGTCAGGCTTGTCACCTGTGATGACCCTGCCTACACTGTCACCCCGGTTAGTCTCACATTGGTATCACCAAGCTAATGGCTATAGTCTATTCCAAGTGGAAAAAAATCATAAAAAACAAAAAGTAGAAGAAACGGCCACACATTAACGGTAACTTCCCAAATTGCTACAGGAGTATAGGCTCAGTATAATGTCTAGACTTAAAGATCATTGCATAACATAGTGTAAACATATAAAATCATATCATTTATTGTGTTATAAAAATAATATTGCTTAAACCATGGCGCAATAAAAACAACTATGATGCTACCCAAATTAAGGCGTCCTATCCAGTTTCCTAGGTAGTGCTAGTATACTACATGAGTGGGTATAATATACCCTCCAAATCACAAATAAGTTAAAATAATAAGTACAATGATCCCCACGAAATGTTACCAAATAACTTTAAACAAAATCATATGCCAATATGTTGATGTACCCCATTGATCACATTAGTGAAAGGTCTCTATTGGGCTCTTGAGGGGGGGGGGGGGGGGGTTCCTGTGATCCAGGTCTAATAATTTGGGTACAATATGAATCAATACCAAAATTAGGGAAATCAGAACTAACAGGGGATACTGGAAACTATGTAGGAATGCCGATTATGCTGAGATGTGCGCTTACTGGTGACATCACAAGCATGCAAATAAGCATCTACAGCTAGTAGCTACAGTCAAACTTCCTACTCTGTACTCTAACGCAAGTTTCACATTTTTTTCCTTTTACTGGGAGTGGGAGCAATATGAACGGATGGTCCTTGAATAACCTCACAGGACACACCTACACAAGGCAGGAATTAACTCCTTAGCACCCTAGGGGTACCACTTAGAAAAAGTCATGGCTTTATAATATAGTAGTCAATTGGATAATTAACACTTCCTTTGCCAACAATAATAACATTTAGAAGAAAACAGCAAACTTTTTAGGATTTCACATAGCGGGTTAAGAAGGAATGAACCCTTTCACCACCACAGGGAACTGTTTAGAAATCGAAAACATAGCTCTAAAATAGGGCTGTCAGTGGGACATTTAACCCCTACATCTCCACGGGCTTATCACTTAGAAACTAAATCAAGTATATTATAGTCTACCCTAATCAGTTGCAAAAAAATGTTTAACCCTTTACATTGCCACAGGGCAATAGGTCGCAACCCGGGGAGGAGAAATTGGCAGAGGAGGTAAAGGTGGTAACAGATGATTTATAGATTATTAACCTCGCTGATATGATCCTAAACATAGATCAAGATAATGTACTTTAGAAGGGCCTATCTTTTTCTCCTACATGTCGATTTGATCTTTTTGATATAGTCAAGGAAATAAATCTTTTGGCCAGATGCCTACTTTAAAAAAAATACTTTAATAGAGACACTTGTGAGTTAGATTTGGAGAAATTGGAGCAAGACATTTTGGAAACTTTAATGGACTTATTAGCAGAAAATGAGATGGGGGTAGATACCTCGTTGTTGAAAAACCTTAAGCTTAAGTCCAAATTTTTACCACCATCATTTATATGTCCCCAAATTGAAGTATATGTAAAATTGGCTATTGAGGAAAATAGCAAACTTTCGTTCAATCATGACTATCAACATGAGAGAGAGAAAAGTGATTAGGGAAATTCAAGAGTGGAAGGAGGAGGATCACCCAATCTAAGGTATATTGTTGTGAAAAGCCAGGACCAGCCTGGGAAGATCAAAGGAAAGGCAATAAGTTAAGTACTGTAGCTAAACACTACCTTAATTTTCATGATTCTCAACCTATATTGAAGTGCTGGGTTCTGCAGCAATTAAAACTGGGTATAAGGCGAGGTGAAGTGGGGGAAAGTTTACAGAGGGCAGAGAGTAAATGGATATTCCTACTTGATACTGTGGCCCTAAAGAGCTTAAATGAAAATATTAACTATACTGTTTTCATATAAGGAATACATTTCCCAACATTGGGATTACTGGCCCTCATAAAAATCCTTTTTCTATTTGCCATGTCTATATCCACACTAATGGAGGAAAATATTGTACACTATATCTCTAACCTATATTTCTTTAGCTCTAAGATCATAATAAACATACACCTGTTTTACACTATAACCATTGAATTTGGTCTCTTGGCTGTTCTAAGATCTATTTCAATGTTACAACATAAATAGGATAATCGGACCCGCAAAACGGCTGCGGTTCCTTGCGATGTGCTTGTGGCCCCGCTTAGCGCTACATCTACGTTGATATTCAAATGTACAGCACCGCAAGGAGGTCCCTCTACGGCCAATCGCAAACCATGCAATCTGCCATAGGCACTTCCGTGCTTGAATATGAAGGCAAGGCCGTAATATATAATACAATACAATAATAATATGATACAAGGCCGAACACAATATAATACTTGATTTCACGTTTATTTCCAAAGTCCGACGGGCTTGAATAACGAGTTATGGGCCTGGTGGAAATTAAAGCCAGGAGGATTTTGTAAATAATTTAAACGTGAAATCAAGTATTGTATTGTGGCGATGTGCCTGCTTGAACCACGAATTAGGGGCTTGGAGGTCATTCAAGGCCGTAGGTCTTACTGTCAAAACATAGCACTTCATAAGAAAATAAAAAAGCCATCCTGTACTTTTATTAAAAGAGAAAGTGATGTTGCATCTTAGAATTAATAGCACAATTGTCTCAGACCTGCAAATCGGCATAAATAACTACTTTAATGCATGTTAAATTCCCGTCATGAAATCCTACGGGCTTTAACCTCCGGGCCCGGAGGTTAGATTCAAAAGTCCTACGGGCTCTGAGGTTGAAGCCCGTCAGACTTCATGACATAGGGGAATGTTGTGCTGTTAATTCTAAGACCTAAAATCACTTTCACTTCTAATAAAAGTACAGGATGGCTTTTATATTTGGCTTAATTGGTGCTACGATTTGTAAGTAAGAGCCTTGCGGGACCTTTTGGGTGTAAGTAAGCTGCGGCTCGGTTTTAGCGATTTACAGGCTTGACAGTAGGGTGATTAAGGGAGCATTTGAATATCGAATTGGGCTTTCTTGCGGCCGTGCAAGATCAAAGGCTTTGACGGAAGTAAGCTTCGATCGCAGCTCGACGGCCGTAAGCCGCAGGAAGCCACAAATAGAATAGCTAAGTAGCGTGCAGCCATCCCTTGCGGCTACCTATTTCAAAATCATAGGATTAGAATGAGGCCCATGGAGACAAATTACCTCACATACTCAAGATAATATCATGATATATACAGTGTCCCATGGTGGTAACCTGGTAAGGAGTAGCAGCCTAAAAATATTGTTTCTTTATTGGCTATTTTGGTGCAAACTAGCTAAGCTGGCAATTATATCATTTATAAGGTACCAGTAGTGTGATAGAAAAGGGTATAATACCCCTCCGGCAATTATATGCCTTAATTAGTAAAAATATTAATACAACCGTATTGGTCCGAATATAAGCCGCACCCGCATATAAGCCGCACCCGTAAAGTTCAAGGGGAAAAAATTGAAAAAAGATAGTACTCACATATAAGCCGCACCCGTAAAATTGGAGAGAAAAAGACTCTCAAAGTGATCAGCCATTGCAAGAAACAGGCTTTCTAATTAGCACTGTAGCTTTTTTGCAGGTTACAGGCTTTACAGGACGTTAGAATCACTAAAACCGTAAATCGCTATTCAATACCACAGTCTAAAGCACGAAAATCGGCACCCTTAACTCGCAATCGCGCAAATCGGCAGTAATTTGGCATTTGCGAATAAAAGCCGCACACGTTACAAGCAAAGTTCGCAAATCGGCAATGATTTTTTGACGGTCGCGAATATAAGCCGCACCCTTAACTCGCAAGCTCAAAAATCGGAAAAAAGGTGCGGCTTATATTCGGACCAATACGGTAATTAATACTGGGCCATTTAAGAATTCCTTTAAGAATTACTATGAGATTGATTGGATAGATCATGATTTTTTTTCACAAATTACAATTGACTTAAGATTTAAGGACTTACGGTCTTATTATCTGCTAGGTCAATGAAGTTAGCACTTGGTTCATGAGCTACCCTGTGGTGATGTAAAGGGTTAAACCTTTTTTGCAAACGATTATAAGGTAGACTATGATATACTTGATTTATAGCCACATAAAATTTCCCCTAATGTGCAAAACTGTAGCTTGTAATGTAGTACAAATGTCTTACAACTATTAAATTAGCCTTGGAAAGCAACCCTCCGACGACTTAGGGGGGAAAAAAACCCTACGGGACGTGAGAATTTGACTTGCGCGCCCACAAATTCTTTGCTATGTCAAGCCTGCAACTGTTATGTTTCCAATCATGCTATCAAATTGCAACAAATTCACTGGTGTTCAAGCTCGTAACCCGCAAATGGAGCCAAGAAGCCAACGAATGCTAGAGAGAACCCGCAAGGGGGATATCTTGGCACTTTAAATGCACATATACACACACTACTGTACTATTATTAACAGGGAAAGTGATGTTAGGTTTTAGAATTAATAGCACAACATTCTCAAGCTCGCAAATCTGCAATTTGAACTACTTTATTTCATGTTTAATTTCCGTGTTATATCGATCCCGGCAATCAATGTGTGAATACATAATGGAACTTGCGTGTAATAGAATATTATATTTACGGCTTTATCAATATTGCATTATTTCTGGAATGTGGGTCCGATCGTAACTCGTAATTGAAACCTGTAAGACTTTGAAATCCCACCTCCATTTTTCAGTGACATAATTATGACGATCTCTGTTGCCATTGGCTCCATCTAAACCGGTAACTATGGGTTTGACTAATTAATCACATTCACGGCCACGCATCCAACCTTCA